>CM055117.1:572691318-573391318 GCA_029206835.1 Rana muscosa | reverse complement strand
TGGAGCGGCAGGTTATTCCATCAAATAAAAGGTGGATATAGGCTCATAGGATGATCCTTTCATGCCCTCTGACAAAGTGATTACAACACGCACGTCAGGGCGTGACTACGCAGCTATCCAGCCTGTCTATCAACGATCAGCTCAACCCGGGTACGCCACCGTATGTGTGATTCACCTGGTGGTGAGAGCTGAAACTTATCTCGACAGGACTGCTTATATTGAAACGCTTGTGTACAACATTTGTTTGGGAGTACAACTTGTAAAGGGGGGGGGGGATATCTTTTTTATTAACCGCTTAAGGACCGCCGCACGCAGATTTACGTCGACAGAATGGCAAGAACAGGCAAATGGGTGTACAGGTATGTCCCCTTTAATTTGGCGCCGCAGGCGTGCTCGCGACCCTATCGCGAGCTCCGTGACCGTACCCGCTAGACCCGCGGACTCAATGTCCGCCAGTGTCCCGCGATCGTGTCACGGAACTGAAGAACGGGGAGATGTCAGTGTAAACACAACAGTTAGAATCACTCCCTAGGACACACTTAACCCCTTCAGCGCCCCCTACAGGTTAACCCCTTCACTGCTAGTGTAAGTGTAATTTTTATAGTAATCAGTGCATTTTTATAGCAATGATCGCTGTAAAAATGACAATGGTCCCAAAATGGTGTCAAAAGTGTACGATGGGTCCGCCATAATGTCGCAGTCACAATAAAAATCCCTGATCGCCGCCATTACTAGTAAAAAAAAAAAAAATTATAAAAATGCCATAAAACTACCCCCTATTTTGTAGACACTATAACTTTTGCGCAAACCAATCAATAAACGCTTATTGCAATTTTTTTTACCAAAAAATGTGTAAAAGAATATGTATTGGCCTAAACTGAGGCAAAAATAAAAAATAAAATATTTTTTGGGGATATTATAGCAAAAAGTTACGAATTTTTTCAAAATTGTCCCTCATTTTTGTTTATAGCGCTAAAAATTAAATCCGCAGAGGTGATCAAATACCACCAAAAGAAAGCTCTATTTGTGGGGAAAAAAAGGACGTCAATTCTGTTTGGGAGCCATGTCGCACGACCGCGTAATTGTCAGTTAAAGCGGCGCAGTGCCGAATCGCAAAAAGTGGCCTGGTCTTGGGCCAGCCAAATGGTCCGGGGCTTAAGTGGTTAATAAATGTGTAGTGTTTACGGAATTACGCTATGTGTATTTGTGTTCTCTTGTCATGAGTGACACATAGATGGAATAACCTGTACCTGCCGCTCCAAGAAAGGATCATCCTACGAGCCTATATCCACCTTTTATTTGGTTAGCGTATGACCATAGAGGTGTTAAGGCACAAGGTGTGGTGACGTCTGGAACACAGGATACAGATCGGGTGGACACATATTGATTAATTGTAACTTCACATAAGATCAAACTATATGACCATTTGGATGTTCATGGACAAAGACTTGCCCCTATTGGAATTTTAGCGCCTTCAATGCTGGAATTATTTTCAGTATATTTAGTATGTATCTTATGCTGTTGTGACCTGAAATAACACAACTATGGAGCATTGTATATAATGTGTTATTACAGTTCATTAAGCTCTAACTGGATGACATAATTTTAGTTATGCATATGATATGCTATCGCTGGGTAATATAACTTTTAGCTCTAACTGGTTGATATAATTGCAGTTATGCATAGGATATGCTCTTTCTGGGTAATATAACTGTTCTTGCAGCTTGAAATAATTTGTTATGATGCCCTTGTAGAACGTTCTATAGTTTTGAGATACAATGTACTATTGGAGTATTGTATGATCTGTAGGCATTTTCCTAGAAACAGCATTATTTCCATCTCCAGTCACAGTAATCCACACCTGCAGTGGGTAGCTGAACACACTGCTATAAGCTGGGCCCCATTTCTATTTCCTCTAGTGGGCCAGTGAGCCAGTGTCCCAGTCTGACCCTGCCATACACCAAACTATATTTACCATATGCTGCAGTAGTTTTCTGCAAGTATGTGGTAAAAACTGAGTGTCTCTTTCATAGTTCTTGATTATTTTGACAATAATAATCAACAGTATCTTGAAATGTGCAATGACGTCTGAGCTGGTCTATGACAGCTTTAACAGGAGCTTCGATAAGCGGAAGATGGTGGAGGGGGGGGGGGGAGCCAGCAAATAACAGAATTAAGTTTGCAGGGCTTATGAAAACAAAAAAGAGGAAAAAAGGATATTGAAAAACAAGGGGACACAGTAATCAATTTTTTTTGTGTTTCAAATTTTTTTTATGTTTTAATAAAAATGTGTAAACTGGTAACAGGGTCTCTTCTTTAATGCAAGCATTTAAACTGAATGCAAAGATGGCTTACGGTGCAAAGAACAATAATGTGTATAGCATAGTAGCTCATACCATTAATATGTCTATAGTAGCTTGATCAGAGAGAGATTCATTCTTAGTGCTGATATTTTACACATTGCACTTGACCTTACGAAATCAAAACATTACAGAATCTATGAATAGAATAGCTGTTTGTGAAGAATATCTGATTTTCTCTCATTTAGTAACTGAGATTTTTTATTTTATTTTCACTTCCTAGACAGCGTTAGGTTGAAGGAAAAAAAAAGGATGTCTAAAAAATAAGAGTCAGGAAGGTAAAAGCGGAATTAAAACATTAGTAGATATGTAAAGTAGATGGATGAAGACAAGGTCTTCCAGCGTCAGGGGAGTTGTTTAAGAAGAAACAGTGTCTGTTTGTGGCCAGCGGTAATCCTTTCCATTCAATAGAGTTTGCAGCTTGCTGATTCATATGATTGCATGCTGGCGCCCTACTGCCGAGGCCCTCCACTGAAATTAAATCCACTCTCTTCAGTTATAAATTATAATGCTCTATAAACAACACTCCCACTGGGAAAAGCGAAAAGAGCAAGAAAGAGAAAGGAAGGGAGGGGAAAGACTGCCTTGTAAGTGCTGCAACACCAGCATCCAATCATTACACTAACCCTGCCGTGCTGGAAGATCATAGAATACATTGCTGTCCCGTCCAGCTCAGGCAGAGTTCAAGCCTTACCACTATCCAGGTCTGAAATGCATGCATCTGACAGCACGCTGATGTAATTTATATGTTGTTTGATGTTAGAGTAGAGAAAGGGAAATGTGGATAGTAATGTGAGTCAAAAAGGAAGAAAACTTGGAAGCCAGAGAGCTTGCATGAAAGAGGAAAGCCAGGCAGCATTTTCCACAATGATTTTAGAAATATATCAATGAGAACATCTTAGCTGACCCTAAGGAATAAGACCACGGCAAAGTAAAAACAATTCTGGAATATCACTTAAATCCTAATCGCTCTAGCGTTTATACAGTTTGTGTCAACCCTTCTTAATGAAACATTAAGGATTTTTATTACCAAACTTAAGCTGTATAATCATGCCTGTTACACAAAAGTAGCAACATTCTATAGAACACATGCTACAGCCAATCTAGATGGAAAATAAGTCAACTATTAATATGTTTGTGGATATTAAGACAGGACAAGGACACTAAAAATACAGACCATGAGAACTAAATGCAGATATGGCACTGGACTTCTGAGCCACAAGGCAGCCAGACATTGAAATGAGCCTCTCAAGATGACCCCACGTCTTTAAAAGGCTAGGCTAACTTGTTAATAGTTCATAGGGGCTCCAACAAGTAGGTGACCTCCTCCTTTACAGTTCCATCTCCAATTTCTGCCAGGATTATGACATACCTTGAGTTTATGCCAAATAGTAGCATCATATGGTATGTGCTAGAATCCTAAAGCCTAACTTCAGTCAACATTTTTAGTTTTGGTAGGAATAGGAGAGTTTGTATTTTTGGTTTTAATTTCTATGTGTAACCCCATTAGGGAGATTTTTTTTCACACCTTCTGTTCCTGCATCACCCGTATAAGAAATGGGGAAGTAATTATAGCCAAGACAATAAGCATAAACACTGCCAAAAGTTCTAACCCTAACACACTTTATTAAGAATGTGTTTTGATTCCTGTGTGTGCCCCCACTGTTGGAAAAGCGAGAAGAAATCTGACCAATAGGGACAAGGAGCAAAAAAATTATAATAACATGACAGAGGCTTTAACCCTTTCCTGCTCTATGCAACACAAAACAAAAAGTGCTGGCTAAAAGAAGTAGATGACACCACCGATTGCCAGGGCCGCTGATAAGGGGGGGACCACCAGTCCTCCTGTAGGGGGCCCGGGCACACAGGGGGGGTGCAAACAGCAGGGGGAATTAGTGTGGTTTGGCGGAGGGGCAGTTACAGAAGGATGCCCTGTGCAGCTCTCTGCAGCAGCTGAAAGACAGTTTCTCCCCTTCCTGCCGGGATTCAGCTGCTGCAGGGAGAGACACAGACACAGGGCATCATTCCTGTAATTTCTTCCCGACACGGACTTCCCTCCCTGTCCTGCCTGCTTTTGACCCCCCCCCTGTGTGCCCCCTTGTCACTGTGAATATAATTTTTTTATGTAAAAAACAAATGAAAAAGGGCTAATTCACACAGGTTCTCTGTTATGTTTGTGTCCACTAATGATTTTAGTGTATTTTTTGTGAAAATGTGGTCTTGATATATTGGGGGGGGGGGCCCTGCCAGGTAGGCTGTGCGGGGCCCCGTGATTTCTAACAGCAGCCCTGCTGATTGCCATGAAGCTAGATGAGATAAATCAAACTATGAGGCAAGGATGAGATCTCAAAACATAAACATGGATTTGCTGACTGGGGTTCCTTATTATTTTTTACAATTCACTGAGAGGCAGAACTTCCCAGAAGTCCACCTAAAACCAATTGCTAGTTCTGGACAGCCTTACCCGAAAAAAGAAAAAGAAGAAAACCATATAATTCAGAAATATAAAGTGAATAACATCCCACACACTGCTGGCACTGTGTACGGATACATTTATCCTTATTAAGAATTTATAATGTTTAGTCTTCCAAGATTTGTAAAGGTAATTCTGTAAAACAGTCAAATGTTACACAGTGGAAAGCCAGCCATGAAACATTAAGTTATGTAAAATCTTATTGTTGCAGAGATAGAATTAAGTGCTGCCTTATGATCAATTCCGTGTACTGAATGTCAGAGCTAGCCAGCATCGGTCAACAAATGATGTCTGCTGTCTTCCACCTAACACATGTGTAGACATTCTGCTGAACGAGGGGCCTCACACGCCAAGTTTTCACAGCAGCCTCTGCCTGGCCCGGCGCTACATTACAGCAAAACCACACTGCACATCCAATCTGGTTACTTGGCATGTCTGATTTTGGCTGCTTCAATAAAGAAATTACATCAAGGAAACATTAAAAGATAAATAGCACTGGATGATCCAAGTCTGAGGTAATTTGAGAGAAAAGGATGAGGCAAAAAAGTGGTAAAGTGGAAAGGGAAGGGTGGGAGTGAGTTTCATTAATGAATGATTTAAGGTCTAAACCAGAGCTGTTCGTTTAACTAGCAAAAACAAAAGGTCATTCCTGCAGGACAGACTACATACATTAGCTGATCAATATGTTTTTCATTTTCTGACCCCATATTACAACATGATTTTATTATACAGAGAGGAGAGACTGAGTTACATTAAACAAAAGCAACATATCCTGTTTGGTGCCTGTACAGATTGAAATCCCAGCTAATAAGGCTTCGGATTCTAAATCTACAAAGACCTTTGACTTTTTTTTTTAGATGATCTATGTAATCAAATGTTCTAAGTGAAAATATTGACAATGTGATAATACATGTAATTCCCAATAAAAATTAGCTTTACTCATCAATGCTACAACCTTATTTGCATATACACTACAGTAATCCAAAAAGGACAACTTATAGATCCATGAGGTCAGGGAGCCTAACCAAAACAGCTGCTTCCCATTATTTATCAGGTGTGCACACATAAGCATAGCTTGAAGCTTGTGGGCTCCGATGCAAAAGCTGACCTGCCCGCCCCCCCCCCCCCCCACCACTTCCACCGTGCATGCAGATACACCCACCACACGCCAAGATACTCAAAGTGGCTTAAGAGTTTTGAGTCCCCAGAGTTCCTCCTCACATCGGAGAACAGGAATCACTGCTGGAAAATCAGAAGACAGGGATCACCTTGGGCAGGTCACTTGGCAGAGCTCCTTTCCCACCTCAACACTGTATACAGCTCCTTCCCCCCACAGTACACAGGGCTGAAATCACATTCCTTTACACACAGTCTGTCAGCCTTCACAGGGTGTATCTGGCATTTATGTTGCCGTTCTGACCTGTGAAATTCTCCGGTCGGAATGGCAGTATAGTTGCAGTAGGCAGATACACCCTGTGCAGATTGTGGCTAACTGGCTGTGTTGTAAAGGAATGTGATTTCAGCCCTACAAAGGAGGAAGAGCAGTATAGCGTACTGTAATGGTAAAAGAGCTTAGCAGCTGGGTATAGCATCCAGGGCGGAGGGGGTGGTCAGGGTGCAACTTAGATCTGGGAGGGCAAAACCATACGACACAAAATCTGGAGCCTGCAGCACCTCAGGAGGTGTTAGAGGATTTCTGAAGGTTTCTCTGTCAGTGTTGGCAGGTATTGGGAGAGGGTTATCTCCTGGAGGTGTGTGTCTTTTCCCCAGTTGTCAGGGAAGTGGGGTAAGCAGACATCCCCGGGTGGGGGGGTACAGAGTATCCCAGCTGGTGACTAGAAGACACTGAGCGGTGTCTTACTTCACCAGAGACAGAGGCCCGTCATGGCTACAGGACGGCACTCTCCTCCTCTTGCCTCGCTGAGCTTGGTTACCATTTAACCACTTAACGACCGCCCACCGCCGATTTACGTCGGCAGAATGGCACGGACAGGCAGAATCACGTAGATCTACGTGATCGCCTTTGTGCAGTTGGGGGGGTCCATCCGGACCCCCCTTCACTGCAGTGAGCGGCCGTTAAGTGTTCGGGAGCGATCAGGCATGAGGGGGGGCGCTCGATTCCGCCCCCCCCCCTCGCGATCGCTCCCGGCCAATGAAAATGCTTCCTCCGCCATGTGATGTAAACAAGGCTGGAGGAAGTGATGTCATCTCCCTCGCCGCGGTCTTTCCGTTCCCGGCGCCGAGCAGAGAAGAAGCAGGTTAGTGCACCAACAGTCCACTGACACGTAGGTACACATAGGCACACAAATCACCCCCCAGATCACCCCCCAGGTCACCCCAAAGCCCCCAATCACAGTGTCACTGATTGCAGTGATCATTTATTTTACTGATCACTGCATTTAGTGTCATCTGTGATTGTAAAAAGTTGCAGGGCAGTTAGGATTAGGCCCCTTTAGGTCCAGGGTAGCCCCCTAACCCCCCCCCTAATAAAGGTTTAACCCCTTGATCACCCCCCAGGTAACCCTTTCACCCCCTAACTTCAGCGTCACTAAGCGATTGTTTTTCCGATGGCTGTATTCGTGTCGCTGGTGTTTTAGATAGGCAGTTATTTTTTTTTAGGTTCGCCGCAGGTTTTTATTAGTGTCAGGTACCCCCATATATTATTTTAACCCCCTGATTGCCCCTAGAGTTAACCCTTTCACCAGTGATCGCCGTATAAGCGTCACTGGTGTCACTGGTTAGCCAGTAAGTTATTTAGTTATTTAGGTTACCCGTCAAGTTTTTATATAGTGTCAGGTACCCCCATATTTAACCTAATAAAGGTTTTAACCCCCTGATTGCCCCTAGTTAACCCTTTCACCAGTGATCACCATATAAAGGTTACGGGTGACGCTGGTTGATTAGTTTGCTTTTTATAGCATCAGGGCACCCGCCGTATATAACCCAATAAAGGTTTAACCCCCCTGATCGCCCGGCGGGTGAGATCAATTAGGTTTTAGCGCCAGAGAGGGTCTGCGTCGCCCCAGGCAGTGTTAGGTTAGTGACAGTAACGCTAACACCCACGCGCAAAGCATACACCCCCCTTAGTGGTATAGTATCTGATCAGATCTGATCAGATCTATACTAGCATCCCCAGCGGTTTAGGGTTCCCAAAAACGCAGTGTTAGCGGGATCAGCCCAGATACCTGCTAGCGCCTGCGTTTAGCCCCTCCGCCCAGCCCAGCCCAGCCCAGCCCACCCAAGTGCAGTATCGATCGATCACTGTCACTTACCAAACACAACACACATAACTGCAGCGTTCGCAGTGCTTGGTTTTTGGGGCCCTGTACGCGGCTAGGCTCCCAAAAAGTCCCACACATGTGGTATCCCCGTACTCAGGAAAAGCAGCAGAATGTATTTTGGGGTGCAATTCCACATATAACCATGGCATGTGTGAGCAATATATCATTTAGTGACAACTTTTTGTAAATTTTTTTTTTCTTTTTGTCATTATTCAATCATTTGGGACAAAAAAAAAAAATATTCAATGGGGTCAACATGCCTCTCAGCAAATAGCTTGGGGTGTCTACTTTCCAAAATGGGGTCATTTGGGGGGTTTTGTGCCATCTTGGCATTTTATGGCCTTCAAAACTGTGATAGGTAGTGAGGAGTGAAATCAAAAATGTATGCCCTTAGAAACCTTGAAGGCGGTGCTTGGTTTTTGGGGTCCCGTACGCGGCTAGGCTCCCAAAAAGTCCCACACATGTGGTATCCCCGTACTCAGGAGAAGCAGCAGAATGTATTTTGGGGTGTAAATTCACATATGCCCATGGCATGTGTGAGCAATATATCATTTAGTGACAACTTTGTGCAAAAAAAAAAAAGTTTGTCATATTCCCGCAACTTGTGGCAAAATATAAAATATTCCATGGACTGAACATGCCTCTCAGTAAATAGCTTGGGGTGTCTACTTTCCAAAATGGGGTCATTTGGGGGGGTTTTGTGCTATTTTGGCATTTTATGGCCTTCGAAACTGTGATAGGTAGTGAGGAGTGAAATCAAAAATTTGCGCCCTTAGAAATCCTGAAGGCGGTGCTTGGTTTCCGGGGTCCCGTACGTGGCTAGGCTCCTAAAAAGTCCCACACATGTGGTATCCCCGTACTCAGGAGAAGCAGCAGAATGTATTTTGGGGTGCAATTCCACATATAACCATGGCATGTGTGAGCAATATATCATTTAGTGACAACTTTTTGTAATTTTTTTTTTTTTTTTTGTCATTATTCAATCACTTGGGACAAAAAAAAAAAATATTCAATGGGCTCAACATGCCTCTCAGCAATTTCCTTGGGGTGTCTACTTTCCAAAATGGGGTCATTTGGGGGGGTTTTGTACTGCCCTGCCATTTTAGCACCTCAAGAAATGAGATAGGCAGTCATAAATTTAAAGCTGTGTAAATTTCAGAAAATGTACCCTAGTTTGTAAACGCTATAACTTTTGCGCAAACCAATAAATATACGCTTATTGACATTTTTTTTACTAAAGACATGTGGCTGAATACATTTTGGCCTAAATGTATGACTAAAATTGAGTTTATTCGATTTTTCTTATAACAAAAAGTAGAAAATATCTTTTTTTTTCAAAATTTTCGTTCTTTTTCCATTTATATCGCAAAAAATAAAAATCGCAGAGGCAATCAAATACCATTAAAAGAAAGCTCTATTTGTGGGAAGAAAAGGACGCAAATTTCATTTGGGTACAACATTGCATGTCCGCACAATTTACAGTTAAAGCAGCGCAGTGCCGAATCCCAAAAACAGGCTTGGTCCTAATGGCCCGAAATGGTCCGGGGCTTAAGTGGTTAAATGTTGCCAGCACACAGCACAGACACAGCACAGACACTTCCCCATCCTGGGCTGTTCTCACCCTGTGGAGGATATGATAATATGACAGAAAGGCGATTTGGATCTGAGACTCCTTATACTATTGCACATGTGGGCACACATAACACCCAATGCCAATTCAGAATAAATAAACATTTATTTTTTCTTCACATCTCCTAACCAGTTAGCTATTGACTGTTCAAGCCTTTAGTACACTGAACTGAATAATAACATTTTACCTAACTCTATGAAAGTTATAACCTAAAAAGCTCAAGAGAACAGTTTTTTTTTTTTTCAATATAGGGAAGGACCCTGGTATTACAGGAATGTACAGTATAATATTTTCTCACTTTAAGAAATACTGTATGTAAGACAGGCTTTACAAATTGTGTTTCTTATATTTTTTATATTGATATACACAATAAGTACACAAGGGCAGCCATAAAATCTAATTTTGTCCGTTGTAAAGATACAGCTCCATCTAGTGGCTAACCTACATATTTCTATATTTAATACAATAACAAAAAATATGGAAGAGCAAGCTTGTAAACATTTTAAAGTCATACAAAAATTAAGGGATTTCTTCAAAATAAACAAAGAAGACACAATCTGGAGCTGCTGTGCCTGGTAACCAATCCGTTTTCAGACTCAGCTTGTTCAGCTAGAATTTAAAAGTGAAAGCTAGCAGCTAACTGGTTGCCGCCACAACTGCTCTAGTCTGTAAATTCCTCTCAGGGACTTTTAATAGTAACTAACAAAAACCAAAAAACTTTGCAATTAAATTACACTTTACTCTCCACCTAAACGTGTCAAATTTAATAATAATTTCCCCACTTGAAGGCATTACAGTTATGCTTTTTTTTTTGCCATTTCAGCCGCAAATAACATTAAAGCCCAACTCCATGGAGACATGGATGGAACTCCCCATCACGATCTTCAGGAGATGTCACTTATTTAAAATGGACAGCTTCGCCAGACTATTATACCCTCTACAAACCATTCCCCTACTACTACGCCACAAAGAGGTACAATCTTTACAAAGACCCGTATCCAAATTTCTCTGGCAAAGACGACGCCCTCGTATATCAGTGCAAAAACTCTTTCTCCCGAAGAGCGAGGGGGAGCTAACCTCCCTAATCTGAAGCCTCGTACACACGGCCGAGATTCTCGTCAGGAAAAACCTGTTGTTTTTCCTGACGAGAATCTTGACAAGAAACTTGTCCCGGCCGAGTGTACACACGTACGATTCAAAAGAACCGCCGTTCTTTTGAATGGAACGCACACGGTGACGTCATCGACTACGACGAGCGCGCGCTCATCACATTCGATGCCGTCGCCGCCATCTTGCTACACCCTATGCCTAATGCCCAGGAAGCTACCGCGCATACGTCAAAGTCATTTTGAGCATGCGCAGGTTTCCACAGCGACAGGTAAGTGTACACACGCTCGGGTTTCTCATCGAGAAAAAGGCCGACGAGATTCTCAACGAGAAAAAAGACCGCAGGTAGTCTTTTTTCTCGTCGGGGAATCTGGGCAGTTTTCTCGACGAGAAAACTGAAACCCACGTACACACAGCCAGTTTTCTCGGCAAGAAAACTCTCCCGGCAGTTTTCTTGTCGTTTTTTGCAGAGAAAAACGGTCGTGTGTACGTGGCCTTAGAGTGTACAATTTATCTTGCTGCTTAAGAATATGTCTAGACAGGATTTCAAAAACCTCCAGATACTCCAACTTTGACCTAGAAGCCCAAATAGTAACCCCTTAGTGCCTACCGACCCTTCTCCACTGCAAACTGTGCTTCATTCCCCCACATCTTCCACAAAATCTGCTAATTCTTGACACTCTAATAGCATAGCGGGAAGTCAGACGGAAACTGAACTTATCCCCATGGATCTCTCAACACCTCCCAATCCATGGAAACCCTTCCTTCTCCCCCACTTTGTCTCACTTGACCTTGCAGGCCTGGACTCATCGGAAACGACTGCACTTCGCTCAACTCTTTAACCCGACCATGGGCAAACCCAGACCGGTCTCACAAACTCTGGACTTCTTTGAGCTGCCACAACGCCATTTCCTGTCCATCCATCAAGCTGCCCAACATGCTGCCAGCCTATGCCCAAACAAACTACGCCTCAGCAAACCTCTGCAGGCAACCTCTGTCGTATCTCCACATGTGCATATGTCACCGAGTTCTGGCGTGAGCAACAGTTCAAAATAATGCATCGTGCATATATTCCTTTCCTATCCTCAATCCAACAATCACCCAAGCGACAATGCCCGCTGTGTGACCAGGAAAGACCAACATTGCTCCACAGACTCTGGATCTGTCCTCACATCTCTGCCTTCTGGAACCAAGTTGAGAATTTTGCTTTAAAGATCACTGGTCGTACTCCAACAAAAGATATTTTCCCTCTACTCTTTGGATACCTAGAAACCCCAATCTCATATCGATCGACCACCCAAACAACATCCCCTCAGCGCAACAAAGCCTGGCTATCAATCTGCTTCATGTCAGCTAGACGCGCTATACTCAAAAAGTGGTCCTAATCTTCTTCACCGACAGTCCAGGATGTCAAACTAGACCTAACAGCACTATTAGACAAAGGAGAGCTTGATGCAAGCTTATCCAGACGTGGCCTGACACCCCAATTTAGACGTAAATGGTCACCATTCATCGCTACAACACTACCATCAACAGAACATCCTGGACACCTTCCCCCTCCCTTTACAATCAATGGAGCCCTACCAGCACCTACAGAACTTTGCTCTCCATAAGATCATACTACGGACCAAACCAATACTCAAACCTGGTGACACCCCAAACAACTCCTCTGTTATCAGCTTTCAACATCGAGTGACACCCCCCAACATAAGGCAATAACTCACAGTTCAGTGACTACCCCAGGTTACCCCTACCCCCCGTCGCTCCTTCCTTGGTAAACTTTGGCCTACACGGATGTACCACTACTTCCACCCCCCCTTTCCATCCCTGTATTCCGGATGGTTTTATTGTGTATCCTTGATGCCATCTTTACCTAAGTGTATCACTTTTCAATTACTCCATCCATAGTCTCCACCCCTTTGTCTACATAGTTATTACTCTCTTTTTGAACAGTATATCTTTAAATCAACTACGGAGAGAGTAGCTCAGGACCGACACTTCCCTCATTGAAGGGAGGCCTCAGAGCCCTCAACCTACCAGCCTTTGCCTCTCCCCTTCCCTCTCCCGCAACCGGAGCCGAGGAGGGGCGACACTAAGGGATGGGGAGATATCTCTCCATTCTTCATATCATAATAGGATCTCACAGTTGAAAACCTACCCTTTTCCTGTATTAATATCTCTGACTCTATTAGTATTCCCCTGCGTGCAAACTATAAGGCCCCTTCCACACTGAGGCGTTGAAAAAAACGCAAAACAATTATGAGTTTTTTTCCCGCGTTTTTACCGCGTTCGTGGTTAAAAATAGCACTAACGCCTATGCGTTTTTACCGCGTTTAAGGTAAAATAGCGCTAACGCCTATGTGTTTTACCACGTTTTGCCGCGTTACTCATTCATTTCAATGGAGATAGGTGTTTTTACAGCGCTATTTTTAGCGCCCTAAAGATGCTTCAAAAAAGCTGTTTGCAGGATTTTTTCAGACGCACAGCCAGCAAAACGCCTCAGTGTGAAAGCCCTCAGGGCTTTCACATTGAGAATGATGGGGCAGGATTATTTCAGGCATTATTACAGGGCTATTTTTACAGCGAAAACGCGGTAAAAACACCTGTGTGTGAAAGGGGCTTTAGTGCATGCTATCAGGCCTAATCCCTACTCAGGGAAAGCCTCAGCAAGTTCATTTGGAATGAAACTTTGTTCCCTCTCATGTTGGAAATAATAATTAAAATATTTTGAAAAAAAAAAAGCCCAATTCCAGTTGGGCAAAAAAAAATTGTTCAGTGCATACAAGGAAAAAAAAAGCTTTCCCTGTCCTGCTGCTGCTGGTCTTCCAGGTTAAATGACACCCACTATTATTCAACCCACTTTCCATGAGCCTAGGATTCATGGATCCCACACTTTTGAAGTGTCATTAATGCAGCCCAGGGCTCACACCACTGCTGCATTAAATGGGGTTGACACATTAAGTAAATGCTGATCTGTACAGGAGTAAGGACTGCCCACAGCTGGAAGAAAAGGAGAAATAAAGAATTCCTGCAATATCACAAGACCAACACGTAGAATAAAGATATACACTATTGGCCGCCCGCGACCACCTCCCGCTGTGATCACACTCAATTTCTGACGGCACCCATCGATTGTACAGTACACAGGCAGAACGGCGATTTGTAAACAAGGCAGATTGCCATTCTGTCAGAAGGGAAGGTATTGATCCTGTGTTCCTGCAAAGCAGGAACACAGGATCAATGCCTTCCCATACTAAAAGCACCTCCCCCACAGTTAGAAAACACAGGCTAGTTACACAGTTAAACCTTTGATCGCCCCTGATCACCCCTTCTCAGCCAGTGTCATTAGTACAGTGACAATGTATAGTTTTTAGCACTGATCACTGTAATAATGTCACTGGTCCCCAAAAAGTGTCAAAAGTGTCAGTTAGTATCCAACTAGCCCACCACAAAATCGCAGTCCCACTATAAGTCGCTGATCGCCATCATTACTAGTAAAAAAATAAAAAAATATAACATATCCTATACCTTGTAGACACTATAACATTTGATTTTCTTTTTTTTTCTTTTTTTTATTGGATATGTTTTAAAGCGGAAAGTAAAAATATATATATTTTTTAAACTGTCTGCCATTTTTTTTGTTTATAGCTCAGAAAAAAAAACGCAGAGGTGATCAAATACCACCGAAAAAAAGCTCTATTTGTGGTGAAAAAAAGGAAATACATTTTATTTAGGTACAGTGTCGCACGACCGTGCAATTGTCAGTTAAAGCAACGCAGTGCTATATCACAAAAAATGGCCTGGTCATGAACGGGGGTAAATCTTCCGGAGGTCAAGTGGTTATATGCAGACAGGGGACCCAAGGGGAAGGGAGGAGGCAGGGGTGAGCTTTGGGCTCAACCTGCAGTTGGGATTTAAGTTATATACAGAAGACAGGCTACCTGATCATGCTTCTGTGTATCAGCCAGGCATAGTTGCAGTGTATGAGACAAGAGCAGTGGTTAAAGTAATGTTCTTGCCAGTAATCTAGCATTCTAGAAATGTCAATTGCCAAGCCATGTCAACATGCAGGCTCACTATTCTCTATCCCGTTCAGTGTAGGCTACCCACTGTCTCTCTGCCAGAAAATAGGGAGGAGCTGAACAACATAGACCCACATGAGCAAATGCTGCAGTCTTTCTTGCAAATTTAATGACCGTATATTATTTGCCAGCGATAGGTTGCAAAAAACTCAGATTAGGATAAACACCAGGGTTAATTTATGACTTACATTTGCAATGTTAACTGAATAGCAAAAGCAATTCATTATTACTTTCACATATGGCCTACAATTGCTCTTCCAACAATGCAGACTGTGGCCAAAAAGCCAGTTAAAGCAGTAATAAAGTTGATTTAACAAAAAAAAATCACCAGGAGGTAGAATTTGTTGGCAGAAAAAACATGCAAAAAATATCTCTTCTCCGGCTCCTGGTGAGTATTTGTTTTCTGCGTGCAGCATACAGTTTATCTGACTCATGTATCTCCTGTGTGCATGCATACATGATCCCTGTCCACCCAATAGCCAAAGAGGATCACTGTACAACACCAAAGAAATAGTGGCATAGGCTGGGAATGCAGTTGGAGGACAGCACAACAATATTTAGCTTTGTACCAAATTCCGCAAGTAGACTGTGCTAATCTGTGCAGATTACTGCAAAAACTATTTTGCAATTTGGTGGGAAAATAAATGGTGTGTTGGTGCTGAAGACTTAATTTTATCTAGGGAGTAGTAAACTTTTCCAATAAGTGAAAGGGAGTTTTACGAAGGGAGGGCATGAGTTTGATCAGGAAGAGAGAATACTTTACTAGGAGAGAGGATGAAGGTTGGGTGGCCAGCTGATAAGGAAGGTATGTAGGAGGCATGTCCTAAAATGGACCTATATGGAACAATCCAAATATTCTATGTTGAATATTTATACAATAATTTTTTATATCAAAAACGTAAGAAAAAACGAACTAGCCATATAGTCAATATCAAACCAAATATCTCAAAAACACTTATACTTTCTTAGGTCAGACCTAAACTGAAGCTATTGGAATTATGATATATTAAAATTGTATTCAGTCCATAATAATATAATTATGTCCTAGATTCATTAGGCAGCTGCCCAACATCTCAGGGAGCACTTTCAGTATCATAAAATGTCATGGCCTTGCTATGCTGCTACCAGTGACCGGCCATTAAATTCTGCATTTAGCGAACGGTACCACCACCACAAAAACAGTGCTTCACTAAACAGGTTGAAGTAGGTTTAAAGCAGTTTCCACGTCACTATAGCTATGCCCTGCATTTAATTACCTACAGAAAATGCCTATGTCATACGCACCTGTCTTTGACTCCTGATGGGCTAAAGCCAGCTGTCAATCAGGGCTTGGAGATCGAGCTTATTACATAGGAGTTTCATGAAAATAAATAATTAACACAGCACTAATAATGAAGTAGTCCCTGAAGACACCTTTTAAATTGTATGTAAAACAAATTTTGGGAAGTACTGAAATCCTTTCTCCATATTTACTCCTATCTGGTGAATCATTTGAGACACTTCCAGAATAAAAAAAAGTACAGAAAATCTGCAACAGGAACCGAGACAGCAACACAAAGCTGATGGGAAGTCTTCCCTATTCTATGGATATGTGTTGCTGTTACGGATTTTCCTTTACTTCCTGACTAGTGACAGGAAGTGAGGCAAAAGCTCTCCAACAAGTCCCTCCAAACTCTATCCTAAACAGAACATACACTTGATCTAAACTTGCCTTTCAAAACAAAATATTATTTTTGAGATGTAAGATTGAATATAGTAGCAGCTGTTGAATAAAATGTATTTCAGGAAACCCAACAACGTTAGCCTTGAGCCTACCAAAGTCTTAGAACAGTCCCACTAACGTGTTACCTCTACTTTCAAAGTGTGCCAGTTGAGCTACTACATAGGTAGGCCATAGACGAGTCGGAAACCGACCGTTCGGTCGACTGAAAAACAAAAATGCTGCATACGACTGTGCCATCATTTGTTTCATTTTTCTAAACAAAATCCAGCATTTTGGATCAGGCACTTTCGATTGCAACACAAAAATCGTGTGTCGCATCTGGCACACTAATAATGCGAAAAATGAACGACTAAGAATTTTCATTCGGTTTTCAACTTGTTTATGGCCTGCTTAAATCTCTATGCTAAAGTGAATTACTAATGCAGTTTATTTGATGCACCTTCATGGCTATAGAGCAAAAGGCATGTGATTGTGCAACCCTGCAGTGGATTTGTGCAGTTTATCTGTGATCCTTGTGGCTGTTTATTAATCATGTATATATATATATATATATATATTGTGAGGGGGTTAGCTCGGCAGCGGGTGTGAGTGACCCCCGGGATGGGCTCCCCACACAAAACAGGCCCAGCAAACGGAGGTTGTGGTTTTCAAAATCAAAAAGGTGCGGTTTATTTTCTATTTACAGTGACAAAACACAGCAAAGCAAAAGAAACATAACCAAAATAAATCCTGGTCAAGTTGACCTCTGACTAAACATACAGGTTTCCTAACTAACAACTGGGATCAGCCTAGTGCTGTCCTAGTCCCTAAGTCCCTGGTTTTAAATGTCCAAGCAAATAGCCACACAGGCTTTGTCTCACCGCACAGGGGTTCACTCTCCCTAGACAGTCCACACAGGTCTGGTTCCAGGCATGAGCTAACATCTAATGAAGCTGGGAGTTCTTATAGAGGCCTAAATGAGCTGACAAGCTTCAGCTGGTCTCATCAACTCCCTGTCTGCACGACGCCCAGCCCTCTCCCTAGAGGTATGAGTCATCCATGAGCCCACTAGCCTTATACAACTCTCCACCTAGTTGTATAAGTCGGCGTAAAGCCTGAATCTGGGCGAAATATATCTACCCCCCTGGATGCAACCAGGTGACTTTACCTTCCTGCTGTCACATACCCCCCCTCTTGTTTTAACCTCGGGGTTGGAACACCAGCAATCAGGCATTCATGTACTCGAGACAAAGCATCCACATTCCCCATTTGAACGCCAGGGCGATGCTTTACTGTGAAGTTGAATTCCTGGAGGGCCAGGAACCACCTATTCACTCTTCTATTTGTTTCCTTGTTTTGAGCCATCCACTTTAACGGAGCGTGATCCGTAACCATGTCAAAGTGCCTACCTAGCAGGTAGTACCGAAGGGAATCTAGAGCCCACTTCACCGCTAAACACTCCTTTTCAACGGTGGCGTAATTTACCTCATGGGACTTCAACTTCCTGCTGAGGTAAATGACTGGGTGCTCTTCCCCGTTCCAGACCTGGGACAATACTGCTCCTAACCCCACATCTGACGCATCACTTTGTACGACAAAGTCTTTAGAGAAGTCGGGTGAGTACAACACTGGCTGGCTACATAAGGCTTGTTTCAAGAATTGGAATGCTGCCTCAGCCTCGGGGGTCCATTTAATCATGACCGACCCTTTCCCCTTCGTCAGGTTGGTTAGGGGCACAGCCTTAGAAGCAAAGTGGGGAATGAATCGCCGATAATACCCAGCGATTCCCAGAAAGGCTCGTACCTGCTTCTTGCTGTTGGGACGTGGCCAACTCTGGATGGCCTCGACTTTGTTGAGTTGGGGTTTTATTACTCCCATCCCAATGGTGTACCCAAGATATTTGGCCTCCTCCTGCCCAATGGTACACTTCTTGGGGTTAGCCGTAAACCCCGCTTCCCGAACAGAGTCCAGGACTGCTTGCACTTTTGGCAGATGTGAGGCCCAATCTGTGCTATGGACAATTACGTCATCCAGGTAAGCCGCAGCATACTTCCGATGGGGCCTCAGCATCTGGTCCATTTTCCGCTGGAATGTGGCCGGCGCATTCTGTAACCCGAACGGCATTCTTTTATATTGGAACGCCCCGTCTGGGGTTACAAATGCGGTTTTCTCTTTGGCCGACTTGGCCAGGGGGATTTGCCAATACCCTTTTGTGAGGTCAAGAGTCGTCATGTATCGGGCTGTTCCCAGCCGGTCGATCAACTCATCTATATGTGGCATGGGGTAGGTGTCAAATTTTGTAACTTTGTTCAACTGACGAAAATCGTTACAAAATCGCCAGCTCCCATCCGGTTTAGGCACCAACACGATGGGACTAGACCAATCACTTTGGGACTCCTCTATCACCCCTAAGTTCAGCATTTTCTGTACTTCCTCCCGTATTGCCTCCCGTCGAGCCTCTGGGATCCGATAGGGTTTTAACTTCACCCTTTCACCGGGCGGGGTAATGATGTCATGCTCTACCCCAGATGTTTGTCCCGGCAGCTCAGAGAATACCTCCTTGTTGCGAAGCACAAACTCCTTAACCTCCTGTTGTTGGGGTTGTGACAAGGTAGCTGCTATTCCAACCTCAGGAATCACGCAACCAGTTTGAGCTGGTGACCAAGTGTCTGCGACTAGGGACTCTCTATCCCTCCAGGCTTTCAACAGATTAACGTGATAGATCTGTTCGGGCTTTCGCCTTCCTGGTTGTCTGACCTTGTAATTCACTTCGCTCACTTTTTCCATTATCTCGTAGGGGCCTTGCCATTTGGCAAGGAATTTACTTTCAACCGTAGGGACAAGTACCAATATCCTATCCCCCGGGGAAAAGGTACGGGTCTTGGCTCCACGGTTGTACACTCTCTGCTGTGCCAACTGCGCTTGGGCCAAATGTTCCTTCACGATGGGCATTACCTGTGCAATTCGATCTTGCATCAGGGCGACATGCTCAATCACACTCCTGTGGGGAGAACTCTCACTTTCCCAAGTTTCCTTGGCAATATCCAACAGCCCTCTTGGGTGTCTCCCATACAGTAACTCAAAGGGGGAGAATCCCGTAGAGGATTGGGGCACCTCCCTAATAGCAAACATCAAATAAGGAAGTAAACAGTCCCAATCCTTTCCATCTCTATCCACCACTTTCTTCAACATTTGTTTTAGGGTTTTGTTGAATCTTTCAACCAGCCCATCGGTTTGGGGGTGATACACAGACGTACGCAATTGCGTCACTTTGAACAATTTACACAGCTCTTTCATAACCCGGGACATAAAGGGTGTACCTTGGTCCGTAAGCAGTTCTTTACAAATACCCACCCGGCTAAAAACAAGAGATAGCTCTTTGGCTATGGTTTTGGCCGAGGTATTTCGGAGAGGGATCGCTTCTGGATAACGGGTGGCATAGTCCATTATAACTAATATGTACTGGTGCCCCCTAGCGGACTTGATTATAGGACCTACCAAATTCATGGCGATCCTCTCAAACGGGACCTCAATGATGGGTAGAGGGACCAGCGGGCTACGGAAATGTGGCATCGGGGCCAACCTCTGACACACAGGGCAGGAGGAACAATAATTTTCTACGTCCTTCATCACCCCCGGCCAATAGAATCTCTGTAATACCCTCTCTCGGGTTTTCTCTGTCCCCAGATGACCTCCAAGAATGTGCCCATGGGCCAACTCCAACACCAACTTCCTGTAAGGTTTGGGCACCACAAGCTGCTCAACGGTTTCTTCTGCCCTTTTTGCCACCCGATACAGTAGGTCCTTCTCTACGCTGAAGTATGGGTAAGTGCAGGTATTATCTGGGTTCACTAACTCGCCATCTATTTTCACTACGTTTTCCCGTGCCTTTATTAGGGCGGGGTCTTTCAACTGTTCTGTGGCAAAGTTTTCCCTGTGAACCTCAAGATCAGAAAACTCCACAGACGGTAGGTTTTCGTCTGAGGAGGTGGGCTCCTCTCCAGTTTCTTGAGTCTCCCCTGCCAATACTGATAAGGGAAATTCCGGAGAGTCCTCACCACTCTCAGGGGAGTTCTGGCTATCACATTCCTGGTACATAGGGGCACCAGTGAGGGGCTCAGGATCATCCCACAGTTCCCAGAACTTCGGAAAATCCCTTCCCACAATGGCGTCATGCGGTAACTGAGATACTAAGCCCACTGGATGAGAGAGGGTACCTTTGGGGGTCTCGAAACACACTGTAGTCACTGGATACTCTCGGGTGTCCCCATGCACACAAATAACAGCTACCTTGCTATTCCCAGAGACCTCTGTTTTAACTAACTCAGCCTTTATCAGGGTCACAAGGCTACCTGAATCCAGCAATACCACAACATTTCTACCATTAACACACATTTTGCATAAATGTTTCTCAGTTCCTCGAATGGCAGTGCATGCGACTGTCGCACACAGCGACTGACGTCTGCCCGTCAGAAAGTCACACTGCATGGGTTCCTCCACAACCGGGCAATTGGCTGCAATATGTCCCGCTTGCCGGCAGCGGTAGCAAACGATCCTTCTTGCCGCCTCTTGAGCCGCTGATTTCCCAGGCTGTTCTCGCCAAACTTGGGGTAGAGCTCCCACCCTCTCACTCTCTCCACCCTCACCCCTTGGAATCCTCTTATCCGCCCCTGGGGATGGTCTGGTCTTAGGGTGGAAAGTCCGAGTGTCTCTGGAAGAGGCCGTCAGGTTCTCTGTAGCCAAGTATTTCTCCACACGATCCACAAGACCATCGGCCGTCTCTGGGTCTCCATGGCTTACCCACTTTTGGATGGCAGTAGGAAGAGCTCTCAAAAACCGATCCATTACAACACGTTCCACAATCTTTGGTGCGGACAAAGTCTCTGGCTGTAGCCACTTTCTGCTCAGGTGAATGAGATCATACATTTGAGACCTGGGGGGTTTTCCAAGCTGGAAAGTCCAGTTATGCACACGCTGAGCCCGGACAGCCTGGGTGACACCCAGCCTTGCCAAAATTTCAGCTTTTAGCATCACATAGTCTTTTGCTTGGTTAGGCTCTAGGTCATAGTAAGCTTTCTGCGATTCACCAGTTAACAGAGGAGCCACCAGTCCAGCCCACTGCTCCTCAGGCCACTTTTCTCTTTCAGCGGTCCTTTCAAATGTGGTCAAAAATACCTCTGGATCATCCTCTCCAGTCATTTTTGTCAATAAACGACTCACCCCAAAGGACGCGGTATTAGTGGGACGGCTTTCCTCACTGGTCTGCGGACGTTGCTGCATTACTGCTTCCATTTGTTGTAGTCTCTGCTCTTGCTTCTGTAACAGGTCTATGAAGCGGGCCTCAGATTGCTGCTGGGCTTGTTGCTGAGCTTCCAGACTCTGTTGGTGAGCTTGCTGCTGGGCTGCAAGGCTCTGTTGATGAGCTTGCTGCTGGGCTGCAAGGCTCCTTTGCAAACCTGCATTTGTCTGCTGTTGATTGGCATTTGCTAGAGCCAGCTGTTTCAGTATCTCCTCCATGCTGGCTTAAAAAAAAAACTGCCACTGGTTCTCCACCAACTGTGAGGGGGTTAGCTCGGCAGCGGGTGTGAGTGACCCCCGGGATGGGCTCCCCACACAAAACAGGCCCAGCAAACGGAGGTTGTGGTTTTCAAAATCAAAAAAGGTGCGGTTTATTTTCTATTTACAGTGACAAAACACAGCAAAGCAAAAGAAACATAACCAAAATAAATCCTGGTCAAGTTGACCTCTGACTAAACATACAGGTTTCCTAACTAACAACTGGGATCAGCCTAGTGCTGTCCTAGTCCCTAAGTCCCTGGTTTTAAATGTCCAAGCAAATAGCCACACAGGCTTTGTCTCACCGCACAGGGGTTCACTCTCCCTAGACAGTCCACACAGGTCTGGTTCCAGGCATGAGCTAACATCTAATGAAGCTGGGAGTTCTTATAGAGGCCTAAATGAGCTGACAAGCTTCAGCTGGTCTCATCAACTCCCTGTCTGCACGACGCCCAGCCCTCTCCCTAGAGGTATGAGTCATCCATGAGCCCACTAGCCTTATACAACTCTCCACCTAGTTGTATAAGTCGGCGTAAAGCCTGAATCTGGGCGAAATATATCTACCCCCCTGGATGCAACCAGGTGACTTTACCTTCCTGCTGTCACAATATATATATATAAGCCCAGTTGAAATGCAATTAAGCCCTTACAACTAACTAAATTTTGTGAAGATGGCACAAGTCAAACGTAAAAAAAAAAAAAATTGACATATTTTTTCAAGCTTGCATCCAGATGGTAACCTAAGCAGTTGTAAATCCATTTCAGACTTTAGATCAGTCATATGGAATGTGCAGCAGCTTTTTTTTTAAAAAAGTTGTTCCTCATAAGCTTTCTGTGTCAATTGAAAAATATATTAAATCAAAAAGCAATACTTTACTGTACAGAGAATAAACATTTACTCCATATTTGTTGCATATATAAATATTCAGAACCATTCTGAATTTCACTATACTGTGGAATATTGCAATAAGTGCTAAAGAAAGTTGGACTGCCTAAGTAAAACATCCACAAATATCATGTGGTTCTCTATAAATAAGTGTTGGTGAGGGCTTCCATATGAAAGACACATGTAAGGGATGGAGTGTACTGAAATTTCACATTTGCTTTTAGCCAGTTCCTGGGTTATTCAGTTCTTATAGGCTGCAAAGGATGCAATGTTTTGCAGTGCTGCAGAGCAAAAGCATAGCAGTGTTCAATGCCTATTGAATACTCCTAATCAGGGCCGCTGATAGAAATCATGGGGGCCCCGTGCAGCCTACATTACGGGGCCCCATTAGCTCCACCCCTGGTCCCTCCCATGGTAAATCCTTCAGCCCCACCCCTGGCCCCTCTCCAGACCCCGTCTTGAAACTGTCTCTGCAGCACATAACGGAATTGGTGGCACTGTCTCTGCAGGCAGCACATGCGTTATGGGCCATAACACGTGTGCTACCTGCAGACAGTGGCACCCATGCCATCAATGCCATAGTGTGCTGCAGACAGTGCCACCCATGCCATAATGTGCTGCAGACAGTGCCACCCATGACGCTAATGCCATAACGCATGTGCTGCCTGCCGACATTGCCTCCCATGCCACCAATGCCATATTGTGCTGCAGACAGTGCCACGCATGCCACCAATGGCATAATGTCATTGGCAGCATGGGTGGCACTGTCTCTGCAGGCAGCACATGCGTTATGGCATTAGCGTCATGGGTGGCACTGTCTGCAGCACATTACGGCATTGGCGGCACTGTCTGCAGGCAGCACATGCGTTATGGCCCATGTGCTACCTGCAGACAGTGCCACCCATGCCGCCAATGCCATTATGTATAGATGCTGCTGCAGTAGTAGTAGATCTTGAATCCCCCCCCAAGCAAGCACACCTGTTAGCCGAGCCCCAGGAGTCACTTCCTCCCTGATCCTGCTGCCTGGACTGGAGTGCGAGTGTCCACAAACTATTCCATTCAGATGTCAGCTGTTTTTTTTTTCTTCTCCCGCCGCCGTTCGCCTCACTGCTTCTTCTCTCTGGCCGAGTGAGGAACAGAGCAGAGGGGGAGGAATCACTCCACAGCACCAGGGAAGGCACTATAGAGGACGCGCTGGTTGGGACTTGAGCCAGCATGAGGAGCGGGCGCGGAAGAGACATTCTGACATTCTTCCGCTCCCGATATAGGAGAAATAGTCCCTCCCCCTGCTGCCACCTACATAAACACAACTTAAAAGTACGTTTGTTGTGTGGTGGGGACGATGTTCGGCCATGGTGGCTGGAGGATTTTTTATTTTTTTTTACAATAATTAGTTTTCTGTTTAGGTTGCCCGGGCCCCCCTGCTGATGATTTTTGTACAAATTATATCATACTTTGAATTGTATCCAAATGTATGTGGCCTGTAACCTTAAAGCAGTATTAAACCCAAAAGCAAACACGTATTATATATTGTTGCTTATCAATTCTTGGATGTGATGGTCATATCCGTTTCACTTTTAGGCCTTCTTTCTTTTCTTTCTTCTATTTTCATCTGGTGATCCAGTCAGCAAGTCTGTTGCTTTTCACAAGCTCACGCATCCAAGGGAATTTACCAGTTTACATGGATGAAAAAAAACACTTAACACTGGCAGGGGTGATTAAAATGATCAGCTTTTATTTATCAATGCAAAACCTTTATCCCAAAAGGTTAAATACTGTTTGCTGTAACTGTTTATAAAGTGTGCTGGAGTTTGGTTTCAATTAGTGTATCTAAAACTGCTAATACATCTCCCCTCCCCCCCTCCGGCTGGCAAAGCTGCTGTCTGCTGTGCCTCACTAATACAGGAGGTGTGTTTGTCTGTGAGGCACAGACAAACACACAGGGATTTCTTCAGAATAACAAAAGGTAGGAATCTGCAACAAAGGTTGTTGTAATCCTTGACACATAGATCACCCAGGGGAAAATATTTTTTTCTCAACAAAAGTGGAGTTACGCTATAAAGTAATATATTGCGGCTTACCAATTCATTCGATGTAGTGGCTGTGTTAGTTTTTTTTTTTCCTCTGTATTCACCTGGTGATCTGGCCAGTAACACACCTCCTGTATTAGTGAGATTTAACTCTGGAGGAATGATCACATGAGGCACAGCAGACAGCAGCTTTGTTAGCCAGAGGGGGGAATGTATTAGTAGATTTAGATACACTAATTGAAACCAAACTCCAGCAATTTATAAGTAGTTACAGCAAAAAGTATTTTTCCTTTTGGGATAAAGGTTTTGCATGAATAAATATAAGATGATCATTTTAATCATCCCTGCCAGTGTTAAGTGTTTTTTCTCATCCATGTAAACTGGTGAATTCTACTGGAGAGCTTGAACCTGTGAAAAACAACAGACTTTCTGGCTGGATCACCAGATGAAAATAAAAGAAAGAAAGCCTAAAAATTAAACAAATATGACCATCACATCTAACAATTGGTAAGCTGCAATATATAATACATGTTTGCTTTTGGGTTTAAAGTGGAGTTCCACTCTGATTTTTTTTTTTACCTTAAAATCATAAAAAAATAGATTTTTTTTTAATTAAAAATATATATATTTTTTTATACTCACCAGAAAGGGCAGTTGCTATGCGGAACTAGCTCTTCTGCCTCTTCATCCACCGCGGTGGTCTTCTTTCTCGTCCTCCGTCGCGGTGTCTTCTGGTGAATGTTGCGCACTGCCTTCTGGGAACTGTGTGTATCCCAGGAGGCAGCCGCCCATTCACAAAGCGCCGTGCGAGTCGCACATGCGCAGTAGGAAACGGGCAGTAAAGCCGTAAGGCTTCACTGCCTGTTTCCCTTAGTCAGGATGGAGGCGCCAGGACCGAGCGATCGCAGGCACCTAGGACAGGTAAGTGTCCTCATTAAAAGTCAGCAGCTACAGTGTTAGTAGCTGCTGACTTTAAAAAAAAAAAAATCGCCGGTGGAACTCCGCTTTAATACTGCTTCAAGGTTACAGGCCACATACATTTGGATACAATTCAAAGCATCTGATTTAATTGGTACCAGAATCATTGCCGTTAGAAGTATTCAATAGGCATTGAACACTGCTATCCTTTTGCTCTGCAGCACTGCAGAACATTGCATTCTTTGCAGCATATAAGAACTGAATAACCCAGGAACTGGCTAAAAGCAAATGTGAAATCACCCAAGAGTACACTCCATCCCTTACATGTGTCTTTCATATGGAAGCCTTCACCAACACTTATTTATGGTGAATCACATGTTGTTTGTGGATGCTTTACATAGGCAGTCCAACTTTCTTTAGCACTTATTGCAATATTGAGTCTAATGGGAGTGGTTTCATAATCATCAGTCAGCTGTGGCAGCTGCAGGGCACTAATGAGGAAAGCTGCTGGGTCTGCATCCCTTTAGAAGTGTCCCTATTGGAAATATCTCACCAGAAATTACATTTTTGTTGCCTGAAATCTGACTTTGAATTGTATCTTCGGCAGACTTCCGGGAAAATTGGTAAACCAGTCAAACAAACAGGAAATTATGTTTCTGGGGAGTGGTCAGTACACATTCTGTATACAGAACAACTCCAGGTAGCCATATTGCATTGCATTTATAGAAAATTACAGCGACTGCAGATTGAAAAGGAAAGGTCATTTTTTATTAACATTCAATTACAATATGATTTGTATCGCAATTGTACGCGCTATATTATTTTTTCTTTATTTGCCATTTCTTTCCCCACAAAAGTGGAGTTACCCTTTAATATGTTATATTACTTTTATATTTAATGCTGCTTCAAAACAATTTGCAGTCCATGACGTTAAATAGCAAGCAGATGGTTGTACTCTTCCGAGTTGAACAGCAGTATTTGGGTTTAAAAGCCCATACAAATACAAGAAAAAATGAAATAAAATGGACAGCCTATCTACATTCTGTATTTCCGGTTTGAGAAATATATGAGTATGCTTCATATTAACAAGCTTTTTATGTCTCTTGGAAGGTCCACATGTGAGGTGTTCATATTCTCAGCTTCACCCACACAGCTCCAAACATATACTATTATATAATGCTTTTTAGGGAAACTTTAGGAAGTGATCAGTTTGATGTAAATAATCTTGAAAACCTTATCTTTATGATATAAAATGTGCTCAACACATATGCAGGCTCTGTTTCCTGCTCTGTGATTCTTCCCTGTGGTTATGCTGTACTATTTTTCCCCACAGTCCGCACTCTCAATGTGGTCGATTTATCAGCAGCAGCTTAAAGAGGTACAAATTTTTTTTACTCCCTCTAGTGACTAATCTAAAAATCACTATATTTCATACAACAAAAATATGTAAAAGACAAAAGTTAAATAAAAATGTACTTTAGGGTAAAAATAATGTAGTATAATCAAGACTCTCTAAACACTGAAGCAGCAGGGGGAATCAATGGTGGCGAAGGGGGCAGAGCTGGAGACCTTACACTGGAGTTCTCAAAGTACAGGAACACTGTATTTTATCAAGTCAAAATAAGCTTTGGAAGGGTGGCCATTTAAAAATTGAAACTAATATAACAACATTATCATAGGTGTTCTTTATAGTAAAAATCAGCTGCATTTACCAGTACTGAGCTTGAATTTGAATCTGATTCTGGACTTAATATAAAAAGTAAGCATTTCGTGGTGTAGTCTGGCCTGCTAAATGTAAAATTTATCAAAAAAGTTAAAGTGGGAAACCAGGCCAAATTATTTTTGTTCAACATTATACTGTCTCCAATGAATGATGAGGAAGAACCTCAACCGTGCAATATACTGAAATAAATATATGTAATTTTTTTTTTAAATTGAACACAATGTAGTGATAAATATACCCTGTGACATGTGCATAATATACAATTTACATGAAAATACCATATAGCATAAACGATGCCTCATCCACCTGTCTCTACTGACAGTCAGCAGGTGGTGAACCAATAGCATTATCGTGCATATACAAACAAAACAAACAAAACTTAATTCCAATGGGTGTCAAGTTCATATGGGGTAACTTTGATGAGTGTCTGCCAATATAATGGTCATACACTAAAGGAAAGTTCCAGCAAAGAATCTCCCGAAGAACTTGGGATAACCTTATCCGTATACCGGGAAGTATGTTGGATGTAGTAGACCACTAGGTATATACTTTCACCCGGGAGTGCCTTCACCATGGATCCATAAAGGAGAAAGGGATACTCTTACCAGCTATGATGGATCCAATGCGCCGTACGGCGGATGGATCTTTCAGGCTTTGTCTCTACCAGAGACAGGGGAGCGACAACCGGAGTCTGTAGAACGCCTCCTCTTAGAGCTGGCAGCACTTCTATTTTATCAAGAACGATCCAATCCCAAATCGAAAAGCACCTCAATATGTCATAGCCATGAAAAACAGGGAAAAGATTCTCCACATGGTGTAAATCCAAAAATGATTTATTAAAACATCCGTTTTAAAGTTCAAGCAATGTGAACACTCGGTAAAAATTCTTAAAAAGCAAATATATAAAAAGCAAAATATAAGAAAAGCCACGACACTCCAGAGCACAGCAGTACAAATAGGTATTTCCCAGTAGATGTCTGTTAAGACGAAACCGGTCGGACAATACACCAGCTCCAGCTGACTTGACCACGCTGTCTTCGTTTTTGTACTGCTGTGCTCTGGAGTGTCGTGGCTTTTCTTATATTTTGCTTTTTATATATTTGCTTTTTAAGAATTTTTACCGAATGTTCACATTGCTTGAACTTTAAAACGGATGTTTTAATAAATCATTTTTGGATTTACACCATGTGGAGAATCTTTTCCCTGTTTTTCATGGCTATGACATATTGAGGTGCTTTTCGATTTGGGATTGGATCGTTCTTGATAAAATAGAAGTGCTGCCAGCTCTAAGAGGAGGCGTTCTACAGACTCCGGTTGTCGCTCCCCTGTCTCTGGTAGAGACAAAGCCTGAAAGATCCATCCGCCGTACGGCGCATTGGATCCATCATAGCTGGTAAGAGTATCCCTTTCTCCTTTATGGATCCATGGTGAAGGCACTCCCGGGTGAAAGTATATACCTAGTGGTCTACTACATCCAACATACTTCCCGGTATACGGATAAGGTTATCCCAAGTTCTTCGGGAGATTCTTTGCTGGAACTTTCCTTTAGTGTATGACCATTATATTGGCAGACACTCATCAAAGTTACCCCATATGAACTTGACACCCATTGGAATTAAGTTTTGTTTGTTTTGTTTGTATATGCACGATATAGCTATTGGTTCACCACCTGCTGACTGTCAGTAGAGACAGATGGATGAGGCATCGTTTATGCTATATGGTATTTTCATGTAAATTGTATATTATGCACATGTCACAGGGTATATTTATCACTACATTGTGTTCAATTTAAAAAAAAATGTACATATATTTATTTCAGTATATTGCACGGTTGAGGTTCTTCCTCATCATTCATTGGCGCCACACTTTTTAAATATTTATTTAACCTTTTCCTGTCTGATTTTGAGTGGTTGGCTGCACATAACTAGTTTTCTATTATAGGATTGGCGCAGTACTACACATTTTTATATTATACTGTCTCCGCCAACTTGCTTTTTACCCATACTCCATCATGGTTCACCTCTTCCCCAGGTAAGCAATGCACATGCACCCGGCCATTCACATGATGTAAAAGAAAACATGATTTATCAGACCAGTCCACCTTCCTCCATTGCTCCGTGGTCTAGTTCTGATGCTCACTTACCCACTGTAGGCGGTTTTGGCTGTGGACACGGGTCAGCATGGGCACCATGACTGGTCTGCCGCTACACAGCCCCATACGCAACAAACTGCAATGCCCATTTTTTCTGCTTTCAACACATCAACTTGTAAGCCAACATGTTTACTTGCTGCCAAATATATTCCACTGATTTTCAGATGCCATTGTAATGAGAAAAACAATGTTATTTGTTTAACCTGTCAGTGGCCATAAAGTTATGGCTGATCAGAGTAAGTTTGCTCTCTGTGTTTCCCTTGGATATATTTGCTTACCTACTGTCCTGGTGAAAGGTGGTCATAGAGCAAGGAAACAAGAGTGAGTCTTGTCAGCAGGACACAAACAGAACGAAAATCCTGACAGAGTGTCTAACCCTTCCCTATGCTATCAAACACAAATAAAATAAAATAAAGTTCTGCCTGGAGTCTACCTGACTGTCTAGCCATACACCCATTTACTACAATAAAAAGAATTGCAAACTAACAGTTTTTAATGTTAAGTGCTCTAAAATATTGACAGAATAGGGTTAGTGTAGCAGCCTGACTAATCTATAAGCAATGGAGTGCATTGTTGAAGAAGCAAGTTGGTGGAGTAGCAAACTTTTAAGTGCAGTTAAAAGATGTTACAGGGCAAGATTTATTAGCACATCAATTTTGCCAATCAGCACAATATAGTTCTGTCATCTATCAATCTCTCGGAGACACCAGACCATCAGTTAGGGAGGAGGATGCAGCGCAAAGCATTTTTTAGTAGCACCAGAGACACACGAACAGCCAATATTGAAATATAAAGCTGCTATCTAATGGAATCTAAATGCACTTCTAAACTGTAGTACACATAAACATATCTAAAACAGCTAACATATACAGTGTCAATCACATTAAAGGTCTGCTCAGTGATTTCAGAGTCCCTCTGGTCTCTCATCCCAAGGCCAGCATATCTGTAGGCTGTAGACATCAGAGGTGCATATTTAAAGGTAAACTCCAAGAGCCTTCTATGGCAGTGGATAGTTAAATCTCTGCACATATTATCGAACGACTGATGATTATTGCTTAACAGGTGCATAGGGCTTAATTATGCTCCCAAAAATTAACCATAATGGTCTGTGATACACCATTACCCCTATTTTTTTGCGTTGTATGTTGTACAGTCCTTGATGCCGCATTATAATAGGTCTAATGTTCTTGCCTTAAGATTCTATGCGCCCCTGTGTGGGCTAAGTGCCTGAGACTCGGATGTAGTGTTTTGTTTTGTACTGAAAATTAATAAAAAGTGTTTAAAAAAAAGGTAAAGTCCTATCAAACAATATAATTGTATCATTCAAAAAGACATTAGAGGTACAGACTTAGCTATATAGTGCCTACAATTTGTATTGTTTTACTGATGCTGTGTGATGTGCTGTGCTAATAACCTGTTCTCTTGGAAGCCCCATTATACAGTCAGGTCCATAAATATTGGGACATTGACACAATTCTAATCTTTTTGGCTCTATACACCACCACAATGGATTTGAAATTAAACAAACAAGATGTGCTTTAACTGCAGACTTGCAGCTTTAATTTGAGGGTATTTACATCCAAATCAGGTGAACGGTGTAGGAATTACAACAGTTTGTATATGTCCCTCCCACTTTTTAAGGGACCAAAAGTAATGGGACAGATTAACAATCATCAATCAAACTTTCACTTTTTAATACTTGGTTGCAAATCCTTTGCAGTCAATTACAGCCTAAAGTCTGGAACGCATAAACATCACCAGACGCTGGTTTCATACCTGGTGATGCTCTGCCAGGCCTCTACTGCAACTGTCTTCAGTTCCTGCTTGTTCTTGGGGCATTTTCCCTTCAGTTTTGTCTTCAGCAAGTGAAATGCATGCTCAATCGGATTCAGGTCAGGTGATTGACTTGGCCATTGCATAACATTCCACTTCTTTCTCTTAAAAAACTCTTTGGTTGCTTTCGCCGTATGCTTCGGGTCATTGTCCATCTGCACTGTGAAGCGCCGTCCAATGAGTTCTGAAGCATTTGGCTGAATATGAGCAGATAATATTGCCCAAAACACTTCAGAATTCATCCCATCCTGCTGCTTTTGTCAGCAGTCACATCATCAAAAAATACAAGAGAACCAGTTCCATTGGCAGCCATACATGCCCACGCCATGACACTACCACCACCATGCTTCACTGATGAGGTGGTATGCTTTGGATCATGAGAAGTTCCTTTCCTTCTCCATACTCTTCTCTTCCCATCACTCTGGTACAAGTTGATCTTGGTCTCATCTCTCCATAGGCTGTTGTTCCAGAACTGTGAAGGCTTTTTTAGATGTTGTTTGGCAAACTCTAATCTGGCCTTCCTGTTTTTGAGGCTCACCAATGGTTTACATCTTGTGGTGAACCCTCTGTATTCACTCTGGTGAAGTCTTCTCTTGATTGTTGACTTTGACACACATACACCTACCTCCTGGAGTGTGTTCTTGATCTGGCCAACTGTTGTGAAGGGTGTTTTCTTCACCAGGGAAAGAATTCTTCGGTCATCCACCACAGTTGTTTTCCGTGGTCTTCCGGGTCTTTTGGTGTTGCTGAGCTCACCGGTGCGTTCTTTCTTTTTAAGGATGTTCCAAACAGTTGATTTGGCCACACCTAATATTTTTGCTATCTCTCTGAAGGGTTTGTTTTGTTTTTTCAGCCTGATGGCTTGCTTCACTGATAGTGGCAGCTTTTTGGATCTCATATTGAGAGTTGACAGCAACAGATTCCAAATGCAAATAGCACACTTGAAATGAACTCTGGACCTTTTATCTGCTCCTTGTAAATGGGATAATGAGGGAATAACACACACCTGGCCATGGAGCAGCCAATTGTCCCATTACTTTTGGTCCCTTAAAAAGTGGGAGGCACATACACAAACTGTTGTAATTCCTACACCGTTCACCTGATTTGGATGTAAATACCCTCAAATTAAAGATGAAAGTCTGCAGTTAAAGCACATCTTGTTTGTTTCATTTCAAATCTATTGTGGTGGTGTATAGAGCCAAAAAGATTAGAATTGTGTTGATGTCCCAATATTTATGGACCTGACTGTACATGCCAAAATCACTAAAAATAAATGATTCACCCTTCCAGTCAGCCATTGCTGCAGCCTGGGGACAGTGAGTACACAAAGCAGTAGTTGCACATTACAGAATGACAAAAGTCTGCATTCCCCTTCAGAGGTTTTGTGAAGGCAATAGTCTGGTTTAAAGGCATTATAAACCTTCCTACTTGCATCTTGTGTTTTTCACCTGCCTTGATCATGTAGTTTTATGGTGTCATTTGATGCCCTGTACACATAGTGGATAGCCTACTGTATAGTGGAGCAAATCTTCAAATCTTTCCTTTATCAGCAATTTCTGTTTGTGTTCAAATATGAGGCATTCTAGCATATAATTCCCAAAGCACACATTCCTGTAGAAATAGATGTGTACGTACTGTAGATGGGTGCTACAGCGACTATCGGCTGGAATCAGAGACAAAGTGAAATAATGTCACCAGTACACCACAGATTTACAAAATGGGTCCAAAATTTTAATCAGTGATCACACGTTTCGAAGCTTCGCAGGACCCCTTCATCAGGCAGGTGACAAAGTGAAATACAGTGAATGAAACATTTAAAGAACCATCCACCAATCAGAAAATGAGGAAAAAGCTATGCCCCGCCCCAAAGATTCTAGCATATTATTCCCAATGCACACATTCCTGTAAAAATGGCTGTGTATGTAGATGAGTGCTGCAGCGACTATCAGCTGGAAGTGAAGTCAATCAGAATGAAAAAAATGCCGTTGTATGTCCTATAATGTCATTATGATGTGAAGGCATAGATTTTTCCAGATTCATTGATTGGTGGATGGTTCTTTAAATAGTTTATTCACTGTATTTCACTTTGTCACATGCCTGATGAAGAGGTCCTACAAGGCTCTGAAATGTTGCTTGAGTTCTAACGATGTAATCGCTGATTAAAGCTTTGGACCCATTTTGGAGATTCATGGTGTGCTGGTGACATTCTTTCACTCCTACATGAGGCATGTCACATGGCACTACACAGGTTAATGCGTTAAAGATTACATGTCTGTAATCTAAGGCCAGTTTCCCACTGACGACCTCCCCGCGCTCGCGGTAAAGCGCTGCTCGTTTTTAGCGGCTCTTTACCGGCGGTAGTGGGACACTTTTAACCCCAATTAAAGATTTACAAGTCCCAGCAGTCTGTGTATCTGTCTTGTATACAGGAACTACAAGTCCCAGCAGTTTGTATATTTGTATTTTTATACAGGAACTACAAGTCCCAGCAGTCTGTGTATCTGTCTTGTATACAGGAACTACAAGTCCCAGCAGTCTGTGTATCTGTCTTGTATACAGGAATTACACGTCCCAGCAGTCTGTGTATCAGTTTTTTTATGCAGGAACTACAAGTCCTAGCAGTCTGTGCATCTGTCTTGCATACAAAAAAATACTAGGAATACAGGGGGTATAGGATGTCTGGTGTTATCTAGGAGTATAGGGGGTATATGGGGGGTCTAGTGTTATCTAGGACAGTGTTTCTAAACTCCAGTCCTCAAGGCGCACCAACAGGTCATGTTTTGGGGATTTCCACAGGTGATTTGAGCAGTTTCAATGCCTTAGTAATTACCACAGCTGTTTCATCTGCAGGAAATCCCCAAAACATGACCTGTTGGTGCGCCTTCAGGACTGGAGTTGAGAAACACTGATCTAGGAGTATAGGGGGTATATGGGGGGTCTAGTAATATCTAGGAGTATAGGGGGTATAGGGGGGTCTGGTGTTATCTAGGAGTACAGGGGCTATAGGAGGGTCTGGTGTTAACGAAAAGTATAGGGGGGTTTGGTGTTATCTAGGAGTACAGGGGGTATAGGGGCGGTCTGGTGTTATCTAGGAGTACAGAGGGTATAGGGGGGTCTGGTGTTATCTAGGAGTACAAAGGGTATAGGGGGGTCTGGTGTTATCTAGGAGTATAGGGGGTATAGGGGGGTCTGGTGTTATCTAGGAGTATAGAAGGTATGTGTTTGTGAGACTCCAGCTTGAGGCACAGCAATCAATGTATATTTATAGGTACATGGAAGTCCAGGTGTTGTTTAACTGTGCCTCTTTAGCCCCTACCACTGTTTGATCGCACCCACTTTTTGCCGCGGTGCGCACAGCGCACTGCAGGTCACTATCTCCCTAAAATGTCCCTCATTCTCAAGTTCCAAAGTTGGGAGGTATGAGTTATCACACAAGTTAGACAAAAAAATAGACAAAAGAGGCAATGTAAACATAAAGAAGAAAATGAGAACTCACACTGCAGCAGAGATTAGGCCTGTTTCCCCCTACTGCTTGATTCAGTTGCTAGATGAAGAAAATGACCTGTGCCTTCCAGGATGAAGATAGCAAGGGACAGCACTGGGCCAATCAATATTTACTAGCTGTGTTTTTTCATAGTTTGAACCATTTTTATTAAGTTCTGCTTATAATACAAATAATACCATACATCTCTTCTTAAAATCATTCATACACAAACATGACACATGATAGAAAACAGACTAACAGGGGTACATAGCCAAATAACCCGAAACACCTTATATAAAGGATAAGATCACCATTGCGGCAGATGGCTTGTAGTTCTCTGCGAACTGCGAGGGCACTTGTGAACGCTCTCTCTTGTAGTTCATTGACCTTCTTGCTCTTCAGTAACTGTCTGCCTTTATGGGAGGTATGGGCAAACAGCTATACTGAGAGTCTGCAGGAGTCTGGCATTGCACTGCGATCAACTTTCCAGGCTCTTTTGGGAAAAAAATAATACATGTATTCTTTTTTTTTCCAAAAGGGGAACTTACCGTATATACTCGAGTATAGGCCGAGGCAACTAATTTTACCACAAAAAACTGGGAAAACGTATTGACTCGCGTATAAGCCTAGGGTGTCCATCTGCATGCCTCACTGTGTCCATGTGCATGCCTCACTGTGCCCATGCCTCACTGTGTCCATGACTAGACTGACGTTTAACATGAGAGTCTATGGAAGGGGTACCTGGCTTTGCAAAATTGGTGCTTCCCGGCCAAAGGTCTCTTAGACAACAAACTTTGCACACTTGTAAAGGAGAAATGGGGCTATATGTGTGCCAAGGTCCGGGTCCAGGGGACCTACGATCGGCTGGTTCTGGGTCCCCAAATCACCAGAGAAATGACCGTTTAACATGGAAGTCTAAGGAAGGGGTGCCCGGATTTGAAAAATCGGTGTTCCCTGGCCGTAGGTCCCCCGGACAAAAAACTTTGCACTTTTGTAGAGGAAGAGTGGGGCTACATGTGTACCAAGTACCAGTACCGGGTCCCCAAAGTATGGGAGATCAGGCGCAAAAAGGCGACTCGAGTATAAGCCGAGGGGGGCATTTTCAGCACAAAAAAATGTGCTGAAAAACTTGGCTTATACTCGAGTATATACGGTAACCTTTTATCCGATCCTCACTTCTAGTTGGCCTTTTCCTTTATTTAATTAGCCCTTTTTCTATTCCTACATCACTCTTAACCTACATGTAGCACACCCCTGCAGGAGCTGCTGGTTTTAGTTTTGGGCCTTGCACGTTACCTCAGTATTCGCTGTCTAGGGGAAGAAAGTCTGTAGAAACTCCAATGTCCACACAAGATGTAAAACCTTAAGCAGTTAGGTTTTATTTTCCTTTTTGCATAAACAGATGAACAATGGTAGAAGGGTGAAGGGAAGGGGTAGGTTCAGGCACACAGTACAGATCGCTGGGGAAACTTCTCACATATAAAAAGTTAGTCACCGCTCCTCCCTGAGTGGGTATTGCTCACCCAGATAGGCCCCTCTCACCTGGCCTAGTAGCCGGAATGATGCACGAACTATGATCAGGACCAGTCTCTGCCAGACTGGTTGTGGACAAAATTGGATAATCCGGGATCCTCTACCACTGAATTTAACGCCCGAACTTCCAGCCAAACAGTCAAGAGCCTTTAAGCCAACCCGGGAGACTCTAAGGTGAACTTTAACTGTGGTGCATCCTCCAAAAGAATTACCAGGCCCTCCTCAAGACACCAGCCTTCCGCTTGGACTTTTTCAGGACAGGTCCTGCCCTGGTTTCATCCATTGAGTGGCTTCCTCCCACAGGACGGACAGCACAGGATCACCTTCAAAGTGTAGGCCCAGTCAGCATAACTGGGCCTACCTGGTAGAGTTGCAACCTCAGACCAGCATGGTTCCGAGGCCAGAAACACACGATACACCCCTCGCGCCAGGAGGGCCGCGGGGGGACGAAGAACCCCACAAGATGGTGTCTGCCCCTTAAGTCCCCTTCCTTAGCATGCTCAGCGGGTAGACCATGCCCACTGAACTGTGTTGGGGGGAAGGTACCCAGTACACTCTGGCTTGTCAGTCTTCCACATTGGCCTGAGGTGGTAACGCCACCTACAGGCGAACAGTGGGAATTCTTCCCAACACAACCATAGCCAGAACAGAGGCTAATTTAGCATCAATTGTTTACATCTGAGCCTAACTATTGGCTCAGATACCCTCTAAATTGAAACATAGCGCCCAGTCATTGGGAGCAGGGCGCTACATACATATACTGTACCTCTCTGTTTAATAACATTTGCTTATTGATTCCATCCACCAAATTACTATCCCTTCCTATTTATCTCCTTTACAATCTGAATGTCCTCTTCCTCACCTCCTCTCACTGTATGTGCTCTTATGAAAGCAATCCAAATTTACATGTGCTATTATCCTTTCCCTCCTTCACACCCGCCTCCTGCATGTCTCTCCCCCCCCCTTAACTATGTGTTTAGTGATCCCTGATCATTATTTTATAAGAAGGGTGTGGGAGGGGAAATTACTTACCTCCTCCCTCCCTCTTAGATCTACTAGGCATGCAGTGATTCTTTGTTCCACTCATAATGTGATATTTATGTGATTTCTATAGAGAGGATCTTTAATGGACATTCTTTCTCATTTTATTTGTTCCTCCCCAATTCCACAGTCTACTCTCCTGCCCAAATAAGGGACATGACTAGGGACTTCTTTCCGCACGATCAGATGGGAGAAAAATATACAGGGTCCTGGCCTCTAAACCAAGTGGGGGCAGTAATGAGACTAACCCCTATTACTCATCCTAATTTCTCAATTAGCCATCATTCCCTTATTCCCTCTTACCAACTTTAATCCACCCCTTTCTCTGTACCTATCTATGAATTACTTAGTTCTATCGGATTTTGTGATCCGCTCTCTTTGATCATATATCCAATGTATACAGATGACTGTTTAAACTTTATCCAATCACACCAAACTACATTTGATTTCCTATACATATTAGTATCTATATGCATCAGCTTTTTCACTAGCCAGATTCAACCCCCTTCCATAATCCACTGTGCTATAGTTGACAACCTCTTTGCTCATGCTAGCACTGTCACATGGGTAGAAGTCCACAGCCCTGTGTAAGGTATGACCTAAGCAATTAGTAGCTTTCAGAGGATGGATTCTTCTGCTATTGAAATTTCTGTGGAGCAGCATAGGAGCCAGTGGCGGTGCGTCCATAGAGGGCGCCGGAGCGCCGCCCCCTCTCGCTCCTGCACCGCCACTGAAAAACAATACATAGGTTCATGCATTGCATGAACCTATGTATTGTCACCGCTGCCGCCCACTATTCAGATGGCCGCCCCCCTGGCGAGGGCCGGCCATCTGAATTAGAGCGGTGGCCGGCGGTGGGTGTGTTTTGTAAGTGTCTATCAGAGCCAGCGGCTCTGATAGGCTTTCCGATTACAGCCCTTAGGCTGTATTCAGCTTCCAAATAGTTCACAGAGGGATGCACGGGGGTGCGTTCCTTGGTGAACACTGACAGGCGTTTCAGCCAATCAGGTTCACCGGATCTGGTTACCGGTAACCTGATTGGCTGAAGCGACATCGAGGGCGGGAGAAGACAAGAAGGATGGCGCTGACCCGAGGAAGGCAAGTGTAGGGCTGGGGGGGGGGGGAGAACTGGCTGCATTTGATTTGGGGGACACACTGGCTGTATATGGGGACACACTGGCTTGTATATGGGGGACAAACTGGCTTGTACATGGGGACACACTGGCAGTATATGGGGACACACTGGCTGTATATGGGGACACACTGGCTGTATATGGGGACACACTGGCTGTATATGGGGACACACTGGCTGTATATGGGGACACACTGGCTGTATATGGGGACACACTGGCTGTATATGGGGACACACTGGCTGTATATGGGGACACACTGGCTGCATTTGGGGACACACTGGCTGCATTTGGGGACACACTGGCTGCATTTGGGGACACACTGGCTGCATATGGGGACAAGAAAAGCAAGGGAGAGGCGCCTCTGAGTGCAGACGTTTTAAAACAATTTAATAAAAGATAGTGCTACAAGCAACTCACATTTGTATGGTTAAAAACGTGCATTGTACGAAATCCAGTTAGAAGAGGAAGATGTCATCAGGTCTGTCACGGAGTATCTCCTCCTGCTGGGGCGCTGTGCTGCTGATAGTCAGTTCACTGCTGTAGATGGTATGGATACGGCCGTCAGCGGTGAAGAAAAGCAGTGCAGGGCCTTGGAGATGTTGATTGAATAGCAGGCGAGGGCCGATGACGTCACCAGTGACGTCATCGGCCCTCGCCTGCTATTCAATCAACATCTCCAAGGCCCTGCACTGCTTTTCTTCACCGCTGACGGCCTTATCCATACCATCTACAGCAGTGAACTGACTATCAGCAGCACAGCGCCCCAGCAGGAGGAGATACTCCGTGACAGACCTGATGACATCTTCCTCTTCTAACTGGATTTCGTACAATGCACGTTTTTAACCATACAAATGTGAGTTGCTTGTAGCACTATCTTTTATTAAATTGTTTTAAAACGTCTGCACTCAGAGGCGCCTCTCCCTTGCTTTTCTTTACAGTACCCCGGAACATGGTTTCTGTTTCACCTTGAATGGCAGCCCTGAGCTTGCACATGTGACTTCTCCTATTATTATTACTATTCTTCCAGCCTCCGCTTCATCCCTCTCCCCCCGGAGCCTGGACCCCATGTTCACTGACTGTACATCTTTTTGTACATGCGCCATTTGATTATATACCTTTGAGATATTAGTGACTTTGGACTCATGCGCATTTTTTACTTGTGTTGCATATGGGGACAAACTGGCTGTATATGGGAACAAACTGGCTGTATATGGAAACAAACTGGCTGTATATGGAAACAAACTGGCTGTATATGGAAACAAACTGGCTGTATATGGAAACAAACTGGCTGTATATGGAAACAAACTGGCTGTATATGGAAACAAACTGGCTGTATATGGAAACAAACTGGCTGTATATGGAAACAAACTGGCTGTATATGGAAACAAACTGGCTGTATATGGAAACAAACTGGCTGTATATGGAAACAAACTGGCTGTATATGGAAACAAACTGGCTGTATATGGAAACAAACTGGCTGTATATGGAAACAAACTGGCTGTATATGGAAACAAACTGGCTGTATATGGAAACAAACTGGCTGTATATGGAGACAAACTGGCTGTATATGGAGACAAACTGGCTGTATATGGAGACAAACTGGCTGTATATGGAAACAAACTGGCTGTATATGGAAACAAACTGGCTGTATATGGAAACAAACTGGCTGCATTGGGGGGGGGAACTGGCTGCATTTGGGGGAAACTGGCTGCATTTGGGGACAAACGGGCTGCATTTGGGGACAAACGGGCTGCATTTGGGGACAAACGGGCTGCATTTGGGGACAAACGGGCTGCATTTGGGGAGACAAACTGGCTGCGCATTTGAGGGGACAAACTGGCTGCGCATTTGAGGGGACAAACTGGCTGCGCATTTGAGGGGACAAACTGGCTGCGCATTTGAGGGGACAAACTGGCTGCGCATTTGAGGGGACAAACTGGCTGCATTTGAGGGGGCAAACTGGCTGCATTTGAGGGGGCAAACTGGCTGCATTTGAGGGGGCAAACTGGCTGCATTTGAGGGGGCAAACTGGTGGCGTTTGGGCACAGTGGCTGCGTTTAATGGGCACAGTGGCGGCAATTGATGGTTTATTTTATTTTTTCAGTTTGTTTGCGCCCCCCCAAAAAAATTTTGAGCACCAGCCGCCACTGATAGGAGCAAAGGCAAGGTGCAGCTAGAGGGGGAGACTAGAGTAAACCCATGAATGTGCACTATCTATCTAAAGCACAACTTCATGTAATTGTCCAAATATTTCTAGTTGGAGTAAGGAAGGGTTGTACTCTCCGCTGGGTCTTTCCAGCGAATCACTGCAGTAGCAGGGAGCTCTTCCCCCTGCTCCTGGTCCTTTTGTATGAGCCAACTTAAAACAAAAAACAAACAATAAAAGTAAGTAACAAACACACACATTTATACACATGCTTTCAATAGCTTTGAGCACCCACAAGCTCCAGCTGCAGCAGTTTCTTTTGCAGCTCTACTCTGTTTATTATTCAGTAGCTTTTTTAGATATTCAGAAACTCCTCATGTGCAATGGCTGGGACTTTTGAGCCAACTAACCAAGAAAGATCAAATAAGCTGAAGTAGCCAAAATGTAAAAGAAATACCTGATATTTATCTGCCGACAGCAATGTTAGCAGTATACATAAATCAGAACTATTGTAGAGTGAAAGAATTTGCATGAAAGCTCTGGTAATTGCAATCTGCTGTCTGGTACTGTACTTTAAAAATAGCAGCAGTCAGGAGTTCGACTGACCAATCAATAGGCAGCTATTAAAATCTCAGCCAATAAGAAGATGATTGGCTAAGCAAACAAAGAATTATTGGTTGTTTAGCTGGGCTTTCAGTTTTGCTGCCCTGTTCCCCGTTTCTGATTCAGATCCCCCCGCCTTTCCTGTTAGGCACAACACATCTGCAAACACCTGATATTCATCTGTGCCTGTGCCGCTGTACAGTCTTGTTAAATTGTTACCACCTTTTCCACAAGCCGTTTTGGCAATTAACCTCCTGGCCAAGCACTTCAAAGAAAACAACTGTTACGTTTAACCTCTCAAAGTCTTCGACGGATTCCTTTGTGATTTCTTTTCCCTTCTGAGCACTTTCATCCTAAACCAAAAATGTAAAACAGATAAGATTGTGATTCTTTTTGCCTCTATTTTTCGGTTGTTTTCTTAACTCTTTAACCTTTGACTTTTCTCAACTGGGGATGTTACAGAATTATTATTTTATAATTTTAACTCTATCTTCTCAATTTCCTTGGATGATGTTCTCCGTAGTAACATACAGGAATGCACAATAAAGAATAATCTGTATTTTTTTTTTTTTTTTTAAAGACAATAGCAATGTTTTAAATCTTTCTGATGTACTTATAGCTAGATGTCAACACCGCACACCCAGAAGCAGATGAAAGGGCTTACTTGATAAGGTAATGCAAAAAGCAGTGATGATCTGTAAGGTGAGGTTAACTCAGCTACCAGACTTCACTATACTTAAATCCTCCCACAATAAATTCAAACTAGGTACTATGGTTTACTTATCCTTCACATTTGTGTGTATGGGCATTGTACAATGCACTTCAACAAACAATGTTAAGTAATGAACGTTACAAACATTACATTAAAAACTGAAAAGACCTGAAAAACAAATATAGAGCTGGCAACATGTGAAACCAATCAGTGGACTAGAACTAGTCAACAAACGCTACAAGAAAGTTCTCTAATTTTCCTTAAAGCGGAGCTCCACCCTAAAGTGGAACTTCCGCTGATCGGAACTCTCCCCCCCTCCGGTGTCACAATTCGCACCTTTCAGGGGGGAGGGGGGTGCAGATACCTGTCTAAGACAGGTATTTGCACCCACTTCCGGGAGTCCTCTCTGCGGGAAGTACGTCACTTCCCGCAGAATACCTGTTGTGTTCTGGGAGACACTCGGCTCCCAGAACACAGGGGACCATTCAGAATGGCGCAGCATAACTCGTGCATGCGCCGTAGGGAACCGGGAATGAAGCCGCAAGGCTTCACTTCCTGGTTCCCTCACCGAGGATGGCGGTGGGGGTAGCAGAGTGACGAGCGATTGCTCGTCCTCTGCTGCGGACGTCGCTGGACTCCAGGACAGATAAGTGTCCATATATTAAAAGTCAGCAGCTGCAGTATTTGTAGCTGCTGCCTTTTAATAATTTTTTTTCCACGGCACCTCCGCTTTAATCTGTTCTCTCTGTAATCTACTGAATTCAAGAGCTAGAAAGTACCTCAAAGGGTCACTGGGAGTGTCCTTCCTGAAGCCTGTGCTGTGTAACTTTCTTACTGTTTCCTGTATAACAAATTACATTCAAACTGAAAAGAAACCATTGGGTGGTTGAGAAAGTTTGATGGTGGCTGAGGATTCTTTATGTAGGAGTGCAGTGGACAACAGAGTGTATTTTGTAACAGCTCACCTAAATTATCAGATTACAAACAAACCAGACCGGGAAAGACTAAAGCAATGAATGGGAAAAAAAAACCTGAAACATTGAGAAGGACTCAAAAATATGGAAGTTTATCCAAAAGTTAAAAAAATAGAGTTTGAGGGTTACTAAGTGCATCAGGGGCTTTACCAAGTCTACCAAGGACCAGGACCAGGCAGGACCATAAAGCACACAAATATTCCAAGGCAACCATTGAAAAGTAATATTAGAATTCAGATGTAAGTTTTGACAGGTATCCTTCAACTGTGACCATCTGTGACCCTAAGGGGGAGATTTTTCCCTTGTTAATTGTGACACCTATACAAGAAATTTGAGGGACCAACACTAATGAACACATTTTCAGAAACTCTAGCCCTTTCTCAATCTACTAATAATGTGCTCTGTCAGGAAGCAAAGGGAAATTTATCCAACAGACACATAGACATCAATAAAACTTTATTTAGGTTCCTTCCAAAAAAAAATAAAAGCTTGGCTTGAGTTAGGCTTTAAAAATGTCACCCTTTAAAATATGTCACTCTGTATATTTCCAGCATGCACTTTGATTAGATACATTTGGAGTACATTAAGGTGAAGTTAATTTGTATATTCTTATAGACACTAGTAAAAGTGTGGACATTGTAGAACAGGCAGCGTTAAGGATATTACAAATAATTAAAAATGTATGTGTAGGTAAACCGTCTGGCCAAAGAAGGATGGATGTGAACAGAAGGTGAGGTGTCTGGATTGAGAGGGAGGGATGGATGAATGTGGAGGCAGAGGTGTCTGGCAATGTAGGAATAGATGTCATTGGTGGGTAAGGCATCTGGGTAGGAATGTATGTACATGAGGTGGGTGGGCAGACAGGCACTGTGTGTGTGTGTGTGTGTGTGTGTGTGTGTGTGTGTGTGTGTGTGTGTGTGTGTGGTGTGTGTGGTGTGTGTGGTGTGTGTGTGTGTGGGGGGGGTTAATGGGAATATCTATGTGGGATGAGTAAGGTAGGGAGGATCTGTGCGGGGTGGGTGAGATGGAAAGGATCTTTGAGGAGGTGGATATTGTTGGCAGGGATGAGGTGAGTGGCAGGGAGTCTCTGTAAGGGTAGGTGAGTGACAAAGTGGCTCTGTGAAAGGTGGGTGGTGGGGATGCTTTGTAAGGAAGGGTTGAATTAAGAGATGATTGAGGTATATGGTGCAGGGGTGAGTGATAAGCAGGATCTATGAGGGGCTGGAGGTCTTGCAGCTGGGGCGAGATACACATTTTAATTATTTCCTTCAGTTCCCCTAGCTCTTGTTCATCCTGTTCACACTCTTCTAGCAGCACTTCCCTGGTGTTTGACTTTTTTAAGCTTCCACCCTCCTTATCTTGCTGCTTGCAGCAAAATGTTACATTGTCCCTGGGATGCCACAACCAAGGATTCTGCACCACTGCTACAACTTGCTGTGGCAATTTGATATCTCTGATGCAAGCAAAACATTGGCAGAGGGAGCAGGTGATGCAACACTAATTATGGCCATCAGCAGTATGTCTCCAAGCCCAGTCTCCGGCTGTGCAACTGGGCATTGGAAGCTGCTATAGAAGTTATCCTGTGCAACTTCCACACATGCCCCATGCATCAGCATTTCCTGAGGTTGCGAAAATGTTGAATGCCTTTGCTGGCTCCCATTGAGTGCTGGGCACTGAAGGGTATGTGATATTTGACTTTGGCAGACAAAGGACAGTGTGTGTTGCAGTTGCTAGAGTGTGGGGGAGGGTGCTATATGTCCCACTGGCATTTTGCTTCTGAGGAACTAAAAAAAGAGGCACAGTGTTACATGTGCCCCTATTTCTGTTCCACCTGTATTATAAAAGATGCAAGATAAAAGTAAAACATTATTATTATGGAAGTTCAAATACTGACAGGAACAGCCAGACAACACATTAGCTCTAGAACCATTAATATGGTTATAAAGGCAGAAGTTTTTTATCTTAATCCATTCTATGCATTAAGATAAAAAACCTTCTGTGTGCAGCAGCCCCCCTAATACTTACCTTAAACCCCATCTTGACCCAGCGATGTTGCACAAGAAACTTGGCTGTCCGGGACTCTCCCTTCTGATTGGCTGAGACACAGCAGCGGGCGTCATTGGCCCCCGCTGTTGTCAATCAAATTCAGTGAGCCAATAAGGAAAGAGGGAGGGCGAGCCACGGCTCCGTGTCTGAATGGACACACAGTGCAGCAGCTTGGGTGCCCCAATAGCAAGCTGCTTGCTGTGGGGGCAGGAGGGCGGGGCCAGGAGTGCCGGCAAGGGATTCTAAAAAAGGTGGATCTGGGCTGCTCTGTGCAAACCACTGCACAGAGCTGGTAAATATGACATGTTTGGTACTAATAAACAAAAAATAAAAAAAAAGACTTTAATATCACTTTAACTTCCAGAGTAATATGCTATTGTTAGAGATTCCTGTATTCCACGTCTCTCTTTATGCTTTTAATTTACACATCCATTTTTTTTCCAAAGCAACCTATACAGTACATTATGCATTTTTGTGTCCATTCAACCAGTGAGTTGAACGAAAGAAAACGCCTCAATACCCCCATCCAAACATTCATGTGGAAATGGTATTTCCTCTCACTGTGGTATTGTATTTTGATAGCATGGAGCCTACCCAGCTGTCAGAATGCAATGATCAGTGTTGCCGGCTATAGCCATGCTTGGATAGAAATTTAGTCAGTCCCTGCTGAACAAGCTGAATTATGATCCATGTATGGCCAGCATAATTTTCCTAATAAAGTGACTCAAGCGAAACTAATAACACTCACGCACAAACTTAAAAGAAGAAAAAAAAAACGAAACTTCATAGGTTCATTAAAAAATAACAAACCTGTATATTGATCATTCAAGAGCCTGGTTCATTGGCATGCTTTTATATCCAGAAATAATCTGAACGTTTGAATAACAATAACAGAAGAATACTTTAGGAAGCAGTGTAACTAATTTAGACAGTATTTGCTCAAGATGACTAGATTGTCTAAAGGTACAGCCTACCCACCAGGTCTATGTGCAGCCCCCTCTCCCTGCTGTCCATGGTAGCTGTGTTCTGTCCTTTTGTCCCCCTTCCTCATGCAGCAGAAGAGGTCAAAATAGGAAATAAATAATTCTTACTTTGCCTCTTATGATTCCCTTGCACCTCTAATGCAATGCTCAGTAACAAAGGTAGCCAAGGAAAGAAACATAATTTTTTTCTACCCTTCTGTACTTTTCAATAGACAGCTAAATAAGCATGTGCTGTTCAAGAGACAGAATTACAAAACATTGGCACCATATATCAAAGTGACGATAGAACATCTGCTATCTCCCCCTACAGCAAGCAGTATTTTACCTCTATAGCACCCCCCTTTGTCCATGCCTTATAATAGAAAAAGCCTTGATCCCTAAAACCTAGTAAGAGTAAAGTAACAAGTTTGCTTAATAGCTGAGGGTATTAACTGCCGATACTTACCTTCTGAGAAAAAAAAAACAGTACTCTCAGATATGGGGAGCATATGACTCTATCCCTTTCTCTCCAGTGCAACAAATTGCCATGTCTGAGAACTGCCAAGTGAAAGCCCAAAGCCCTGTATAATATCCAACTCAAATCAATTTGAAAAATATAGAAGCTTGGTGGGCAACACGGGTTTATGGCCCATACACACGATCTGAATATCGGACGAAAACTGTCGTCCGAGGAAGAATCGTATGATTTTTGGATCATGTGTATACTACTTTCGATAGCCGATCATGACAGTTCATCCGATATTATTAGATCTGACAAGCACGAAAATTTTCCTCGTACGATACCAGATCGTACGATTTTAGTTTAGTCAGTACAGTTGTCGTCCGAAAATACAATACAATTACATTACAACACATGACATCACTTCCGATTTTTTTTTTTCTGTCGTACGAGATTTTTCGTGACTTTAGTAACCTATTCAATTTCTACTTGCGACTAGTAAACGAAAAAAGTCGGACGATCGGTCGTTCGATTTTCGGATCGTGTGTACGGGGCATTAATTTACTTAGAAAAGACAAGTTTGCTTTAAAACACAACAGATTTGTAGTCCAGGTGTAGTCCTTTTTTTTTTTCTTTCCACCACTACATTCTGAGGCCGAAAATGTATATTAAAATACTCTCTACAGTAAAAACAGAATATGAATAAAATTATTACTAGTAATAACAAGACTTTAACCACAAAATTGTACGTTAATAAAATGTTAGTTTCTAGTCACAAAAACATACAAGTAATTGATGTTTTTCTTCAGTGCAAAATCTGCAATTAATAGATACATTTCTGTTGTCAGACAACTTTTTTTTTTTTTTTTTCTGGCCATGAGCAAGGGCACAGTGCTATGCAGCACAGTTCATTGAACCCCAGCTTGGATCAGTAAGATAGCTGGAAATGTCTCTTTCCGTCTGTTTTTCATCTCCAAAGACCATGTACTCAGCAGCGTGTGAAGAGTGCTGCTTTTCTCCTTGCAGCGTCCCTCCAACTAGCCCCTCTATAGCCCCTACAGCGGGAAGCAGGAACTAGAGCAAATGCTTTTTGTGAATTAAGAGCTCTTGTGAGCGTAAATTTGGTCAGGCTGCTCCTTACTGCAGGCCAAGCTCTGCTGCTGCCCCAGGATGTGAACTGTCACATTCTATAGCTGGTGATGGCTTGCAGAACCATCAGCAAAGGTGAAGACGGGAGAAAACAAGAAGGATTCAAGACTGGTGGAAATCATTTTGCAAGGAAAATTTCAGTCATCAGACAGAGGAAGCCTTCAAAAACACTGCCATTTCCGAGTCAGAATGAAGAAAAAATTAAATTAGTGCATGCGTCTCGAGCCAAAGTCATATATTACCCTAGAGATAGCTTTGATAATGGTAATCATTTGACAGCTGGCCTGAAGTTGCTATCACGTTCTAACAGTTGTTACCGTCCAAATGAAACATGTCTGATAAGTAAACACACAGACAAAAGAAAAAAATGATTTCACACTTTGTCTTTTTTCCATATTTTTCTACAACATTCTGCACAGTGAAGCCCTACAGCCAATCTGGTTTACAACAGCTTGTCACTATCAGCCTGATTACGCCTCTATTTTTATATGAACACTCCAGACATTGTGACACGGTTATATGAGCTGATGCAGTACAAAGTCGGCTGTTTTTTAGCGACTGCATGGAACCAAAATTTGTTTTTAAATAGCTCAGATAAGAGGACCACCCTGAATACATAGTTACAACTGTATCGTGTTTGGGGGCCAAGATTTTCAAATGCAGCTGCTAACAGTAATTCTGTACAATGTGCCACCTACCAATATGCCATATCTCAAAGGCACTGTGTTCCAAAATATACAGTAAATGTATGCATTTTTATGTAATTATCTAATGTATGTTGTATTCCTTAAAGGGTCAGCTCTTGACTTCTTATATGTTGTAAATACTCAAACAGTGAGTCTTCCTGGTAGTTTTTGGTGTTCCCACCAACCTTTGTGAGTTTCGGCATTTCGTTTTGAATTTGTCATAACAAACATGAACAGTGGGAATGTCTTATAATGGCAATGGCCATATTAAAAATTGTCAGATAGTTTAATCATTCAGTATCCAACAAAAATTGACATATCAGTTTTTGTTGTACTGTCCAATTTGGAGCAATCAAAGAAATTGCTAATTCTTTTGGGGACAAAATCACTGATGTTTTAGGATACATCAGTTTGGCATACTAAAAAGCTATGGTACTGCACTACACGAGATTATATGATAGACTTTTGTTAAACATTCCTAATAGCCTGTCATACAAAATCATGTGGTATCATTCTGCTAAGAGTCAATAACTGAGTCACACATGATATCATACAAGAAAGGGTGATTAGGAGCCCATTATGGACCTCCACACAAAATAAAATATGATGTTTCTGAAAGTATATGCTGGCCTTCCACACAGGATCAGATAATATGGTGCTTATTATTATTATTTAAGGTACTTATAAAGCGCCGTCAATTTACGCAGTGCTTTACATATACATTGTACATTCACATCGGTCCATACCCTCAAGGAGCTTACAATTTAAGGTCCCTAACTCACATTCATATACTAGGGCCAATTTAGACAGAAGCCAATTAACCTACCAGCATGTCTTTGGAGTGTGGGAGGAAACCGGAGTACCCGGAGGAAACCCACGCAGGCACAGGGAGAACATGCAAACTCCAGGCAGGTAGCGTCGTGGTTGGGATTCGAACCAGCGACCCTTTTTACTGCTAGGCGAGAGTGCTACACCACTGTACCGCCCATATAATTTTGATCAAATAGACTCATTACTTACAGTTTTAATTTTTTTTAAATTTGTAAGTATTACAGAAAATCCCAGCCTAGGTCTCATTCTTAAACCTTAAAGGCACTGTACACTTGTTGTAAATGTTTTGTTGTTTTAACTAGATAGTAGTCCAGTTATATTCCATGTGTTGTTTGTTTGCCTTCATTTGTAAGTATGGGCTCACATGTTGTGACTGCAGTTTGTAGTGTTGTGGCTGATTGATTCCTCTATGTGTATTGTAGCAGAGCATCCCTGAGAGAGACAGGAAAAGTCCCATTCGGGGTTTATACATCTCCCAGGCTCCTTTCTTATACGTTTAGGGATCTCTGATCCAGTATCCAGTCCAGGTGTTGGTCCTCTCTCCCAGGTCAATTAAAAGCTCACCTGAGCAGACAGCCTTTGCTCTGGGACACACAGACAACGCTGGTCTGTGAGAGCAAGGAAGGTTGGTGAAAACTGTTAGTTGATGTGGAAGCTGCCAAGCGGTAGGCTTGTTCAGCCTGGTAGTGAGGGCTTGTATATACTGTATAGTTAAAGCCGAGACACGGCTAGGGTTTTGTTTAGCTATTTTTTTGTTCTGTTTGTTTTTCTGCACACTGTACAGCACCTGTCAATAGACTTTGTATATAGCACCAATAAACAACACTGTTTTTTCACTTATCCCATGGACTTGGTATCTGTGCCTGCTCATCCCAGGGAGCTTTTGTACCTGCTACCTGTCCCCCAGGTTACAGTATGTATTCATTCACGTAGCTTGTCCCTATTTGCCAAAGGGACAAGATAACTTCCTGGTCACATAGCATCCACTCTAGGTCAAATCACAAAGGTGAGAGTCCTAATGTAATAAAAAAAAAAAACATCTTCCAGCCACATAGTGAGCTTTCTGTGAATGCACTGCCTGTACGTGTCTGTGTCGGATCTATATACTATTTAGCTCAGACCTGCACCAGCAATATACAGATGTGTATTTTCTTCACAGGAAATATCAGTTCTCAGATTACAGAGGTTATGTATTAACCTGTGCTGTGCCATGCTGTATGTCTCGTGTTTCAACACAAACTGAAACTGGTGACATGGGAATGTGAAGATGTACTCCACTATAAGCTGGGAATACAGGACAACAAGTAACACCATGAAAGTATATGATCAATGCACATCTTATGCAGGTAGATAGGTATATAATGCCTTTTAGAAGAGTTCAAGGCAATAAGTGAGGTACTAATGCTACTCAGCAAACACTGCACCTGTACTAAAGCCAGAAAGATCACTCAGCATACCATATTCTAAACCATATTTCTCTCGAAATACCAAATGTAGGACTAAGCAATTCATTTTTATTCAATGTGGTTTAGTAAGATGTCTAAAACACTTTTCAAAACATAATGAACTTGTCATCTTCAATTGCCTTTTTAATGGCTACTTCAAACCAGGCTAAGTGAAATAAGAACACAGGCTTAAATTTGTTTTAAAGTGTATATAAACCCAAAATCTATTGTTCAGTATGCTTGGCCTCACTGTAAACATTTTTTTTAAAGTAGAACTTCACCTAAAATGTGTTCTGAGGATCCTCCTCCTCTTCTCCTACTCCCACTTTTGCTCTGCTTGCCTAGGCAATCTGAGCAGAAGTTCACCCACCTCCGCCCCACCCACAACCTCCTGGGACACGTCACATGTCCCAGGAAACTGCAGGACCATTCCCCAAGCATAGTGTGTCTCATGCATGTGCAGTGGAAACTGGCTGTGAAACAACAGCCAGTTTTCCATATTTAAGATGGCCGCAAAAGGTACCCGAAGACCGGCAAAGGACCGGCCTGGGTGAAGACGGCACTGGACTCCTGGACAGGTCTGTTTATTGAAAGTCAGCAGCTACAGTATTTGTAGATGCTGACTTTATTAAATTTTTTCAGAAACAACTGAAGTTCTGCTTTAAGCCATTTGTTTTTCTAAAGTTCCATCCTACCTGGAAATCCTGCCAGCAACAATACTTCCTGTTGAGAGCTGACAATGCTAATCCACTGTCTCACAATTAGTGGCAGCATTGTCAGCTGGCTGTGCAAGCTCCTTTACTCTAATATAGAACCCAATAGCCAACTGAAAATGTATAAATGGCAGCTGACAACATTGCTGCTAATTGCAGTGGCTTAGCTGGGAACAGAAAGAACTGTACGCCTAGGTTCACACTAATGCGGTGCATAAAACAGTAAAATCTGTGCGATTCCCGTGCAGCATTCCAAACACATTGCCCTTGTGATTTGCTGCGGGTGTCAATACAAAGATAACGACACACTAAATGTAGCACGCAAACGTAGTGCTTTCGCCTGCACCGGATCACACCAGATCACATGGTGCAAAATGTCCATGCAATCTGGTTGCGGTGCAGCTCCAAAAAAGATGCATGCACATCTTTGATATGATGCAGTGCGATTTGAGCCCATTCAAATTGAATGGGCTCAGATTGCACTGCACTGAATCGCATGTGAATTGCACAGGAATGTGGTGCGGTTTCTTTTCGATTCACATGTGGTTCATAGTGTAGATATGGACAAAGTATAAGAAAGCAGTATGCTACATGTTGCACAAGTTTACATATGTAACATGTTGTACTTATTTCGATATGACAGTTCAGATGCTGTATACAACAGTCTCAAAGCTTAAATCATGTCAATAAACGACTCCTTCCCTGTTAGGGGAAGCAGAGATAGTCACAAAAATCCACCCCCCTACCATGCTACAATCAGTTTAGGACAATATTGTAAGAGAAAAGAAATGAGTATTAAAGTAAAGTATTTTGAGAATGTTTCAAAGTCAGGTCAAAGTGGTATTAAAAAACCTACAAGCGTAGGCTAAAATAACAGTCTGGTTACAAAGCATCCACTGCATCTGCTTTCAATTACTGGTTACATCCTCATAGTGTTTGTGACTAGGAAGAACAACACAAGGGAGCCGGGCTGCTTTACAACAATACTAGCGTTTGGTTATTTGTTACAGGAGTCAGATACCTCACTCAGCTTGAAGCCACGTTGCTTGACAACTGTTTGTCCAAATAAGATAATAGAAGGAAATGCATGGTTTGTGGTTAATTAATCTAATAATATAATTACAAGCAAATAAAAGTTCACAGCTATTGTGGGAACCCAGCATTAACAAATATGTATTCAGAGTCAAATAGAAAACATTCTGAATTTAAAGTCCAACTCCAGCCATTTAAAAAAATATATATATATTTTTGAGTGAGAAGGGGACAGAACCTCTGTACTGTATACAGAGACAGCGTGCGAGGTGAAATCTCCTAAACGAGGTTATGGACAGCAATGAAAACTTGAAAGAGATATGTATCCTCTATAAGATAATATAAAGAATAAAAAAAGGGAACATGCCTGTAGGGCCGATGGACTAAATACTTCAAGGTAGTTGCGACCAGAGCTATGAGAATTGGTGGGAACATTTTATTGCTGACATCATCCCCTACGTCTATATGAAGTCAGTGGGTGTCCGCTGCTTGCCTGGTTTCTGAGCGAGCATGTACAAGAAGTCTAGACACCGGATATGAACATCGTAGTACCAAATTAGTGACTAAGTAGTGAATCAAATGCAAAAAAAAACAACAACTCCAGAGCCTGAACCTTCACAAACAAGTTAGCAATCACAGCTTCTAAATTTCCATCATGACAGGTTCCTTTTTAGAAATTTAAAAATGCTAATCGGAAAACAATATCCTGATTCGCCATGAAAGCAACAGTTGTTCTTCAAAGAACAATTGAACTTTTAGTTAAAATCAGCTAAACACATTCAAGGTGCATCAAAATAAAAGGAGTGCAAATCTCTCAATATTACAACAATCAGCGCTCTTTCTCCCTCGGTCAGACCTCAAGGGTTAATAGTTTAAAGCCTCATACCATACAATCCCTGTTTCCCTGTCCAACAATTATTCACATCAACATTTTCACATACTTCAATTTTTTCAACATGTATATTATAATAAAAACTCATAATATAAAGCATATGTTACACATAAAATAAACTATATAACACCACACATTGGCAGATCTCTAAACCAGGTCAGTAATCATAAAAGTGTAAAGCCTTACAGCCTGTTTCCCTTAGAATGTAGCCATAGCCTGAGCAGAAAAGCCTGAGCCCTATCAGCATGCCCTGGAGAAAGAGCCTTGCTCTCTTTGCAAAAGCAGTGGTCTACCTGCAGAGGTCCAATCCACTACCAGTTGAGTCAAACTAGTTGTTTTGCAATATGCAAAGCTCTGCTCTGGTAATCGCATTGTTATAGTTCTGACACAGCTGGGGATGCAGAGAGACCATTGCTTCCCGACAGAGAGCAACAGCCCTTCTCTACAAGTTGCTAGGTGTAAAGCATCTGTAGTAAGAATGGGCTTGGGCGTGTTCAGATCGAACCCACCAGGAAGCCAGCACTGCACACCAACAATCATAGGCAGCGTGTGTATGTGCAGCTGCTGGTTGGGAAATGCCTCACTGCCTACGATTGGCAGCGTGCAGTGATGGCTTTCTGGTGGGCTCCATCCGAACACGCCCGAGCCCATCACTAGTCTGTAGTAGTGAGCCCTTGTAGATTGCAGAGGTGTGGTTCCCCAGGGCGGGAAGTCTAAGCCCCAGCATGCTTCTTCACCAGAGGCCCCAATGGTGGGGATGAACTTGCAACAAGCTGGAACCAGGTCGCGGCCCCCAGGTACACACGGCTGAGGGTAAGAAGACCACTTGCATGTGCAGAGTACAAACAGCAGGAGACAACAGGGAAATCCAGAAGACAAGCTGAGGTCAGGAAGGGACTGTGCACACCTTTTGTTTAGCTGCACCTGGAATGTATTTAGCTGATTTCAACTGAAAATTCAGTTTAGCAAAAAAGAAAATGTAGAACTTATCTGGATAAATCATTTAGGTTTTCTTTAAAAATCTTTCTTTTCTGCAGCAAACAAGGCTGCAGGCAGTGAATAATTACACAAAAGTGTGTCTATAAAACAAGAAGGTTCACATTCATCTAGAACAGTTACCTATTTGAAAGAAACATGAATGCTTTCCTGCCGTTAGCATACACTTAAGCGAGATGCTCATTTCTGATTAAGTATCAAGTCTCAAAAATGCTCCTTTCAAGGTCCTGAATCCGGCAGTAGTACATTAGCGCTGTAATTTGTAGTGACCCTGGAATGCCACAGACTCTCTAGTGCTTATCATACCTAATTGCAGCATGTTACAATACAGATACATACCATGTACTGGCTTACATGGCTTAATATGTGCAGAAAACTGATACTAAAAGTACACGTTATTAACTATATCAATGTTTAAACAGCACTCTCCTCCACCAGGAACAATTTACATATTTCTCTGTTGCTTTAACAGAGGGTTCAAAAAGCCAAGACACATGTAATTTGATTGCTGACATATTATTTCAGTGTCTTTAATGGGTAAAACATTTACCTTGTATTTTCTTTAGTCTTATGTCTGAATTTTCATATAAGCTTCTTGTGGCAGAAACAAGTAGCTATAAGAAATCCTGTTAGTCTAATAGTGGATCAGGTTACTATCTAAGCAATGAATAGGTTAAGCTGTAATGTACTCTGTACATTCAATATCACAATGGATTACGATAGACATAAACCTATAGCAACCTGGGGTTCATCTTTCAACAATATAATGCAATCAGGGCAATAAACTGGTTGGTATTGGTTACTGCACTCTGCTTTTTGTCCTATTTAAGTGAAATTCCAAACAAAACAACTCATTATGCAGTTCAAATAAAATGTTTACTTTCTTATCTACAAAATTACTTGTACAATATCTTCCACATGCATACAGCACTATGTATTATTCATATATGCTCTGGGTATGGGGAGGAGACTCACTCAGTTTTCAATTTTGTTTAGATGTATAGATCATGTATGTTCTTTTTGGGCATGAGAGGAAAACTTCCTCAGTATTCAGGGTTTTTTTGTTTGTTTTTTCAGTCTGCACACCACGCCATATATAATTCATGTACTATATGCTCTTCTTGGGTATGAGGTGGGATCTCCCTTAGTATTCAGGTATTTTTTACAACCTACATAAGACACCATGTATAGTTCTAGTAAGTTATTTTTGTGTATGAGGGGGAATTTTCTACATTATAATTTTTTTTATAATCTAGAATATATGGTACCATGGTTCATGTATGTTGTACTTGGGTATGAGGAGTAATCTCTTCGAGAATCTCCTCTGAGGACATTCTGGTCCGGTCACATGATCGGCTCCCAGCTCCAGCTTCATTGTAGAGGAGGGACAGCCGACAATGGATGCCCCATAGTAAGCCTATGGGTGACGTCACCACCCAGGCATTTCAACCATAGTGTGAAATCTCTCCTAGCCCCTGAAGCCGGCCACTGGGGAGTTCATGTGTCTGGCCTGGAGAGCCCTCAGAATAGGCAAGTATAGACATCTTTCCTTTACCGAATAGTTAGATAGGCTTAGAATAGGGGTTGCAGCAGGTTTAAATATTGTTAGTATTTGACTGGACTTCTACTTTATTTTTTTATTTTAACACCTTCCATACAGCACCATGTATAGTTCATGTATTTTCTACTTGGGTGTGAGGAAGAACCTCCCTCGATTTGCAGGGTCTTTTTTCAACCTGTGTATAACACCATGTTTAGTTTATGTATGTTCTGTTTAGGTATGAGGGAGACCCTCTCTCAGGTTTTAGTTTTTTTACAACCTGCTCTTGGCACCATATAAAGTTCATGTATATTCTTTTTGGGTGTGACGGAAATTCAACTCATTGACCAGTTTCAAGGCCAGCAGTTTGTAAAACTGTAGGGGGTATGGGTGCAATGGAGTGTTGAGGAGTCAGAAGGCTCTTTGTAGTTCAGGAAACATAAAGTTATGTCTTATTTGTCATATTTGGTGGTCTTGTACACCTGCATATAAAGCACATGGTATGCTACCTCCAATAGTGCATTCTATCTTCCATTATATTTTACTACAGTATTACAGTCACTAGGCACAAGTAACAAAGTCTGTACAAAAAAGGATCTCATCATTATGTCTAAATACCACCCAAGTTACAACCCAAAACACTACTGGCAGCTGAACTAGCTTCCATCTAAACTAGACTAAGGTGGTATGCGATTATTACAGTGAATTATTATTATTATAGCGCCTATTGTTTAGTATTTGATTTAACTGTCTATACTTACAATATTTGTAGGGGGCTATACTGAGGAAGTAATAGGGAGAGGTATAAGGATTATTATATTAAGTAGAAAATAAAAGACAGTATATAAGACACCATGCCACTAACATCCAGCAGACAGAGAAAATGTTACACAGCACAAAGCTCTGGAAGTACTGTCCTAGTGAACCTGCAAGGCTCCATGTACACTTACATTTATTAGCTTTAAAGGCCTCAAGCTAAAGTTCCGAGTGCTTTCTTTTATTCTTCTTTATTTTATGTTTCAGGACTTTAGAGCTAATAATGTATGTATCAGGCCTAAGATGTTGCTGGATTCTGGCTGAAGTGGGTTACAACGAACTCTGACTAAGGCGTTTTGACCTTTCTTTCCTCCACATAAACCAGCGGTTCTCAGCTACTGTCCTCCCGACCCACAAACAGGGCAGATTTTAAGTACTACCATGGGGAGATGCAGACTAGAATACCGCAATCGCTAAGCAGCAAATTATATCACCTGTGATGTATTTCAGTTATCTTGCAAACCTGGCCTGTTAGTGGGCCCTGATGACAGGAGTTGAGAACCACTGACATAAACAAAATGAATTACAAGGATTTTAGATAATTTTTGCAGATTCTATCTGATTTTGATGTAGACCTAACCATACCATTCATCATTTATCTGCTAGGATGTAGCCCTTACCATGCAATTTCTCAACTGTCTTCAAATATAACCACCTAAGCATATCTCAAGTGCTCCAATGTAGCACCCTGCACCAGGCTGGTAAATTTAGTTTTTGGCTCTGGGAGGGTTAACCACTGGGTTATGAATATTTGTCTGACCTTAGCCAATCCCTGGGAAGTAGGTCCAGAAGATGTGGCTGAGAAGAAGAAAATGTTGGAAGGGTCTGTTTTAGAGTGCTCTGCTGGGGCCTAGTATGGGGTCTGGGATCATATAGCATTACATTTGGGCTCCAATGCCTTTTTTCCCCCAACATGTTTTAAGTATTTAAAAAAATATGCTCCAAAATAATAGAAAAGGATCATGGCTGGTCATCATTTTTCTAAGAAAAGTAAACAGCAATACTGTACATTAGACATGTGCATTACGTTTCGTTCCGAATCGAAATTCGGACGAATTTTTCATTATTCGGACATTCGGATGCATCCGAATTACAATACTAACGAATTTAACCGAATCCGAATTTTTTCGAATCTAAAAATATTTTTGACCCGACTTTGGGTCCATGTATCTCGGGGTTACTTGGTGATAGAAACCCCAAATTTGGAGATGTTGTAGTGCTAGTTCTTCTGTGTTAGCATACCAAATATGGGGTTTCTATAACTAAGTGACCCCGAGATACGTGGACCCAAAGTCGGGTCGCAAAATGTCAAGCACTTTACTGGAGCAGAGAATGACATTTTGCGACCCGATTTTGGGGCCACATATCTCGGGGCCACTTGTAGCTAGAAACCCCAAATTTGGTATGCAAACACAGTAGAACTAGCACTACAACATCTCCAAATTTTGGGTTTCTATCACCAAGTAACCCCAAAATACATGGACCCAAAGTCGGGTCGCAAAATATTTTCGAATCCGGTTGAAATAGTATCAACATGATTCGAAATTATTTCAACTGCATTTGAAACTATTTCAACCGGATTCGAAAATATTTTGTGACCCGAATTTGGGTCCATGTATCTCGGGGTTACTTGGTGATAGAAACCCCAAATTTGGGGTTATTGTTTTTCTAGTCTATTTTCTATTTTATTATAATCTTTTCTATCCAAAGTTAAAATTAATTAATTAATTAAAAAATTTGAATTCATACTATTCGAAATTCAAATTTATTCTATTCGAAATTCGAATTTCAGAAGATGGTTGTATATTCTTTCTATTTTATTCTTCTAAATTATATATTTTTTTCTATTCTGTTCTAATCTTTTCTATTTGAATTATACATTTTGGAAGAAGGTTATTTACTTACTTATATACATCTGTCACATAAAAAAAAAGATGTGAAATGGCTGTCACGGATGTCGATCGCAAGGCAAGTACATATGCTGTATGTCATTGTCCACTTACCACAACACCGGCCACGAGTGCCACGACACCGGCCACGAGTGCCACGTGAACGGCCACGAGTGCCACGTGACCTGCCACGTGACCTAGTTGTGGATTGTCTACTTGCCACGTCACCTGCCACAAGTTATGGGGCTCCTAGCACCAAGTGACCCCCAGATATGGGCGATATTTCAAGTACTTTTCTGCAGCAGAGAATGACATTTTGTGACCCGACTTTGGGGCCACGTATCTCGGGGCCACTTATAGCTAGAAACCCCAAATTTGGTATGCAAACACAGTAGAACTAGCATTACAACGGGGTTACTTGCTGATAGAAACCCCAAATGTGGGGTTATTGTAGTGCCAGTTGTAATGTGTTTACATACCAAATATTTGGGGATTTCTAGCTATAAGTGGCCCCGAGATACGTGGCCTCAAAGTCGGGTCACAAAATTTAATTCTCTGCTGCAGAAAAGCACTTGACAGATCGCCCCTATCTGGGGGTCACTTGGTGCTAGGAACCCCATAACTTGTGGCAGGTGACGTGGCAAGTGGACAATCCACAACTTGGTCACGTGGCCACTCACGTGGCACTCGTGGCCGGTCACGTGGCACTCGGACAATGACATACAGCATATGTACTTGCCTTGTGATCGACATCCATGACAGCCATTTCACATCTTTTTTTTATTTGACAGATGTAAGTAACTAACCATCTTTCAAAATTTATAATTCAAATAGAAAAGATTAGAACAGAATAGAAAAAAAATATAATTTAATAGAATGAAATAGAAAGAATATGCAACCATCTTATGAAATTCGAATTTCGAATAGAATACATTTTAATTTCGAACAGTAGGAATTAAAAAAAAATGTAATTAATTAATTTTAACTTTGGATAGAATAGATTAGAATAGCAATAGAGAATACACTAGAAAAACAATAGAATAGAATAGAATATAGATACTATCTATTTCATGTTTAATTTTTTTTGCAGATTACTATTTTTTACATAAGATCTCCTGCAGACTATTAGCATTTATTTTATTTTTTTAGCAGATCTCCTGTAGACTATTAACAGCCATTTCACTTCTTTTTTTTTGCAGATCTCCTGCAGACTGTTAGAATCAATTTCATTTTTTTTTCAAAGTCGGGTCGCAAAATATTTTCGAATCTGCTTTAAATAGTATCAACATGATTCGAAATTATTTCAACCGCATTTAAAACTATTTCAACCGGATTCTAAAATATTTTGCGACCCGAATTTGGGTCCACGTATCTCGGGGTTAGTTGGCGATAGAAACCCCAAATTTGGGGATGTTGTAGTGCTAGTTCTCCTGTGTTTGCATACCAATTGTGGGGTTTCTATCACTAAGTGACCCCGAGAAACGTGGACCCAAAATCGGGTCGCAAAATGTCAAACACTTTTCTGCAGCAGAGAATGACATTTTGCGATCCGAATTTTGGGCCACATATCTCGGGGCCACTTATAGCTAGAAACCCCAAATTTGGTATGCAAACACAGTAGAACTAGCACTATAACATCTCCAAATTTGGGGTTTCTATTACTAAGTGACCCTGAGATACGTGGACCCAAAGTCGGGTCGCAAAATATTTTCGAATCCGGTTGAAATAGTTTCAAATGCGGTTGAAATAATTTCGAATCATGTTGAAATAATTTCGAATCCGGTAGAAATATTTTTGAATTCGGTTGAAATATTTTCGAATGCGACCGATTTTCGAATTTGGTCGAAAACAAAACGAAATACGAAAACGAATTTAACAAATTTAACGAATCTAACTAAACAAAATTAATTAATGAATTAAAACGAAACGAAACAAATTTTTTCCTTTTGCACATGTCTACTGTACATGGATATTTACAAAGGAGCTGGGAAAAGTGGAGGTTTTCTGTGTTATCACATAGACAGAATAGAATGATCTAGTTTTCTTTTTGTCTTAAACCCCATTAAAACGCCATACTAGAAAGTGTATTGAGTAGGAACAGCCATTTAGACATTCTTATGGATAAATACTTTTGCTGTCAAGAATAAATTTGAAATTTTGAAAACGGTTCCAAATTTTAAAAATAGCTACCTTTCTTAACATGAATAAGGATTTAAAAGGAAGAAAAAATGCTCTACCAGTCTTTGTATAACAAATTACAGATCTCACCTAAATCATGCAGAATCCAGATGCTGCAATGTGATATTTATACCAATCATGCATAATTATTTATAGTGACTTCTCATGGAGAAGAAAAGTTTTAAAATTTCATACCAAGGATGTCTGTTTATTTATTAATTTATAGCCAAGGAAAAGGGCAAGCTGTTTGTTGCTTGTTACTAGGACAGGCAATATGTTAATAGGCAGGTAGCTCAGTATTTCATTTGTTTCTCAAACAGCATCAATCAGTAACATATATTTTACATCACATAACTTCAGAAAAACCCAGATCCTGAGATATCCTATAATATCTTATAAAACTTGTTCAGGCAGAAACATACACTTGTTTTCGTTAAACAACACACTGCCAAAGCAATATAATGTTTAATAAGCTTTATGTAAAAAAGAAAAAGAAATCCCTGGCATTGGTCCCAATTTGGACATTTTTACTTAGGGGTGTACTCACTTTTGTTGCCAAGGGTTTAGAAATGGCTGTGTGTTGAGTTATTTTGAGGGGACAGCAAATTTACACTGTATTTTCCGGCGTATAAGATGACCTTTTAAACTTAAAAATATCCCTCAAACATCAGGGGTCATCTTTTACGTCGGTATTATACCTGTATGCGGAGTCAGACTGCGGGCGTCCATTGTTCGAAAGCCGCGCCACCTCCTTGTGCTGTTCCGTGATAGGCAGAACACTCAGTTTCCCAGCAAAGCCTGTGCTCAGTGTTCAGCCTATCACGGATGTCTTCTCGTCCTTGGATTATGTCATGTGTTAATGTGTGTTCTGTTAAGGCAGTCAATTCTTTTGAATGGAAACTAACGTACATGCACTATTATGTGCAACACAGCACACCACAACACAAGATAATGTTGCTGTGCAGCATTTTATGTGCATTGTCAAGGCGTTTTGGGGTGCCATTAAGAGTAAATGGCGCGCACCAGCACACATGGTGCAGTGAAGTGCAACTGTGTCAACCTGCCTTCAAAGTTAAAATTTGCTTTAGTTGGCACTCTCAATTTGTTTACTTTGGAATACAGGGTAACTTCTTTCCTCAGATAATACAACATAACTTACATGTAAAAAGACTAACAAGCCTGTGGAAAAATAAAGCCTATCGCTTGCTTGAATAGACTCTATGACATGCCTGTGGATCTAACTCAAAGCAAAGCCTGCTCTTATTCCAGGCCACTGTAATGAAGTGACATTTACCTAATGCAGCCATAAATTTCTTCATAATTAGTGGGCGCCTGACAGTGACACATTCTGACTAGCGCAACCATATCTGCCTCTAACTAATTCTGCTAACACCCAAAAGTTCAAACGCTTGCCTACTAAACACAGACACTCAGTCCGTATAATACAAAAAAACATAGTAAGCCAGTAAAAAAATACAAATCCCATTCTAAAAACAAGAAACAATTCCTGATACTGTGACATTATTTAAATTTCATGGTAAATGTGCTTTAAAAGTGAACTTGAGAACAAAGCAACATAAATGTTTAATGCTGCAATACAACCATTGAGAAAGAAATGATCTTTTAAATGATGACTGATGTCAGCAAATCAGTCAGATTACTGGGAATGATTAACTGCACACATCTATGATAATTTAACATATAAGTTTGGACAATCAATGAAATTAAACCAAATGGATTCACCCATTTTACAAAATGATGTCTTCCTGCCTATTTAATAACATAATGCAAAGAATAAGGGATTTAGTATAACTCACAGCATCCAATCACAAGTCATCCTACACTGTGTGAGGGGGTTAACTCGGTAGCGGGTGTGTGTGACCCCCTGGTTGGGCTCCCCACACAAAAACAGGGCCAGCAGACGGAGGTTGTGGTTTTCAAAATCAAAAGGTGCGGTTTATTTCTCTATGTACAGTGACAAAAACACAGCAAAGCCAAAAAGAAACAAACAAAATAAATCCTGGTCAGTTTGACCTCTGACTAAACATGCAGGTTTCCTAAACTAACAACTGGGATCAGCCTGGTGCTGTCCTAGTCCCTAAGTCCCTGGTTTAGTAAAAGTCCAAACAAATAGCCACACAGGCTTTGCCTCACCGCACAGGGGTTCACTCTCCCTAGACAGTCCACACAGGTCTGGTTCCAGGCATGAGCTAACATCTAATGAAGCTGGGAGTTTTTATAGAGGCCTAAATGAGCTGACAAGCTTCAGCTGGCCTCATCAACTCCCTGTCTGTACGACGCCCCACACTCTCCCTAGAGGTATGAGTCATCCATGAGCCTACTAGCCTCAGCTGGGCTTATACAACTCTCCACCCTAGTTGTATAAGTCAGCATAAAGCCTGAATCTGGGAGAAATATATCTACCCCCCTGGATGCAACCAGGTGACTTTACCTTCCTGCTGTCACATACCCCCCCCTCTTGTTTTAACCTTGGGGTTGGAACACCAGCAATCAGGCATTCATGTACTCGAGACAAAGCATCCACATTCCCCATTTGAACGCCAGGGCGATGCTTTACTGTGAAGTTGAATTCCTGTAGGGCCAGGAACCACCTATTCACTCTTCTATTTGTCTCCTTGTTTTGAGCCATCCACTTTAACGGAGCGTGATCCGTAACCATGTCAAAGTGCCTACCTAGCAGATAGTACCGAAGGGAATCTAGAGCCCACTTCACCGCTAAACACTCCTTTTCAACCGTGGCGTAATTTACCTCATGGGACTTCAACTTCCTGCTGAGGTAAATGACTGGGTGCTCTTCCCCGTTCCAGACCTGGGACAATACTGCTCCTAACCCCACATCTGACGCATCACTTTGTACGACAAAGTCTTTAGAGAAGTCGGGTGAGTACAACACTGGCTGGCTACATAAGGCTTGTTTCAAGAATTGGAATGCTGCCTCAGCCTCGGGGGTCCATTTAATCATGACCGACCCTTTCCCTTTCGTCAGGTTGGTTAGGGGCACAGCCTTAGAAGCAAAGTGGGGAATGAAGCGCCGATAATAACCCGCGATTCCCAGAAAGGCCCGTACCTGCTTCTTGCTGTTGGGACGTGGCCAACTCTGGATGGCCTCGACTTTGTTGAGTTGGGGTTTTATCACTCCCCTGCCAATGGTGTACCCAAGATATTTGGCCTCCTCCTGCCCAATGGTACACTTCTTGGGGTTAGCCGTAAACCCCGCTTCCCGGATAGAGTCTAGGACTGCTTGCACTTTTGGCAGATGTGAGGCCCAATCTGTGCTATGGACAATTACGTCATCCAGGTAAGCCGCAGCATACTTCCGATGGGGCCTCAGTATCTGGTCCATTTTCCGCTGGAATGTGGCCGGCGCATTCTGTAACCCGAACGGCATTCTCTTATATTGGAACGCCCCGTCTGGGGTTACAAATGCGGTTTTCTCTTTGGCCGACTTGGCCAGGGGAATTTGCCAATACCCTTTTGTGAGGTCAAGAGTCGTCATGTATCGGGCTGTTCCCAGCCGGTCGATCAACTCATCTATACGTGGCATGGGGTAGGTGTCAAATTTTGTAACTTTGTTCAACTGACGAAAATCGTTACAAAATCGCCAGCTCCCATCCGGTTTAGGCACCAACACAATGGGACTAGACCAATCACTTTGGGACTCCTCTATCACCCCTAAGTTCAGCATTTTCTGTACTTCCTCCCGTATTGCCTCCCGTCGGGCCTCTGGGATCCGATAGGGTTTTAACTTCACCCTTTCACCGGGCGGGGTAATAATATCATGCTCTACCCCAGATGTTTGTCCCGGCAGCTCAGAGAACACCTCCTTGTTGCGAAGCACAAACTCCTTAACCTCCTGTTGTTGGGGTTGTGACAAGGTGGCTGCTATTCCAACCTCCGGAATCACGCAACCAGTTTGAGCTGGTGACCAAGTTTCTGCGACTAGGGACTCTCTATCCCTCCAGGCTTTCAACAGATTAACGTGATATATCTGTTCGGGCTTTCGCCTTCCTGGTTGTCTGACCTTGTAATTCACTTCGCTCACTTTTTCCATTATCTCGTAGGGGCCTTGCCATTTGGCAAGGAATTTACTTTCAACCGTAGGGACAAGTACCAATATCCTATCCCCCGGGGAAAAGGTACGGGTCTTTGCTCCACGGTTGTACACTCTCTGCTGTGCCAACTGCGCTTGGGCCAAATGTTCCTTCACGATGGGCATTACCTGTGCAATTCGATCTTGCATCAGGGCGACATGCTCAATCACACTCCTGTGGGGAGAACTCTCACTTTCCCAAGTTTCCTTGGCAATATCCAACAGCCCTCTTGGGTGTCTCCCATACAGTAACTCAAAGGGGGAGAATCCCGTAGAGGATTGGGGCACCTCCCTAATAGCAAACATCAAATAAGGAAGTAGACAGTCCCAATCCTTTCCATCTCTATCCACCACTTTCTTCAACATTTGTTTTAGGGTTTTGTTGAATCTTTCAACCAGCCCATCGGTTTGGGGGTGATACACAGATGTACGCAATTGCGTCACTTTGAGCAATTTACACAGCTCTTTCATAACCCGGGACATAAAGGGTGTACCTTGGTCCGTAAGCAGTTCTTTACAAATACCCACCCGGCTAAAAACAAGAGATAGCTCTTTGGCTATGGTTTTGGCCGAGGTATTTCTGAGAGGGATCGCTTCTGGATAACGGGTGGCATAGTCCATTATAACCAATATGTACTGGTGCCCCCTAGCGGACTTGATTATAGGACCTACCAAATCCATTGCGATTCTCTCAAACGGGACCTCAATGATGGGTAGAGGGACCAGCGGGCTACGGAAATGTGGCATCGGGGCCGACCTCTGACACACAGGGCAGGAGGAACAATAATTTTCTATGTCCTTCATCACCCCAGGCCAATAGAATCTCTGTAATACCCTCTCTCGGGTTTTCTCTGTCCCCAGATGACCTCCAAGAATGTGCCCATGGGCCAACTCCAACACCAACTTCCTGTAAGGTTTGGGCACCACCAGCTGCTCAACGGTTTCTTCTGCCCTTTTTGCCACCCGATACAGTAGGTCCTTCTCTACGCTGAAGTATGGGTAAGTGCAGGTATTATCTGGGTTTACTAACTCGCCATCTATTTCCACTACGTTTTCCCGTGCCTTTATTAGGGCGGGGTCTTTTAACTGTTCTGTGGCAAAATTTTCCCTGTGAACCTCCAGATCAGAAAACTCCACAGACGGTAGGTTTTCGTCTGAGGAGGTGGGCTCCTCTCCAGTTTCTTGAGTCTCCCCTGCAAATACTGACAAGGGAAATTCTGGAGAGTCCTCACCACTCTCAGAGGAGTTCTGGCTATCACATTCCTGGTACATAGGGGCACCAGTGGGGGGCTCAGGATCATCCCACAGTTCCCAGAACTTCGGAAAATCCCTTCCCACAATGGCGTCATGCGGTAACTGAGATACTAAGCCCACTGGATGAGAGAGGGTACCTTTGGGGGTCTCGAAACACACTGTAGTCACTGGATACTCTCGGGTGTCCCCATGCACACAAATAACAGCTACCTTGCTATTCCCAGAGACCTCTGTTTTAACTAATTCAGCCTTTATCAGGGTCACAAGGCTACCTGAATCCAGTAATACCACAACATTTCTACCATTAATACACATTTTGCATAAATGTTTCTCAGTTCCTCGAATGGCAGTGCATGCGACTGTCGCACACAGCGACTGACGTCTGCCCGTCAGAAAGTCACACTGCATGGGTTCCTCCACAACCGGGCAATTGGCTGCAATATGTCCCGCTTGCCGGCAGCGGTAGCAAACGATCCTTCTTGCGGCCTCTTGAGCCGCTGATTTCCCAGGCTGTTCTCGCCAAACTTGGGGTAGAGCTCCCACCCTCTCACTCTCTCCACCCTCACCCCTTGGAATCCTCTTATCCGCCCCTGGGGATGGTCTGGTCTTAGGGTGGAAAGTCCGAGTGTCTCTGGAAGAGGCCGTCAGGTTCTCTGTAGCCAAGTATTTCTCTACACGATCCACAAGACCACCGGCCGTCTCTGGGTCTCCATGGCTTACCCACTTTTGGATGGCAGTAGGAAGAGCTCTCAAAAACCGATCCATTACAACACGTTCCACAATCTCTGGTGCGGACAAAGTCTCTGGCTGTAGCCACTTCCTGCTCAGGTGAATGAGATCATACATTTGAGACCTGGGGGGTTTTCCAAGCTGGTAAGTCCAGTTATGCACACGCTGAGCCCGGACAGCCAGGGTGACACCCAGCCTTGCCAATATTTCAGCTTTTAGCATCACATAGTCTTTTGCTTGGTCAGGCTCTAGGTCATAGTAAGCCTTCTGCGATTCACCAGTTAACAGAGGAGCCACCAGTCCAGCCCACTGCTCCTCAGGCCACTTTTCTCTTTCAGCAGTCCTTTCAAATGTGGTCAAAAATACCTCTGGATCATCCTCTCCAGTCATTTTTGTCAATAAACGACTCACCCCAAAGGACGCGGTATTAGTGGGACGGCTTTCCTCACTGGTCTGCGGACGTTGCTGCATTACTGCTTCCATTTGTTGTAGTCTCTGCTCTTGCTTCTGTAGCAGGTCTATGAAGCGGGCCTCAGATTGCTGCTGGGCTTGTTGATGAGCTTGCTGCTGGGCTGCAAGGCTCCTTTGCAAACCTGCATTTGTCTGCTGTTGATTGGCATTTGCTAGAGCCAGCTGTTTCAGTATCTCCTCCATGCTGGCTTAAAAAAAACTGCCACTGGTTCTCCACCAACTGTGAGGGGGTTAACTCGGTAGCGGGTGTGTGTGACCCCCTGGTTGGGCTCCCCACACAAAAACAGGGCCAGCAGACGGAGGTTGTGGTTTTCAAAATCAAAAGGTGCGGTTTATTTCTCTATGTACAGTGACAAAAACACAGCAAAGCCAAAAAGAAACAAACAAAATAAATCCTGGTCAGTTTGACCTCTGACTAAACATGCAGGTTTCCTAAACTAACAACTGGGATCAGCCTGGTGCTGTCCTAGTCCCTAAGTCCCTGGTTTAGTAAAAGTCCAAACAAATAGCCACACAGGCTTTGCCTCACCGCACAGGGGTTCACTCTCCCTAGACAGTCCACACAGGTCTGGTTCCAGGCATGAGCTAACATCTAATGAAGCTGGGAGTTTTTATAGAGGCCTAAATGAGCTGACAAGCTTCAGCTGGCCTCATCAACTCCCTGTCTGTACGACGCCCCACACTCTCCCTAGAGGTATGAGTCATCCATGAGCCTACTAGCCTCAGCTGGGCTTATACAACTCTCCACCCTAGTTGTATAAGTCAGCATAAAGCCTGAATCTGGGAGAAATATATCTACCCCCCTGGATGCAACCAGGTGACTTTACCTTCCTGCTGTCACAACTGACAAATACTTATGTGTGATTGGTTGCTTTTACTTACAGCCTTTTCATTTCATTATGAAATAACAACAATAATAAACTTTATTTTATATAGGGCCTTTAGAGGTAGCTTCTCAAAGCACGTTACAAAGAAAACACCAGAAATACACAGGATAAAACAAAGAAAAAAAGGAAAGATTACATGAAAGCTTGTCTAAAGAAAAAACGTTTTTAGATTTGATTTGAATGAGTTTAGAGAAGATGACTCTTTGATGTTCTTTGGAAGTGAATTCCAAAGTTTTGGAGGAAAGCAGGAGAAGGCTTTGTCTGCCATCGAGTGTAGGTGAGTAGAGGGGACACACAGAAGACAATAATTTGATGAGCGGAGGTTACGAGAGGGGGGATAAGTTGATAAAAGTTCAGTCAGATAATGGGATGCCAAACCATGAAGAGCCTTAATGTTGAGCAAGAGGATCTTAAAGTGGTTGTAGACCCTTTACAACCACTTTATGCTACAGGTAATCCTATAAGGCTTACCTGTTGCTACCCAGGAAATTTACAAAACCTGTACGGTTTAGGAGATATCCCCTTTTCCCTGCATGTGCTGATAAAAATTCTGTCAGATAATGGGGTGCCAAAATATGAAGAGCCTTACAGGTGAGCAAGAGGATCTTAAAGTGGTTGTAAACCCTTTACAACCACTTTATGCTACAGGTAAGCCTATAATAAGGCTTACCTGTAGCTACCCAGGATATCTACTAAACCTGCACGGTTTAGGCGATATCCCCTGTTCCCTGCATGTGCCGATGTCATCGGCACATGTGCACTAAAGCAAACTGAAGCAATGGCACGTATGTTTGCCGTTGCTTCAGTCCGTGTGCCGTTACCGGCGGCGCCCACGCGCATGCGCCAGAGTGACGTCATCGTTGCTCCGGCCAATCACAGCGTCGGAGCCGCAATACCCAGAAGTAACCCCCAGGAGAGATATCGCCAGCCGGAGGGGGGTATGAGGACCGCTGCGGGGGCTTTGATGTAAGGTAAGTAATTCATAATGAGCTCATTATGCCTTTGTCTTCCAGAATTTTGTTTTGTTTTTGTTTTGTTTTTTCAGGGTTTACAACCACTTTAAAGTCAATACGAAACCTAACATGTAGCCAGTGCAAGGACTCCAAGATAGGGATAATATTATCACTTGCAATGAATGCAAAGGGAATACAACTAAAGTTTAGTATGTAAGTTTATGGAACACAACAGCCTAGCTTAAAATCATTCACTTTTTTTTTAAATTGTAATTTGAAATTAAATGAATAATTCCTACAGTGCTAAATAATATGCTTCCAGTACTTAACAAAATCTGGCATTCATGCAGTATAAGCTTGAGAAAACATATTTAAAAACAACGTAATCGTGTCTTTTCTGCTAATGACTACTTAATTTGCTCCAAATGAAATGCATCCACAATAGTAAATGGTTCTGCGTTTGCCAGCAATTAAGAAACACTTTGGGAGCAAAGCTCTCTGGGCCCACTTAAGAAAAAATCCTTCATTAACACCATTCTAAAGATAAGCTATATGATGCCTTAGAAAGCTTTTTAAAAACATTTTCAGGGCACTGGATTAATCGTTTTCGGAAACAAATTTTCTAGCGTCAAATTGCACACATACAAAATTCATTAATTAAATAAACAAATTAAAAGCGATCCTGTCACTGTTTTATAGAATAAAAATGCAAAAGAATAGCAATAATACTCACTTGCCTTGCTTCTGCCATAATATTAACACTTCCAATTGTATTAGATACCTGTTTCCTCCACTGTGCACTGGGGTTCCATTTGATAGTCCCTATGTCACTACTATGTTCTAGTGTAATGGACAGCAGATAGAACCACAGCGCACAGAAGACGACCAGGCAACCGGCACACCCAAAAAGTGTATTAAATGTGAAGATTATGCCAGAGGCCATAGTTCTCCAAGAGCTACTGTATGAACAAAGGTCAGACAGAGATTCTAATGTTCTCTGACTATTTCCCCAAAAAAAAGAAACAGTTTGGGCTAAACATATACCTTAAATAAGCCAATATAACAGGCAAAGCTACTGTAGGTTATCCATCTTTTACCATTGCCAGATAAGGGGGTTCATTTGCTAAAGGCAAATAGACTGTGCACTTTCCTAGAGCAGTTGCTCAGAGCTTAGTAAATTAGATAAAGCTTCGCTTTACGAAAAATACCCATACACGTGCAAGGAAAATTAAAAACAGCATTTTTGCTTGCAGATGATTAAATAAAGGAATTTAGCAGAGGTTTCCCTCATTTACTACACTATATTGTCAAAAGTATTGGGACACCTGTCTTTACATAAACATGAACTTTAATGTCATCCCAGTTTTAGTCTGTAGGGTTCAATATTGAGTTTGCCCACCCATAACAGCTTCAACTGAAAGGTTGTACACAAGTTTTAGGAGTGTGTCTATAGGAATGTTTGACCATTTTTTTCAAAAGCACATTTGTGAGGTCAGGCACTGAAGTGGATGAGAAGGCCCGGCTTGCAGTCTCTGCTCAAATTCATCCCAAAGGTGATCAGGTTGAGGTCAGGACTCTGTGCAAGCCAGCCAAGTTCCCCCACCCCAAACTTGCTCATCCATGTCTTTATGGACCTTGCTTGGTGCTCTGGTGCACAGTCATGTTGGAACAGGAAGGGGCCATCCCCAAAGTTGGCAGAATGAAATTGTCCATAATGTATTGGTATGCTCATGCCTTAAGAGTTCCCTTCACTGGAACTAAGGAGCCAAGCCCAACCCCTGAACAACAACTCCACATCATAATCCACCGTCCACCAAATGATTTGGACCAGTGCACAAAGCAATACTTTTGGCAATATAGTGGATGTTTTGGAGCAACTGCACTTGCACAGTGCACAGTTTATTTGCCTTTAGTAAATCAACCCCACTGAGTTTGTCAATGTAATGTTACTGACCTAATGGACCTGCGTTATTATTTTCACGGATATCAGTATTTGGCAACCTGCAGACCTGAAAACATAACCAATAGTTCCAAAATACCATGTCCACCATAGGCTCTACATTCAGCTGAGACTGCCAGATTGCCACGGTGTAGATGGTGACATTTCACTCTGTTTTATGTACTATTAGTCACCTTCTTGATGTTTATGTCAACTCTGGCACTCAAGACCATTAATTTTTCTCACAGAGTGTTGATGTGTCAGAAGGCTCTTGATTTATTTTGGTTTGTTTGCTTTACAGTTTAGCACTACTTAGCCTCAAACCAAGCTAAATCTGGCACGTCCAAAGCTGATCAAGACAACTTCCCCTTTGTATCACATTTAGTATGGGAAGTCTCACACACTGGTGTAATTGGTAAGAAAGCATTTCAAACAATGCAAACACAAAGACACAAAAAAAATCTAAGTTTTAAAACTATTGATATATCCAACACGGTTACACTTTGCTCTTCTGATCTCCATCTAAATATCCTAAGTCTGCTTCCTTCCTTGTAAAAAAATAATAATAATATGACTGCTACGAAAAGTATACATATCAAAGCTCAGGATGTATTGAATCCATTCTCTCTGTAGTCACCCGTCTCTATTGTATGCACAACACCTTCTACAATTATTTTTATGCCCTCTCTGTTAGGGTGCAAATGACTATAAAAAATAATCACTGTCATTGTCAGTAACAAATGCTAACCATAACAACTCTGGACTAAGCGGCACAAAGGCAAAGAGATCAAAGCTACATAATGCATTCCAGCCTCCCAGATCACACATCTACTAAACACTGCTCCCATTACTTTACCTTTACTCTAATGTGTTTGTATACAGGCACATAAAATGATGGGTAAAAACATTTAGGTACAGAAAAGTATATGCAGAACCAGAGCAATATGCTGCACCGAGAATTAACATGCAGATAAAATGTTTGCTTTTATTAATAGACAACATATAATTTGGGGTGAGATTAAAGGAAACACATTTGAATAGGATGCCCACATATCACAATAATACACCTAACTATGTTTTTGTTAAACCATGCTACATTTGCAATACTATATTGTTTTGTATGAAAAATAGACATGCTGCCATTAAACAAAAACAAAAAAAACCCCCACAAGTTCTGCACAGAGGTCTTTCAATGCAAGCTCTTTTATTTGTAGATTAAAGTGATTCTAAAGGTTTGCAGTTTAAAAAAAAAAAAAAAAACATGTTATACTTACCTGCTCCGTGCAATGGTTTTGCCCAGAGGAGCCCTGATGTTCTTTTTGGGTCCACCGCCAACAGTCCTGGCTCCTCCCCCCCTGCCCAGTGCCCCCAATAGCAAGCCTCTTGTCTATTCACACACAGAGCGCAGCGCGGCCCAGCCCCTCACTCTCTCCTTATTGGCTCACTGACTGGGATTGACAGCAGCAGAAGCTAACCGCTCCTGCAGCTGTGTGAGCCAATGAGGAGAGAGAGAGACCTGGGAGAGACGCTGCTCTCATACACATCGCTGGATCAAGATGGGGCTTAGGTAAGTAAAGGGGAGGGGAGCTGGGGGGGGTCATGTAACCACCCTTTCTCATAGTAAAGTGTGCATACTACACTTTTGGTAGGGTTCCAGTCCACCTAAGCTGCCCCAACAGCCAGTGCAATTCCTATTAATACAAAGCAATGTACGATGTGTGTTAAAAATGAACAAAGTATCAATCAATGAATATTTACTGTTAGGTAAACTAAAAGTTAGTCCTGCTTCAGACCTTTCTGACAACCTCCTTCCTGTTTGTTTCTGACCATGCTAAGACCCCTTTCACACTGGGGTGGTTTGCAGGTGCTATAACGCTTAAAATAGCACCTGAAAAGCGCCCTGAAAGAGCCGCTGCTGTCTCTCCAGTGTGAAATCCCCAAGGGCTTCCACAGTGGAGTGGTGCGCCAGCAGGACGGTAAATAAAAGTCCTGCTAGCAGCATCTTTGGAGCGGTGAAGGAGCGGTGTGTATATTGAAATCAATGGGCACTGCGGGTACAGTGCTTTGCGGGTGGTTTTAACCCCTTTTCCGCTGGTTTTAACCCTTTTTCGGCCACTAGCAGGGGTTCAAAGTGCCCCGCTAGCAGACGAATACCCCCGCAAATACGACGGTAAAGCGCCACTAAAAATAGTGGCACTTTACCGCGGACGCCCCAGTGTGAAAGGGGCCTAAGTGGATTAATGTTAGCATGGTCAGTCTGGTCAGTCGGGGTCCAAGTTTTTCCTCCTTGGTAGCTACTGCATGCAACTCCACTGCCGTGCCTGCAGTCAGAATGCTGCCGACGCATCCACCATCCAGTAGAAGTAACCATGGAGCAAAAGAGCTTGTACAATCTGTGACATTGGTGGAAGAAGCCCCGCCTCCACCCTTCGATGCCTGTGAATGCAGGGCTGTATAGCAGTCAAGTTACCATGAATAAAGCGTGCCTAAAAATGCATTTGAAGTGCTGTTGTTTTTTAAATGTTAAAAATTTTTTTTAATAACAAAGCACTTCTGTTATTTTAAGCAAGAATGGTTTGCATACACTTCAAAATATAACTTTTTGGTTAAGATACAATGGAGAGGGAATAGCATGCCTGTCAGGTTTTTATTGCTGTGTACCTATTTTTTTTTTATCAAAAAAAAGTTCATTTGAGTAACAAAAAAAATGTCAAATACAGTGTAGTGGAAAACATTATGTCACATGGGCACAGAGGGATGATACAGAAAATCCAAATATAATTATATAAGCACATAACAAACTTATACACAATATCGAAAATTAAAAGGACCTAAGATTGCAGATGTACGAAATCCCTCCCATATATAATATATAAGTGCCACCACAACATCGGAATAAAAACGATCTTTTGAAAATATTAAAAAATGTATAAATAAAAAAGCAGAGAGTGAGAACAATGACCTAGACATATTTAACACAATACTGAATACATATCAGGCAAAGTAACCAAAACAGTTATACCAAACCCTTTCGGGATTTAACCCTGCAGAAGCCTATTCCTGTGTACCTATTAGGAAGATTCACCCTCTCAGTTCTGGTGACCCTGGTAACTAGCAGGGATTGCCTCACTTTGGAGGGATTTGCGCTCACTTCCTGTTTTGGCTATGGGGCAGTAAGTGAAGAGAAGTCTCCCCATAGGATGCAAACGCAAATAAAAAAAAACTGAAATTGGTTATAACCCTCTCTTAAGCCTAGTACACACGGCCGAGAATCTCGTCGCAAAAAAAATGTTTTTCTCGATGGGTTTCTTGTCAAGCTTGACGAGATTCTTGTCAAGCTTTCCTTGCATACACACTGTCAATCCAAAATCTCGTCGGTCTAAAGTGCGGTGACGTACAACACGTACGACGGCAGTATAAAGGGTAAGTTCCATTCTCATGGCGCCACCCCTTGGGCTGCTTTTGCTAATCTCGTGTTACTGCGTGTTAGTAAACGTTTAGTGAGACGATTTGCGCTTTTCAGTCTTCGTGCTTTCAGTTCGTTACAGCGTGACGAATGTGCTATCTCCATTACGAACGCTAGTTTTACAAGAAGGTGCGCTCCCGTCTCATACTTTATTCTGACCATGCGCGGTTTTTAAAGACTCGGAAAAGCATACACACGAACGGTTTTCCCGTCCAAAAACAGTCTGACAAGAATCACGACAAGAAGAATGAGACTCCCGACAAGAAAAAAGAAAGCAGGTTTTCTTTTTTTCTCGTCGAGATTCGCAACAGTTTTCTCGACGAGAAACCATACACATGAACGGTTTTCTCGGCAAGAAAGCTCTTCCAACAGTTTTCATGTCGTTTCTTGCCAAGAAAACAGGTCGTGTGTACAAGGCTACAACTCTTAAAAAATTTTATAAAAAAGTTTTGCCTTCAGATCTACATTAAGATCCACTAAAATTTTGAATGTGATGCACAATCTAACACAATTTCATTAGGATCTGGATGTGACTAGGACATCACCAGGCACCCAGCAATTTTAGCAGACATCTCAAGTGAATACAGAATATTCAAAACACACTTGACAAATTATCACATTTAAAAATGTAGAGTTCTTCTTTAACAAAACAAGTTTTTTATTACGTTGTTAGATGAAAAACGATGACAAAAACGAAAACACACATCCAAGCCTTGTAAGAAAGCATTAAATAGTAAGCTGGGTGGCCAGACCTGCATCAAGGCAAGCAAAGGTGTGATTAACATCAACGGGTCATGCCATCTCTTGTAAGATGGAAAAACATTTGGTAGCATTACTCAGGTTATTAGTCATGAACATTTACACCCTGAAAAAGCTGTCAGCTTTGTGTGTGCAAGTAACAGGCAGTGTAGGCACCTGGCAATTGTAAATCCCCTTCACATAATGAAGTGCCGGGTGCTATGAAGCTCTACATGGAATTGTATACAGCAGAAAACCCTGTGATACAACATGTTTTTCCCATAACTGAGAAGACTTTCACATGAGAGTCCTGCTAAACTGAATGATATGCAAAGACCTTCAGCACCAAGGAGATTGGCAAAAATATTGGTTTGAATGTGAGTCAAAGAAGCCATCACCCCCCTTTCTTTGAGGCCAAATTGTTCCATGTGTAGCAAGTAACACAAACCTGTGCAAATAAAACATCTAAAAGTTTATGCCAGTTAATTGTCCAAAGATATTATAATGGAGAGAAGGATATTGCAATAACAGAGTAGGACCATTATGGCAATTAGAAATTGCTACTGGTAATACAATAAGCCAAGGGCAAGATTTGTGTACCTAGGGCCTTAATGATTCACAGACTACAGATCGCACAAAAATACATTCAATCCAGTTACATATTTATAAAAACCATTAAATATATTTTTGAATAGAATTAGTATGAAGTACCAGATTTGTTTTGTTATCAGTCTACTAGAACTCTCTTTATGGCATACTGGGAGAGGAAGGGGAAGTATTTTGAACCACTCATGACTGCACAGTGCTGTCAGGAACAAGCTTACAGTAGGGTGACAGTGTGAAATTGCTCATTCATAAATAAGGGCATGCCAAACAGTGAAGATCTCATTGTAGTGGGTTTGATGGTATGTATTCTAGTTCTAAGGAGGGAAGTGGGCAGAAAATGATAAAAGGATAAGGGTACCAAAAGTGTACTTATCTTTTAATAACTTATATAGCACCATCATAGCTATGTAATACAAACAAGGGCGAGCTAAATAAAAGACTTAATTATTTAATCAACAAAAAGTACTGTAAATACAGTTGATTAAAAAAAAAAAAGAAGAAAACTTTACACACAAATTACAAGATTCAATTGTATGAGCATATAAAAACGATATAACAAGCATCAAAATATGCAAGTCTTTAGATTCTACAAAAGTTAAAGATGACCTGCACTGTGGAATTGGTACCCAAAAAAAGGCAAGCAAAGGGCAAATTATTAGTCACCGGTATTATCTATAGGTTCCCTGCAGCTGGACTTTTCCACAATGCTGATTCACAAGCCTTGTTCCACAGAATACTTAGAATGAATAAAGAAGAAGCAGGGAGATACTTGTGTAGCGCCCTGCTCCTGACGATTAAGCACTATGTTCAATTTAGTGGGTGTCTGAGCTGGTAGTTAGCTCAGACTTTGTATGATGAAGGCTAAAATAGCCTCTGTTCTGGCTATGGCTGTGTTTGGAAGGACTTCCCACTGTTTGCCTGTAGGTGGTGTGACCACCCCAGGCCAATGTTGGAACACAAGCAGGCCAAAGTGTATTGGGTATTTTTCCCCGGGAACAGCTCAGTGGGAGTGGTCTCCCCGCTGAGCATCCTGGGGAAGGGTACTTAAGGGGCAGACGCCATTTCTCGGGGCTCTTTATGCCTCGTGGCCCTCCTGGCTCGAGGTATGTGTTACTGGAATTTCAGCCGCGGAGCCATGCTGGCCCGACGCTGCATCTCTGCCAGGTAGTCCCAGTTGTCCTGACTGGGGCCTACACTTTGAAGGTGATCCTGTGCTGTCTGTCCTGTGGGAGGAAGCCACTCAATGGAGGAAACCAGGGGAAGACCTGTCCTGGAGAGGACCAAGCGGAAGGCTGGTATCTTGAGGAAGGCCTGGGGATCCTTTTGGAGGATGCACCGTAGCTAATGTTACCTTACAGTCTGCCGGGTTGGCTTAAAGGCTCTTAAACTGTAAGGCTGGAAACCCGGGTACTAAATTCCACCGGCAGAGGATTATTGAACAGTTCAACTTAATCGTCCTAAAGGTCTGAGGCAGAGACTGCTGTTTCTTTATGTTCGTGCCTCATCCCGGCTGCTAGGTCAAGTGAGAGGGGCCTATCCATGTGAGCAATACCCACTTGAAGGAGAGTGGCGAGTGTGACTTTGGAAGCTGAGAAGTTTCCCCAGTGATCTGCTGTGTGTGCCTGAACCTTCCCCTAACCCTCCATCCCTCTACCTATGCAAGTTTGTTTGGAAATAAAGCCTGAAAGAAAAGGATTCATAACTTGTGTGGACATTGAACTTTCTATAGACTCTCATCCTCTAGACAACGAACAGTGAGGTAACGTGCAAGGCCCAAATATAAACCAGCAGCTCCTACGGGGTGTGCTACACTTGCATTGCAGGTCCTTGGGTATAGATTTCCCTCCAACAAATGCAATAGTAAGCATGAAGATACTTGCACTGCGGGTCTTCAAGTGTCATCAAATCTTACTCCAAATCTTCGGAGATTAAAAATCTGGTGCAATTTCGCATAGAAACTAATCAACTTCCAGGTTTTATTGTGAAAGCTTAATTGAACAAGCTGAAGTTAGAAACTGATTTGTTACCATGCAGAGCTGCACCAGATTTTGCACATTTTCCAGTTTTAGTAAATCAACTCCACAGTGCCTAGGCACAGTTGGTGCAATGCTAGTTTTCAGGAGGAAAGACTTTCTTTATCGTACACCACGGGACACAGAGCCAGTCATTACATAATGGGTTAAGGGTCACCAGCGGTGATTGGACACTGGCACAACCAATAGAAGACAGTTCCCCTCCATATAACCCCTCCCATCAGGGGAGCACATCAGTTTTTTCGCCAGTGTCTAACAGGTTTTGGACGCGATAGGAGGTGCTAAAGGAAAGCTCTGCCAAAGAGACCCTCTGGGGGTAGAAAGAGCTATGCTTTCGGACCTATCCAAAACGCCTACGAGTTAAGCCAAAACTGGATGGGATCCGGGCCTCATACATGAGGCTTAGCCTGTAATGTCTCTCTTCGGAGGACTGGGCTCTAAGATCCAGCACTTTCGCTACTTCGCTAAAGTCCTGGTAAGAGTCTTGTACAAGGCCCAGGGGAGAGGTATCCTTTAAATAGGAACCCATATCCCTGAAGGTTGGCACACATAGCCCGCCGTGAGGGGTGAAGTTTGGTATCTGTCTGAAAATTTCAGCAGAAAAAACCTGCGGCGTGGATAAGGTAAGAGGTTAGGTCCTAAAACTAGGTTTAAGGACCTTTCCAAAGAAAAACAGTGTATGTCTTCTCTTATTCCGCCACTGGGGGGAGTAAAGAGCTGAGTGTAAAGCTCACCTTGCTCTGCTTCAGTGTCTGCTTCAGCAAAGTACACTGCCTGTCCCTCTGCTGCTGAGCTGGCTTGGGCACCTCCCTCCTCCTCTCGGATGGCTGACCAGACACCTGCAGAAGCAGGTAAAGTTGGAACAAGGGCTGGTGAGAGGGAGCTCCACTCTCACTGTTACCACCGCCATTAGAGCCGCGCGCGCGGGAGCGTGCTTTATCGGAGGGGGAGGCCGCAAATGACACGTGCGCGGGCACGTAGGCGCGCGCATGCACGAAAACGGCGCAAAATTTAAAAAATGTCAGTGTGCAAAAGCGCTGCAGAACAAGCAAGTTTGTTTTCTCTCTCTCTTGGCAGGGATACACAGCAGCGATACAGGGACGTAAGACTCCATGTGGTTGGGCTGGGTACTTCCTAGAAGACATCCACTTTATGCATAGCTGTGTGTTTTTTTAAGGTTGCATACTTTATGTAAATTGCTGAACTGAGCACAGTAGTATATGCATTTGAGTACCTTGTGTTTTTTCTGAGCAGTATGCCTTCCAGGGGAAAGAATGCTGACAAAAAAGATAAAAAAGCACCGCTGCCTGAGACAGGAGGCCCTAGCCGTGCTAACTCGGTACCTTCCTCTCCTGTGTTGCCGGACGCAGCTGTACAGGATGAGCCATTACCTCTGTCAGGTATGGCGGCTTCCCCAGTGAAGCCTGGGCCTGCGTATGTCACTGAAGACACTTTGTCAGCAGCCCTAAATAATCTGGAAGAGAGAATTGCTACTTTGATCGCTAAATCCTCTAAAAAGGACAATAAGCGAAGCAGATCTCCTCCAGTTGTTGACCTCCCTGCAGAAGTATCTGAGGAGGAGGAGGATGAGGATGATGCTACACAAGCAGAGGATGAGGAGTCAGACGGATCAGGGATATCAGATGAGCCTTTCTCTGCATCCCAGATTTTGAAGTCACAGGTGCAATGTTATGCAGGAACAGTGCGATCTGCATTTAAGTTACCCTCTTCGGAGGTAACTGAATCGCCTGTCTCATTCCCTAGGTTCATTGAGATCCCTGCAGGGTGCATGCTCTTTCCCGGTTCATCCATTACTAGAGGATCTAATGTACGCAGACTGGCAACACCCAGATAAGCGTTTCTCACCTCTAAAAAAAATTCCTCCATAGGATAAAGAATGTCAAACTTTTTTGAAGAAATGGAGCCTGCCTTCTGTAGATGCGGCTATTTCTTGTGTAAATAAGAACCTGACGTGTCCGGTGGACAATGTGCAAGTATTTAAAGATCCTTCTGAGAAGAAATTGGAATCCCTACTTAAGTCTTCCTTTCTTTTGGCCGGCTCAGTTACCCAACCTGCGGTAGCAGCAGTCGGTATGTGTCAGGTCATCAGCCATGCAAAAAGCTGTTGGCAAGTTTCCCCTTCCATGGCGAACGCCTATTTGGGGAAGATTTAGAAAAATATATCCAAAGGATATCAAGTGGTAAAACGACTCTTTTACCTGAGAGGAAGAAAAACAAGAGGCCTTGTTTTAAACGCTCTCTTTCCCCAGCTCTCGGGAAACCTGCCTCTAGCCAGTGGCGACGGCATTTTCAGCCACCCACAAAAGCCAAAGGAAATCAGGCTCAGAGGAACAAAAAGCCGTGGGGTGCAAGAGCTAATAAGCAGGACCCCAAGACCTCTCAGTGAAGGGGCGCCCCCGCTCGGCCGAGTGGGGGGAAGGCTCCGTCAGTTCTCAGCAACTTGGCGGACAGAAACCCAGGACAAGTGGGTTGTATCCACAATATCCTCAGGGTACAGACTGGAATTTAGAGATATCCCATCTTCGCAATTCCGAGGTTCAAGACTCTCCAAGGATCCACAAAAGAGAGGATCCTTCTTCAAAGGTTTGAATCACTTACTGGCTCAAGGGGTGGTTACAGAGGTACCCCAAAAAGAGCAAGGTTCAGGTTTTTACTCAAACCTCTTTGTGATTCCAAAGCCAAATGGAGACGTCAGACCCATCCTGGATCTAAAATCTCTAAATCGGTTTCTGAACGTTCGCCATTTTCGAATGGAAACGATCCGATCCGTGGTCGCCACCTTACAAGGCGGAGAATTCATGGCGTCCATAGATATCAAGGACGCATATTTACACATACCCATCCTCCCCGCTCACCAAAAATTCTTAAGGTTTGCGGTAGAACATCGCCACTTTCAATTTGTGGCCCTGCCCTTTGGTGTAGCTACCGCGCCCAGAGTATTCACAAAGGTGCTAGCTCCCCTGTTGGCAAATCTGAGGACACAGGGCATAGCGGTAACAGCCTATCTAGACAATCTACTGGTGATAGATCAGTCAAAAGAGGGATTAGATCACGCTGTGCTCACTACAGTAAGATACCTGGAGCATTTAGGATGGATTTTAAACTTACAAAAATCCTCTCTTCAGGCCCAAAGAAGGATAGTGTACTTGGGCATGATCATAGATACAGCCCAAAACAGGGTATACCTGCCAGAGCCAAAGATACAGTCTCTGAAAGATCTGATCCACAAGGTCAAAGCAAACAAGAGGCCGTCTATTCGCCTTTGCATGAGGCTATTGGGGAAGATGGTAGCCTCCTTCGAGGCTGTCCCTTACGCCCAGTTTCATTCGAGACTGCTTCAAGGCAATATTTTAGCCGCCTGGAACAGGAAGAGCCAAGCTCTGGATATACCCATGCGCCTGTCCTCGCAAGTACGCCAAAGCTTCAATTGGTGGCTAGAAGCCAAGAACTTACGGAAGGGAAAATGCTTTCTCCCGGTCTCCTGGAAGGTGGTGTCTACGGATGCCAGCCTATCGGGCTGGGGTGCAGTATTCGAAGAGGCTTCTGCCCAGGGAACCTGGGCCAAGACCCAAGGGATCCTGCCCATCAATGTACTAGAGATCAGGGCAGTATATCTAGCCCTCAAAACCTGGACATACAGGTTACAGGGCCACCCAGTTCGGGTTCAATCTGACAATGCTACGGCAGTAGCTTACATCAATCACCAAGGAGGCACCCGCAGTCGGGCTGCTCAAAAGGAGGTGAACCGGATTTTGACATGGGCAGAAGAGCATGTACCTTGCCTTTCTGCAATCTTCATCCCGGGGATAGAAAACTGGCAAGCGGACTATCTGAGTCGTCAGCAGCTATTATACCAGGAGAGTGGTCTCTCCACCCCGAGGTCTTTCAGGCCATATGTCTGAGATGGGAAAACCCAGATGTAGATCTGCTAGCCTCCAGGTTCAACAATAAATTGGACAACTTTGTGTCCAGGACGAGAGATCCTCTGGCCTACGGAGTAGATGCTCTAATAGCTCCATGGAATCAGTTCTCACTAATCTATGCATTCCCCCCGATCCCTCTTCTACAAAGACTTCTTCGCAGGATCAAAGAGGAGGGAATACCAGTAATCCTAGTGGCCCCAAACTGGCCCAGGAGGCCTTGGTATGCCGAGATCGTAAAGATGGCGAAAGGAAGGCCCTGTAAGCTTCCGCTTCGACACGACCTGCTGTCACAGGGTCCAGTATTCCACCCTTCCTTACAAAGGCTAAATTTGACGGCCTGGCTGCTGAGACCCACATTTTGAAAAAGAGATGGGGTCTCTGGTCCAGCTCTTTCTACGCTCATTAATGCTAGAAAGCCAGCCTCCAGACTCCTCTATCATAGAGTCTGGAAAGCATACGTTTCCTGGTGTGAATCTAGAAGTTGGAACCCTCAGAAATATGAAATAAGCAGGATTCTTGCCTTTTGCCAGTTAGGAGTGGATATGAAATTAGCCCTTAGTACCATCAAGGGTCAAATATCGGCTCTATCAGTATTTTTTCAGAGACCATTAGCATCTCATTCCCTAGTTCGGGCCTTCATTCAGGGGGTACTGAGGATAAATCCTGCAGTCAGGTCTCCCTTGTGTCCATGGGATTTGAATTTGGTATTGTCAGTGTTGCAAAAGCAACCTTTTGAACCTATTCGCCATATTCCTTTAATTATATTAAGTAGGAAATTGGCCTTTTTGATTGCTATTGCTTCTGCTAGGAGAGTATCAGAACTAGCAGCTCTTTCTTGTAAAGAGCCTTATCTAAATTGTCACAAGGACAAAATTGTACTACGACCCCATCCTGCCTTTCTACCTAAGGTAGTGTCGGCTTTTCATTTGAATCAAGACATTGTTTTGCCTTCTTTTTTTTCCAAACCCGCGGACGGCGGGGGAAAAGTTGTTGCACTCTCTAGATCTAGTGAGAGCGGTAAAGGTGTATCTGCAAGCAACCGCTCAGATACGTAAAACAGATGTTTTGTTTATTTTGCCAGATGGTCCCAAGAAGGGCCAAGCGGCATCAAAATCCACCATTTCCAGGTGGATTAGACAGGTAATTGTTCAAGCTTATGGTTTAAAGAACAGGACTCCTCCTTTTTCTGTTAAGGCGCACTCTACCAGGGCGATAAGTGCTTCATGGGCAGTGCACCACCAGGCTTCGATGGCTCAGATCTGTAAAGCTGCAACTTGGTCTTCAGTCCACACATTTTCCAAATTCTATCAAATAGATGTGAAAGGACATGAGGATTCCGCCTTCGGGCGAAGTGTGCTGCAGGCAGCAGTATAGGGCTTCTTGTCCGCAAGCGGCCTGTTTGATCTGGGTCTCCCACCCTTCATATTGAGCATTGCTCTGGGACGTCCCATTATGTAATGACTGGCTCTGTGTCCCGTGGTGTACGATAAAGAAAACAGGATTTTTATAACAGCTTACCTGTAAAATCCTTTTCTTGGAGTACACCACGGGACACAGAGGTCCCCCCCTTCTTATGGGAACTTTACTGCTTTGCTACAAAAACTGAGGTGCTCCCCTGATGGGAGGGGTTATATGGAGGGGAACTGTCTTCTATTGGTTGTGCCAGTGTCCAATCACCGCTGGTGACCCTTAACCCATTATGTAATGACTGGCTCTGTGTCCCGTGGTGTACTCCAAGAAAAGGATTTTACAGGTAAGCTGTTATAAAAATCCTGTTTTCTTACAGTACTGCTTAAGCAAATTAACATTTCTAGACATTTCCTTAAATACAGCAGATATTCAGTTTTTGAGTTCAGGCACATGTCATGAAAATCACCCCAGTCACCAAACTTCAGTTGACCTTTATGTGATCATACAATTTGCCCAGTGATCGGAGATAGATCAAAGAGTCCTTTACAAAGGAAAATTACATTTAGGTGATAACTTGCCTTGGATAACTGGAAATATAAAATATTGTTTGGTTTTGAGAATACTTAGTTCTCTTTGTCAAGCACCATACCTGACGAAGAGAACTGGATATTCTCAAAAGTCTTCACTACAAAATGTGTGCGCCCAAGTCAAAGTAGAGCCTATATTTTCACTTCCCTGCACATAACAGCAGGGAATGTATAAGATGCATTAGACTAGCATAATGACCAACTATAGTGTAAAATAAAGAAGGTCAAGTGGGGTCTATACAGTACATATGTAAATATATATATGTAAATATATATATGTATATATATATATATATATATAAACGGTAGGAGAAAAAAAAGGGGAATATATATATATATATATATATATATATTTATTCCCCTTTTTTTCCCTTACCGTTTACTTAATCAAGACTTCTTACTTTTAACTTAATGACCAGTATGGCATGGCCATTTATATAATGTACAATATAAAGCTATGTTTTTGCTGCTATTAAGGTAACATTATAACATACAGTATGTGTTTAAAAGAGCAGAACACCCTAATTTCCATGAGTTATGGATAGGCTAAACATGAAAAAAGAAAATAAGTAGAACAGTACAAAGTCCACCATTAGCCAATTTACAAGCTCAATTTCAGTCTGTTTAAGGTAGCACATTAGCTTGAAGTGGTCTTTTGTGAAATTAAATCCTTTTAGGGAAGCCTGTACTATTTAACAGTTCATTATGTTTGTGTGACAAACAAGTTGACCCATTTAAAGTCAGTCTTTTGGTGCCTGGATTCATACAGCCAATAAACCAATTCTAAACTTGCCTTTACAATAACTTGTAGAGCATGCCCTGCATGCAAAACTAGGAACATGGTAAGAGTAGAGAAGTCTAAACTTACAGGGTCTACAGTTGGACCTGCTGAAAATTGGAAAACAGGTCATTAAACAGATTTTTATTTTATGTCCCCACAAAACTTGCATTGGGTAGACATATATTCTGCTTCAGTGGTTTGATTACACTTCAAAGCTCTTTAGCAGGAAACACTGCTAAAAGAGAGTTGCAGTAATCAAGGCAGGAAATGATGAGGGCATACGGTACATAAAAGTTTTGCTGAGTGGAAAAGGAAACTGCATATCTTGCTGATGAAGAATCTAAATGGCATTAGAAAAAAAAAAAAGGTTTGATTACAAGAGTAGAATGAGAGGTGAAGTGAAATGTCACACTAAAATCAGTGTACAATTGGGGACTACATGAACAGAAGAGCAATCAAATATGATGGATATGGATAAACAGTGATCCATTTAAACTTTTAACCAAAGTCCTAGGACCTACAGCACAGTTCAGTCAAAGGATATAAGAAAACAAATAAACACATGAGACTGTATTAATCGTGTGAGAAATCGCCTTTGGCTAGGAAACTATGCAACTACAGTAGTCGAAAAAGGGGATGTGGAGAGACAAATGGTACATGAAAAATAAATTTTAGATGAAAAAATGTGGGGACCATTTGCACTTGGATTGGTTATGTAAATGTGGTACAACTTCACAGGTATTCCCATATACCGTACATATCACTGCATAATGTGTGAAGATTTTCCTTGTCATGAAATCTGATGAAAATGGCTTATGGAATATCCAAATGCTGCATGTCTTTATGAAAATATGTTAAAAACATATTCAAAATTGCTAACAGTAAACAGTGATGTATTCTTACTGGGCCCATGCTCAAGTCACATATTTGTCAGTTTAAGTCTTATCTACTTGTAACCATTCCATGGAAGTCATAAATACTGATGGTATTGTTTAGTATATTTGAAAAAATGTATACCGTTGTTGCAAGGCAATGTAAATATTCTCAAGAAAATATGGAAGTTTTGCTTAAGAATTCCCCCTTTATGAAATAAAGTTCACCACAAGTTAAAATCTGAATGTACAATCTCCTATAGATCTACCACCACAATGTGCAATGACCTGCCTGAAAGGATACAAATAAATTGAATAATTTAGGTAGTTCTTCATATTACATTGTTTTGTAAAAATCTAAAGGTGATGGTGCAATCAGAACATTTATGCTGAGCTTAAGAGATCTGGCCAAAAGTTTGTATGGGCTCAAACTTGGCCCCTGGGGTACTTTAGGTTTCTCTTGTAGTTCAAAGTGCTGATCTGTAGTGCTGGAAAATGCACAACCGGCCCCACCCTAAAGCTAGCTGATGCAACTGTTAGAGGGCAAGACCTACAGTACCCTTCCTATCATTACAGGATATGTAGTAATCCCGTGCTCCAGAGGGTACATGGGCATTGTGGGTATAGGCTGCTTATGATTGATCCCCACTGCAGGGAGAAGATGTATGGGTAAGATGTGCTTCTGACAACTCTACTAGTATCTGTCACTGGTATGAATGTATTTTATGCTGTCAATACAGTGACACTGTTGGATGCTGCAGAAAGAGGTTGTCAAAAGGGAGAGAGTTGGCTGGGGCCATGTCAAAACTTGGTTTGCTGTTATGTCCCTTGCTTAAGATCAGGTATATTTAGTTTGCAAAAAAATGTTTTTTAGGGGAATTTGGCAGGGAAAATACAAAAACATAACGTGTCATAATAAACAGCACATAGAAGCTTCTTAATGGATGAAGATATATGTACATTGCTTGGACCAGCCTACATGAGACATTTTAGCATAATTTTCAGTCACACAAGCTATGGAACTAAACATTACCTGCAATAGCTCTACCCTACAATCTCTTCCACAGCTGACAAGTATTAAGATAACTGCCACCTGTGCACGGTCATGATCACCATGCATGTTTCCTGCAACCCTCTTTAACCACTTGCAACTGATGGGCACTCGTAGGTGGCAATGATAGGCAGCACTGATGAGCACTGATTGACAGCACTGGTGGGCACTGATGGGATTGCACTGATATTAAGGACACTGATAATCAGTGCCCTGCTTATTAGTGTAGATGTCCCTTTTATACAAGCCAGTTATCGGCTCTCCTCAAGCTGACAGCGTGAGAAAAGGAATGCCGATAACTGGCTTGTGTTTACATTGTGATCACCTGTGATTGACTCTTTAACCCGATCTGTGATCAGCTGTGTCCTGAGGACAAAGCAATCACAGAGCTCACTGCCCGCGCACCACGTCATGTGACACACTCCCAAAACTGTCCGGTTGTGCTGTAGCCGTCAATAGGCTATAGCGCGGTCGGCAAGTGGTTAAAGTGATATTAATCCCAAAACCAAAAATGTTATGTGCTGTAGCTTACCTATCAATAGATGTGGTGGCTGCACTTGTTTTATTTATTTTTTTAGGTTTTTTTTCCCCCACAGTTTTCACCTGGGCCAGTAACACACCTCTTGTATTAGCTTGCCCCCACTCTTTATAAAGAAGCACAGGGGGCACCTTTTGACATCAGTACTGTCAGTCTAGGGGGAGGGGAGTGTTAAATGGACTGGCAGATTTAGATACACTAACAAATTGAAGCCAAACACAGCTCACACTGCAATTACAGCAAACTATGGCCCACCAGCTGATGCGGAACTACACATCCCATGAGGCATTGTAAAACTCTGACATTCACAGACATGACTAGGCATGATGGGAATTGTAATTCCTGAACAACTGGAGGGCCATAGTATGGAGACCCCTGCTCTAACTGTTACACCTGCAGGACAGTCAGTTTGTTCTGTTGAAAAACAACATACTTACTAAGTCACAAGGTGAAAAGAAAGAAAAGAAAGCCTAAAAAAAAGAATACAAATACAGCCATCACATCTAAGGCCTCGTACACACGACCGAGAATCTTGTCAAGAAAAAACACGTCATTTTTCTTGACGAGATTCTTGGACAAGAAACTTGTCCCGGCCGAGTATACAGAAGCTCCATTCAAAGAACCCGCGGTTCTTTGAATGGAGCGAACGCGGTGATGTCATCGACTATGACGAGCGTGCGCTCGTCACATTTGATGACATCGCCGCCATCTTGCTACACCCTACCTATGCCTAGGAAGCTACCGCGCATGCGTCTAAGTAATTTCGAGCATGCGCGGGTTTCCACGGCGAAAGGTAAGTGTACACACACACACTTTTCTCGTCGAGAAACATGCTGACAAGGTTCTCTATTTTTCTCGTTGAGATTCTTGTCGGTTTTCTTGACGAGAAACCTGATAGTCGCGTACACACAACCGAGTTACTCGGCAAGAAAGCTCTGCCAGCAAGTTTCTTGCTGGTTCTTGCCGAGAAACTCGGTCATGTGTACGAGGCTTAAGAATTGGTAAGATGCAATATAATAAATGTTTGCTTTTGTGTTTAACACTGCTTTAAATGTTTAGCAATGTGTAATCATCCATGGTCAATCATAAATGATCACAGGGAAGCTGCAGAAATACCAAAACATTTGGAATCACAGAAAATGATCAGCGGGAGGATATTGTAATAGATTGCAGCAACCAAAATAAGTAAAAACCAGAGAAAAAAAGAAGAAGAAAGAAATTCCTTTTCCAAACAGTTATGACTTATGTCAAACTACAGATATGTTCAGGCATTTTTTGAGGGTAGGCATGAAGGGCTGTACATCATCATGATGGCGGAAATATGGGTAATTAAATCTGAACTCCAGGCAAACAGCTAAATACATATGTATAATATGCGTGAACTGTCTTAGCTGCCAATAGATTTGTAATTCTATTAATCCACTTTTGTGATTCATATACTACTGTCAAATTGAACAGCCAGTAGTATGTAAACACAAGCATGAAACCATGTAATGTTGCAAATAGGGAATACGGATTGGGCCAACCCCCTCCCACCTGCAGACAGCTGGATGGGCAATGAAGGAGCAATGGCACTCCTACACTGCCTACTCTGCTCTCTCCTCCTGCCAGCATGTCCTTTGCCAGCACATGCAGCATAACCTGTTTGGCTCTTAATGTTAACCCTCTCCCAGTGTGATTGTAGCTGTGCAATGAATGACAGAGACTGATATCAAGACATATTTAGGCACTTAAGATAGTAGTAGTTAATATGCTAATAATCTTAAAAGGAATAGCATTACATTATAAATTGCCTGGAGTTCAGCTTTAATGTGACTGGAAACAGATATCATAGACCTGAATTGACCAGATCTAAATGGAAAACAAAAGGTTCACTGACTTCTGAAAGAAGCCCCACAGGATGCATCGCTAGAAAAGTCCCAAAGGCTCGTGTGCAAAAAGGTGAAATCAGAGGGGAAGTACAAAGGCATGAGCAATGTGAATGGTCCATGTTGTCCATTCTGAATCAAAAAATTATCTTTGCCACGTGTATCTTCTCCTGAAATGATTATACTCAATCAAAAGCAACATTTAACTTTTTGCATTCTGTTTGGTGGAGGTATCTGCATAATGAGTTTCCAGATAGCATATAGTACATACAGTAAGTGACCACTGACTCATTTAAAATTGCAAGGATTACAAACTAAGCAATGCTAATTGTATGTCTTATGCTGGTACACTAATTCCTCAAAGAAGCTTAAGTGCTTAACAGGTCAGAACGTTAAAACTTCTTTTATGTACTGGGTACCCTCATAAAGAGAGTGTGCTAACTATCTGTCAAGGGTTAATTGCACTCTGCATGAAAAGCAGTTAACAAGTGAGACAAAGAACACCCAGGAGGAAAAGAAACATTTCAGCAGTGCCATATGAAATAAACAAGAGAAGGCGAATACTCCTTTGGCCATCATCAACCCCTCTTCAAAAAGCTCAGAAGAGCAGTGGGAAATGTCAGGGCATTGGTTTGCTGTTGACTCCCTGTGAATCATTTGTCTTCATTACAACTCTTTTTAATCAGGGTTCTTGCATGTGTGTTCCTGCTCAACCCCCATGGGGCAACTCTCAACTGCGATAAATCAGAGTCCACACCACAAGTCACTAATCACCACTCCTAAGGAAACGATAACAGCAAAGTTCAAACTACTAAAGGTCTGAAGAAACCTGGAGGCTTACTGGCCCTAAGGAGAAATAGTCTGAGGAAAACATAATAAGTCAGTGAACCATTACTTCTTCTAAGGCTTTTCTGGTATTGGGAAGTCCCACAATTTTTAAGAAGCCTTTGGAAGAAAAAAGGAACCTGCTGAATTCCATATTTTGTATTAATATCACAACCACAGAAATTATGAATTAAAAAATCTTACTGCTCTAAAACATCTATGGCAATAATACAGAATAATACTAATGCAGGGCTTGACAAATTTGCTTGGAATCTAGGAGCCAGCTAAAAAAGTTAGGAGCCAGGAACGCGCCCTGTCCCGCCGAGCTCGCGCGCAGAAGCGAACGCATACGTGAGTAGCGCCCGCATATGAAAGCGGTGTTCAAACCACACATGAGGTATCGCTGCGATCGGTAGAGCGAGAGCAATAATTCTAGCCCTAGACCTCCTCTGTAACTCAAAACATGCAACCTGTAGAATTTTTTAAACGTCGCCTATGGAGATTTTAAAGGGTAAAAGTTAGTCGCCATTCCACGAGCGGACGCAATTTTGAAGCGTGACATGTTGGGTATCAATTTACTCAGCGTAACATTATCTTTCACAATATAAAAAAAAATTGGGCTAACTTTACTGTTGTCTTATTTTTTTATTAAAAAAAAAAAGTGTATTTTTTCCCAAAAAAGTGTGCTTGTAAGACCGCTGCGCAAATACGGTGTGACAAAGTATTGCAACGACCGCCATTTTATTCTCTAGGGTGTTAGAATAAAAAATATATATAATGTTTGGGGGTTCTAATTAGAGGGAAGGAGATGGCAGGGAAAACAGACAGGGAAACTCCATTAGCATTGCTGCTTGTCATACCAACTGCCACCACAAGATGGCGCTAGTTCACAGAAGGAAGCATAGGCCTGCAGAAGGCTGCAAAGCCGCGGCCTCAATTACCGGCCGGCGCGGCCCAACGCGATCCCGCGGCGCGGAGGGGGGGGGGCATGGAGACACAGGATACCCCAGCTGTGCTGCCCCAGGCGCCAGGTCGCTAATTCTAGTCGCAATGGCGACCTGGTGCCCAGGGTTTGTCGAGCCCTATACTAATGTATTATTAAAAAAAAAAAAGTACTAACCCAAGCCTATTCTGAAATAAATAGATAACCAAAAACCTACATGGACTACTGGCATATACAATGACCACAACTGTCCTGAACATAGAAGTTCTAAAACATTTAACCCATAGAAAAATCATATACATTTGTGAACCCTGTTTTCAAGGTCTCAGAAATATGATATCAGCAGATTGGGCAAATCAGCACACCAAGATCTCAGAAAATGATACAACCATTATTCTCCTAAAAAGTATCAGTTCGCCAGATACACATTTATTTGTCTGGTCTGCAGGAACTGCAAATCAGTCTACTCATTTCCACCAACAGAGCTACATTAACCTATTGAAAAGCCCTGCCTGTAAATGCTGGCAGCATGACATTGCAGGCATCTCCTGCATGCGGACCTACTTTTCTGCAAAGTGCATAAAACAAATTGAAGAACCATGGGAAAAAGCATTTAGATTCCTCATGGTCACTGAGCACAGTCCTTCCTACCCTCTTTGCCTCCCTTCTTGCCAGTGAAGAGGAGAGCAGGGAGGGGTGTACTACACAGTGATCATAGGCGTGCGCCAGGTGTGCCCAGGCACACCCTAATCACTCTGTGCAGCACAGATTCCCCCTACTGCCCTGGCTCCCATCTTTCCCCCAGCAGCGCTGCCAGCTTCCCTCCTCTCCTATCGGCTGTTGCTGATGGGATGTTTTAAGAGTCGGGAAGGGGCCAGTAAATATGTAATTTACCGGCCCCTTCTCTTTCTGAATGAACATCGTGAGTGATCTGTAGGGTGTGTTTGGGCTTTGGGGTGCACACCTTAATGCAATAGGCTGTGCACACCTATGACAGTGATCATGTGAAATCTGGTTGCTTTTTCTCGAATACAGGCGGTCCCCGGGTTACAAACAAGATAGTATCTGTAGGTTTGTTCTTAAGTTGAATCTGTTTGTAAGTCGGAACAGGTAAATTTTAGTGTTGCTCCAACCAAAAAAACTTTTTTTAAGCTTTTTGGAGAACATAGGGAAGGGTTAACACCCCTGTAACATTTGTTTTGCTGTCTGTGCCCCTGTTTAGAATATTTCACCTCACTTTCCGTCCCAATGACAATTGGATTTTGAAAATTGTGGGTTGTTGTGGAAACAAGCCTTGGTGATAAAGCATCAGTGGAGGTACTTTTTTCCCATAGCTCTTACAGGAGTGAATTTCCCTTCCTAGGGGTAGGTTTCCCCTCACTTCCTGTTCTCCCTCTGTTTGTAAGTAGGAGTCGTTTGTAAGTCGGATGCTTGTAACTAGGGGACCGCCTGTACAGCGCTACGGATTTCAGGATTAAATGGGACAAATCTGCATGCAGCCACTATTATTCAGTCAACAGTTGCCCATTCATTCACTTTTCGTGGTCACATTGGATAAATGATCATAGACCTATAGGTTTTCTCAGCTCACAACTTTTAGTGCCTTTGTTTAAAACTACTGATAAAAATGCATCAGTATAAATATAATGCAAAATATAATAGATCACAGTGTAAACCCCATTTCTTTAACTCATGTATTTAGATTGTGTTACAAAAATACACAATAAAGTAATGCCAATGGATTTCAAAGCATCTTCTTCCAGATTGTCCAGGTAGCTTAATAACCAAGGAAACACTGTTACTCTATAATCAACAAGATTTGAAAATGGCTGAACTCTGGTTCTCTTACCACTTCCTGCACCCGACTATTGGTCACTGAGGCTGCCCATTACACTTTATGACCCAAATTCATGTGGAGCAAGAGCTTAATCTTCTGAGCTCTGGTCAGCATTTGCATAATAGATTTTTCAATGCTTACAGGATTGCTCTTCAGGATTGCTACACTCATGTGTTAGCAGGTGCCTGCTGTTAAGTCCAGATAAAACGTTTACTATTGTTAAAGTATCTACAGATAAAGTTTATTAATGAGAAAAATTGTTTATTGCTACTTCCAAAGCTTTCTGTTGGAAAAATGCTTTAGGCTACATCTGCAATGGTGGCTGCTGCTGGATATACTTATAAGCATTCATAGCTAGGCTCACAAAAATGAAACTATCCAAACTACCTGAAAATTATACCTAATGCTGTACTCTCTTACCCTACTGCCATAGACACTGGTTCAGGAGAGCCCTATGCAAAATCCGAATCTGTTGTGTTCTTCTGAAGCCCTGTACACACGATCGGTTTTACCGATGAAAACAGTCCGATGGACTATTTTCATCGGACAAACCGATCGTGTATGGGACCCATCAGTCTTTTTTCCATCGGTTTAAAAAAATAGAACATGTTTTAAATTTTTACGATGGATCAAAAACCGATAGCAAATTCCGATCGTCTATGGGCAAGTCCATCGGATAAAAAACCCACACATGCTCAGAATCAAGTCGACGCATGCTCAGAAGCATTAAACTTCATTTTTCTCGGCTCATCTAAGTGTTTTACGTCACAACGTTTGGAACGGTCAGTTTTTTGACTGATGGTGTGTAGGCAAGACTGATGGAAGTCAGCTTCATCGGATTTCCAATGGACAAAACCATCGGATTAGAATCCATAGGATATCCGATCGTGTGTACGAGGCTTGAGATGTTAGTATGCATGTCTGGTTATCTGTAAAGTTTAATGGGGAAGAACAGCAAAACACAATATATAAAGTATGTTATACTTCAAATAAAGAATAGGTCAGTAACTGTTAGGCTGTATTCACACATGATCGCAGGCGGAATCCCGGCTATTCCACCCCGCAATTTCAAATGGCTGCAAAACGCGGACGCGTTTGCGATGCCATTAGTTCTAATGGCACCCCAATTACGCTGCAATTTTACCACAATAGTTGGTAAATCGTAGTAAATCATGCTGCTATCATGGCAAATTGCAACAGGTGCCATTGTCGCCTAAAAGGGGCTCATGTTCCTTTTTAAGCGACAAGCTTTGCGATTGCAGCACTATTTACCGCGCAACAATCACAGCAAAACTGTGGCACAATTGGGGTGCCAATAGAAGTAATGTCAACGCAAACGCATCCCGATTCCACCCGCGATCATGTGTGAATGCAGCCTAAGAAAGGTTATGCCAGTATGCAGAATGGCACATCTGTATAAATATCTGAGCGCAGGCACAGATCGGCTCATAGCCATGTATATCTGTGCACATACAAGAGAGTGCATATGCATGTGAATGTGCATATGACTGTCACTAATGCTGGTACCAAATGGGTTTTTTAAACTGATTAGCTGCACACAACCAGTGTTCTCCTCTGTACAGCGTGAAATCTGTGACTTTGTCCCCGACTACCTGTTACTGACCTACATGCTTTGGACTGCTCCTAATATCCACTTGTACCAATCCCGGCTTCAACTTGGATTATGCTTCTGTCTGCTCTTCTGTTCCTTATCTTCCTTGTAATTCCAGCCCGAACCCCACTTACACTTCTGCCTACGTTATCGTACTTGATCTGATCACCAGTTACTAACCCAGCCTGCCTAATTTTGCACCAGTCCTGAGTTTCTGTGTCACAGTAATCACCAGTAGACATGTGCAGAACAGAAAAAAAATGTTTAATTTAGTTTCGGATAGATTCATTATGTTACTAGTTTCATTTGTTGATTCATTTTGTAATTTGTTTAGTTTTGTTTTGTTTATCAATTTTCTAACGAATTCCAAATTTTCAGAACAATGCAAATTCAGATCGGTCATAAAATAATCGACCAATTCAAATTATGTGTGAAGACTAGCTGGTTGTTAAGGAGCGGGCGGAAAGCTGGCCGCTGTGTCCTTAATAACCGATGACTCATCAGCTGTCAGCAGGTATCCCTGCTGGGAACTAAAATGTAAACAAAAGAACGCCTGTAAATTTAGGAAAAAAAAACTGCGTGGAGTCCCCCCTCAATCCATATCAGGCCCTTGAGGTCTGGTATGGATTTTAAGGGGAACGTCAAGCCCAAAAAAAAAAAAAAAAATGTTGTGGGGTCCCCTCCAAAATATATACTAGACCCTTATCCGAGCATGCAGCCCAGTAGGCCAGGAAAGGGGGAGACGAAAAATCCCCCCCTTCCTGAACCATACCAGGTCACATGCCCTCAACATGGGGACAAGGTGCTTTGCAGTGGGGAGGGGGGCAGAGCCCCCCTGCTTCAAAGCCCACCCATGTTAAGGGCATGTAGCCTGGTATGGATCAGGATGGGGGTACTCGCTCGTCACTCCCCTTTCCTGGCCTGCCGGGCTGCATGCTCGGATAAGGGTCTGGTATGGATTTGGGGGACCCCACGCTTTTTACAAAAGTAGAAGTGACATTTTTGTTGTATAGGTTGTTGCCTTTTATAGAAAGAGTTCCTATTTCTGATTTGTATAGAATGAAAGAGCAGTACAGATATTCACAAGGTGGTGGTCTGACCATACAACTAGGTTTGTAGTTAGATCAGTTATTTTGAGTCCCAAATGGAAAACAAGGTCAGAGTGACGCGTATCGTCACACTGACATCATCTGGAGCTCCAGATGACGTAAGAGTGACGAAACGCGTAGGGCGGAGTCAACAGACGTGTTTGCATCACTTCCGGTCGGCAGAACGAGTGACACCAATACATGCTTTCAATGTTTGTAACATATGTGAGTACAATTCCACATTTTTTTTAACGAATAAACATTTGAAATACAGTAGTATCACACTATTGGGTCCTTCTCTCCTTTGTATGGTGGACAAACTGGAGTACCAGAAAACATCCTTTGGCTGGTGATTTTCCAGGGTGCTACACAGTGGCAAATACTGTGAAAGCCGCATACCCCAAGAGGGGGAGAAAACTCTGGTGAGTGCAGGCCATATAAGAGCACGAATAAAATCACGTATGCTGTGATCACCTTCTGAAGAGGACAATAAGATTATAGATACTTTTTTACAAGCACCAAGCACTTTTTTGGAATATTTGAAGACTTTATTTTGCACTATATATATCACGGTTTAAAGTTGGTTATACTAATTTTGCACATTATTGATATAAGTTGTGATTTTTTTATACTGCATTTTTTTAACTTTTTATATTGAATGAATTTACTAGTGCATTTATTAGTAGTTGTAATCTGACACAGTTCATTAAATCAGCACAGAGGTGGGTAATGAACAGCGCCATATCCACTTCACATCCTTTATTTTATTTTATTTACTGTGCTGGCTGTAGAACAACCCAGATGACTCATCCTTGGAGATATAAATGCCTTGGGAGATGAGAAGCAGCCTCAATTTGGACAAGCACTCCCTACCATGACAGCACTGGGATTCACTCAAGAAGTATCTGTTTCTACTGTCACTCACATAAAAGGTCAACACTTGACCTTGTTTTCCATTTGGGACTCAAAATAACTGATCTAACTACAAACCTAGTTGTATGGTCAGACCACCACCTTGTGAATATCTGTACTGCTCTTCCATTCTATACAAATCAGAAATAGGAACTCTTTCTATAAAAGGCAACAACCTATACAACAAAAATGCCACGTCTACTTTTGTTCTTTTTGTTCCTGTCAAAATCATGTCTCTCCCCTCACGCCCCTATACCGTGGCTTAGTATGAACGGACAGAAAGCAAAGAGAAAAACACATACTGAGCAGGCAAAAAAATAACTGAATTCACAGGTTAAGGATTAGACTATTATTGTATTAAATATACTTATCACACAAATTTGCAACAAGAAAAATGCCTGCTCAATTCTTCCACACTGGAAACGTGCAAACCAGGTTGCCTAAAACTAAGTCTGAACCTCTCGCAGGAAACATGTGAGGACTTTGTCCATTACTTTAGCAACAAAGTCTTCTAAGTATGAAATCAAATTAGGTCTGAAAAATCTGCAGAATCCCAAGGGCTCAGTAGCACATCAACAAGCTTTTGGACAACACTTGATAACATTGATATTGAAGAAACTGTGCTAATCATCACAGGGCTCTGTCAAACTACATGTGACCTTGAACCAGGTCCAACAGGCCCACTATTAGCATGCATTAGCCACATTAGACAAACAGTCCAAAACAACTGTGTAATGCTCTCAATACAGGGATCTTCCCAACCCAACTTGAAGGAACCATTACTGAAAACCATCACGTGGTTCCAGAGATCATGGCCTACTATAAACAAGTGACAGGTGTTTCCTTTTTAGGAAATGTGTTTGAAAGGGCAGATACTAACAGGTTATAGGCCTGGCTGACAAAAAAACACCTTTGAAATATTTAAATGATTTCAGAAACAAATATTTGGGTAAAGACAAAGGAGAATACTCCATCCATATTTTGCTTGATTTTTCTGCCACATTTGACAGCTTGAACCATAACATCGTACATGATCGCTTAAAGCTGCTCCGTGGTCTAGATGGTATAGTGCTTAATTAAAATCTTCTTGTCAGGCCGATCACAAATGGTCACATCAGGAATACACTTATCCTTCTCACTTCCATTACCTTACATGATGCAACAAGGCTAGGTTCTGTCATCAATGTTATTTACAATTTACAAGATTATCTATCATCATGGTCCTGGCTACCATTGCTATGCAGATGACACACAACTCTAACTGTCTTTCAAACCAGACATTGGTGACCCTATGACCCTAAGATCAACAAGTGTCTTCCTGACTTACATAAGTGCACAAACTGTAACTGGCTGAAACTGAACCCAAACAAAATGAAAGTGCTTGCAATTTGAGGACAGAGGCTTAAATCAAAGTAGCAGCAAATGCACCCAGCTGGTTTAAACTTTGGGAATACAATATTTATGTTCTTAGACCTTGTGCACAGCCTAGATCTGATCCTGGACATGAACCTTTTGATTAAGAAACAGATATCAACTGCCATACAGTCCTTCCTTCTGCCGTATAATACTATCAAGCAATTTGCTAAAAATGGTCCATGTTTTTGTTTCATCTAAACTGGGCTACTCTACAACTATGTAATTTTCAGCTGATGCAGAATGCAGCAGACAGGCTACCCATCCACCAACACTGTGCAGGGAATTTCACTCACATTTGGTCATATACAGACAGCGCATGTAAAACCATCAGTCGCGTGTAGCGAGTTCCTCCTCACTCCACATCTAGTATGTACAAGCACCATAGATGTCGTCACTAGACGCCTCGGGAGGAGCCTAGTATATGACCAAATGTAAGTGAAATTCCCTGCACCTCAGAGTTTTACTATCGCTAAGCATCGCACAATGATTTGTCTTTTTTGCTTTTATGTGAGAACCACTCTACACTGAAAACCCTAGAGAAAAGTCAAACCCAGATGGACACTGAGCTTTGGACTGATTGTGATTAGGACTGATGTTCACACAAAAAACTGAACATACCGATTGCCGTAGGAGGTGAATAGCTCTCCCATTGTCAGGTGGTGTTTCTTAGTATTGCTCGCATAAGAGGTCATTTTAACACAATTCCCCCACCTAATGCATATGTGCACTCTCCATCACTGTGCTATAATAGGAAGTTGCTTGTAAATTATCACTTATTATATGGTACCAGAACACATATTTTATTTATTTATTTTTAGGTAGTGTGTCGTATTACTGCCTACTTAGGAGGAATCTATTAATCACTTTCATATATATTTTTGTTTTATATGTGTAATATTATCACTGTGCTATAATAGAAGGTTGGTTTTAGCGCACTGTTATTTGGTAAAATTAGACGTTTTTTTTTTATCTTGCTATAGGGGGCTCGCTATACTATATTTTTGGCTTGCTGTAGGGGCATTCTGAAAGCAGGAGGAGCCAGAAGTGCCAGTAGGGAGGGACCCCAGAAGAGGAGAAATCAGGGGTGCTCTGTGCAAAACCATTACGCAGAGCAGGTAAGTATGACACGTTTGTTTAAAAAAATACAACCTTTACGATCACTTTAAGGGCTCTGTGCAGGGAAGATCAGCATCTAAAACCAGAGACGGTGGAGGCTGATAGACTGGCGGTAATAAAGAACATTGCAATTACATTTAAAGTAAAAGTTTACTAGTATTGTGCATTATAATTGAAATTATATTCATGCAAAAAAGTTTCATCCTTCAGTACTACTTAAACCACTTTCTTACTGGGCACATATACCCCCCTTCCTGCCCAGGCGAAATTTCAGCTTTCGGCACTGTCACGCTTTGAATGACAATTGCGCGGTTGTGCGACATGGCTCCCAAACAAAATTGATGTTCTTTTTTTTTCCCACAAATAGAGCGTTCTTTTGGTGGTATTTGATCACCTTTGCGGTTTTTATTTTTTGCGCTATAAACAAAAAAATAGCGACAATTTTGAAAAAAAAAACACAATATTTTTAGATTTTTGCTATAATAAACATCACACATTTTATTTATTTTTTTTATATTTTTTTCCTCAGTTTAGGCCGATACGCATACTTCTACATATTTTTGGTAAAAAAAATCGTAATCAGCGTTTATTGATTGGTTTGCGCAAAAGTTATAGCGTTTACAAAACGGTGTAGTTTTATGGCATTTTTTATTATTTTATTTTTTTTACTAGTAATGGTGGCGATCAGTGATTTTTTTCGTGACTGCGACATTATGGCGGACACATCGGACACTTTTGACACATTTTTGGGACCATTAACATTTATAAAAGCGAACAGTGCTATAAATATGCACTGATTACTGTATAAATGTGACGGGAAGGGGTTAAAACTAGGGGGCGAGGAAGGGGTTAAATGTATGCCCTGGGAGTGATTACTACTGTGGGGGAAGGGGACTGACTGGGGGAGGTGACCGATCTGTGTCCCTATGTACAAGGGACACAGCATCGTCTCCTCTCCCACACAGAGATCCACGTCCTTGTCTGTTTAACGGCCGATCGCGGGGACCTGGCGGACATCGCGGCCGCCAGGCACGCGCATCGGCATCTCAGTGATGCTCGCGCGCCCCCCAGTGGCCGAAGGAGCGGTGGCCGTATAAAGACTGCCTCCAGGCATTGTAGAGCCACCTTGTGGCCGTATATAGTCGTACAACGAGCGGCTAGTGGTTAATATAAATGATTTATATCTGCCCTCTATCCTTCATATACTGTAGCTTCATGACTGACTCCCAGTTAAAATACCCTGTATATCCTACTTGTGGGTATATTTATTCTATAAATAACATATATATTACATGATATATGATATATTATTAGTACTTTCACAGTTTTGCAGCATAAATTAACCCCTTATAGTTGTGATGTTGTACTGTTTTTGTACTATAAATGGCTATTTTCTTAACCCCATCATGACAGGTGATAAAAAAAAGCATTCCACTGCTACTTAATGTCTTATGCTGGCCTTACACATGTTGATTTTTGTTTGAGAACATTTGTACGAATATTCATACGAAAATTATTTGTACATTCATTGAATGGATGAATGATCGAATGCCACATACACTCTCCGAAAATGTATTCAATCAATCCGTTTTTTATTTTGCTCCTTTGAATTTTCCGCTCACTGTGGTCGAAAACTAAGGTGTATTTGACTCCACTAACGATTGGAAAATTGAACGTTCTTAAAATGAACATCTTGGAAGGAATAATTTGTTTGTGTATGGCCAGCATAAGTGACAGCAGGCAGAGGTAGCTTGTTGCAAGCTACCTCCTGTCCATGACAAGGGAGTCTGTCATGCATAATAATATTATACAGTCCTGTCTGAAAATCTGCAACACAGCATTTTTAGGACTTTTTTTTTTCTTTAGATAAAAATTTTGTACAAAAAAATAATATTATATATATATATATATATATATACACACTGTATTTATATACATACATATCTTCTGTCTGTTATTCTCAGATTGGATTAGATATATTTTGTTCCCTAACTATATAGCTGATTGTTTGTATTTACCACTGCATATAGATATTCAAGAAGAAATTGTCTTTTTTTTAAACTTTACATATTAACTAAATTATACACTACACTTTTTTGAGGTTTTTTTTTTTGATTAATCGATTAATTAAAACAATAATCGGCCAACTAATCGATTATGAAAATAATTGTTAGTTGCATCCCTAAATACCTAACAAATCCTTCCACCCCCATATTATTTTTATTTTATGTAAGAACTCACAAATCAGTAAAAAGCATAGAAGTCAGCAAAAAAAGTCTAGATTTCATTCATATATTGTTTTAAAATTGTTTCCCATTGTGTGAAAATTAATATTTCAGTATTATGTTAGGTTGTCAGGAGAATTCAGCTGCAAATTTCTTATCCATTAATATAACAAAAAACATTTTAGACATATAACATTATAGAGAAATGCAGATCCCTTTTCCTTGTGCTTTGTGACTATTGTTCTTGTAGTGAAGAAATAATATTTAAAATCATGCTACTATTTTTCAAAGGAATGCAACATATTCTAGAGAGAATGTGACGTTGTGATGCACAGGAAAAACTTGGGACTGCAGAAAATTGTGTCTGATTCCTTTCTCACTTAAATTATCCTTTCATTTCCGTTCGTCTCTGCGAGCCCTCAGGTGGCCATTCCATGTAACTCTGGCTGTGGTTGCACATAAAGTTCACAGTTTTTTTTGCCCTATCTCCTGATCCTCTATCAAAACACTCGCTCTCAGAAGTGTTTCCTGTCTAGCAATGCTTTGCGTGATTTGCTCTTTAGTCAAACAAGCTGCCAAACTCAACCCCCCCTCCTCCTTCCATTGGAAAACTGCAGAAAAGCTTAACTCGCCTCCATTCCCCTTTCAACTTAGAGGCTGGGATCCGGAACTGGAATAGGAAGTCTCCTAATAGTTACCAAATTTTTTGGAAACTGCCTTAAATTTTCTGAGGTAATCATATGTTTTAGTGCAGCGTATTGAGTGTTCTCAGCTTGACCCTGGGCTCCGTTCACATTGTGGTTTCTTATTATTGTGCATTCAGCTGATCTGGTTTACAGCAAAGTATATTTAATTAACTACAGTTTGTCTAGTTCTTTTCTTTCTGTATCGATTCGTATTTTTTGCTGTCATTCTGAGAACTTTTTCATACACTGGAACTTTTTATATTGGTTACATTCATCTGTCTATCTATGAATCTATCTGCTTTGTTTGTAGTGATGTAAATGCAAAATCATGTTGTGAAACGCTTTGAGAGCATGCTGCGTTCCAGATGTTTAACGAGACAGTGCAGAAACTACACAAGAAAGGTCAACAGTTTCCGTCAGGAACTCTGCTGGGTGCCTCACATTCGCAGCGCCAAAGGACTAAGGGATATGCACAGCTGTCAAATCGTTTACAAAGATGAAATAAATCAAAAATAAGGTTTAAAACCAGGTTTTTAAACATCTTGCTCAGTTTTTGAGTTAAGCATCAATACAGAAAAAAAAAACTTTTTCTTTGAGTCTGACATTCTTTTTAACAGGAGCCAGTGCCACAAATGGTGTTGGCGTCTTTATCTGTTAACTCATAATATACAAATGTATGTTTACTTTCCTTTACTTCTATAGAAAAACAACACAACAAAAGTATTTCAAAGTGTTCTTTTACAAAAAGTAGAATAAGGCTATTAAAAAAAAAGTTATCCGTTTATAAAATTGCAGAAGAACAGAAGGTTCAGAAAGCAAAGATCTATCCACGGACAAGGCTTATTGCATCAAGTAGGTTGCCATTCTTTCGGATACAAAGTGCATTCTCAGGACCTAGTAGACCTCTTGTAAAGGCCTGAAAGAACTGAGCTGCTCATAGCAAAGGTTTCTTTTTACTAGAATATACACTGAGCAGTTGCCACAGGAAACAGGAATAACTCCTCTTCATATATGAGGTCAACATGCATGAGCTGTACACGCAGTAAGTATCATCACGTATGACACTGTCACCAGCTGGAGAAATAGTGCATTTCAATGTGATGACCTCCTATAATAATCTGGATGTTGTCATAGCACTCTGGGTACTTTTAAAGTTCTGAATATTAAAAAAATATATATAATCATTGAATATAAAAAAAAAAAAAGAAAGAGAAAAAAGAAAAGAAAAAATTGCAGCGCTAAATGGGTATGTGTCAAACAAATAAATAAATGAGTGAAATAAACAAATGTGCAAGGAAAAACTAAATATTTCCCTATGTGAATAACAATACAGTTTTTGAAAGAGTCCTTGATGGATGGTCCTCAAAAACACGTACAAACAATTGCAAAAATAAAAGTCCAATAATGTTCCACAATAATCCAAAAATAATTTTGAGATGATTGGACTACAAATACTTCCAAATCAATAGTGAAGAAAAAAAGCCACAACCAATATAAAGGAGGCTTACCAGACTTAGTGGACCCTACTGAACATATGTCCAGAGGGTCAACATAGGCTTTTGATGTATATTCCTGAAGGGTCAACAGTTGATAGTTGAACCAAAGAATGTCTCTCACGACAGCTCACAATGAAGAGGTTGATGAAAACTTGAGAGACGATGACTCAATGATGTTTAAACCGAATCAATAGCACAATGTGAAAGGAAAAGAAGAAGGCACATAGCGTGATACTGCTAAAAACAGTGTATTTAATGTAGGTAATTGCACTTACATTTAAGTGGTTAAAAAGCGCTTCATGAAAATCAATGGCAACAGTGGAAAACCCAACGCGTTTCGCAAGAAATTTGCATCATCTGACTTTTATTTTTGCAATTGTTTGTACATGTTTTTGAGGACCATCCATCAAGGACTCTTTCAAAAACTGTATTGTTATTCACATAGGGAAATATTTAGTTTTTCCTTGCACATTTGTTTATTTCACTCATTCATTTATTTGTTTGACACATACCCATTTAGCGCTGCAATTTTTTCTTTTTTTGTTCTATGCACCTTTTTGTCCACAGGTTTTGCAGCCGCTTTTTTGGATTTAGTAGCAGCGCAGAAACTTTTGTGTTTGTTTCTAATCATTGAATATACACTATATCAGGGGTCTGAAACTGGTGGCCCTCCAGCTGTTGCAGAACTACAAGTCCCATCATGCCTCTGCCTGAGGGAGTCATGCTTGTAACTGTCAGACTTGCAATGCCTCATGGGACTTTTCACAAAATCTGGAGAGTCAATATAGAGACCCCTGCACTGTATTGTCAAAAGTATAAGGACACCTGCCTTTACACACACATGAACTTCAATGGCATCCCAGTCTTAGTCCGTATGGTTCAATATTGAGTTGGCCCACCCTTTGCAGCTATAACAGCTTCAACTCTTCTGGGAAGGCTGTCCACAAAGTTTAGGCGTGTGTCTATGGGAATGCTTGACCATTCTTCCAGAAGCGCATTTGTGAGGTCAGGCACTGATGTGGATGTTCTATCGGGTTGCGGTCAGGACTCTGTGCAGGCCAGTCAAGTTCCTCTACCCCAAACTCATCCACGTCTTTATGGACCTTGCTTTTGTGCACTGGTGCACAGTCATGTTGGAACAGGAAGGGGCCATCCCCAAAGTTGGCAGCATGAAATTGGCCATAATGTATTGGTATGCTCATGCCTTAAGAGTTCCCTTTACTGGAATGTAGGGGCCAGGCCCAACCCCTGAAAAACAACTGAATACCATAATCCCCCTCCACCAAATGATTTGGACCAGTGCACAAAGCAAGGTCCATAAATACATGGATGAGCGAGTTTGGAGTGGAGGAACTTGACTGGCCTGCACAACCCAACCTCAACCCCATAGAACACCTTTGGGATGAATAAGAGCAGAGACTTTGAGCCAGGCCTTCTCGTCCAACATCAGCGCCTGATCTCACAAATGCACTTCCCCAAAGAATGGTCAAAGATTCCTATAGACACACTCCTAAACCTTGCGGACAACCTTCCCAGAAGAGTTGAAGCTGTTATAGCTGCGAAGGGTGGGCCAACTCAATATTGAACCCTACAGCCTAAGACTGGGATGCCATTAAAGTTCATGTGCGTGTAAAGGCAGGTGTACCAAAACTTTTGACAATATAGAGTATGTTTAGAAAAGCAGCCAGTGTATTTTTGCTGTCTGTATCAATGGAGAATAGAGGAGTGGAAATCTCTTTTATGCCCTGTACACACGATCGTATTTCCAATGGATTTTTCCATCAGAAACCCAATGAAGCTGACTTCCATCAGTCTTGCCTACACACCATCAGTCCAAAATCCGACCGTCCCAAACGGCGTGACGTAAAACACTTAGAAGAGCCGAGAAAAATTAAGTTCAATGCTTCTGAGCATGCGTCGACTTGATTCTGAGCATGCATGGGTTTTTTCTCCGATGGAGTTCCCCACAGACGATCGCAATTTGCTATCGTTTTTTTTTCCCATCGGTAAAATTTAAAACATGTTCTATTTTTTTATACCAATGTAAAACCGATGGGGCCCACACACGATCTGTTTGTCCGATGAAAAAAGTCCATCGGTCTTTTTTCATCAGAAAAAACGATCGTGTGTACATGGCATTAGACAGCTCTAATCAAGACTCATCAGAAGATCTTTTCTTGTGCTGGTGACAACTGTAACATTTTACTATTACTTTCTGTCCCAGTGACAATGGTCACCAGAACAGAGTGGGTGAATCTTCCCAGCAGGGGCAGATACAGCAGTAAACATCAGACAGAACTAATCCTTACACACTAAATTCAAAAGTGAAAAATAAATGCTTTTGGTTAGAAACTTCTGTAAAAGTAAATTAACCACTTGAAGACCAGGCTTTTTCTGGCACTTTTCGTTTACAAGTTTAAAAAAGTATTCTTTTCTAGAAAATTACTTATAACCCCCAAACATTATAAAAAAAATAAAAAGTTCGCAGCAGAGACACTGGGTAATAAAATGGCGATTGTTGCAATTGTTTATGTTACACTGTATTTACGCAGCAGTTTTGAAAACACAATTTTTTTGTCAATTGTTTTGTAAAAAGTAAAAGATGATGTTATGCCAAGTAAATAGATGCCCAACATGTCACACTTTAAAAAAACACACGTGACTACTAGCACAGTCATTACGGGACCAGAGAACAGCGTCATACATACCCTCCATACGCTCGCCATCGGGACAGAAAAGAACCTTACCACAACATATAACACAGGAATTTAAATCCTACTATGAATCGCTCTACAACATATCCAACACGCCACCATCGGTAGAACACCTAACAGATTATATTACTACCTCCCGTATGCCCACCCTCTCCGCTGACACCCGAGATCTGTTAGAAGCCCCTATCACATTATCGGAGGTCCAACTTGCGCTGAAAAGCACTAAAATCGGAAAAGCCCCAGGGCCGGACGGACTCACGCCACACTACTACAAGACACTACTACCAGTATTAGGAGGACGCCTAGTTAATGTGCTTAACGGCCTTACTAAAGGAGGGAAACTACACGCCACCACATTACAAGCACAAATATCCGTCATCCCGAAAGAAGGCAAAGACCTGACCAACTGTGGAAGCTATAGGCCTATCTCCCTACTTAATTCGGACCTCAAACTATTCACCAAAATAATAGCGACCAGAATACAGACTCACCTGCCCCACCTAATACACTTAGACCAGGTGGGATTTGTCCCCACAAGAGAGGCAAGGGACAATACTACCAAGGTCTTGAATCTACTACATACGGTCACCCGCACCCAAACGCCCAGTGTTTTTATGAGCACGGACGCTGAGAAAGCGTTTGATCGGGTTAGTTGGGCCTTTATGTTTGCCACGTTGCGGCATGTGGGACTGGGAGACAACATGCTAAAATGGATAGCCGCAACCTATGAAAAACCATCTGCCAGAGTGAGGGCTAATGGAGTGCTCTCAGACCCTTTCCTGATTACAAACGGGACAAGGCAGGGGTGCCCGTTGTCCCCCCTTCTATTTGCCCTCACTCTGGAACCATTCCTATGCCACGTAAGACAAAACCCCAACATCTCAGGAGTGAAAGTACAACAAGCACAACATAAGGTATCGGCGTACGCCGACGACCTCATGTTTACACTTACTACCCCCTCAATCTCCCTCCCCAACCTCTTACAAGAATTTAAGATATATGGAGCCCTCTCCAACCTAAAAATTAATTTTACTAAATCCGAGGCGATGGGAGTAGGAATACAACCAGCACAACTTGCACATTTACAATCAGGTTTCCAGTTGAAATGGACGCAGACAGCCCTAAAATATTTAGGTACTTACATCCCTCGCACGCTCCCACGGTTATATGAGCTGAACTTCCCACCACTTTTGAAAACAATCAAAATATTACTTAAAAAATGGCACACCGGTCTACATTCATGGATAGGTCGCTGCAACATCCTCAAAATGATGATACTCCCAAAATTCCTCTATCTTATGCAGGCGATACCTATTCACATTCCCACACTCTACTTCAAACAAATACAAACCATGTTTACAGACTTTGTATGGGCTAAGAAAAGGCCACGACTCTCTTATAAACTCTTGGTTCTACCTAAACAACACGGGGGACTCGCGTTGCCGAACATTCGTACATACTACCAGGCAGTACACCTGGGCAGGCTTATAGACTGGTGCAGGCACCAGGAGACTAAGCTCTGGACACAACTGGAGCAACATCAAAGCGAGACTCCACTTGGAAGGGCTCCCTGGTGCTACCCGTCCCTGCCAGCGGAAATCAAGCGACACCCGCTAATAGGAACCACAACACAGGTCTGCGCACGTCTCTTCTTGACGACCCCCATATCATCCCCCAATTCACCCCTCTTCCCCATCTTGGGAAACCCCGAATTTGCACCAGGAATACAGGACGCGGAATTTAAAAGACTGAGAGACGAGGGCACTCACCAGGCCTCCCACTTTAGTACCAATGGTCGTTGGCCCACGTTAACAGAACTTTCAGACGCCACAGGCCCATTTCGGCTGGACTTTTTGAGAGCCAGCCAACTAAGCCACTTCTTACACTCACTGACAACCCACCCGACAACATCCCGTCCCCTCACAACATTAGAAGAACTCTGCAACACATCGGGTACCATAACGCACACGCTCTCACAAACCTACAGCCTGCTAAACGTACCACGAACAGACTTTACCCCACCAGGGCTGACCAAATGGGAAACGGAACTGAATTGCAACTTCAGCACAACTAAGAAACAACGAATAATTAAATACACCCACAAATCCTCGATATGCGCCAAAATCCAGGAGACTAACTATAAGCTACTGTCAAGATGGTACAGAACTCCAGACCTGCTCCACAGATTCTTCCCGACAACGCCGGACCTTTGCTGGCGGTGTCGAGTAGGGATGAGCTTCGTGTTCGAGTCGAACATACGTTCGACTCGAACATCGGCTGTTCGATCGTTCGACGAAGATCGAACGATTTGGGCCGTTCGCGCCAAATTCGAGTGACGCGAACGGCCCACAATGCACTACGCCATCGCAGTGTCATCCAGGCGCTGTGATTGGCCAAGCATGCACTGTGACCCCGCATGCTTGGCCAATCACAGCGCCGGCAGCGAGGAGAGCAATGATTGGCCACAGGCAGGATGCCTGTGGCCAATTATTGCTGAGGGTGTTTAGTACACGCCCCACACTATAAAAGGCCGCCAGCACGGCGGCCTAGTGTAGTGTGTTCCGGAGCAGGGATAGAGCAGCATAGGCAGGGACAGTGACTGTTATTTCTTTCTTGCTTAACCTGGATTCCTTTAGTTTAGGGAAAGAGAAGGATAGGTAGGGAGAGTGTCAGTGTGTTTTGTGCTTGTGCTATAGTGTGCTTAAAAAAAACATTTATTCTAGGGACAGAAAACTGTAGGTAGGGACAGTGTCAGTTTCTTTCACTCTGCAAGTCCTTGTTTCCAGGGACCTGGAAGGACAGTGAGTGAATTGTCCTTGTGCTATATTGTGCTTAAAAAAAACATTTATTCTAGGGACAGAAAACTGTAGGTAGGGAGAGTGTCAGTTTCTTTCACTCTGCAAGTCCTTGTTTCCAGGGACCTGTAAGGACAGTGAGTGAATTGTCCTTGTGCTATATTGTGATTAAAAAAAACATTTTTTCTAGGGACAGAAAACTGTAGGTAGGGAGAGTGTTTTTTTTCTTTCACTCTGCAAGTCCTTGTTTCCAGGGACCTGGAAGGACAGTGAGTGAATTGTCCTTGTGCTATATTGTGCTTAAAAAAAAACATTTTTTCTAGGGACAGAAAACTGTAGGTAGGGAGAGTGTTTATTTTCTTTCACTCTGCAAGTCCTTGTTTCCAGGGACCTCTAAGGACAGTGAGTGAATTGTCCTTGTGCTATATTGTGCTTAAAAAAAACATTTATTCTAGGGACAGAAAACTGTAGGTAGGGAGAGTGTCAGTTTATTTCACTCTGCAAGTCCTTGTTTCCAGGGACCTGGAAGGACAGTGAGTGAATTGTCCTTGTGCTATATTGTGATTAAAAAAAACATTTTTTCTAGGGACAGAAAACTGTAGGTAGGGAGAGTGTTTTTTTTCTTTCACTCTGCAAGTCCTTGTTTCCAGGGACCTGTAAGGACAGTGAGTGAATTGTCCTTGTGCTATATTGTGCTTAAAAAAAACATTTATTCTAGGGACAGAAAACTGTAGGTAGGGAGAGTGTCAGTTTATTTCACTCTGCAAGTCCTTGTTTCCAGGGACCTGGAAGGACAGTGAGTGAATTGTCCTTGTGCTATATTGTGATTAAAAAAAACATTTTTTCTAGGGACAGAAAACTGTAGGTAGGGAGAGTGTTTTTTTTCTTTCACTCTGCAAGTCCTTGTTTCCAGGGACCTGGAAGGACAGTGAGTGAATTGTCCTTGTGCTATATTGTGCTTAAAAAAAACATTTATTCTAGGGACAGAAAACTGTAGGTAGGGAGAGTGTCAGTTTATTTCACTCTGCAAGTCCTTGTTTCCAGGGACCTGTAAGGACAGTGAGTGAATTGTCCTTGTGCTATATTGTGATTAAAAAAAACATTTTTTCTAGGGACAGAAAACTGTAGGTAGGGAGAGTGTTTTTTTTCTTTCACTCTGCAAGTCCTTGTTTCCAGGGACCTGTAAGGACAGTGAGTGAATTGTCCTTGTGCTATATTGTGCTTAAAAAAAACATTTATTCTAGGGACAGAAAACTGTAGGTAGGGAGAGTGTCAGTTTATTTCACTCTGCAAGTCCTTGTTTCCAGGGACCTGTAAGGACAGTGAGTGAATTGTCCTTGTGCTATATTGTGATTAAAAAAAACATTTTTTCTAGGGACAGAAAACTGTAGGTAGGGAGAGTGTTTTTTTTCTTTCACTCTGCAAGTCCTTGTTTCCAGGGACCTGTAAGGACAGTGAGTGAATTGTCCTTGTGCTATATTGTGCTTAAAAAAAACATTTATTCTAGGGACAGAAAACTGTAGGTAGGGAGAGTGTCAGTTTATTTCACTCTGCAAGTCCTTGTTTCCAGGGACCTGTAAGGACAGTGAGTGAATTGTCCTTGTGCTATATTGTGATTAAAAAAAACATTTTTTCTAGGGACAGAAAACTGTAGGTAGGGAGAGTGTTTTTTTTCTTTCACTCTGCAAGTCCTTGTTTCCAGGGACCTGGAAGGACAGTGAGTGAATTCTCCTTGTGCTATATTGTGATTAAAAAAAACATTTTTTCTAGGGACAGAAAACTGTAGGTAGGGAGAGTGTTTTTTTTCTTTCACTCTGCAAGTCCTTGTTTCCAGGGACCTGTAAGGACAGTGAGTGAATTGTCCTTGTGCTATAGTGTGCTTAAAAAAAACATTTATTCTAGGGACAGAAAACTGTAGGTAGGGACAGTGTCAGTTTCTTTCACTCTGCAAGTCCTTGTTTCCAGGGACCTGGAAGGACAGTGAGTGAATTGTCCTTGTGCTATATTGTGATTAAAAAAAACATTTTTTCTAGGGACAGAAAACTGTAGGTAGGGAGAGTGTTTTTTTTCTTTCACTCTGCAAGTCCTTGTTTCCAGGGACCTGTAAGGACAGTGAGTGAATTGTCCTTGTGCTATATTGTGATTAAAAAAAACATTTTTTCTAGGGACAGAAAACTGTAGGTAGGGAGAGTGTTTTTTTTCTTTCACTCTGCAAGTCCTTGTTTCCAGGGACCTGTAAGGACAGTGAGTGAATTGTCCTTGTGCTATATTGTGCTTAAAAAAAACATTTATTCTAGGGACAGAAAACTGTAGGTAGGGAGAGTGTCAGTTTATTTCACTCTGCAAGTCCTTGTTTCCAGGGACCTGGAAGGACAGTGAGTGAATTGTCCTTGTGCTATATTGTGATTAAAAAAAACATTTTTTCTAGGGACAGAAAACTGTAGGTAGGGAGAGTGTTTTTTTTCTTTCACTCTGCAAGTCCTTGTTTCCAGGGACCTGTAAGGACAGTGAGTGAATTGTCCTTGTGCTATATTGTGCTTAAAAAAACATTTATTCTAGGGACAGAAAACTGTAGGTAGGGAGAGTGTCAGTTTATTTCACTCTGCAAGTTCTTGTTTCCAGGGACCTGTAAGGACAGTGAGTGAATTGTCCTTGTGCTATATTGTGATTAAAAAAAACATTTTTTCTAGGGACAGAAAACTGTAGGTAGGGAGAGTGTTTTTTTTCTTTCACTCTGCAAGTCCTTGTTTCCAGGGACCTGGAAGGACAGTGAGTGAATTGTCCTTGTGCTATATTGTGCTTAAAAAAAACATTTATTCTAGGGACAGAAAACTGTAGGTAGGGAGAGTGTCAGTTTATTTCACTCTGCAAGTCCTTGTTTCCAGGGACCTGTAAGGACAGTGAGTGAATTGTCCTTGTGCTATATTGTGATTAAAAAAAACATTTTTTCTAGGGACAGAAAACTGTAGGTAGGGAGAGTGTTTTTTTTCTTTCACTCTGCAAGTCCTTGTTTCCAGGGACCTGTAAGGACAGTGAGTGAATTGTCCTTGTGCTATATTGTGATTAAAAAAAACATTTTTTCTAGGGACAGAAAACTGTAGGTAGGGAGAGTGTTTTTTTTCTTTCACTCTGCAAGTCCTTGTTTCCAGGGACCTGTAAGGACAGTGAGTGAATTGTCCTTGTGCTATATTGTGATTAAAAAAAACATTTTTTCTAGGGACAGAAAACTGTAGGTAGGGAGAGTGTTTTTTTTCTTTCACTCTGCAAGTCCTTGTTTCCAGGGACCTGTAAGGACAGTGAGTGAATTGTCCTTGTGCTATAGTGTGCTTAAAAAAAACATTTATTCTAGGGACAGAAAACTGTAGGTAGGGACAGTGTCAGTTTCTTTCACTCTGCAAGTCCTTGTTTCCAGGGACCTGGAAGGACAGTGAGTGAATTGTCCTTGTGCTATATTGTGCTTAAAAAAAACATTTATTCTAGGGACAGAAAACTGTAGGTAGGGAGAGTGTTTTTTTTCTTTCACTCTGCAAGTCCTTGTTTCCAGGGACCTGTAAGGACAGTGAGTGAATTGTCCTTGTGCTATATTGTGCTTAAAAAAAATATTTTTTCTAGGGACAGAAAACTGTAGGTAGGGAGAGTGTCAGTTTCTTTCACTGTGAAAGTCCTTGTTTCAAGGGACAGAGAAGGACACCTGAAGGTAGCCCTTATTGCTTTTTTCCCATCTCCCTGCAGGCCATCTATTAGAATGTCTGGAAGGCAAACAAGGAGAGGCAGACAGTCAGGAGGCAATAAAAGAGGGCAATCAGGCTCTGTGTCTGGGGGCAACAGTGCTGGTCGTGGACGCGGTGCATTGTCATCAGCACATGGCCATGGGACACGCTTGTCCTTCTTTTCGGCAGCTGGACATGTTGAGCCACATCATGCCGAAGACTTGGTAGAGTGGATGACCAAGCCCTCCTCCTCCTCCTCATCCTCTCTCACCCAGGCTCAGGGTACTGGAAAAGCAGCTGCCAAAGCGTCGTCTTCCCTGGTATCAATGTCAGACAAATCATCAGTCACTCCTTCCCTAGACCCACCATGTCCTCCTCCTGAGGAGTCCCCCGAACTGTTTCAGCACAGTGTTGGGTACATGCTCCAGGAGGATGCCCAGCGTTTCGAAGGGTCTTATGATGAAACCCAGCTAGAGGAAGGCAGTAGCGTGAGAGCAGACAGAGGGGATGCTCAAGAAGGACACCAATCTGGCAGGCATGTTCCAGCAGCTGCAGCATACTGCCAGATTGGCTCCAGTGATGAGGAGGGAGGGGATGATGAGGTCACTGACTCCACGTGGGTGCCTAATAGGAGAGAGGAGGAGGAGGAGGATGAGGAGGAGGCACATCTCCAACGAGGCAGGATGCCCTTTGGTGGCCAGCGTAAGGGCAGTACACCGACGGAATCACACCGCAGAGCTCCGCCTGTGCAGGGCGCTGCCTCTGCCCGTCATTCAAAAAGTTCTTTGGTGTGGGCCTTTTTTGAGGCTAGTGCATCAGATCGCACAGCTGCTGTTTGCAACATATGTCTCAAGCGTATATCGCGTGGCCAAAACATCAGCCGCTTGGGTACCACATGCCTGACCAGACATATGTTGACCTGCCATGCAGCTCGTTGGCAAGCCTACCTCAAAGACCCACACCAAAGAACAAAGCGGACCTCTCCTTGCACCGCATCAGCTGGGATCTCCAACCCCACTATAACTTCAGTCCTCTCTGAAACATGCACTGAGAGGAATGAAGGTGTAGAATTAGGTGTGTCACAGCCAAGTACTTGCGGCCACTCTGCTAGCAGTACACCGACGTCCGATTCTAGCAGGCAAATTTCCCTGCCCCAGCTGCTGGACCGTCAAAAGAAGTTCACTCCCAGCCATCCACATGCCCAGCGGTTGAATGCTAGCTTGGCTAAATTGCTAGCGCTTCAACTGCTGCCTTTTCAGTTGGTAGACTCGGCCCCCTTCCGTGAGTTTGTGCAATGTGCGGTTCCTCAGTGGCAGGTTCCCAAACGCCACTTTTTCTCACGGAAGGCTATTCCGGCTCTCTACCGGCATGTGGAAGGCAATGTCTTGGCCTCGCTGGACAGGGCGGTCAGCGGTAAGGTGCATATTACCGCTGACTCATGGTCCAGCAGGCATGGACAGGGACGTTACCTTTCTTTCACGGCCCATTGGGTCACTCTTTTGGCAGCTGGGAAGGATTCAGGACAAGGTGCAGTAGTGTTGGAGGTTGTCCCACCGCCACGCCTCCAAAATGCTACTACTGGTTGTGACACACCTCTCTCCTCCACCCCCTCCTCTTCTTCTTCCTCCATGGCCTCTTCCTGTGGTTTGTCCTATGAACCAGCGGTGCTCCGTAGCCGTTCACGGGGCTATGCAAGTACGCAGGCAAAAAGATGCCATGCCGTGCTTGCGCTGGTGTGTTTGGGGGACAGAAGCCACACTGGGGCAGAGGTCCTGTCTGCTCTGCAGGGCCAGGCCGAGAGGTGGTTGACGCCACGCCAGCTTAAGCCAGGAATGGTGGTTTGCGACAATGGCACCAACCTCCTCTCCGCCCTCCGACAGGGACAACTGACCCATGTGCCCTGTGTGGCTCACGTCCTTAACCTGGTGGTGCAGCGCTTCTTGGGCAGGTACCCGGGCTTACAGGATGTCCTGAGGCAGGCCAGGAAAGTCTGTGTGCATTTCCGCAGATCTTATAATGCCAGTGCTCGCCTGGCTGAGCTGCAAAAGGAGTTGAACCTGCCCAAGAACCGCCTTATATGTGACATGCCCACCAGGTGGAACTCAACGTTGGCCATGCTGCAGCGGCTGCACACGCAGCAGAGGGCCATCAATGAGTACCTGTGCGACTACGGCACCAGGACAGGGTCAGGGGAGCTTGGTTTTTTTTCTCCACGCCAGTGGGGCATGATCAGGGATGCATGCACTGTCCTGGCACCATTTGAGGAGGCCACGAGGATGGTGAGCAGTGACAGTGCATGCATCAGTGACACTGTACCTCTTGTCCACCTGTTGGAGCACACGCTGCGTGGAATAATGGACAGGGCACTTGAGGCAGAACAGAGGCAGGAAGAGGAGGACTTCCTTGCCTCTCAAGGCCCCCTTTACCCAGACAGTGTTCCTTCTGTCCCACCCATCGCACAGGAAGAGGAGGAGGAGGAGGAGGAGGAGGAGGATTGTGTCAGCATGGAGGTGGAGGCTGGCACTCAGCATCATCAGCAGCAGTCTTTTAGGGATGATTTACAGTCCCAAGAAACCAGTGGACTTGTACGTGGCTGGGAGGAGGTGGCTGCGGATCATGTCGTCCTTAGTGACCCAGAGGACTCCGGAGCGAATGCCTCAGCAAACCTACGCTGCATGGCCTCCCTGATCCTGCAAAGTCTGCGGAAGGATCCTCGTATTCTTCGGATCAAGGAGAGGGACCATTACTGGCTGGCCACTCTCATTGATCCACGGTACAAGGGTAAGGTTGCGGACCTTATGTTACCGTCGCAGAGGGAGCAGAGGATGAGACAACTCCGGGAGGCCTTGCAGAAAGGTCTGTGCAACGCGTTCCCAGAGACTGGGAGGTTGCAAACTCCTGGTCCTGGACAACGAGTTGCTGAGGCTTCGGCCAGTCAAAGAAGGAGCGGTGGGGAAGGTGGCCGTCTGACCGATGCGTTCAGACAATTCTTTAGTCCGCAGCCCCAAAGTATGATCGGTTCCAGCAACCATCGCCAGCGTCTGATAAACATGGTGCAGGAATATCTAGGGGCAAGGTCAGACTTGGACACCTTCCCCACCGAAAATCCTCTGGCTTACTGGGTCTTGAGGATGGATCACTGGCCAGAGCTTGCACAGTATGCAATTGAGCTACTGGCCTGTCCTGCATCCAGCGTTCTTTCGGAACGCACATTCAGTGCTGCTGGAGGATTTGTCACGGATCACAGGGTGCGCCTGTCCACCGACTCGGTTGATCGACTGACTTTCATCAAGATGAACCAGTCTTGGATCACCACCAGCTACCACACACCTGATGCTGATATAACAGACTAATTGATTTTAACATGTCACATCCCTTCAAGACTGATGCTGATGCTGAGTGCCTGTGCTGTTATGTTGACTGGCTATCCTCCTCCTCCGAGTCCTCAATGATACGATTGATGATGATAGCTTGTAAGATCATTTTTGTTTATGGGTGCCGCCACCAGTGCCTAACGCCCAATTTTTCAGCCCCTGTTTAACAGGGGCGTGTAATTACAATTTTTGAAGCAATACTTTGCAACAGGGCTCATTGCTGTGCTCCAAGTACAGTATCTGTGAGGAGTTGCAGTGTTGTGCCACCAGTGCCTAAGGCCCAATTTTTCAGCCCCTGTTTAACAGGGGCGTGTCATTACAATTTTTGAAGCAATACTTTGCAACAGGGCTCATTGCTGTGCTCCAAGTACAGTATCTGTGAGGAGTTGCAGTGTTGTGCCACCAGTGCCTAAGGCCCAATTTTTCAGCCCCTGTTTAACAGGGGCGTGTCATTACAATTTTTGAAGCAATACTTTGCAACAGGGCTCATTGCTGTGCTCCAAGTACAGTATCTGTGAGGGGTTGCAGTGTTGTGCCACCAGTGCCTAAGGCCCAATTTTTCAGCCCCTGTTCAACAGGGGCATGTAATTACAATTCTTGATCTAATAATTCACAGCAGGGCCCATTGCTGCACCCACCAAGAGTAACTGTCAGGGCTTACAGTGTTGTGGCACCAGCACCACCATCAAAGGCCAAATTTTTACTACCACTGTTCAACAATTATATGTAATTAAAATTCCTGATATAATAGTTGACAGCAGGGCGTTCCAGCACCAACCAAGAGTAACTGTGAGTGCTTACAGTGTTGTGCCAACACCAACAACTAAGGGGCCTATTTCTGCAGAGTATATACGGCAGGTCCCTACTTTCAAACATCCAACTTACAAACGACTCCTACTTGCAAACGCAAGAAGACAACAGGAAGTGAGAGGAAATCTACCACTAGGAAGGAAAATTCTCTCCTGTAAGAATAAATATGGGAGAAAGGTGTCTCCTCTGTACTGATGCTTTATCAGCAATCCTTGTTTCAAGAAAAAGACCACATTTCAAAAAGAGTTGTCATTGGGACGGAAAGTGAGGTGAAATGTTCTGAACAGGGGCACAGACAGCAAAACAAATGTTACAGGGGTGATAACCCTTACCTATGTTTTCCAAAAAGTTTAAAAATAGATTTTTGGTCTGGAGCTACACTTCAACAATGTACCTGTTCAAAATTACAAACAGACTCTACATAAGAACAAACCTACAGTCCCTGTCTTGTATGAACCGCCTGTATAGGGCTGTTCAGAGTATATAGGGCCTTTTTTATTTTATGTGCGGGGTTCCCCTTAATATCCATACAAGACCCAAAGGGGCTGGTAATGGGCTGGGGTAGGGGGGGGGTCATGGGGTAGCTATGCCATTTTTCTTAAAGAATTTCATCCATATTACCGGGACCAGACATTACATTAAAGCCGCAAGCAGTTTTAAATGGCTTTTTTTTCCTTTAGAAGTGTCATTTTGTGCAGGGACAGTTCTAAACACGGGAAACACGTGGCACTTCACAGGCATACTTTAGACACCCCCCAGGTACGATATTTAAAGGAATATTTGACTTTTTTTTTTTCACTTTATGCATCATTAAAATGACTGCTCCCGAAAAACGACCGTTTTTAAAACTTCTTTTTGCATTGATACATGTCCCCTGGTGCAGAACCCGGGTTCCCAAACCCTTTTTAGGACAATAACATGCATAATAGTTGTTATAATTAGCACTTTAGAATTCGAACGTTCGCATCCATTGTATTTAATAGGGTTCTAATGTTCGTTCGAACTTTCGGTCCGTTCGCGGGTTCTGGTGCGAACCGAACCCGGGGGTGTTCGGCTCATCACTAGTGTCGAGCAGAAAAGGGAACACTGCTGCACATATTCTGGTCCTGTCCTTTACTACATCACTTTTGGAAAGTGGTTCGAGAAGTTATACAAAAATTTACAGACAGCCCCATACCAGTAGACCCCGCTTTCTTCCTACTCCACGCATCAGACACTCCGGAAAAAACATACAAAAAATCGGTAATCAGACACTTGCTAGATGCAGCCAAGGCCTGCATACCGATAATGTGGAAATCCACAAGCCCACCTACCATAGCATCATGGATAGCGAGAGTGGAGGAAATAAGATATATGGAGGACCTCATCCTCACAGCCCAGCATAGACAAGAGACATTCTCCAACACCTGGCAGTTGTGGATTATCTTCATCTACTCGGCAGAGGGCCAGGCGCTGAAGGGAACCTCAACAGACACACAGAGTTGCACCCCGCCACCGCCAATCCCATCCGATACACAGGACTGAATTACTGATGTCCCATGTTCGTGGGCCCCAGTACCCCCATACCCCCCCCCCTATCCACCACCCAACCCATCTTCCCACAACAACTCCCCATCCCCTCTTCTTTTTCTCTTTTTCATATCTTTCTCTATTCTAATATTCTACCTTTAACCAATCCCATCCTAAACTGGGGGGATTTGCTTTACACTCTATTTTCCACCTTTTCTCTAATATAAACAGGAAAAACCAAGGAACTGGGCCCATGTCCCCAGTACTACACAACACGACAACCTCAAGCACAAATACCCTAACGGAGCAAAGGGAACCAACAGGCAGAACTAGACACCTAGGAAGGAACAAGTCGCTGAAACAAAATTAAAGACATCAGAGGTCACGAATAAAACTAACAATAGCTCAGACATACTAAGTGACAATACACCAGGGAGCGTAATCTCCACCAATTTGTTCACACTCATATGTTTGAACCCTGCTTTTCTTTTCCTTCCTACATCAAGACTATGTGATGTAATGTATTCTGACTGTTTTTGAATAAGTTGTTTGTCTTGATACCCGTACTACTTTGTAATGTATCGACCCGACAGGGTCCCTTTCCTTGTTATAAATAAAAAAAAATAAAAAAATAAAAAAACACACGTTCGTGGAATGGTGACAAACTACGGTACTTGAAAAAACTCCATAGGCGACACTTTAAAAGCCATTGCAAGTTACCCGTTTAGAGTTACATAGGTCTAGTGCTAGAATTATTGCTCTTGCTCTAACGTTTGCGGCAATACCTCATGTGTGGTGTGAATACCATTTACATATGCGCCGCCCCCCGCTTTGAAAAGCACTCCAGCGGCTCATGAGCCACTCTGACCACTTTCATGAGAAAGCCAGCCGCTGCAAAAAAACAAACAATACTGGGGTATGGCTGATTTCTTCAGCATCCCCCCAGCCCATTCTGTGCACGTCTGCAGATCTTCCCTCCCCTCACTTCCGGGTCTCACTGGCTTTGCTGGGGCACCAGGAGCCATTGGCTCCCAGTGCTGTCAATCAAAGCCAATGAGGAGGAATCGGTGGGCGGGGGCCGAGTCCCGCTGTCTGTGTCAATGGATGCAGCAGTGGAGCTTGGGAGCCAGCATGCAGACTGCCCTCATGGGAAGGGTCTTACCGTGGGGGCACTGGACATAGAGGAAAGGCAGAAGCGCCAGTGGGGGACCCAAGAAGAGATGGTTCGCTCAAATCACTTTAACTTTGTACAACCCCAATTCCCAAAAAGTTGGGACAATGTATAATATCTACATAAAAACAGAATGCAATTCTCATAAACCCATATTTTATTCATAATAAAACAAAAACAAAAATCAAATGTTTAAACTAAGAAAATGTACAATTTTAAGAAAACAGTTACAGTTAGAACACGCTGAGGGAACACACTTAACCCCCTTGATCGCCCCCTAGTGTTTAACCCTTTCCCCTGCCAGTGACATTTATAAAGTAATCAGTGGCTATTTCAAGCTCTGATCGCTGTATAAATGTCAATGGTCCCAAAATAGTGTCAAAAGTGTCTGAAATGTCTGCCACAATGTCGCAGTCACAAAAAAATTGCAGATCACCACCATTACTAAAAAAAAAAAAAGAAACATTATAATAAAAATGCCATAAATCTAACCCCTATTTTGTAGACGCTATAAGTTTTGCGCAAACCAATCAATATACACTTATTGCGATTTTTTTTACCAAAAATATGTAGAAGAGTACATATCAGCCAAAACTGAGCAAATAATTCGTTTTTTTATATATTTTTTGGGGATATTATAGCAGAAGGTAAAGAAAAATCTAAATTGTCGGTCTTTTTTGTTTATAGCGCAAAAAATAAAAACTGCAGATGTGATCAAATACCACCAAAAGAAAGCTCTATTTGTAGAGAAAAAAGCATGTAAATTTTGCTTGGGTACAACGTTGCATGACCACGCAATTGTCAGTTAAAGCAACACAGTGCCAAATTGTAACAAAGTGCTCTGGTCAGGAAGGGGGTAAAATCTTCCGTGGCTTAAGTGGTTAAAAAAAGTAGGGATTCTCTTGTTAAAAAAAAACAGTAGGGACAAGGTAACAAAAAGCTGACAAGTAAATGGTACTAACAAGAAAGAGCTGGAATAACATTTTACAACTAATTAGGTTAATTGGCAACAAGTCAGTAGCATGATTGGGTTTAAAAAGAACATCTTTGACCCCATACACACTATACAACTTTTGTTGTCCGATTTCCTTTAGATTTACCAAAATCATGTAGTGCAAGGGCCTGCCTTATTGCATACAAATTGAAATCTGAAGGAAAAACTACAGAACATTGTATAGTATGTATCAGGATTTAGAGAATCAGAGTGTCTCAGAAGTAAAGATGGTCTGAGATTCACCAATCTGTGAATAGCTGCATCTAACCATTGTTAAATAATATTCCTCAATGTAAAATTACAAAGACTTTAACTGTATCATTATCTACAGTATATAAAATCATCAACAGATTATAAGAATCTAGAGAAATCTCTGGCGCAAGGAACAAGGCAGAAATGCAATATTGGTTGCCCATGCTCTTCAAGCCCGTTCTGCGGAGGATACGGAGGAAACAAAAAAAAACAACCCCCACACGATCCTGCCTCCATGGGAGGCACCTGCCATATAACGCCGTTACAGCTGTTAAATAGCTGAGGGTGGGGCCACCCGTCACGTGCGTGGGTGACCCCACCCCCTTCTGACGCAACGGGGGAAACGCCGGGGTTACCCAGTGACATGTACGGGTGACCCCGCCCCCCTCTGATGCAACGCGGGTTTCCCATGGAGGCAGGATCGCGTTGGCGTTTTTTTTTTTCCTCCGTATCCTCCGCAAGAATGGATTTACATCGCTGGATTTTTTTTTCTTTTTAATAAAGGACTTGTCCCAAGCTGTGTACTGTGGGTTAACATTTTTGACACTTTTTTTGTGAAATGGTAGGGGTACAATGTACCCGTTACCAATTCACATAGGAGGGGGTGGGATCTGGGGGCCCCCTTTGTTAAAGGGGGCTTCTAGATTCCGATAAGCCCCCCGCCCGCAGACCCCTACAACCACCGGGCAAGGGTTGTGGGGATGAAGCCCTTGTCCCCATCAACATGGGGACATCCTCCCCATGTTGAGGGCATGTGGCCTGGTACGGTTCAGTTGGCGGGGTGCTCTTTCGTCACCCCCTCTTTTCCTGCGGCCTGCCAGGTTGCGTGCTCGGATAAGGGTCTGGTATAGATTTTGGGGGGGAACCCCACAGCATTTTTATTTGGCGCAGGGTTCCCCTTAAAATCCATACCAGACCTGAAGGGTCTGGTATGGATTTTGAGGGGACCCCTACGCCATTTTTTTTTATTTGCCGCAGGGTTTCCCTTAATATCCATACCAGACCTGAAGGGCCTGGTGTGGAATTTGGGGGGACCCCCACATATTTTTTTTTTAATTTTGGTTCGGGATTCCTCTTAATATTCATACCAGACCCAAAGGGCCTGGTAATGGACTGGGGGGAACCCATGCCGTTTCTTCAATTACTTTTATCTGTATTGCCGGGACCCGACAATTCATTATAGCCGCGAGTAGTTTTAAAATACTTTTTTTCTTTTAGAAATGTCATTTTGTGCAGGGACTGTTCTAAACATGGAAAAAATGTGCCACTTTACAGGCATACTATAGACACCACCCAGTTACGAAATTTAAAGGAATATTTCACTTTTATGGTTTCACTTTAAGCATTATTAAAATCACTGCTCCCGAAAAAATGGAATTTTTTAAAACTTTTTTTTGCAATGACACATGTCCCCTGGGGCAGGACCCAGGTCCCCAAACACTTTTTATGAGAATAACTTGCATATAAGCCTTTAAAATTAGCACTTTTGATTTTTCACGTTCGTGTCCCATAGACTTTAACGGTGTTCGCACAAATTTTTTGCATGTTCTGCTGCGAACCAAACCGGGGGGGGGGTGTTCGGCTCATCCCTATTTGGGGGTGCAGTAGCGCATATGGAATGGACAGTTTGTACATCTGGAAAGGCACCATCAATGCTAAAAGATATAGGTTTAGAGCAGCATATGTTCAGGTAAGAAAGGGACCACATTCCTCTTCTAAGACTCCAGCAACTGGTTCCCGGAGTTCCCACGCGTTTACAGAGTGCTGTTACACTATTGTAAATATGGCCTTGTCCCAACTTTTTGGGAATTGGGGTTGTACTTTGCCAGCTTTTTGTTGCTCTAGCCAAACTTTTTTGAGACGTTTTGCTGCCATCAATTTCAAAATACCTTATTCTCTTTCTTAAAATTTTACATTTTCTCAGTTTAAACATGTGCTATGTTTTTTTTTATTGTAAATAAAATATGGGCTTATGAGAAAAAAATCATTGCATTGGGTTTTTTATGTCGATTTTACACAGCGTCCCAACTTTTTGAAATTGGGGTTGTGGAATTTTCTCATTTAATCTATAATCAATAATTGTAAGAAGTAGAAAAACATAATCAGATGAATCTTCCAAACACGAAAATAGTTTGTTTGCAGTAATAAAAAGATATGCTGGTTTAATGGGTTACATTAGAATTGTTCAGCAATGTTATCATCAGAGAGCACCTCAGTTCAGCAAACATAAATAAAGTTACCCACTCCCATTTATCTTACAGCTTCCTCTCCTAGATTTACACTCACCTCCAATTGCCTTGACTGACAGCAGGCATCTGGAAGTAGGAGGGGAAAAGTTTACTGACCTCCTAATATGTTTATTTAAAGAGCAGGTTTTTGTTAGAAGCCATTTTAGTGTGCAGTCTTTCCAAAACACTGGAGGTTGTCAAGTTCAAATACATACTGAAGTTCAAGAGATTCTCAAGACACATTTGGAGAATTATTCTTCCACTCATAGGAAAGATGAGACTACTGATCTGAATAATACGTAAAAAAAATGGTCACCTACTTATACATACTAGCAACTGATATATATGTGTGTGTGTGTGTGTGTGTGTGTGTATACACACACATATATCATATATATATATATATATATATTTATGTATATATGTATATAAACACACACACAAAACGGTCATGTAAAAAACTAAGTACACCCTGCGGAAAGTGATGTTTTCAACATATTTGAACATGCAAACATAAAAGGGTAACTCCACATTTGTGGGGGGAAAAATAGCAAATATCTAAAAAATAATATAGTGTATTCAATTGCGACACAAGTCATATTGTAATTGAATGTTAATAAAAAATTATCTTTCCTTTTCAATCTGCAGCTCTGTAATTTTCTGTAAAATGCAATGCAATATGGCTACCTGGAGGTATTCTGTACACAGAATGCCCCCCAGAAACATAATTTCCTGCTTGTGTGATTGGTTCACTGATTTTCACAGAAGTCTACACTAAAATACAAGTTAGATTTCAGGCATTCCCTGCAACAAAAATTTCATTTTTGATGAGATACTCCCAATTGGAAATTGACATCTAAAAAGGGATGCAAACCCTGCAGCTTTCTTCATTAGAGCCCTGCAGGTGAGGCAGCTGATTGATAATTAGGAAACCACTCCCATTAGGCTCACTTTCCCTCATGGACACAGACAAACACACAGGGATTTTTTCAGAATAACAAAAGGTAGAGATCTGCAACAAAGTCTGTTAAAATCCTTGTATCTTGTACACAGATCACCCGCAGAGGAATGTTTTTTTTCTCAACAAAAGTGGAGTTACTTTTTAGATATTTATTTAAACATTGCCTACAGATTAAGGTGGAATATTTGAATACAAACAAAATAAAATAATGCCTTTGCAAACATTAATTTTAAAAATATCAATAGATGTATTATTTACTTTGGAAAAAGTGGCATCAAAAAGCTGCAATTGCCCTTTAGTTGCAAGATGTCTGTAGGTTTCTTGAATAGCCCCTTTCAAAACCCCACCACAAAATTTGACTGATGGTCAAATCAGGGCTTTGACTAAGGAATTCCACAACCCTCCATTCCTTCTTTTTAAGCATTTTTTGTGTGAAAGACTCATTTCCGGTTCAATTTCAACTTATGGCAATACATCAAACACACTTTCATATGATGCAGAATGTATGTTTGACTTGATGACTGTAAGCTGTCAGGGCCCAAAGCAGACCAACCCCAGACTATAACATTTCCACCACCATGCTTCAGAGTTATGAGGTTCTTCCACTGTCTACTGCAACTAAACTACACTATCTTTGATCAATCAGTTTTTCAAATAATATTGTGATCTTTTTAAATGCCCTGCCAGACTACTAGAAATTCACAACTTTCTTCCCGAAGGCCTTAGAAAGCTCTTTTGATCTTGGCATGACAACCCCCCACTTGCCAATAGCAAAGAGAACACCAGACCCTATATATACATTGTGAGAGCCCCTGTCTTAGTGAAATAGTGTTTAAAATGGACACAGGACTCTCAAAGAAGCAATTTGAGAAGTTCCAGCAAAAGATTGGTGAGCAGAGAAAACTATACTTTAAGTTTTCTCTGGATTTTGTAAGTCTGGATTGGGGCTGGAAACTTGAAGACTTCAAAGAGCATTGGGAGGGATAGAGTCTTCAGTCATGTGTCCGGGTTTTCCAGGAGCTCTGCAGGTGTGTGTGAGAAAGGAGTTGGTGTTACAGCAGTTGCTGGAGGGAAGTGTTCTACTGTGTAAGAACTCAGGCAACATCATTGAGACTGTACTCCATGTGGGAGAGGTTCCAGGTCAGTGGACTGAGAGAGTTGGGCCAGCTGAGAGAGTCGGGGAGACTATAGCGGAGACAACTGGAAGAGAGAGTCTTGGGGACCAGAGGGAACCGTGAGTCTTGGAGGCGTGTGAAAGCCTGGTGTGTCAGGAGAGCCCCTTCCTAGAGGCCAGGAGAGGGCCTGTGCAGCAAGGAACTGCGCCCAAGGCTGAGCGAGCCTTAAAAACCAGGTGGATTGGCATTTTTCATTTGTTGATGTTTTTGGGAGAAGAAACCAACCAAATGCATGTGTGAACTTTCATCTTTTTTGTTTCCTTTTAATAAAAGTGGGCTACCACGCCCTTAAACCTTAGTTCCTGTTGGCTGTGAACTCACTTAAAACGCATCTATCACTGAGCTAGACATCCCCCAATGTTACAATATATATATATATATATATATAGATACAGATATATATTTATATCTATCTCTCTCTCTCTCTCTCTATATATATATATATATATATATATATATATATATATATATATATATATACACATACATATATATATATATATATATATACACACACACACACACACACACACACATATAGATACATATATATATTTATATATATATATATATTGTGACAGCAGGAAGGTAAAGTCACCTGGTTGCATCCAGGGGGGTAGATATATTTCGCCCAGATTCAGGCTTTACGCCGACTTATACAACTAGGTGGAGAGTTGTATAAGCCCAGCTGAGGCTAGTGGGCTCATGGATGACTCATACCTCTAGGGAGAGTGTGGGGCGTCGTGCAGACAGGGAGTTGATGAGACCAGCTGAAGCTTGTCAGCTCATTTAGGCCTCTATAAGAACTCCCAAATTCATTAGGTGTTTGCTCATGCCTGGAACCAGACCTGTGTGGACTGTCTAGGGAGAGTGAACCCCTGTGCGGTGAGACAAAGCCTGTGTGGCTATTTGCTTGGACATTTAAAACCAGGGACTTAGGGACTAGGACAGCACTAGGCTGATCCCAGTTGTTAGTTAGGAAACCTGTATGTTTACTCAGAGGTCAAGTTGACCAGGATTTATTTTATTTATGTTTCTTTTGCTTTGCTGTGTTTTGTCACTGTAAATAGAAAATAAACCGCACCTTTTTGATTTTGAAAAACCACAACCTCCGTTTGCTGGGCCTGTTTTTGTGTGGGGAGCCCATCCCGGGGGTCACACACACCCGCTGCCGAGCTAACCCCCTCACAATATATATATATATATATATATATACACACACACACACATATAGATACAGATATATATTTATATATATATATATATATATATATATATATATATATACACACATACAGTGCTCATAAGTTTACATACCCTGACAGAATTTATGATTTCTTGGCCAATGACAGGTCGACTCGGCCTTGTGTTTTGGCTCAATGTCACGTTGGAATGTCCACGTACGTCCCATGCTCAGCTTCCTGGCTGATGAATGCAAATCTTCCTCCAGTATTTTTTGATAACATACTGCATTCATCTTGCCATCAATTTTGACCAAATTACCTGTGCCTTTGTAGCTCACACATACAGCGATCCACCTCCATGTTTCACAGTAGGAATGTTGTACCTTTCATTATAGGCCTTCTTGACTCCTCTCCAAATGTAGCGTTTATGGTTGTGGCCAAAAAGCAAAATTTTGGTCTCATCACTCCAAATGACTTTGTGCCAGAAGGTTTGAGGGTTGTCTCTGTGCTGTTTGGCGTATTGTAAGTGGGATACTTTGAGGCATTTGCATGGTAATGGCTTTCTTACTTCAAGTGCCTCCTTATTGTGCATCATGAAACAGCCACACCAAATGTTTTCAGAGAGTCCTGTATTTCATCTGAAGTTATGTGTGGGTTTTTGTTTGCATCTCAAACAATTTTCCTGGCAGTTGTGGCTGAAATTTTAGTTGGTCTACCGGACTGTGGTTTGGTTTCAACAGAACCCCTCATTTTCCACTTCTTGATTAGAGTTTGAACACTGCTGATTGGTGTTCTCAATTCCTTGGATATGTTTTTATATCCCTTTCCTGTTTTATACAGTTCAACTACCTTTTCCTGCAGATCCTTTGACAATTCTTTTGCTTTCCCCATGACTCAGAATCCAGAAATGTCAGTGCAGCACTGGATGAAGGATGCAAGGGTCTGTCAGGAGTCCAGAAACTCATTGACATTTTATACACACACACTAATTACAAGCAAACAGATCACAGATGAGGATGATTACCTTTAATGGCCATTCAAACCCCTTTGTGTCAACTTGTGTGAATGTTACCAGGCCAAAATCACCAGTCTGTTCCTATCTGTTGCAACAACAAATAAAAAGGAAAAAATAAATAAACAGTAATATCTGTCCCACCACCCATGCCTCTGATCTTTGCTGTCTTGCTGAGCTAGACCAGCCAACAAATCGTCATCATTTGACACTTCCTGGATGTCAGCGCCCCCATGCAGTGCACTGTGGTTCCGCCAGCCACCAAATCAGTACAGCTCTACAGGGATACAGTAGTAATGTAACAACTGAAACATGGAAACAAAGATACAGCAGGGGAAGAAGGTATCTGAAATACCCAAAAGTGTAGAACACTGAAATTTCTTCAGCACATGTAGTGCTGCAAAACAATAAATATCAGAGACGCAGTATCTGTACAGGTGTTATTACTCGTCGTTTGAATGGCGACCTGGCATTTATTTCTTTGTTTGTCTATTTTTTAGTGACAGAGTCACCTTAACAGCCAGTCTGCTTGTCAGTAAGTACAAAACAAGCTAGCTTTGCAAATGAAACCTTTTAAGCAAACGAGAAAAGAAACATTTTGATTACAAGTTTATTCAGAAGTAAACATTTATACAAGGTTTGAAATAAGTACATTTCCTATAATTGCACACAAATGAATTTGTTATTCACACTCATACAAATATTGTATATAGTAAAAAAAAAAAAAAAAAAAACGTTATCCTCTATCACATAAAGAGAAAGCAAGACTTACTCACAGACGCCACTAACATGCAGACACAATAAACAGACAGACGTATAATGCAAACATAAAACAGGGCACTGCTGACATTTATGTCTTTTTCTTCTGTGAAGAACAATGCTTAAAAATTAAGGCCAGATCAGCACATTTTACATCCTGTATAACTGTTAAGACGAATTAGATATATTTAAATATGTCTACTGTTAACAGTTAAAACAGCAGCGCTAGTGCAGATTTCTAAGGCTAAGTTAGTGTTTTTTGAACTTGGAAAAATAAAAATAATAGTACTGCAATAAAATATATGCCCATTCCAGAACATTAAAAAAAGCCCAGAGGTAGGTAGCAAATAAAATTACTGCATTTAGGGGCTGGAGTAAGTAGCAATCAATCAGGTTTCATCTTTAATTGTAATGAAAAGTTAAACAATTACTTTACAGGCATCAATATCACTTTTGTGATTAATTTCTCTTATCTAATTTCAGAGATTTTTCCCCTTAGGCTAGGTTCACATCTACACAGGCTGCGGTTTGTGCAGGCACGACAGCCCATTCATCTGAATGGGCTGCCTTGCCTCGAGAAATGCAGGAAAGAAGTCCCTGCAATACTTTGGAAATCGTAGTCAACGCGTAAACCGCTAGTACAGCGGAGTTCCCAGTGTGAGTGAGTGAGTGAATAACTTGTATAGCACTGCAAATGCGAACTGAATCGCCTCAAGGCGCTTTGCCTCCATGGACGCCCTGATCCTTCAGAAGAGGTGGGTCTTAAGTTTTGTCCTGAAGGCCTGGGACTGCAAATCTTCGTTCTCCCTTCGATTTGTAGCGGGACTTGGGGATATGGAGGAGGTTTTGGTTGATTGATCGGAGAATGCGATTGGGTGTGTAGTGTTTTAGCTTCTCGCATAAATTTTGAGGAGCATTTCCTTGTGTGCACGTATGGGTGAGGCAGAGGGTCTTGAATGTGACCCGATCCTTTACACTTAGCCAATGCAGGGTCCTCAGTGAAGGGGTGATGGATTCCCAAGGTTTTATCCCTGTTACCAGTCTGGCTGCCGTGTTCTGGACGACTTGTAGGCGCGAAATCTGATATTTAGGTAGTCCTATGTAGAGGGAGTTTGCGTAGTCGAGTTGGGAGTTGATGATTGCTCCAACTACTACTGCTATGTCCTCTTCCGGGATGAAGGGGATGAGTCTATGCAGCAGTCGGAGGAGATGATGCGATCCGCTGACTACTGATCCTATTTTTGCATCCATCGACATGTGTAGGTGCGGTTTCCAGTGAGGGTGGCGTGCAGCGTTTCACTGTGCGGGTGGTTGCAGCTGTGGGAATTTGTGTGGGTCCCGCAGTGGCACCACTCGCACAGGTGTGAACCTAGTCTTAGGCCTCATCCACACGGGGCATACATTTAGCATACACCTGTGCGAGGGCTGTGCTTGCCCACATGGGCGTGCACAGGTGCTCCGCGCATACCCATTCAGGCAGTCCCATTCCTTTCAACTGGGAGGCAGCAGCTGCATGATACAGCTGCTGCTCCCAATCTGACAGCTGTGTGAGTACAGGTGCATGGCCTCAAATGTAGACAATGTGCATTCGGGGCTGTGCATCCGCAACCCACAAGGCTGCCAAATTGTAAGCAGCAGCTGTGTCCCAATTGAAATGAATGGGACTTCCTGCATGGGGATGCATGGAACACCTGTGCACCCCTATGCAGGCAATTACAACCTTCATTTGGGCATATGAGGCCTTACAGGAATATTTTTTAAAGCGGTGAATGTGACACTAAAGGTTAATCAATCATTGTAATTTAAAACACATGCACAATGAAGATGCATCTGCAGTGAATGTTTGGTGAATGTCCCATTCACTACTTTATAAATAGTAGTGTCCAATAGTAACATGCTTTATGAATTTGCTGCTTCTTGTAAAAAATAAAATAAGGTATTGCCGTGAAGGCAGCTTTAACCACTTAAGGACCTTGCCTGTTTTTCAGACTCTGTGTTTACACGGTAAAAACAATTTTTTTTCCTAGAAAATTACTTAGAACCCCCAAACATTATATATTGTTTTTTTTCTAACACCCTAGAGAATTGCAATACTTTCTGTCACACCGTATTTGCGCAGCGGTCTTACAAGTGCACTTTTTTTGAAAAAAAAATCACTTTTTTAATGAAAAAATAAGACAACAGTAAAGTTAGCTAAATTTTTTTTATATTGTGAAAGATAATATTACGCTGAGTAAATTGATACAAACATGACATGCTTCAAAATTGCACCCGCTCATGGAATGGCTTCAAAATTTTACCCTTAAAAATTTCCATAGGCGACTTTAAAAAATTCTACAGGTTGCATCTTTTGAGTTACAGAGGAGGTCTAATGCTAGAATTATTGCTCTCGCTATAACGATTCTGGCAATACCTCACTTGTGTGGTTTGAACACCTTTTTCATATGCGGGCGCTACTCACGTATGCGCTTGCTTCTGCACGTGAGCTCGTCGGGACAGGGCGCTTTAAACATTTATTTTTTTTTCTTATTTATTTTACTTGATTTTATTTATTTTTACACTGTTTTAAAAAAATAAATAAATGGGTCACTTTTATTCCTATTACAAGGAATGTAAACATCCCTTGTAATAGAAAAAAACATGACATGTCCTCTTAACCACTTAACGACCGCCCCATGTACATATACGTCGGCAAAATGGCATGGAGAGGCACAATCACGTACCTGTACGTGACTGCCTTCGTATGGGTGGGGGGTCCGATCGGACCCTCCTCTGGTACATGGGGCGGCCGGTATCGGTTCGGGAGCGATCCATGATGAGGCGGCGGCCATTGGTTTCTGGCCACCCCCTCGCGATCGCTCCCAGCGAATGAGAAGCTTCCTCTGCCTGTGTAATGTATACACAGGCAGGAGGAAGTGATGTCATCTCTCCATGCGGCGCTCACATAGACCGGAGCGCCATGGAGAGAAGACATCAGGTTAGTGCACAAACAGTACACTGACACCAGGACACATAGGCACACAATCCCCCCCCTCAGTCACCCCCAGATCACCCCCCAGCCCCCAGTCACAGTGTCACTGATTGCAGTGATCATTTATTTACTGATCACTGCAAACAGTGTCATCTGTGATAGTAAAAGTGTCAGGGCAGTTAGTGTTAGATCCAGGGTAGCCCCCCAAACCCCCCTAATAAAGGTTTAACCCCTTAATCCCCCCCAGGTAACCCTTTCACCCCCTATCACCACTGTCACTAAGCGATTGTTTTTCTGATCGCTGTATTAGTTATGCTGGTGTAGCTAGGTAGTCAGTTATTTTTTTAGGTTCGCCGCCAGGTTTTTATAGCGTCGGGAACCCCCATATATTATCTAATAAAGGTTTTAACCCCGATTGCTCCTAGAGTTAACCCTTTCACCAGTGATCACCGTATAAGTGTCACTGGTGACACTGGTTAGCCAGTTAGTTATTTCGGTTCCCCGTCAGGTTTTTATATAGTGTCAGGTATCCTCATATATTACCTAATAAAGGTTTTAACCCCCTGATTGCCCCTAGTTAACCCTTTTACCAGTGATCACCGTATAAGTGTTACGGGTGACACTGGTTAGTTAGTTTGCTTTTATAGTGTCAGGGCACCCGCCGTATATAACCCAATAAAGGTTTAACCCCGATTGCCCGGCGGGTGATATCAATTAGGTTTTAGCATCAGAGAGGGTCTGCGTCGCCCCAGGCAGCGTCAGGTTAGTGCCAGTAGCGCTAACACCCACGCGTGAAGCATACTTAGTGGTATAGTATCTGAACAGATCAATATCTGATCTGATCAGATCTATACTAGCGTCCCCAGCAGTTTAGGGTTCCCAAAAACGCAGTGTTAGCGGGATCAGCCCAGATACCTGCTAGCACCTGCGTTTTGCCCCTCCGTCCAGCCCAGGCCACCCAAGTGTAGTATCAATCACTGTCACTTACAAAACACAACACACATAACTGCAGCGTTCGCAGAGACAGGCCTGGTCCCTGGGACTCAAGTGCTGTAGAGGTTATTTCACCACCACAGTTAAAAAAAGAGCATATATGCCGAAGCATGGGGGCAGCAGGGGCGGAGGAGCAATTTTGCTCCTAATGCCGCAAACATAAGGTCGAAATTCCGACGGAGGCTTGCCCGTGGAAAAGCCTGACCGTGTGTACGTGACATAACTTTTGCGGGAGGATGCCCTCATGCTTCGGTATATATAAATGGTGCATGAATGCCCATCATTAGAAGTGGGTGAATGAAGGGAGGTATTCTAATGGTGGGCATACCCACCGATCAAACTCTTTTTTTCGTTCAGCCAACAGGCTGCATGAAAAAAAAAGATTTCATGTAAAAGCAATCCTAGCAGCTAATTAGCCTCTGGACTGCTTTTACAAGCAGTGGGAGGGAATGTCCCCCCCCCGGATATAAAAAGCGCCATTGGGAAATTGAGAAAGCATTTTATCACACCGATCTTGGTGTGGTCAGATGCTTTGAGGGCAGAGGAAAGATCTAGGGTCTAATAAACCCCAGTGTTTTTTCAAAAAAAGAGTACCTGTCACTACCTTTTGCTATCATAGGGGATATTTACATTCCCTGAGATAACAATAAAAATGATAAAAAAAAAAAATGGAAGGAACAGTTTAAAAATAAAATAAAAAAGCAAAATTAATAATGAAAAAAACAAAACACCCCTGTCCCGCCCTGCTCTTGCGCAAAGGCGAGCGCAAGCTTCGGTCTGGCGTCATATGTAAACAGCATTTGCACCATGCATGTGAGTTATCACCGAAAAGGTCAGATCGAGGGCAGTCATTTTAGCAGTAGACCTCCCTCTGTAAATCTAATGTGGTAACCTGTAAAGGCTTTTAAAAATGTATGTAGTTTGTCGCCATTGCGCGTTTGTTCGAAATTTTAAAGCATGTCGTGTTTGGTATCCATTTACTCGGCCTAAGATCATCGTTTTAATTGCATCAAACATTTGGGCAATATAGTGTGTTTTAGTGCAGTAAAATTAAAAAAAGTGTATTTTTTCCCCAAAAAATGTGTTTGAAAAATCGCTGCACAAATACTGTGAGGAAAAAAAATGCAACACCCACCATTTTAATCTGTAGGGCCTTTGCTTTAAAAAATTATATAATGTTTGGGGGTTCAACGTAATATTCTTGCAAAAAAAAAAAAATGTTTTCATGTAAACAAAAAGTGTCAGAAAGGGCTTCGTCTTCAAGTGGTTAGAAGAGTGGATGAAGTGTGACATAAGCTTCCTAATGTTGTGCATAAAATGCCAGGACAGTTCAAAACCCCCCCAAATGACCCTATTTTGGAAAGTAGACACCTCAAGCTATTTGCTGAGAGGCATGTCGAGTCGATTGAATATTTTATATGTTGACACAAGTTGCGGAAAAAATATATATTTTTTTTTTGCACAAAGTTGTCACTAAATGATATATTGCTCAAACATGCCATGGGCATATGTGGAATTACACCCCAAAATACATTCTGTTGCTTCTCCTGAGTACAGGGATACCACATGTGTGGGACTTTTTGGGAGCCTAGCCGCGTACGGAACCCCAAAAACCAAGCACAGCCTTCAGCCTTTCTAAGGGTGATAGGTAGTGAGGAGTGAAATCAAAAATTTGCACCCTCAGAAATCCTGAAGGCGGTGCTTGGTTTTCGGGGTCCCGTACGCGGCTAGCCTCCCAAAAAGTCCCACACATGTGGTATCCCCCATACTCAGGAGAAGCAGCAAAATGTATTTTGGGGTGCAATTCCACATATAACCATGGCATTTGTGAGCAATATATCATTTAGTGACAACTTTTTGTAATTTTTTTTTTGTCATTATTCAATCACTTGGGACAAAAAAAAAATATTCAATGGGCTCAACATGCCTCTCAGCAATTTCCTTGGGGTGTCTACTTTTCAAAATGGGGTCATTTGGGGGGGGGGGTTTGTACTGCCCTGCCATTTTAGCACCTCAAGAAATGAGATAGGCAGTCATAAATTAAAAGCTGTGTAGATTTCAGAAAATGTACCCTAGTTTGTAGACGCTATAACTTTTGCGCAAACCAAAAAATATACGCTTGACATTTTTTTTACTAAAGACATGTGGCTGAATACCTTTTGGCCTAAATGTATGACTAAAATTTAGTTTATTCGATTTTTCTTATAACAAAAAGTAGAATATATCATTTTTTGCATAGGATGCATTAGGGTGAAAAAACAGGGTTTACAAACCCTTCACTTTAAGTATACTGTTTTCATATTTTGTTTTTAATATTTAGGCACTGTTTGATAAAGCAAAAGCTACATATCACAATATATGTGAATTAAAGTCCAGCCAAACCTTATTTTGTTTCTTTCTTGATAGTGTGGGGAATGATTAGAACCACTATCAGATTTTTACTACTATCCTGGCTACTGCTACAGAAACATTACTAAGCCAAATTCTTCAGCAAAGTGCCTCTTCCCAGGAAGTGAATATTTCTTCATGCTCTTCCTTTGAGTAACATCATGCACAGAGGGAATAATGGGTTTTGTGGGGGAAAATAAAACAGGCAGAGCATTACTTTACATTGCTTTAGTGGGTTTCCAGATATGGGAAGTAACAAAGATCATCAAGTTAGACTGTATATTTGTGAAATGAGTTACAGCATCACTGTGCAACAAAGCAACAGGGCTTGACATTACTAACAGAAGGCCCCAACTAGTTAAACTGATAAGAAGACCCACAAAAATGTGTTAATTTCCTAGGTGGATATGAAACCTCCTAAAATAATAGAATCAGTCACTGTGACAGTCATAGCTCCTGTTCTCCACCTGCTATACAAAGAGAAGAAAGCAGGCCAAATTCTCATTTAAATTGCAGCACCACAAATGATGATGAACCCACATGAATTAGTAACGGTATTGCTAGAATTCCTGTAAATGATGTTTTCCCTTTGAGCAATTTGAAATCTTGCACCATGGAACAATACCGCTACTGAACAACTGGTACAACTCCAAAGCAGCAACCCAGAAATTAAAGTGGTACTCCAAATATTTTTTAATGTTTTGTATTGTACAGGAAAACATTAAAACCTGTGTCAAATTCTATAGTTGTGTACTATGTTTGGAAAATCATCCTCATTACCTATTCCAGCGACCAAATTGGAAATTTGTGTAAATACATCTCCAATGGGAATACAGTAAGCTAAAAAAATAAATAAATTATATATGGTTTATATATATATATATATATATATACACACACACACACACACTTCCCCCATCTAGTTTCTTTACAACAGCAGACTAACTGCAGTGTAATATATAATGTTTAATCCAATGCTGAATATATAATTTTATGCAGACTAAAATTCATGCATTGTTTTATATGCTGTGTAGTAAGCAGTCAGAAAACGTATCAGTTTAGGTTGTTGTGCAATTAATCAAATACCATTACAATCATAGTTTACTTTATTGTGGGCGGTTGGTGCCTTCTCCATTACTTTTCAGACAAGTTTTTGTCCCTTTCCTCTCTCCAGCAGAAAAAGTGTTAATATAAGCAGAATCCTTGGCAGTGTGTGTTAAAGGTTAGAGGAATAATCAGTCACTTGAAAAACACTACATAAACATTTTTCCGGATGTAATTTTCAGTCCAAGGATACATTTCCCAGTAGAAATCAGCGGCTAAAAAGGAAATCATTTAGTCTCCATAAGTGCCAAATTGTATCCTGATTTTTCCTGGCCTGGCTCAGCTTTCAAAACTAGTGGTTCAACTTCTGCAATCTTTCACCCAAAGACTATATAAACACGTCCTTATAATAACGACATAATCTTTGGGTGGGCCAATTTATGCTGGATTATGAAAATACTTAAAATACAAAATCACATAATGACTGCTGTGCTTTCGCCTTTCCACTCCAGTACGTAAAAAAAAAGATAGCTCATGGCAGCTATATAGTGATGTGCTAAACCGTATAATCTGAAAGCTGCCGTGTGTTTGTTTATAGGCTCCTAAGTTATTAAAGCTTTGGTGAATTGAGCCAATCAAATTACCTTTACAGCTGAAATGTAAAGTGATAAGGGCCCATCTCACACACTCACAATATACAAAAGGTTTTGTAATGGTTGGAGGACACATAGCTGAATTTTAAAACACAAATTCATAATCACATGGTTTTCTAACTATTTTGTTTTTTAACAAATGACCATGTACATTATGAAAATAGGTCTTCAAGCAGTCCAATCCTCAAATGTTAATTTATAAAACTATACTAGCCGCAAAAGAAATCTGTGGAAGCATGTAAAGTCAGAAATTTGACTATATTAACCTCCTCACATATAAATTGGGAGTGATTGCTTCCTGGAAGATTCCTGGAAGAAGTGTTGTGTATCTTCTTCTATTTCCACTTGACATGTCACCAATTACATCACATTGTTGGTTAATGAGGCACTTCTTGAAATGTCATGCTTTCTGTAACAGCAAGGAGCCTAAGTGAATAGAACTACAGCAATTCATGGCTATAAAAGTGAATTAGCAGGTAGGCTTTAGTCCCTGCAAACATTTTTAACATGTAAACAATCTTCCTGGGATGGATAAATTGAAACTAATAGAAAGACTGAATATTTTGACTTTCATGAAGAGTATGCTGATCAGCCTCCCGCTGCTATGGTCAAGTGACCATGACCTAGGTTATTATTTATGTGATCTCTGCAAAAGGGGAAATTCTGAATTTAAGACCAAATATTTAGGGTTTTACTTATAAGATCAAGCCTTTCAAACATTTTAGTAACCTTCAGTAGAACTGTAAATATATAATTACATTAACAATAATGTATAGGTCATCTTTTACATCATAAGGTTGATTTACTAAAGAAGTTGAGAATGTTCACTCAAATAATTGTGTGAATATTCACTTCAATTAACAAGTCATATAACAATCAGATTATTGCTTATTTAATTTGCACATGATTGCTTTTAAAGTGAATATACAGCGGGTACAATAGTTTTGAACTGGTCAGGATTTTTCTAGGTAAATATATCTCTAAAGGTGCTATTGCCATGAAATTTTCACCACATTTCGGTAACAACCCATGCAATCCATATATACAAAGAAACCAAAACAAATACGCTCAGAAATTAAGCTATGTGTAATAAAATGGAATGACACAGGGACAAAGTATTGAACACGCTAACTGAAATTTACTTAATACAAAATCCTTTGTTGGTAATGACAGCTTCAAGATGCCTCCTGTATGGATAAACTAGTCGCATGCATTGCTCAGGTGTGATTTTAGCCCATTCTTCCACACAGTCTTCAAATCTTGAAGGTTCTGTGGGCCTCTTCTATGAACTCTGATCTTTAGTTCTTTCCATAGATTTTTTATTGGATTCAAGTCAAGTGATTGGCTGGCCGTTCTAGCTGCTTTATTTTCTTTCTTTGAAACCAATTGAGAGTTTTCTTGACTTTGTGTTTGGGATCATTGTCTTGCTGAAATGTCCACCTTCCTTTCATCTTCATCATCCTGGTTGATGGCAGCAGATTTTTATCAAGAATGTTTTGGTACATTCTTCCATATATCCTTCCTTTAATGATATGAAGTTTGCCAGTACCATATGCAGAAAAACAGCCCCACACCATGATGTTCCCACCTCCAAACTTTACTGTTGGTATGGTGTTTTTGGGGTGATGTGCACTGCCCTTTGACCTCCAAACATGGTGTGTATTATGGCATCCAGAGTTCAATTGTGGCCCATTTTGACCAGACTATATTCTCCCAATATTTCACATGTCTAAATGTTTGTCTAAATGTTGTGCAGCAAACTTTAATCGAGCTTCAACATGCTTTTTCAGCAATGGAGTCTTGCGTGGTGAGCGTGCAGGCCATGGCGGTTGAGTGCATTACTTATTGTTTTCTTTGAAACTATTGTACCTGCTAATTTCAGGTCTTTCTGAAGCTCTTCACAAGTGGTCCTTGGCTCTTGGGCATCTCTTCTGATAATTATTTTCACTCCTCTTTCAGAAATCTTACGAGTAGCACCTGTTCGTGGCCGGTTTATAGTGAAATTATGTTTTTTCCACTTCCGGATAATGGCCCCTGCAACAATAAGTTTGCAAAGGTCTTGAGAGAGCTCTTTGCTTTTACCCATCATGAGATGTTCCTTGTGTGACATCTTGGTAATAAGACAGCTTTTTATAGGCCATCAGTTGAGACTGAACCAGCTTATATTAATTTTCACTGACAAGGGGCAGGATTGCTTTCTAATTACTGATAGATATCAGCTGGTGTTTTGGCTTTCCATGCTTTTTTGCACTCCCCCCCTCCCCTTTTCTTCATTACACATAACTTAATTTTTTAACTTATTTGTTTTTGTTTTTTTGTGTGTATGGATTGCATGGGTTGTTATCGATATGTGGTAAAAATGTCATGTCAATAGCACCTTTAGGAATATATTTACCTAGGAAAATGGTGACGTGTTCAATACTTATTTTACCCGCTGTATGTACAGTATGATCTCTGATGTAAAACCTGTAGGGGGCATTTGTTTCTTGAGTGACATAACACAATCTCCCCTACTATGAAATTAAAGAATACGTTCACCTTTGGAACATATTCCATGTTCCACGCATATTTGGGTGGGGGTTCCTCAACCCATACCCGCTGTCACTTTTTGAAAACGGCACCGTTGTGCAGGGATCCGCCCAATAAACTACAAGTACCATCTTCCACTGCGGCAGACGGACTTGTAGTTTCAATGGACTGTGGGGATGTTGATGAATGCTCTCGTAGTCCACTGACATGTCCTCTGGCTTTCAAACAGAAAGCCTTCACAGAGGTACAGGCTAAAAGCTGGAGGACATGTCTGCAGGAGCCCACATTTCACCCATGAGCTACTGATTGCAAGTACAATGCTTTGAAGGAAAAAATAATAAATGCACATTTTTTTTCTGTAAAGATGAACTTATCCTTTAAAACAGTTAGTCCACACAAAGGTAAATTAGCTACTGTATGAATGGATATTAATGGGCTGAAACACACAATAGGTTTGCACATGTCAAGTGGGGGCTAAATACAAAATGTGTATAGCTTTAAAGTATAACTAAATACCTGTCAGGTATGTGTTGCTGTCTGTGTCCTTGTTAGGGAGATGCACCCTTCTCTGTTTGTCCTGGTAACCATCATCACTAAAAGTGAAATTGAAATTAAATCCCAAATTTTGGGTTGTCACCAGAACAGTAATAAAGGGTAATTCTTCCAATGGGGTCACTTGTTCTGGTGACTGCCAGGGATTTCCTCACTTTGGAGAGATTTCCTCTCACTTCCTGTTTTGACTATGGGACAGACTAAAGGACACAGATGGTAAATGACTAAGCTGTTGCATGGTGTTGGTGACTAAATAGATTTGCATATTTTTAAGATGCAAGCTGCAACCTACTGGCTAAAGTTCTAAGAGTTGTGGAAGTTTACTGTACTTCTATGTTGAGCTAACAAGTCATTAAAACAATATCTATATGGTACTACTATGGTATGTTATCATACTTTGTTTCTTTATAGTCTTTTAGTGACAAAATATACTTTCAATAAATACAAAGTTTATTTCAAGTTAACAGGGGTTTTGGTATAATTTATTTAAAGTATTAGTTGGCAGTTATCTTAGTTGCTAAATTAAAATGGACCTATGGGTCTGTTAGAAAGCAGTCAGGGGTATAGATGTGGTATTTGTTTTCTGACACTGATAATATTTGTTAGTCAGCATTAAAGACTGTTAATGGGTGTGTCAGTAAATTTGTATCAGACTGTCATTAAATAAAAAATAGTGCGTCAGTACTGAAGTATGCCAGCCATGGGCCAATGCACGGGCATATGTACATAGAGTGCAGAGGGGGCATCGGCTTTTGGGTGTATTGGATTAATGGCTTAGCCATGGCTACTTCTATACTATAGCTTCCATGAATGAAAAGCACACTACAAACGGAGGTCCACCTTCTCCATTCACAGATACTTTTTCATTAACAGAAGCTTCTATGAAAGAAGGAGGGGAGCAAAAGGGACCAGCTAAGTTGTCACTCTTGATGAGTGCCTGTCACAGACCCCCGCGTTCTATTAACCCCCCAATGAACTGAAAGATTATGGTGGTGGGGGTAGGGGGGGATCGGAGAAGGAAGATTTCACCTAAACCATGAGCCAGCAGTACAAGGGACACATTGACAGTAAGTAATGCACCTTGTGCTGATTTTGAGTGAATTTTGACTTAACTTAAGTGGTAATAAATCCAAAACAAAAATGTAAGATCTTGCAGGCTTTTGCCCTCTGTTTTTACCTAGTGATCTGGCCAGTAACACACCTCTTGTATTGGAGTGCCCCTACTCTCGATGAAGGAATACAGGAGCACCTTTGGTCAGCAGCATTGTCAGGCTGGGGGGGAATAAAGGTTTTACATAAATAAATAAAAGATGATCATTGTAAGCACCCCTGTCAGCATTAAAAATTATTTGTCTCATCCCTCTAACTGGTACATCTGCAAGAGGACTTGTTCTTTTGAAAAGCAACAGACTTAACAAGCCAGATCACCAGGTGAAAATAAGGAAAATAAAACCTAAAAAAAGAAAAACAATGCATCCACCACTTTTTTTAACCACTTGCTTACTGGGCACATAAACCCCCTTCCTGCCCAGGCGAAATTTCAGCTTTCGGCACTGCGTCGCTTTGAATGACAATTGCGCGGTCGTGCGACGTGGCTCCCAAACAAAATTGATGTCCTTTTTTTCCCACAAATAGAGCTTTCTTTTGGTGGTATTTGATCACCCCTGTGGTTTTTATTTTTTGCGCTATAAACAAAAAAAGAGCGACGATTTTGAAAAAAAAACACAATATTTATTACTTTTTGCTTTAATAAATATCCCAATTTTTTTTTTAAAAAAAGTTTTTTCCTCAGTTTAGTCCGATACGTATTCTTCTACATATTTTTGGTCAAAAAAAATCGCAATAAGCGTTTATTGATTGGTTTGCGCAAAAGTTATAGTGTCTACAAAATAGGGGATAGTTTTATAGCATTTTTATTAATATTTTTTTTTTACTAGTAATGGCGGCGATCAGCGATTTTTATCGTGACTGCGACATTATGGCGGACACATCGGACACTTTTGACACCATTTTGGGACCATTCACATTTATACAGCGAACAGTGCTATAAAAATGCACTGATTACTGTATAAATGTGACTGGCAGGGAAGGGGTTAACACTAGGGGGCGAGGAAGGGGTTAACTATGTTCCCTATTTGTGATTCTTACTGTGGGGGAGGAGACCAATCTGTGTCCCTATGTACAAGAGACACAGCATCTGTCTCCTCTCTCCCTGACAGGACATGGATCTCTGTGTTTACACACAGAGATCCACGTCCTGCTTCTGTAACTGCCGATCGAATGTACCTGGCGGACATCGCGGCCGCCAGGCACGCTCCTCGGCATCACGTGATGCGCGCCGCACAGCTGTTCCCCGCCGCGCACCCTCGGCGGCGCGCGGCGGGATGTAAGCAGAGAAGGACGTCCTGGGGACGTCCTCTCGGCACTTAAGAGCCGCGCTGCAGCCGTCTTTCGGCTATAGCGCGGGTCTCAAGTGGTTAACTATACTGTATACTGCCTTGAAAAACCCCTTGAAATTTTCCACATTTTGTCATGTTACAACCAAAAACGTAAATGTATTTTATTTGGATTTTATGTGATAGACCAACACAAAGTGGCACATAATTGTGAAGTGGAAGGAAAATTATAAATGTTTTTCAATTTTTTTTACAAATAAATATTTAGAAAAAAATGTGGCGTGCATTTGTATTCAGTCCCCCTAAATCAACACTTTGTAGAACCACCTTCCGCTGCAATTACAGCTGCAAGTCTTTTTGGGGATGTCTCTACCAGCTTTGCATATCTAGAGAGACATTTTTGCCCATTCCTCTTTTCAAAATAGCTCAATCTCTGTCAGATTGGATGGAGAGCGTCTGTGAACAGCAATTCTCAAGTCTTGCCACAGATTCTCAATTGGATTTAGGTCTGGACTTTAACTGGGCCATTCAAATACATGAAAATGCTTTGATCTAAATCATTCCATTGTAGCTCTGGCTGTATGTTTAGGGTCGTTGTCTTGCTGGAAGGTGAACTTCCACCCCAGTCTCAAGTCTTTTGCAATCTCTAACAGGTTTTCTTCTAAGACTGCCCTGTATTTGGCTCCATCCATCTTCGAATCAACTCTGACAAGCTTCCCTGTCCCTGCTGAAGAAAATCATCCCCACAACATGATGCTGCCCTCACCATGTTTCACGGTGGGGATGGTGTGTTCAGGGTAATGTGCAGTGTTAGTTTTCTGTCACACATAGTATTTTGCTCAAAGTTCAGTTTTGGTCTCATCTGAGCAGAGCACCTTCTTCTACATGTTTGCTGGGTCCCCCACATGGCTTCTCGCAAACTGCAAACAGGACTTCTTATGGCTTTCTTTCAATAATGGCTTTCTTCTTGCCACTCTTCCATAAAGGCCAAATTTGTGGAGTGCACGACTAATAGTTGCCCTGTGCACAGATTCTCCCACCTGAGCTGTGGATCTCTGCAGCTCCTCCAGAGTTACCATGGGCCTCTTGCCTGCTTCTCTGATTAATGCTCTCCATGTCCGGCCTGTCAGTTTAGGTGGACGGCCATGTCTTGGTAGGTTTGCAGTTGTGCCATGCTCTTTCCATTTTAAGATGATGGATTGAACAGTGCTCCGTGAGATGTTCAAAGCTTGGGATATTTTTTATAACCCAACCTTGCTTTAAACTTCTCCACAACTTTATCCCTGACCTGTCTGGGGTGTTCCTTGGCCTTCATGATGCTGTTTGTTCACTAGGGTCCTCTAACAAACCTCTGAGGGCTTCACAGAACAGCTGTATTTATACTGAGAATAAATTACACACAGGTGGACTCGATTTACTAATTAAGTGACTTCTGAAGGCAATTGGTTCCACTAGATTTTAGTTAGGCGTATCAGAGTAAAGGGGCCTGATTACAAATGCACACCACACTTTTCAGGTATTTATTTGTAAAAAAAATAAAAAAAACTTTGAAAACCATTTATTATTTTCCTTCCACTTTACAATTATGTGCTACTTTGTGTTGGTCTATCACATAAAATCCCAATAAAATACTTTTTTTTGGTTGTAACATGACAAAAATTTGGAAAATGTCAAGGGATATGCATACTTTTTCAAGGCACTCTATATACATACACAACCTGAAAACATTCTGTTTAAAGATGGCTGTAATAATATGTACCATATATTGTATTTTCAGGTACTGGCAAATTTATGGGTCAGCTTTCTGCAATTGTTAGTAAGAATTTCTTGAATAACAGAAAATAATGGTTGCTTAATACTGTATCTTGAAAGCAGAGCTGACAAATGATCAGAATGTAACCCTGCTCACTTACCACACAGTATGAATGGCGGCTGTATTATGCAAACACAGTTCTCACCCTTGAAAAATATTTTAGCAATTGCATGAATGGTCAAAGGTTATATCAACATTATTTTTAAGAGGGACAGTATGATCTAAATATAAAGCAACTCATTATAAACACAATTTACAGCTGTTTAAAAAAAAATCATTCATAATTCTAGGGTTCAACATGTGCAGATCTGCAGCTTTTTAACCAAAATACGATATTAGCTATCAACGGGTTTACTTCATGAAGTTTGCTTGTCAGCTTTTGTAGGCAGAGTGCCAGTTTTAGATATGAATGACACAACCAACTCTTGTTCTTTTGCAGTGCTCCAAAGTCTACATTAAGCTAATTTTCATGAGAAACTCACTTTTTTAAAAGATAAAAACACATCAACACATGCATTTAGTCCCTTTTGATAGATATGTCAGTAAATGTCAGTTACATGAAGTGCAAAATCACAAAAGCACATGCGAGAACACTTGCTGGGTTTTCTCAAACTCAACAGCTTTATCTGATGCAGCAGACCCTGGTAATCATCATCAATCATGAATGCAGAAGAGCAGTATCTGGTACAGTAGGAAAAACTCTATGGACCAACATGCAGCACCACTAGAAAGTTAAAACCCAATTGAACTTTTCTGTTTTTATTTGTGGGATCCAGTCAAGTTGCCTAAAAAGTAAAATAGGTGCTAGTGTTTGTTTTTGTTTTTTAATCTGCTATTGCTGGAGCTTCTCTGTGATAGCAGCATGCTGTAGATCTCTCTCTGCTCTTACACATAATACAGTAATTCGGATCACCAGCAGTACAACATGGTCCCTAAACAGTTACAACTGGGCTTTAGTGAACAAGGCTCATGCTTCCTGAGAAAGGTTGTTGATTGATGCACTGCAGATGGGGCACTGGAAAGAAAGCATGCTGTCAACACAGGGGCGTTTGATATAGGACTACAGCAATAGTACATTAAAAACAACACTAACACTTACCTTACTTTTTAGATAACGTGACTGCATCTGGAGTAGGTCTTCATAGCGGATATGGAACTTTCAGGAAGATAATTCCAAGACAAAATAATAAGGATAGGAGCTGGACAAAGAATGCGCAACAAAGACACCCAATGCATAAATGAAAAGGTTTAATATCCTTTCAGAACAATTAGAAATACAAAGCTTAACACACAGTTGCTTCAAAGAATCTGTACAGGCAACACAGGACATAATGGAGTTGATTTACTAAAGGCAAATAGACTAGTCACTCTGCAAGGGATGGTACACTTTGCAAGGGAACTTCCCCAGAGCTTAGTAAATGAGGGGAAACACTGCTGACTTCCATCACCCAATTATTTGCAAGCAATTTTTATTTATTTTTTTGCACGTGATTGACTTACTGATAGCATGCTTAAGCCCTGTACACACGATCGGATTTCCTATGGATTCTAATCCGATGGATTTTTCCATCGGAAATCCGATGAAGCTGACTTCCATCAGTCTTGCCTACACACCATCAGTCAAAAAACCAACCGTCCCAAACGCCGTGATGTAAAACACTCAGACGAGCCGAGAAAAATGAAGTTCAATGCTTCTGAGCATGCGTCGACTTGATTCTGAGCATGCGTAGGTTTTTTCTCCGATGGAGTCCCACACAGACGATCGGAATTTGCTATTGTTTTTTTTTTCCATCGGATAAATTTAAAACATGTTCTATTTTTAATCACCGATGGAAAAAAGACCGATGGGGCCCATACACGATCCATTTGTCCGATGAAAAAAGTCCATCGGACTGTTTTCATCGGTAAAACCGATGAAAAAAGTCCATCGGACTGTTTTCATCGGTAAAACCGATCGTGTGTGCACGGCATTAGACTTCACAAGAGTCATGTACACATTGTGATGCCAGATTTCCCACTACCAACCTGCCTGCCCCCTGTCAAGAGCTCTGAACACCATGGGCACACTAAAGAATAGATAGCTTTGTGAACCTTTATTTTCTGCACAAATAAAATTCCTACAAAACGTACCCTACGATGGGCACCACCAGGGTCATTTGTTTTCCTTAATTAGGAAGCTCAACTTTTTCACCAGGTGTTGAAGATGGCTATTTCAAAGACCTTTTTTTACTTGAGGATTTATAGGTCCCATCATTTCATAACACATCAAAACTGGCTCTTGACAGGGCAGCAGACTCATACCAGGTGCAGCTGGACTTTTAGCGAATGGTCCAGTTATGCATTTTCGTCAGATATTTACCTCGACCCACTGACTTTCACAGACATGTTAGGAAGGGGGGGGGGGGGGAAGAAAAAATTACATCTGCATATACTGTACAGTATATAAAAAGGGAGACAGACCTAAACCTACAATTTACCCTGGGAAATAAAGAGAGAATCCTGTACTTTATACATAAAACCCTACTTTGCACAATATACCAAAAAACAATATTAAAAGTCATCACCTGCAAGTACAAGACACCCCAAATACGCCACCATATATTCCCAACAGCTATTAACACCTGCTGAAAATTTGGGCAAATAAGTATCTTACATTTAATCTGGTCCTGTGACATACTGAAACATTTATGGCACAGGGTTCAGACCATCTTTTAAAAATTCACATATTTGACAATTCTAGTTGACTGCCTTTTTTCACCTACAGCACAACCCCATACCTTGGAACACATTTATCCTCACCCCTGAGCATAGGGCTCTCTTGTTTTGTGCAATGACTCCACTCACCAGTACAAAGCCCCAATGGCTGGATAGACGCATGGCTTGACAAATGCTTGGTGCTCATGGACAGACCCCACCCCACCATTTTTGATTCCTTCTATCTTTTTATTAAATTTTTTTAATCTGTTTTTTTTCTTTTTATTCCTCTCATTTCTTACCCTGCCTCACTGCTCCTTTTTTTAACGACCCACTTCCATTATTAACTCTTTTACATCACTATGAAACTACACAGTCAGAATTGCGACTTCATAGACAAGCTCACCTCACCGCTGTACCCAGATCAGTCAGAGACACATAGACACAATATAGTGAACAGCATGCCTACTTTATTGTCATTTCTTGCATTATGGAAAACGGTTGTTATTTTTCTTTGTACTTACCTGAGAGAATATGCTCTAATGTGACAGTGTGTTATCCCATTCCCATTGTCCAAACCATTTTTAAAAATAAAGAATTTATAAAAAGCAAAGAATTAAACAAAGTATTCTAAAGATTGAAAAATACCAGGGTAAGGAAAGGCCTAATCAATATCATGATCTGGGAACAGGCACTAATTTCCATCATCATTCTTAATGTTGTAGAATGTTAGTGCATCCTCTGAGAATATAAAGAATAATTTATTTTGATACAAATCTGGAAAGTCCAGGGAGAAGTGCAGTAAGTTTCACATCTGTGTCTGCACATTCATGTCTAGGGAATAATGGATCTGTCGTAACGTTCACAGAAAAATGTGAGAAAGTGTTCAATCTCATGAATGTAGCAAAGTAGTGTGCTACTTGTGATCTTATGTCATGGCTTAGGTTCAATGAAGGGGGCAAGGGGAGGACTCAAATGAAAGATACTGCAACAATCACACTTGGAAACAGAACACGCATACTGGCAAAAATCAGAACTAAATATGTTGGACGTTTAGCTATATAGTGCAAAACAAACGTGCATGTAAACATTCCAAATATTCCAGCTAAACATTGATGCCAAGTTATAACAATTTCTTAATGTGATCCTGTCATCTTTTGGAGCCCCATGTGTTGAAATTTTGCCACTTGCTTCTCCACAACCACTACAGGTATTTCACACTTTCAGGTAAGTAGGATATCTGCTCCACTGCTAGGACACCCGATCCACACTGCACTTGTTTTTTTCTTGATGGCTCATACCTCACTACAAGCCAATTTTCTATTTACATCTATGCGTATGCAATATCATTAATTTGTTGTTGTTGTTTATTCATTATGAAGAGTGAAAATGTACCTAAACCAAAAAAACAAAAATCTAATATATTTGAGCTTACTAGCCCCTCTGGTGTGGTGGCTGCATTCATTTTATTTTTTCAAGCTATTTTTGCTTTATTTACACCTGGTAATCATGCAAATAATGCACTTCCTGTCCCTGGGAGGCTATGCCACTCCTCCATTGATTTATGGAGGGAGACATAGTTGTTACCCTAGGCTGTCCTAGTGATATGGACTACAGAGATGTCCGTATCTCTTCATCTCTATTACATGGGGGCAGGACAACTGGTAGTTTACAGAAGATAGAGAGGAAGCCAGATATTCTTCTGTACAGCTCACAGGAAGTGACAAGGAGAGTGCATTTTTAGCAAGGTCAACGGGCAGTTTCTGTATTTAGTGAAAATGTTTCTGACTTGAATAAAAAAAAGAAAGAAATAAAATGCAAACACCACAATCAAGCACTGTAAGCTGCAATATATTACATTCTTACGTTCTTGAGTTTAGTTATCTTTGGAGGAGAATCATTTAGTGCATGATTTATGTATTTTTGTGCATTTGACATGTATTTCAATGGTCATGCTTAACACATATGAACACACAGTATGCATTACACCTTTTCACTTAAAAATGCGCAACAAAACTGCAGTACACAGGTGTGGACCTTTCTCAAAAAGTTGCCAGCATTTCAGAGGAGCCTTTAATTTGAATCAGTTTATTGCATGCAAGGGCACATGGTCCCCTTTTCCAAAAGCAGAACTTTACCCATAACAACTTGTTCTTCAGCAAGGAACATACATTCCACATCAGGGGTGCGCATCTTCACTGGTCTCACGATTTGATTACGATTATCTGGTAAGCGATTCGATTTGGGTCCGCGGTGCATTACGATTACCGATGAGCTCCCACTTCTGCTTCCTCCCTGCAATCTTCTGGGACACATCACAGGTGCCCGGCTATGCAGGACAGCGCAGTGAGACATGCGCACCCGGCTGTGAAGCTGCAAGCTATCACAGCCGGATGCCTACAGTAGTAGTATTGCCAGCGCCGTGGACAGGCGGGGGAGAGAATGGAGGGTTCGGATGGCCACGTCGCTGGATTGTGGGACAGGCGAGTGTCTTTTTGCGTACACTCGTGGAATGGCGACAAACTAAGGTACCTAAAAATCTCCATAGGCGAGGATTTAAAAAAAAGTAACGGTTACCAGGTTAGAGTTACAGGGGAGGTCTAGTGCTAGAATTATTTCTCTCGCTCTGACGATCGCGGCGATACCGCACATGTGGGATTTGAACACCGTTTACATATGCGGGCACGACTTGAGTATGTTTTCTTTGCTGCGCAAGCTTGCGGGGACAGGGGCGCTCTAAAAATATATATATTTTTTTATTTATTTTATTTCTTTTTTTTTTAAACACAAAGTTTGATCACTTTTATTGCTGTCACAAGCTTGTGACGGTGACAGTAATAGGTGGTGACAGGTACTCTTTATGGAGGGATCAGGGGTCTAAAAGTCCTCAAATCCCTCGTGGATCGGGTCTCCCGGTGGGACGGGAGGCCCGGTCAGAGCAGCGGAAGGTGGCGGGAGGGGGGGTGTCCCCTCCCGCTCCTCCGGGATAATAACCAAACGGCTTTTAGCCGCGTTGGTTGTTATCCCTGGAAAGCCGACTGCCCGCTCTAAAAACGGTACCGGGATGATGCTTGCAGCTGCGGGCATCATCCCGGTAACCGAATCATTTCGGCACCCCTATTCCACATTAATAATTATGCTACCAAAATTAGTGTGTGCTGTGAATTGCTGTGAATTGCCTTCAGCTTTGCTCCTGTTTTTTCTTGCTGTTGGCTGCAATTTTTCTGAAGCCCAGAGCCCCTGAGCAACAGTAAATAATAAAGTGTAACTAAATCCATCAATTTAACAGTTAAAATTACAATCCTGGAATGCCGGGATTGCCAACTGTCACATTTGCTTGTGTCCTCAACCAAACTGTCAAACATTTGATATGGCTGGTGTCATAACTGATCACGTGCAGCACCATGGCAGTTGCAGATCAAACAGAAGCAGCTTCCTTGGCTATAAAGGATAGGAGCGCTTGATTCCGCTGTAAGGTCGTCAGCAGATCAGCCTTTACAAATTCAGCAGTGCCTAAAAATAGAGAGCAATTGAGCATGTGCAGAGCAGGATGAGACAATGTATTACTGGATTTTAAACAGTAGAGACACTTATTTTTAATGCTTTACATCTCTATACCTGCAAAATGGGCCAGCCTGAAGGGATCTAGCAGGACTTAATTTTGTGACTAACGTTCCACTTTAACCACTTCCATACAGGGCACTTATAAACCTTCCTGCCCAGACCAATTTTCAGCTTTCAGCGCTGTTGCACTTTGAGTGACAATTGCGCGGTTATGCTACACTGTACCCAAACTAAATTTTTATAATTTTGTTCCCACAAATAGAGCTTTCTTTTGGTGGTATTTGATCACCTCTGGGATTTTTATTTTCTGCAAAAAAAAAAAAAAAGACCGAAAGTTTTGAAAAAAAAAAGTTTTTTTGTTTCAGTTACAAAACTTTTTAAATAAGTACGTTTTCTCCTTCAATGATGGGGCTGCACTGACGGGCACCGATGAGGTGGCACCAATGAGGTGGCACTGATGAGGTGGCATTGATGGGCACTAATAGGCGGCACTGATATGCAGCACGGATGGGCACGGGTAGGCGGCACGGATGGGCAATGATAGGCGGCACGGATGGGCACTGATAGGCGGCACGGATGGGCACTGATAGGCAGCACGGATGGGCACTGATAGGCAGCATGGATGGGCACTGATAGGCAGCACGGATGGGCACTGATAGGCAGCACGGATGGGCACTGATAGGCAGCACGGATGGGCACTGATAGGCAGCACGGATGGGCATGGATGGGCACTGATAAGTGGCACGGATGGGCATGAATGGACACTGATAGGTGGCACGGATGGGCCCTGATAGGCGTCACTGATGTACTGTAATGATGGATGCCAATCAGTGCCAAACAATAATGCCTGCCAATCAGTGATGCCCATTGTGGGCACTGATTGGCATCCATTGTGGGCACTGATTGGCATCCATTAGGGGCACTGATTGGCATCCCTGGTGGTCTAGGGTGGCATACCTGGTGGTGGGCATCCCTGGTGGTCCAGTGTGGGCATCCTGGGGGGGGGCTGCGCTGATAATCGATCAGCACAAACCCCCCCTGTCAGAGGAGCAGCCGATCGGCTCTCCTATACGCGCGTCTGAAAGACGCGAGTGAGGAAAAACCAATCACCGGCTCTTCTTGTTTACATCATGATCAGCCGTGATTGGACACGGCTGATCACGTGGTAAAGAGTCTCCGTCAGAGACTCTTTACCTAGATCGGTGTTGTGGGGTGTCAGACTGACACCCCACAGCAACGATCGCCGCGATGCTCGCGCCCCCGTGGCTCAATATCCTGATCACGTCATATGACGTCCGGTCAGGATATTGAAACCACTTTGCCGCCATCATTCTGTAATAGGACGGGCGGCAAGTGGTTAAGGTACAAACATACTAGTGTAAACAATCAAGTACAATTAATTTTTACAACCCTCATTCTATGTATTTAGGAATCCAGTATAAATAACAAACACATTCATAACCAGTATCTAAATCTCTTGTTCCTACAATGCTTTACATAGCCTTAAAGTAAAACTTTCTAGGTATGCTGTTTATGGGAATAAGCAAATTTATTTCAATATGCATTGGAATCAATGGGGGAGACAAATACAGGTTTTTCAATTTGTTGTAAGTGTACAATAGAGTTTAAAGCTGAACTCTGGGGAAAAAAAGATTTATCACTACAATGGGCTCCCTTCCCAACTGCCAATGTTAACCATCCATTTCGTCCAAAGCTTGTCGAATAAGGTGATATATATACCTTATTCCTCACTCCTGCAGCCTTTCTCCTGTTCATATGAAGTTTCTGTGGTCATCCTGTCCAATGCAGCAGAGGGCTCGTTCACATTCCAGAGCATCAGACAGTGGAGGAGAGCGTCAGTTGTGTATCAACTTATTCATCAAAGCAAAATGAGCAGTTAAATTGAAATATTTTTTTTCACACAGAGTTAAGCTTTAAATATCTTCTAAGAGTTACGGAAGTTGTTTTCATCTTCCTTGGATTTATTCTTCTGCCTCAAAACCAGCCATTGTTTTATTTTTTGTTTTTTTTCACAAAACAGAAAAAAAAACTAAGTAAAAATTAAACATTTAACACAACAGTAAACATACTTAAAAGATAAAAGAAGGGAAAAATAAAAATAGAAAAAAATAAATGTACCTAATTCAGCCCCAATTAAAAAAAAAACAATTAAAAAAAAAAAACTTCATGGTATACCCTTTGCAGTGAAGTGGAATGGACTCCAGCCTCCACTTTTTTTTTACTGAAATCAACTCATGATGTTTATCTGTTTTATTGCTCCTTTAGACTGTTATTCCATGCAAGCTGCTATTATTATCAGAATATTTGCTAATTCCCAGAGCTAATTTGCTAATATGCAATGGCAGTGTATACCTGTACATAGCACCCAATGATCCCTGAGATCTTGGGACAAGCCAAGTTCAAGTTTTAGGGATTCACCGTGGACTGGGCAGAAACAGGGCTATAGCTGGCCTAGTCAGCATACGTTATGGAAAGGACAGAGAGCTAACAGACACCTGGCAAACATGCAGGTGATTTGTATTTGTTTTTGGCATTATGTATTAGGATCACAATGCCTTTTTCTCTATAACTAATAAATAACATGGACTTGTAATAAAAGGATTCTCCAAAAAAATATTAAAGTTGACCAAAAGAGAACTTCGCATGAATGAACAACTTAAATATCTTGTAAATGAGAAAAAAAAAAAAAAGCACTTACACTCATGAAAAAAAAAAAAAAAAAAAGACATGACATTTTTTGCGTTCCTTTCTGACATAAAGAGTGTGAGTGAATGAAAGCTGCCATTATTTGTAAGTGAAGAAAGAAAAGGGAATGTACCCCTACTCCCCCACACACACTCCTTTGACAGCTCGCTTTGCTATTGTCACCTGTATCTGTTTCCAGGAAGCCATATTCATTAGGGTTAATCTCTCTCCTAAATGAATAAACAAAGGATTTCTCTGTCACAGGGAAAGGCCAGGTGAGGCGATACCGTCTTCTGACACAGAAAATCATCTGCACAAATGCAGTACAGGAAATTACCTGCTGCAACCCCACACCTGTGACCGCTTGGCAGGCATATGAGAGATGTTGAGATGCTTGCTGAAAAGCTAGCTCATTTTCAGTTACTAGTGGGCCCATATTCTAAAATTAAAATTGCCCCCTAATATAACCAAACAATATTTTTTATACATAACTCTATTTATCATTTGAGTCATTAAAACTGCAAACAAAACATAATTGAAACTACCATTGGTGCACTCTTACCCAGGCCAAAGTGGGATGAAACCCAAATTCTCACACCCTCTATGTTCATGTTATAGAATCAGGCCCACTGCATGTTTTATGTGCATGGGGAAGGTTGCTGTAACTTCAGAGAGCCATCAATTGCTCCAGGGTCAACAACCAAATAACGCATGCTTGTAAAAAGGAGCCAATTTTTTTTAAAGAAACATAGTTCAGATCAAACCTACAACTTTTTTTTTTAATTCACCTGGAACATGGTTCTTAAGAAAACAATGAGGTTGATTTACTGCTCACATAAAGTGTGGGGATTTAAACTTTAATTATCCAATCATGCACATGAAATAAACAGGGATGTACTTTTCACATAATTGGCCAATTGAAATTAATCTTCACAAAATTTATTGTGTGAACATTTTTAATTCATTTAGCAAACCGGCCTCACTGTCACTTTGCCCATTCAGGGTAAACTGACAGTGTCTGTGTAAAGCCCACTCCTCTGCCACTTTAAACTCACTTCTCCAGTGCTTACTCAATCGAAGCTCCCAACAAAATGCCCAGTGCTGTCAGGGTCAAAAGCCCAGGGGAGTGGTGACATTACTCTCTCCATAAAGTGACACTGCAGAATTTGGCTGCTAAGCACAAGCACTGAATCAAGGGAAAAGGGAACATGTTCCCCTGAAATTGGAAGCACTGAGTCAGTGGTGCCCACAGAAGGAGGAGCTGCAGTGGAGTGCTGCAAATGTAAATATAATGTAGTCAGGAGTTGAACCCATGAGTGCAAAGTGACAGGTTCTCACCCACTTACTCAACATTGGCACACTTCTCCTGCTGCTCTATACTCTTCTCAGTCTTTGTACATATAGTAACTGTAACTTCCAGGTCTGGGAGAGAATGCAAATTTCTCCCCCTACTTCCAGAATCCATTGCTTGGGCCTCAGCAGTCAATTACCAGACCTGAACACTGTCAGGTGGAGGAGGGGAGAACGTCACTAACACCTCGAAAGTTCAAAGCAAACCAACAAAGGACTTACACCAGGATTAAGCCTGGTACACACTAGCTGTTTTTTTTTGTTTGTTTTTTTAACTTTAAGAGCTTGGGAGGAGCCACTGTACTAGCAATCTGATGTTAGTACAGGAATCTCCCCCTCTGACCTATTGTGTTCTGACAGAGGGACGACCCCCCACCAGAACACACTGGCCAGCAGACCTTTTTCAATCATGCCCCTTCGACAGAAACCGGCCATCTTCAGTCGGACCGACTGCTGTAGACACAGGCCGAATGCTGCCCTATATTCAGCCTGTGTGTACAGGGCTTTAGAGCCACAGCTCAAATAGAGAAATGGAACATCAGGAGTGTGCAGCAAACTCAGGTATTACTGGGAAGATAAGTTGGCCATCAAGAGAATCTGTAACTTTATCATTAATGTGTAAAGTGACAGATTCCTTTTAAAGAAGTCCTCTCATCAGGTTCGGCATCATACCATTTTCCTTTGTTTCCATAAAAAACCGTGCACTAAAAAGGCTGCTCTGTTTCAACTTACATTCGCTTTCATGGATGTGTGAAGTGAATTGATAGAAAACTGGAAATATAAGTTCACTGTCTGGCATCCATACAAGCAATAACCTTAGAAAATATCCTCATGAGAATTTTCATATTATTAACTAGAAAGGGAAAAATATCAGTTTCTCCACACAATGGCTAAGCTTTTTCTTATGAGATTTTGACTATGATCAGATAAATTAAAGCTGTACACAGTATGCTCTTTGATCACTGATCTGGTGAATGTTTAGAAATGTTTTATCCAGACCTTTGCTTCCAACCAATCCGAAAAAGGTATGCAGAAGTCCACACTTCACAAAATATGGAAACCAAATGGTGACTAATGAATTAAAGGTGCGGTTTCTCGGCCCAGATGTATTGTTGGGGCCATATGGTGGCATAAATAAGAAGCATGAATGAACTGTGCAACTGTAAATTACCCAGCAGCAATAACACAATGTATACAAAGATGATGTTTAACATAATGGTTAGCTCCAGTAATTGTTGTACAAAGTTACAAGATACTACTTGTTACTAAAATTTATTAAAAAACAGGCTACCACCATATGTAAAAGGGTAAGAAAATGCAGTCATTTCTAGCAACCAAATAAACTCATCTTTCACTTAACACTAGAAACAATTGATTGTTCTGCAAAGGTTGAGGTTCCGCCCAGATCTGGTTAAAGTGCACAGGTAGGAGATTTAAGAATATCTCCAGTTCTGCCAAATATCCACCAGTATCTAATAATACTGGCTTGTTGGGGTTAACATAGCTTAAATAAAATAAAAAAATAAAATAAAAAAATTATTTCAAACTCAGAAAGCCAGACGTACAAAGCACATGGTCATCTTGCATGCCATTTAGAACAAGGACCCCAAATATGCTTTTCAAAACATTCACAATTCCAGCAATACCAGTGACCCAAAAATGTTCAACAGAAAGACAATGTATTATGTAAACTATTCACAAAATACGAGACGTGGTATAAATGGACAAGGGAAGAGTATAGCTTCTGTACATGTGAGTCACAGTGCTGGAAGTAGAGGGAAAGCTATACTATCCGGCCTGAATGAAACTATACATTTCTAACTAAACTAAAAAAAGATGTTTCCGATTTTCATGTGCAACTTTTCATGTGAATAAACTTATTTTTTTACATATTAAATTTAGGCCTGGTTTACACTTTAGTTGAGATGTGCATTTTCTGCATGAAACAAATGCAGCTCTCCGCAAGGGCAACAGTTGCTTTCTAGGTGCCCCATTTGCACTTCCTCACAGCTGTTGGCTGCGGGGCAGAGGGGTACTTAAAAATGCAACATGTCTGCATTTTTCTGCACCTCTCCGCTGGTCTCTGTGCAGCCCTGCATTTTCATGCACAGCAGTGCATAGAAATTATTGGATTTTTTTAAATGCAAGGCTCCGTCCGCCCTTTGATGGCAGGCACAATCATTACAAATATTGCATCTTTCTCTGCAGGTAGTGATCACAGTGTATTGTGTTTATTAAAAAAAGAAATGTAAAACAGTATTCCAGGTAAAAAAATAAACATAATAATAAATAAGGTAGGTTCACCATACCCACAGAGAAAAACATTACTTTTTTATCTGTTTACCTTGAGTGCTGCTTTAAAATATATATTTTTTTTCTTTTAGGAAATTACAACACATTTGTTAAGGTTAAAGATAAAAGGTGTCTGTTTATCAAGCAACGGAAAATATCTACTGCTGAGTTCTCCAGCATTCATAGAGGAGATCTCTTTCCTCTGAGTGCCTGTTTATGAAGCAGTGTAGATCACTTCTCCTTTTGAGAAGTGAAGCCATCTACAAACGCTTCAAACAGTGGAAAACGCCCCGTTACTGTAATCTCGTGAGACATAGTGAGATTACAATACCAGAAATTCACTGAAAGACTCTGGTGTCTGTTTAAGCAGCGGTAAATTACCACTGCTGAGTATACGGACATTCTCAGAGGAGACCGCTCACCTTATGTTAATAAAAGTATTAGTCCCCCTACAGAATATATATATATATATATATATATATATATATATACATACATATATATACATATATAAACACACACACACACATTATATAAACAGAGTATCTCACAAAATTGAGTACACCTCTCACATTTTTGTAAATATTTTATATCTTTTCATGTGACAACACTGAAAAAATGACACTTTGCTACAATGTAAAGTAGTGAGTGTACAGCTCGTATAACAGGGTAAATTTGCTGTCCCCTCAAAATAACAGAACACAGCCATTAATTTTTATACCGCTGGCAACAAAAGTGAGTAAAAAAAAATCCAAATTGGGCCCAAAGTGTCAATATTTTGTGTGGCCACAATTATTTATCAGCACTGCCTTAACCCTCTTGGGCATGGAGTTCACCAGAGCCTCACAGGTTGCCACTGGAGTCCTCTTCCACTCCTCCATAACGACATCACAAAGCTGGTGGATGTTAGAGACCTTGAACTCCTCCATCTTGCATTTGAGGATGCCCCACAGATGCTCAATAGGGTTTAGGCCTGGAGACATGCTTGGCCAGTCCATCACCTTTAGCCTCAGCTTTTTTAGCAAAGCAGTGGTCGTCTTGGAGGTGTGTTTGGGGTCGTTATGTTAGAATACTGCCTTGTGGGCCCAGTCTCCGAAGGGAGGGAATCGTGCTCTGCTTCAGTATGTCACAGTACTTGTTAGTATTTATGGTTCCCTCAAGGAACTGTAGCTCCCCAGTGCCGGAAGTACTCATGTAGCCCCAGACCATGACACCCCCACCACAATGCTTGACTGTAGGCAAGATACACTTGTCTTTGTACTCCTCACCTGGTTGCAGCCACACACGCTTGACACTATCTGAACCAAATAAGTTTATCTTGGTCTCATCAGACCACAGGACATGGTTCCAGTAAGCCATGTCATCTTTAGAAGAGGCTTACTTCTGAGATGACAGCCATGCAGACCAATTTGATGCAGTGTGTGGGGTATGGTCTGAGCACTGACAGGCTGACCCCCCACCCCTTCAACCTCTGCAGCAATGCTGGCAGCACTCATACGTCTATTTCCCAAAGACAACCTCTGGTTATGACGCTGAGCACGTGCACGCAACTTCTTTGGTCCACCATGGCGAGGCCTGTTCTGAGTGGAACCTGTCCTGTTAAACCGCTAAATGGTCTTGGCCAAAATGCTGCAGCTCAGTTTTCAGGGTCTTAGCAATCTTTTTATAGCCTAGGCCATCTTTTATGTAGAGCAACTATTTTTTTTTCAGATCCTCAGAGAGTTCTTTGCCATGAGGTGCCATGCTGAACTTCCAGTGACCAGTATGAGAGAGTGAGAGCGATAACACCAAATTTAACACACCTGCTCCCCATTCAAACCTTGTAACACGAACGAGTCACATGACCCCAGGGAGGGAAAAGGGCTAATTGGACCCAATTTGGACATTTTCACTTAGGGGTGTACTCACTTCTGTTGTTAGACATTAATGGCTATGTGTTTTGTTATTTTGAGGGAACAGCAAATTTAAACTGTTATACATGCTGTACACTCATTACTTTACATTGTAGCAAAGTGTAATTTCTTCAGTGTTGTCACATGAAAATGTATAATGCAATATTTACAAAAGTGTGAGGGGTGTACTCACTTTTGTGAGATATTGTATGTGTATATACAGTTGTGCTCATAGGTTTACATACCCTGGCAGAATTTAAGATTTATTGGCCATTTTTCAGAGAATATGAAAATAATTTTACACTTATGGTTAGTGTTTGGCTGAAGCCATTTATTATCAATCAACTGTGTTTACTCTTTTTAAATCATATAAAAAACAGAAACTACCCAAATGACCCTAATCAAACGTTTACATACCCTGGTGATTTTGGCCTGATAACATGCACACAAGTTGACACAAAGGGGTTTGAATGGCTATTAAAGGTAATCCTCACCTGTGATCTGTGTGCTTTTAATTAGTTTGTGTGTATAAAAGGTCAATGAGTTTCTGGACTCCTGACAGACCCTTGCATCTTTCATCCAGTGCTGTCTGACGTTTCTGGATTCTGAGTCATGGGGAAAGCAAAATAATTGTCAAAGAATCTGTGGGAAAAGGTAGTTGAACTATATAAAACAGGAAAGGGATAAAAAAAAAGATATCCAAGGAATTGAGAATGTCAATCAGCAGTGTTCAAACTCTAATCAGGACGTGGAAAATGAGGGGGTCTGTTGAAATCAAACCACAGTCAGGTAGACCAACTAAAATTTTAGCCAAAACTGCAAGGAAAATTGTTTGGGATGCAAATAAAAACCCACAAATAACTTCAGGTGAAATACAGGAATCTCTGAAAGCATGTGGTGTGGCCGTTTCAAGATGCACAATAAGGAGGCCATTGAAGAAAGATGGGCTGCATGGTCGAGTCGCCAGAATAAAGCCATTACTACGCAAATGCCACGAAGTATCCCGCTTACAATACACCAAACAGCTCAAACCTTTTGGCACAAAGTCATTTGGAGTGATGAGACCAGAATTGCGCTTTTTAGCTACAACCATAAATGCTACATTTGGAAAGGAATCAACAAGGTCTATGATGAAAGGTACGGAGGTGGATCGCTGATGTTTTCCGGAAGTGTGAGCTATAAGGCACAGGAAATTTGGTCAAAATTGATGGCAAGATGAATGCAGTATGTTATAAAAAAATACTGGAGGAAGATTTGCATTTATTAGTCAGAAAACTGCGCATGGGACTTACTTGGACATTCCAACATGACAATGATCCAAAACACAAGGCCAAGTCGACCTGTCATTGGCTACAGAAGAACAAAGTGACGGTTCTGGAGTGGCCATCTCAGTCTTCCGACCTCAATATCATTGAGCCACTCTGGGGAGATCTCAAACGTGCAGTTCCTACAAGACAGCCCAATAATTTACAGGAACTGGAGGGTTTTTTCTAAGAGGAATGGACAGCTTTACCATCTGAGAAGATAAAGAGCCTCATCCACAAATACCACAAAAGACTTCAAGCTGTCATTGATGTTAAAGGGGGCAATACACGGTATTAAGAACTGGGGTATGTAAAATTTTGATCAAGGTCATTTGGGTAGTTTCTGTTGCCATTATGATTTAAAAAGAGTAAACACAGTTGATTGATAATAAATGTATTCAGCCAAACACTAACCATGAGTGAAAGAAAAGTTTTCGTGTTATAATTCATATTCTCCACTTCTGAGCTGGTGAATCTGGCACGGAGAATTCTGACAGAGATCGCCAGTGAAGTGGTGAGATCGCACCTTCATAAACTGGCCATTTCTGTTTTTGTCAATATACTGAGATGAGCGATGATCCTCAGGATCGCCGCTGTTCACAGTTTCAGAAACGGACACCGGTGTCTCACCAGAAACATCTTCTGTTCCTCCTATCCCCCAGGGGGCAAAGTGCATATAGCACTCTGTACCATTTTGATGCTGTAGATGCTGAACTAGCAAACTTAACAGAACACCAACCATGGAGGAGAGGGGGAATTTCAGCAGCAGTACAGGAAAGGAGGTGGGGATTGCACTTCACTGAACACATGGAAAAGAGGGGGATTTTTGGCAGCAGTAAAATAACCTTCTTATTTAATTATCCTGTACAGCATGATTCATGTATTGTGAGGTGAGAAGAGTAGAGGGTGCGGTGGCAACAGTGCTGTATGTATTGCAGTCTGGTTCTGCCTCGCAGCCACTGTCACTTTTCAATTTTGCACAGAAATCTGTGGGTGGATGAACTACAAGTACAGATACGCTTACAGCTGGACGTAAGGAGACGAGCTCGGCGCTTTTAGGAGATTGAACCCTTACCCACTTCACAAATGTGAGTTTATTCAGCAATTGCCACTAATAAAGACGCCTGTTTTTACCTACTCACACTATGTGGTTCCTTCATATATAAATATATCGGCACTGTGTGGTTGCCATCCATTGGAGGAATCTGCATACTAAGCGCTGCAGCACAGACAGACGAGCGCGGTGCTCGTGGATTGATGCCCACGCTCACCTTTTACAAGTGAGTGTGTGAACAGCCATTGCAGCGACCCCATCTCTGTGTATCCACAGAGTCACGCTATATACCTTTTGTTTGTTTTTTGTCGTTTTATTTTTTCCATGCACCGCATCTGAGAGGCACCCTGCAGCTACCCCCAAATTGGAGGGCTTTCATCATTGTAACCTGCTACGTACTAACGAGTTCGGTGCTCGTGGATTGATGTCCATGCTCGCTCATTAAAAAGTGAGTGTGAGAACATCTAATTACAGTCACTCCAGTTTGTGCATCTACAGAGTCACACTATATATATTTTTTTCTTCGCTTGTATTTCCATATACATCCTGTGAAAGTAAGAATAGGTCTTCCTCGAGAGGACTGTCTACTGCCCCGGAGTACACCATATGCTGTTTTTTTTTTTTACCTGGGAGGTAAGCTGCTTGTGAGCACTGTGGTGGATTTGCACTGAAGAGTCGTGTGCTAAACACCCTAGCAACCAATGGTGACGGGATTCACTTAAAACATTGAACTGTATCACTTGTTATGTTCACTTCGGATCCAAACTATGGACATTTTATCATAATTTTTGCATTTGTTTTATCTTGTGCGTTTTTTTTGGAGTTCACATATGTTTTGCCTTGCACATTCATTCATAATCATTTATTTGTTTATATTTCATCTATTTTTCCCCATTAGGGAAACCTTACTCTCCCCCTGCGTTATTGGGATTTGTGCACGTTCATTGGTCGTGACACTTACATATTTCACATCTGTGTCACTTATTTGTCATTATCACGCCACTTATCTCTAGCCCCTGTTTATTAGACCAGCCCACAGCCCTTCCCTAATTTTCTTTTCCTTTTCCTCGCAGCGCAGCCACCATCACTTATCTATACAAGTCCCTAATGCCACCACAGCAGACGGACTTGTAAATTTCAATGTTCTACAAATGCAATAACCAGTGCACTTGTAATCCACTTATACTTCCTCCTCTGTAACTAAAATGCCATACAGAGGAATGAGCAGAGAGATGAACAAAAAGTTTGCAGAAGCTTGGTATTGTACCCACAGGTGCAATACTTTTGCAGGATTCTGTACAAAAAATAAATAAACTTTTTTTTCAGAAAAAATATGTGCATGTATTATTTTTAAAGGTGAACTTAGTCTTCAACCAAAGATGTTTAGGCTGTGGTGGTACTTCTTTAAAGTATAGTAGATAGGGATTATAATCCACATCTTTGCATTTGGTTCTGACATTGGACCATAGGTGGTTCACTTTGAGTACCCATTATCACAAGGTTGAGCACTGTGAGGAATGCAGCTTCTTTTTGGACATTTTTGGTAGGGATTAGAACACCTCTCCATTTTTTACTCATGTCTGTGCTCCATTACAAAGATTCAACCTTCCTATTTGTCCTGTTTACTATTGTCAACAAAAGTCAAAGCCAATCCCAGAATACGAGAAAGGGAATATCTTCCAACAATGGCACAAGTTTTGGTGACTCTGATACAGCCAGGGATTCACCTCACTGAGAAGTGATTTCCTCCCATTTCCTGTATTGGCCATGGGACAGGATGTGAGGGGAAATTTCCCCAATGGGACGCAGATGGCATAAATTGAAATAAAAAATAAAATAAAATCTTCTCCTACTGTCTCAAAAAAGGTTGTTGATTTAGTTTTACTTTAAGCCTAATTGTAGCTGCCATGTGATGTATACCCCAAGTGAACCAAAAGCTGCAGTGTATATCCTGGGCTGCACAGCAGCCCCATTCTTCTTGAGCAGGGAAACAAAACAGTACTGCAATTGCACAGTTCTAGAAAATGTAAAAATGAAAATGACTTCTGAAACAAAATTAAAATTATTAAAGTTTATAGGAGATTTTAATGATTGTGCATACATATACCTTGTATTTTATGTCTACAGAGGAGGACCAGCAATTTCATGACATGAGCATATTTCTGTGGGCTAAAGAAAGTGTACCCATATTATGTAGGACACGCTAATTGATGTGTGACAGTTGATAATATTTTGATAGAAATTCAGAACGCTATTGTAGTGTTACCGACTTGTGTTATTTGTTGAGATTTTTCTTTCTTTTTAATACATTTTAAGTTCTAACCTGGAAAATACTAAGTACGTAAGCAAGGTCTTGTTTAAAAGATATTGAAATCTTTTGTCTACACAGCATACTGCTATAGCAGGCATTTACATTAAAGGGGTTCTTCCCCTAATAGTATGCTGAGACTCATCCTGTTCTGATTACACTGTGGTAAAGGCTACACCTCTTAGTATTCAATACATTTTCTTGTCTTGCTGAAGTACACAATAAAAATGTAACTTTTAAAGAAAGTGTACCACTCAAAGTGTACCATGGTGCCACATTGACTGGTGGGCATGGTTAAAGCAGGGTTTTCCTAAAAGCCATGATTTATTGTGGCACACATTTCAAATCTACCAGAATCAGCTTAATTTGCAGATTTTGGCATTCGGTCACATGACATCTCAGAGCTGCAACTGAGGTAGGTAGTGGATGACTTCCCTAAGTCAAAGCCTAGGTTTGCAGTTCTGCTGACCTGGCAGCAGTTATGTAATGCTCAGGTCTTATGACTGATTTAGGCCTGGTTCACACTTGAAATTTACCATGTCGAACAGTAAGGACAAAGTTACGTTCCTGGATTTAACCATAACCAAGGACCCTGATTGACAACTGGCCTCAACCCTCTTTCGTAAAGAGACAGCGGGCAACACTTTATTACATGCAGATAGTGCCCATCCAAACACCCTAATACGTAGCATACCCTATGCACAATACCTCAGACTTCGCCGTAACTGCACATCTACTGCTGACTTCAAAATACAGGCGAATCTACTTCGCGATAGACTTAGAGCCAGGGGGTATACTAAATCCTTGTTGCGCAGCGCATTTAATAAAGCGCTGCGACAATCCAGGAATTTACTACTTTATAAAACAAAGACAGCTAAACAGGAGCAGCCTGTGAGATTTATTACAAGATACTCGACTCATCATGTGGAACTTAGGAATATACTTTCCAATCATTGGTCCCTCCTATATGATGACCCCATACTCAACAAATACATTAAATCCAAACCAGACATAACCTTTAGAAGATCAAAATCATTACGCGACCAACTCACGTCTAGTCATTTCCACAATGATATACCGGCCAGATCTACCTCTAATGGGATGACACAATGTGGTAAATGTGCTTTTTGCCCGTGGATTTCCATAGGCACCAGATTCACACTTCCCAATGGCACCATTTACAACTTGAATTTCCATGCCGACTGTAACACACAGGGAGTAATCTACTTAATGACCTGTCGATGCGGCGCGTTTTACGTGGGAAAAACTATAAGACATTTCCGATCCCGCATTAAAGACCATGTATACTACTCAGGAAGTGGAAAAATGATTACTGCAGTAAGTAGACACTTGGATCTATATCATAAATTTAACACCTCGCTGGTAACATTTATAGCCCTTGCTGTGGTACCACGAGACCCACGAGGCGGCGACTGGGACAAGCAAATACTTCGTCAAGAAACCTACTGGATTGAGCGTCTTGATGCCACCCTTGCACCTGGCATCAATGAAGCTCACTCCTATAAAGCATTTCTTTAGATAAAACAATTCGTAGGGTAAATCGTTGTGTAGAAACTTAGTGCTTATTAAGCATAAATAACAATAGAATACTGTACTATTTAATTGAATAAAATGTCCATAGGGGGGCTCCCTTCATCTTTATTTTCCCCCTTCCCAGTTAATGAATCAAGAGCTATGTAAACATAGGCTATTCATAGAACCATTTATTCATGTCTTATATATTTTTAAAAAAATACACTTTGAGCTAAAATTGAAAGTGATTTATATCCCTATATTAGATCAAATGGGAATTACTTTTGGTTTTACATTGTAAAATTGAATACTAATAACTTGTTCTTCTATTATTGTTTTTTGACATACAAACTCAATGTATACTTTTATGGTTTTCTACTTTTGTTTTGCAATTCGGAGAATCCAGGACCTTTGTATGCCGGCCTCACATCTGGCAGGGTTTGGGTTAATGGACAGGACCATGTATGGCCACTGTGTGGCCACCCGAGCGCTGTCAGGCAATCGCCAGGCAGCGCATTAGCCGTCTCCGGGTGACAAAATTTCTGTCTCCCTTTGAGATGGCTTGGCTCAGCTTCACGCCGCTGCAACCAATCACGCATCACGTTCGGAAATTCTTTCCGATACGTGGGCGTGCCTTAGTGTTGCACGCGGCTACGCTGATCCTCTGGCCGTTCCGAATGACGTCACGCCGAGCCTTCTCATTGGCTCAGGCGGAGACTACGGAAGAGGCGCGCACCTTTAAAATCACGCTATTATAGCGTGTTTTATATCGAGCTGACATCTCTGATACGGCGCTGCTGCTGGGAGGCGATCAAATGGGAACAGTATGCCAGGTATGGACACATATCCTCTGAGTCCAATTTAATTAGTTGACCCTCTTGAACCGCATTTAGTAAATTCTACTTGTGGTTTCTATTATCCAGGCTTAGCTCACTGGAAATATATCGTAACACCCCAGAGTTGATGTGAACAAGTGGATGCACCTGTGGGTCATTGTTTCCACTCTGCTACACAAACAGCGTGCTTTGCTGTCTGGTGAATCCTGCATGATTCAGTTGACCATCTATTTACATTCAAAGTTTAGTAGTGGGTAAGTTTTTTACCCCTCTGTATTAAGATAAATGACTGAGGCACTTTAGCACCAGTATTACTTATTTTAACACTATGACTTATATGAATGTTTTGGCTATTATATATATATATATTTTTATATATATATTTTCTATATACATATCTTAGGGTTCACCATTTCTGTATAGAGCCTTGGAGATTCGATCCTTCCCTCTTCTCTACTGTGATACAATTTATATACTCCCCTGGGGGCCTTCCTCCTGTCGTTTCTAAGGGAATTATCTATGTTTTAAAGTAAGTTGGAGCATATATGTTTTTTATAGTCATGTTCATCTAATATAATTATAGACATTACCTGTTTTGACTAATTAGATGTCCTAATAGCAATTATTATATTATTTAATTCAGCCGTTCTTGTTAAGGATGCCCATGACGGCGTCCTGGCTACAAATTTACCAGATGGGAATCTATTGCCAGGTAATACTATTCTTGTGAGTGTTACCCTCAATTAGTCAAACTATTGGATCATATGAAGTAATTACCAATTGTGATTCTTCTTTCATTCTAGACCCATTGTCTAGATTAACTGTTATATTGTATCCTGACTGTCGTGAGGATATTGGCAACAAGTGGATGTACTTGACGCTTTTTGCCTTCACTGTCTTTCTACACATGGGCAACTTCGACTTGATCCCCTGGCGAATCCTCTATAATATAGCTGATTAATTCCCTAGATCTTAAACTGCATCAGCGGGTAAGCTATACCCCTTAGCAATAAGCTAAGGTTATGGACATCAATCAATTAGAACTATTGTCTTATTTACCTCTGTTTCTACTTTCTCCTTTATATAAATATGGCTGTGGTCACTATGCACTCTACCTGCATATACACTCTGGGATCCATTTGTTTGATTCCCAGACTATTGGAGAGTTTTTCTACAACTATTTTCCAGCATACTTCCAACATATTACTTTATGGGGTTTCCGTTTCGTTTTTTCCCCCTCCTCTCCTGCCATCTCTAAGGGATTCTATTTCTGCTCGATAGGAATTTGGAAATTATCTTTTTCATATGAAGCCAAATTATTTATACAACACTAGACATCCTGGTTTCTAGCAACCAGATGTTCTTAACAGTAAGCATTTTTCACTAATCCAATGTTATCAATTGAATAATAGGTGCACGCCTCCACAGTGACCGTCGGGTTCGTTCTATACCTTTTTCCCTGTCTCCAAGGTCAGTATATATAATTTAGGTCTTCTCCGAGTTCCTTTACAAAAGTGTAAACATATCTTCCCTTTTTCTATAAGGGTTTCTAAATGTATTATAGCATTATTGAATGCATGATGACAAATTACAAACTCATGATATATGTTATATGTTTAAATATATTTCCTGTTTAGTTCACATGACACGCTCCTGAAGAAGCGTCATTGGACGCGGAACTTGTCGAGCGAGAGTGAAATTATTACATCTTTTCCTACGACTTATGCCGTTTCAACCATACCTCAACTTTTGGGAATGCATCTAACTGGCCTATGGATGAATACTGGCCCTATATGATCTGCATTAGAGCTATGGTGTTGTACTATATCGGTATTGTTGTATCGTCTCTTTTAGAACTTGTGAACTATTTTTATACAGAAATATTGATATGTTAGTTTATTATACAATAAAATTATTTTTTATATAATTTGTGTATGGTGCCTAAAAAGTCCAAGTCCCTCCATCTAGCTTCTCCTGGTTCACACCTATGCATGCTGCAGTTGATGCAAATTCCAGGTGCATTTTTCAATACACATTTTTTATACATTGAAGTCTTTGGAACCGAAAACACAACCTGCTAGTCCCTGGCCCTTTCCATAAAATGCACAAATGTGAATGTGACCCAAAGAAAACCATGTTAAATGCTCTGTAGTGTTTTTCTGCAAAACTAAAAAACGCACTACAAAATGCATAGGTGTGACCCAGGCCTAAGTCCTATGATCAATTTCATTTGGATGGTGCAGTATGTCTACACGGGGCCACCACGCTAATCATTAGTACTGGTCATGGAGGAAAATGCCCTCCCAACCAAGTCCTGTATTGCTACTTGGTTTTTTCTTAGCTATTAATGATACTATTAATTGAACATTTACATCACATTAAAAAAAAAAAAGCATTCACATGGCATGAAATTCTTACGTTTGCATTCATTTTTTTCTTTACAAAAATCTTGACTCGCCAATGTGGGCTTTAATAATTTCTCTGCTTTCTTATTACAACTGTGTACTACATTTCTAATCCTCACAGAAATGTATTTCATTATCACTGTAAATCTACCTTAATCTGGCACCAAAATTAACTTGCGCAGCCAGTTTGTACAGGTTTGTCGCTCAAATTGCAAATCCAAACCAAGCTGTTACTCCATAGCAGCTGTCAAGGTGAATATATAACAAATACATAACAAACAGTAGGCAGCGATGGATAGCAAAATGTGTCCAAAGATGACCCAGGTTGCTGTTTTTTAGCTTTTAGATGAGTGCATTCTAAGTAGCACAGAAAAAATGGCTATTTTTGTTTTATCTTTTCATGCATATTTAAACAGTTCCATCATCACCATGGCATATCTAGTTATTTAATGCTTCCAATAGGTGTTAAAAAGTTCCTCAGCTGTAACGCAGCCAATGTATTATGAAAAAGGGAAAGGCAAGTGACTGTCGTTTAAATGCACAAAGGTGAGATAATGGTCTTCCACATCACTAAACTGTCTACTCTACTTAGCATTAAAATGAAGCATCTAGAGACTATAACCCATACAGCCAGTTTTCAAAAATATATACAATATGATAGCAGATGAAAAACGTAAGAGTTGTCACCTTTATTAAGGACAATAACATTGAACAGCGAGATGAACTGCTTCAGTTCTCTCACATATTTATCAAGCCAACATCTGGCACTCTGTGTATTGTGGTTTCATGACATTTTAACATTTAATTCCCTCTTTTATTAAAGAATATTAGAGTCTACCATGTAGATTATGCAATGTTTCATCTCCGTTTTTTAGAGGCCTGGCTGACAGCTTCTCATATTTAAGGAGCCATCATGGCGCACTTAAGATTCCATAGGGAAGCATTTGTGGCCTAGCATTGTCAAAAAGGGCAGCCATTCTTGGCATGCTTAAACTGAGAGAGAGTGTTGCATGTTGTTTAATAAAATACCTCACAGCTACATATTTTTTCCTGTAACATTTTTTACAATCTGCTCACAAAATTGTAAACATACATGTATGTGTATATACAAGCCTACAGAAATATATGGAATATGTCAAAACAGTTCTCAAACTACAGTATTTATTTGCATAAATCTAAGGTGACCTTCAGACACTTCCCTTGTGGAATTTATCTCTGAAATTGTGGTTGTCTGGAGACATATGTGAAGATTTGGAAGACTTACTTGCAAACATTCTGATGTATGGTTGTGAAGAATAATATAGAATAATGTGTTACGCCCCTCACATATGGTACCAAAAGGTCTTATTTTGTTAACGCACAAGGTGGCCTTGTCAGTTTTAGAATACAACATGCAATAGCAATAATATTTAAAATCTTTGCCTTTTGGCTTCTGGTTGTACTTCTATGTGTATTGCGGAGTGTCATACGATAGTGTATAAGGCAAAGACTAACACTGGCAGCTCAACTTACGATAAAACCCCCTGTGCCAGATACTAGGTGTGGGAACCTCTGCATCTTGTTGATGCATTTGTCAAGGCTTTGAGTACCACTATGAATAGAGTCAAAATCCTTTCCCTGCACAGTCATGGTATGAAGAGATTCCTAGGTCACATTAAATTAATTGTGATGCTTATGTTGACACTATCACATTGTGGCTTAGACATCACCACGGTTCCAGGACCCATGGGGTTAATGACTTTGCTGACAATATACTTAATATATCTGCACTGAGTTTGTGTGTTCTCTATGCGTATCCATCAGGCAACTTCATTAACATTTATAGAACTTACATACAAAATAACTTGAACTGTTATTTTTCCTAATAAGTGTAAAATAAGATTCAGTGACAAATATTTGTTTTTAGCGTTACCACTATAGTTATAATGAATGTAATATTAACCCATGAAGAAATGTAGATAACCACACTACTTTAACATTGAAATATGTTCACATGACATTGATTGGCAACAATGCACATGCAATTTGTTTTCTGTCTATATTTTATACAGCAACAACCTCGTCTATATTACCAGGGATGACTTTAGGCAAATCATCTTAAGGTCCAACATATCGGGATTTTAGCATAACTCATTACCACCAACAATGTAATTTTTCCATAATACCATCAACATTCTAAGCACCTGGTTGTACCAGAAACTTATGCATTTTTTCATTTTATATATCCATGATATTCAGAAAAAAATAAGTACATTAAATGTATGCTGCTGATTATGCTGTATGTTTCACATTATATTGCATGCATTCTACTTTAGTATAAGTTTGCTGAACTGTAGATGAACACATAAGCCAAATCTGCAGCTTTCACAATGAGTTCAGGCTCAGTCAAGAACTAGTGGAGTATTCTCGGGGGATTCATATAGAAAGTACATTGCTGGAAAACAATGTTCAAAAAACAGCATTGTACAGTTCCAACTGGCACCTTAGAGGGATATCTATCCTTGGAATTATTGTTCATCATAACATCAGCACACCTCCAAAAAAAACAAAAACATATTGATAGCATAAACAGGATACACTTAGGTTCAACTTGTCTCCATGATCTTTCCAACGCATTAACAGGACCCACTAAAAAGTTCAGATCACTGGGTGATCTAGAACAGGAGCTTCACTCTATGTAAACTGCCACCTTCCAATAGAATCAGTGGGCCACATAGTGCTGCACATATAGGCGTCTATTCGTGAATGCTATTAGAGAAGCTGTATCCCTGAAGGCTTCCAAGAAGGCTTCTTCATTAGGGCCTAGGGAGAAAAGCTATACACGTGCAATACCATGCAGCCCACTTCTGGTCCAGGTCTTTATGTTTTGTGAAACCAATGATAAATATGAACTAAAAACAATATATATATATATATATATATATATATATACACACACACACACACCTCTATTGCTCCATCCATGGTGCTCCACACAAAACAAATAAGGATGTAGCAACAGATATTGTAGGCTTCCACTGCTGAACAAGAAGAACAAAATATAAGTTTAACTGCACTGTCATTTTGGTGTCACAGCCTACCTTTCTCAAGGCAACAAGAAAAATGTACAATGTTCCATAAATGGCCCTCAGGTACCAACCTCAAACAAACAAATCTCCACCTAAAGCACACTGTGTCACCACAGTGAACAATACTTAACATATACAACAGGACATATCATTATGTTTTGTCATAGAGCATTGAGTACTCTGCATGTTGCCTTGACAAAGGTGGGCTATAAAGTGCTGAAACAAGACTGCAATAAACCTAATATCTATGAAATCGGGGGGGGGGGGAGTTAAAACTGCACAGCTGCACCAGATTCTGTGTACACCAGTTTTAGTAAAACCCCCCAATGTGTTTTTAGTTTTGCTGTATACATGCTACATCAGTCGTAAAAAACACTAAACCTCTTCCCAGGCTAGTAGTAGTCTACTTCCCAGACTCTCAGCCAGGATGAACAGTAGGCATCCAGAGCCTGAATGGGATACAATAAGAATCATAATTCTGGGAGTTTTTTCAGAAACATTGGTAGTCACTGTTCTATAACATTCCGCACAGTGATTAGCAGCTCCTAAATCTTCTGTCACGTAAATATTGTATTCCAGGGCACCCAAGGGAAACCCTGGCGTTATGTGCAGTTTCATGATGCAAGACCAAAGTGTCAAGACTAATTAGAATCAACACTTCCTCTAGGTAGTGTTCAAAAGCACTTAATAGCATGAAAACGACTATTATATGTGTGACATGAAGCAAGAACTCAGTTTGTACTTTTGTTCCAGCTACTGATTTGACAATCTGCTACCAAGAATGAAATGTTGTGTAATCACAGGTAATTAAACCAATTAATGCTTGTAACAATACAATTTAGCCATCATTTGTCTAGCGCAGGGATGTGACAAGAGTCACTAAAGACTTAGCTTTCTTCAGGTTTTATATTAAGACTCCAGGTAGCCGTACTGCCCATGACTAATACTAAAGCTAGTCAACACTGCTTTTAATTCTGCTTTTAAGGTCGTCTAGATCTATGATCACATAATAAAGTGTGACATCTAACAACATACTTACACAAACAAAAGAGATTTTACACCAATAATGATTTTTGTATATTGTCACCAATAATTTAGTATATTTTCACTGATAATTAATCCATAGCTACAGCTATGAAAAACCACTGTACCTGTATTAAATATGGAAATAAGTTATACTCTGGATTTTGTTAAAGTGATTTATCTATTCAATTAAAGAGGCAAGGGATCCAATATCCCTTTATATTTAGCTCAGTATGAATGCATATGTAACCATTTACTACTCTGTCAAAAAAACAAAGTAGAATCAACTCCATGTACTGTATAAGTTAATAACTTTGTAAAAATGCAGTTTTATATTTTCTTTTCCCAGCGGGCTATCAATACACTCTGTAATAGTGTATAACAATGTCTAACCTTGTTCCCATTTATACAGTACAGGCAAGCCGTTTGCATATGTGCAGGTGTGCTGTGTATGGCACAATTTACATAGAATACGTTCGTTAATAAATCGCAATCTTAAAGTCTATCTATGATCAAATTTAAAATCATATATTTATTTCCACATTGAAAATCAATTATTTCTAGTCTACTCCTATCAAATGGAATGTTCTTGAGGATTGTAAACTTACTTTCTGAAAATCCTCACACATTTACTTCCTTGAATTCTGAGACACGTAGTCACTATGCCCTGTGAGTAGGTACTGCTGTGTCACCCATTTCACAGAGTCAGCCTTCTGAACTACAGAAGTGCTGAGAGAAGGAGTTTCAGGAGGGGAAGTTAGTGCAGAAATCACTGCTTGCAGACAGCAATGTACCATGGCACATATAGTCCTTAAAATAACTAATACTAACTTTATTGGTTTTTCTACAGGGATTACATTAGTGTTGCCAGGTTTATTAGGTGGGTGGGTGGGCGAAGGTTCACTTTAAAGAGTAGAATGATGAACAGACAATAAAAGCAGCTATTCAGGTTATAATAAAGAGAGTAGAAATAGGTGTTAAACAAATGAGTTTGATAAGAAAAGCTGTGTGTGTTTGATAATCCTGAAACGGGTATGTGGTTGTACTGATGCTTTCAAATCCTAGTTTATTAGTTGCGTCCAAATATTAAATGGAATGTTTATACTGTTTTTGTCCTTACCACACAACTAACTATTTCTCCATAGTTGCCAGCAATCTCAGTTTTCTTTGATAGTTGTTGCCTGTAAATATTTGTGATCCTCACAACTCTTTTTTTTTTTTTAAATGCTTTGCTGATACAGCTGAAAATTACAGGGATGTACGACACAAAGTCAATTTGTGTTTTGCCCACTCATGGGGAAAGCAACAGGCTCACTTTAATGCAGACCTATACAGACCAATTATATTTACCTTATATCAAGTTATCATTTATCTTTGGGGGGCTGAATGAGGTGGCATGAATCAAAAGGAAAGGCCTGTGTAAGCTTTGAGTTCCCATAGTGGTAGCTTACAAAAGACTATGATTTCCCCATGACAGTTATGACTGTTCCAGTGCTGTCACAAGGACTAAGACACATGCGCCTGCACACCCAGCAGTACTGGGTATTTTCGCAGCTCCAAGCACTGAATGGAGCAGCAGCGGTGGGAAGGTAAGGCAAGTGTATTTTAAAAAGGAGTGGTTAACGCAAACAAGCTGCTTGGCCCAAAAGTAAAAATGTCATGTTATGAGAAAAATATTGGAGATGGTATTGCTTACCGTATATACTCGAGTATAAGCAGAGTTTTTCAGCACGTATTTTTGTGCTGAAAATGCCCCCCTTGGCTTATACTCGAGTCTGTTTCTGACTTCAACTTTGTGTGCCTGATCCTGGCTATCCCCTGGACCCCATTTTTCAAAGTCGGGCACACCTTTCCATAGACTCCAATGTTAAAACGGTAATTTCTCCAGTGATTTTTGGGGACCCGGTACCGGCCGGCCCTAGGTCCCCTGGACCCCAATCTTGGCACACATGTAGACCAACTTTCCTCTACAAGTGTGCAAAGTTTGGTGTCTGGAGGACCTATGGCCGGGGAGCACCGATTTTTCAAACCCGGGCACCCCTTCCATAGACTCCCATGTTAAACGTCAGTCTAGTCACAGTGAGGCATGGGCACAGTGAGGCATGGACACAGTGAGGCATGGGCACAGTGACAGTGAGGCATGGGCACAGTGACAGTGAGGCATGGGCACAGCGACAGTGAGGCATGGGCACAGTGAGGCATGGACACAGTGGGACACAGTGAGGCACAGTGAGGCATGCACATGGACACAGTGAGGCAAATTGAGGCAAAGTGAGGCATGCAGATGGACACCCTAGGCTTATACTCGAGTCAATACGTTTTCACAGTTTCTTGTGGTAAAATTAGGTGCCTCGGCTTATATTCGGGTCGGCTTATACTCGAGTATATACGGTACCTCCTTCTCAATATGCTAGTGACTGATCATGTGGACTCTCCAACTTCAGTGGGTTGTTATCTGCAGGTTTGTTATTTAGTTCAGTGACATATCAGTAGTGGCAGCCCCATGTTTCTCATTAGAAGTTTAATATAATACAGTTTGCGAGTCTACAGGGTACATTGGTATTAAAGGGGGTTCCTTGGCTGTTTCCTGCCTAGGGCTTAATTTTTTCTTCATCACTGAAAGTTAGTAGAAAATGTTCTGTCATGGAGTTTGGACACTGATACATAGCACCCAGTTCGATGAACCTTATACTGAATCTGTTGTAGGTCTTTACAAATTCCTCAACTACTACAGTAAATGGTGCAGTTAACAGGCCAGAGGCAACTTCATATGTATGGTATCCAACTTACTTGAGTTCAGCATGAAAACTGGGCATCTATGTACACTGTCAAGTGCACTTTCCATAGCACACTGTGAGTGCAGTAAATGCTGCCAAATTCAGCCTCATGGATTAAAGATGAGAATTCACACCATTCAATAAAATGTCACAATTTTTCTATGCATGTTACTATTTTGAGAAATTAACAATAAAATAATGATCTATAAATGAATTTAAATAGCATCGATATTTACAATGATCAAAATTCTTTGTGCAAGCTGGTGTATTCTTTGGTCATAAACAGCGTTGGATACAAAATCTTATAACTACTGCTAATTTGTAGCAACACTTGCTAATTGCTTCAACCATATACTGTAAATGGGAAAACCTACCTTGCCATAGGTTGCTGCCAATTGAAAAGCACTGGGGTCCATGCATGATTATTTGGATGTTTCGTACTAATCCAGCTGTAAGTGCCCATGCACAAAGCAGTATAAATGTGATGTTTTGTCCCCTACCTCAATTGCTCTTTGCAGCATATACATGTATCCACCAAAAGTACCACAGATTTTAAAGCCTGTATACAGGGCAAGGGTAGGATAAATATTAATAAACATTTATAGCACTGGTACAAGTCGCAGCCAACTTCTGTTGGAACATATTTCTGTTTTCATGCTTCATAGCAGTTTGTTGCTTGATTCTGTATAGTATCATAATGATGTGAAAAACTAGCACAGGCCTGAAACACAATGCTATCTGCCATGAGCACCTCTTACAAAAAAAAGTTGCATTTTTTCGTTACAGATACACACCATTTAGCATATAATTAAATGTGAGCAAGAAATAGAAATCTGACCCCGAAGAAATAACCAGTTTTATGTCTATTGTTTCCTTGTTCACTGCTATGAGAAATATATTTAAAAAAAGGGGCAATATCCTTTCTTAACAGATTAATTCAAAGCACGTCAGGTCTGAAAGCAAGCACTATCTGTAACAACACAAGCTGCCTTTATGCCATGCAGGTAATTACAGGCTCAGGTCAAGGCTTCTAGACCATATTGATTTCACTGCTGTTCCAACAAGGCCCCTCAAGCACTGGCTGGATCTGCTCATGGAGGGATAGCCTTAAAGGTCCTGTGACGCCAAGAATCTTCCAGTTCTATCATTGCCAGTAATAAGACCCTGATGACCACTCAGCCTTGTCATTTGTTGCCTGCAGCAATTAGAACAGATTGAGCATTCATACTGTGGGTGACTTCATCTGCCTGCTCTATTCACACATCCTGACCACCTGAAATATAATCACTGCTGCGGAAAACACATACACATTACATGTAAAAACAGCAATACATAATATGACAATAATATACCAACTAAGACACAATATCAATTATGGGTACTTTGGACAGAATAACAGAACACAAAGTTATCCATAGGTGGGTCACCCATTCCAATCAATTTCAACACATTTGTGTGACAATTTCAACAGAAACAAATATCTGTACCAGACAGGCCATTGGCACCACTAGGTGACATGGGAAGTGAAAGTCTCTATTCCATTCCATACTATCTTATTTATTTATGTCCAGCTTTACTCAAATGTGCTTTTCAGTAGTGAGTAGTAGATGGCAGATGGAATCACATGCCAACTTCTTATATTTCTTGGGAGATTATTGGTTAGATATTCCCACCAGAATGTCTATATCATCAAAACTACGGCAGCCGTTACAAAGTGAAATAATAGCGCTGCAATCCTACATGTATTCCCTATAATGTTCAATAAACACATAGATAGGAGTCCAGCTGCAAATGGTTTTCATCTATGCTGTTGCAAGAGATGGAGGCAGAAAGTACTTTTATCTAAAGTTACCCAGAGAAACAAAAAAAAAAAGCAGATGTTTAAATCCATCAGTATCCACCTAAAAATCATATATATCCACTATGGGTAGAGTTGTTTTATAAGCAAAAACAAGCAAGCACTTCACACTCAAACTATTTAGGGAAATCACAGAACATTCACCACTCAAGGTACGGTATGTCCATCTCAGGAAAAAGAGGCCCTCATTGAGAAGTATCTCAACAAATTTGCTTAGTGAAGAATTAACTTGCAATTTGTGAGCTCTGCAAACCCCGAATCTACAGCAATATAGCTTTATCTTTGTTAGAACAATCACAGGCAATCTAAATAAATGACAGATTCTCTAATGTTTTTAATATGGATTTAATACCGCACATCAGATAGGTCAGTCACCCAGTACTCTGTATAATTATATTGACGCCAACACTGGGCTGGTGAAGAAATGCTAAAGAGGAAATGTATTTTCTTCTCTCAGCAGACAACATTTATTTTTTATTTTACTTTTAACTCGATACAAGGATACAGCATTCTACCTGGATCAGATTAGTCACACCACCAGCAATAGTCTCTTGTTTTCATGAGGTTTACTTGTTATGGCTAGAGACAAGCAGGTTATTGCAACCACATGCTGTGCCACACAAACATATTCATTTATGCAGCACAGGCCTAATCAAATGTGAATCCAAGCTGCACAGGTCAGAATTACTGCAGTATTTGATGTTCACAAATATAAGGGAGCAAGCAAACCCTAGAGCATATACCCCTAAAACATATAAACCAAAACTAAGGATTATAGGGAAATAAAATGTTTTTTTAAAGCTGAACTCTAGGAGTTCAGCTACTTTGTAAAATGTAGTGGATAAGTTGGGGTTAAGTCTACCAAGGTGCATGTCACTCTGTGATTTATCTTTTTACAGTTTACATTTTTTCTGAGTGCCAGTAGCATAACTATCGGTATTTTTCCAGTGTTCCCTCTGGTTCAGTGTTCCCTCTGGACCCTCTGGTCTCAGCTCCCGAGGCTGTAGAGTTGCATCCAGCTACTCTGCCCTCCCTTTCCGCTCCCCTTTTCCTGCCCAATCACAAAGCGCTTTGTATTAGGTGAACTCATTCACAAAATAGAAAGCCTTCTGTAAATGATCAGTGGAGGAGGGCCAGGCAGAGATGCTGTGTGTGAGAACACAGCATCTCTCCTGCCAGAGCTTTGGAAGTATTATGATAGCTGTACTCCTCGAACTTTGTAAAACTGTCAGATGTAAATAAAGACAAGTCTACAGGATGACATGCACAACACTCATTTATGTTCAAATATTCAAAGCAAAGTCACCCACCCATCCATGTCTCCATGCTTTATTTTGTTGAGAAATGACTTTGAAACACCAACCCAACCAGCATTTTTAGCCGCGGCTTCCTGGAATCCACCTGCTCTTAGCTTAGGCAGGAGGGTGTGCTTAGGTGAAAACGTCTAAAGTACTTAGCTTAAAAGTAAGTAACCCAAGTTACCATCAACGTATTTCCCTATATTCTGTTAATCTTTCATGCTATTTTTTATGGATAAGGCAACCCTAATATATTCAACAGACTTTGCTTTTTATTGCAAAGTCTGCACATGACAAAGCTCCCTATATACGTCAAAGCTAAACAGTGCAACTTGCTACTGTAGCACAGATTATCAAAGTAACTGTAAATTAAAGGTTGAATGTTTATTTGAATAAAAATACTGAAAGCTTTAATCCCAACTCCAATCAGTTTTGAACAAATCGGGTTAGAGATAGAGCAGTTCTCAGGTTTTCACTCTGGTCAAGGACAGAAACTGATGGGAAATCTTCCCAGTGGAGACATAGAATGCAACAAAACACATATATTCTTGACTAGGATTAGGCTTTAAAAGAGAAGTATGTTTTTTTTTGGTTTGTTTTTTAAGAATCATACTTGCCTAGCTTGTTGCAGCATTGGTCCGATGCTGCATCTGTCCCCTGCCAGCTCTAAGATTGAGAACCGAGCGATCAAACACTGGCAATAGCTCTGTTCTCAGGGCTCCTGAGCAGAGAGCTGGTGACTGTCAGTCACAGCTCTCTGCTCTGACCACCCCCCACCTCACTCACTGGGGTGCTGGGCTGTGGAGGGGAGGGAGCGGCCAGCTCAGGCTCTTAGCGGCACGCTGGGAGCCTGAGCCGAGTGCCAGTTGAGGCATGTGGGCGGATCCCCACTTCATTGTCACGATCTCGCCCGAGCCTGTGATGTCAGCCGACTGTCTGCTGAAAACCGGTCAAAAGAATGCAAAACGAACTTCACTTCTGTGATCAACAGGAGAAGTACAGGCAACATAAGCTTTGGCTGTACTTCTCCTTTCAAGTGAACCTGTGCCCAGACTCTGCACAAAAAAGTTCATATTCTGAACAAGCAGTAAGAGCACATTGAAACAAACCCACATTCATCCCCAATGCATTTAATGTATTAAGATAAAAAGCCCTCTGTGTGCAGCAGCCCCCCTCAGCAACTCCTAATATTTACCTGAGCCCATCTTGATCCATTAATGTTGCACGAGAGACTTGGCTGTCCGGGACTCTCCCTCCTCATTGGCTGAGACAGCAGCAAAGTGCCATTGGCTCCCGCTGCTGTCAATCAAAATCAGTGAGCCAATGAGGAGAGGGGGGCAGGCTGCGGCTCCTTGTCTGAATAGACACAGGGAGCTTCGCCTTGGCTTGGGTGCCCCCATTACAAGATGCTTGTTGTGGGGACACTCAATGGGGGGAGGGGCCAGGAGCACCAGCGAGGGACCCAAGAGGAGGAGGATCTAGGCTGCTCTGTGCAGTGATGCACAGAGCAGGTAAGTATAACATGTTTGTTATTTTTTAACAAAAAAAAAAACAAGACTTTAGTCTCACTTTAATAGTAATGCATTTAGTGAATCAACATAATTTCCTAATCCAAAGCAGATTCAAGTTGTATTCATTATAGAAAACAGGAAATTGCCTGCAATTTTAATGTTTCTGTTAAGTCAACATTTAGTATAATCAAAGGTGCAACCAAGAAGCTACCAGCATTGTGATGGAAACTACATTATAACACAAGCAGAATAAAGCAAAACTCTGGTGAGTTTTCAGCCAGCACACATTTTTAGGGGTGCCCATGTTGTATTATACATATATATATACTGGGATTGGGGTAAGCTCCAGCTTGCTGGAATTTTAAGGCTTTACAAAGGAAAAGAATATCAAGATATTACAGTGTCTGCTTATATAACTGCAGTTTTCATTTAAGAAAAGTACAGATGTGCAGCTACCGGCAGCTTGATTTTACCTTTCCTCACTTTGAAACGGTTAAAACAAAGACATGACTTTTGACTCTTTGTGGTAGGCTACTTTAAAAACAGTGTTCTTTACTTTAATAAATAATAGAAAATGTCTCTAGTGTGCATATTTAATCCATGTAAAATGCAATAAATCAAATATTTGGTTTGATTTGTAGCTCTAAGTAGCATTAGAGTTACACAAAACCAAAAGAACTACAACTAAAACTTTAATAACTGCAAGTTAACAATGCTTCTTCACTGTCCAATCTGCAGACGAAGGAAAAGAGGATGACACCACTGTATTGTTTAACTGTGACCGAAAAACCGGTGTCACCCTCCTGCCTCTGCAGTATAATGCAGGCGTGTGAATTGTAAAAATTACCAAAAAGAACTACAAACATTTTGTCAGCTCAAAATGTTCACATAAAGGTATTTCAACTGCGTGTTTATCTTATTGGCTGAAGTCCAGCTTTCAACATTTTTTCAATTGAATATATCCTTGTAAATAACTGCAATTAATACTAGATGCTTAACATTTATACTAAATGATTCACATGTATAGGTTAAAAGTTTATACACAAAACAATGTAATAATACAAGTACAATGTATATACATATATATATACATATACACACACATACTATATTTTACTATATACCATCTCATCACAATTTAAATTTCCTTTGTTTTGTTGCTGTTATCCAGGTCAGAGCAAATTAAATTGTTATAGTCACACATCTGTGTGAGTCATTGTAATTAAATTAGAAATGAAGTCATATCCTTGCCTTGTCACCAAATGTAACATAAAAATATATTAAATTAGGCTGTTTTACTGCATTCTGTTGAGAAAATACAATAAGACACACATGGAACTGAAAGAGATGTTAACGCTCTCGCAACCAATGTATTGAAGACACATAGAAAAAGGTTAAACACAAAGTGATGAGAAATTCTAATGGAACCTTTGAAGGTGAGACAAGGTGATGACTAGTGATAAGGAGAGGCGCCACATTGCTTACATCTCCTAGCAACAAGCAATCAACACTTAGATAGGAATCAAAAGACTCCAATGCAAGGTGTACAGCCTGCATTTACTTCCTGGTTCAGGGTAGCTTGTAAACTTTTACAAGCATCGTTCTGACCTGTTTACAGCTAAAAACACCCTCATAATACCTGCACAAATGATAAAAATCTTGTGTGGTCCACTGTAGCAGCAGAGAACTAACTTGCCTGGGGAAATAAAGTTAGTTACTAAAAGTACTATATATTGACAGTCGTATCACCTCCCTTCTGTACAAATCTAGGAATCATTATTGCTGGCATACAACATAAAAAAAAGGTTAGCCATTCTGATTAACATGAATTTAAAAAAAAATAAATGAAGACAAATCTTAGAACAAGGGAGGGTTAAGGACCTCTGCATGGTTTTCAGGGAGATTTTGGTTCACTTTTTGCGCTAGAGACAAAGCAGAAAGTAAGTAGAAATCTCCCCAAAGTGGAAAAGTGGAAAAAAAATCTCACCACTAGCAGGTGTCTCCATTGGGAGATGATTTCTAACTATACATTTTTGACTTTCCCTCACTTTCTCTCCTGGTGATAGCTTTCACCAATATAGATAATGAGAGTGAATCTCAGAACACAGAATAAAATAAATAAAAATCAGTTCTAACCCTTTCCTACTGCAGTGGAGTTCCACTTTAAAAATCATTTACATACCTGCCCATTCTGAAACTGGCCACATTAGTGGGGACCAGAAGTCAAATGCTTAAGCATTGTATAGATGTTGAGTTTTTATTTTTGTTTAACCAGTGGGTTGAACCAGCGAGTTGAACAAAAAAACAAAAACCTTGTAGATCCCTCATTCAACACAAACAATGTGTTTGCAGGGATCTCTCCCACTGTGCTATTCAATTCTGCAAGAGGGAATCCCCCCTCCCTCCACATCTCAATACACAGATTAGCGCTGCAGCCATTGGCTGCAAGCACTGTACAAATGCTGATTTTCCAGAAAAGCCGTTTGTCGGAAGCTGGTCATTAGACCAGCTTATTTTGAGCAAAGAGGAGTATGGATGTACTGAAGATTGACCAGTTCCTGCTGAACCTGTATACCCAGATTTAGTCTCAATGTAAGATCTTCCAGCCTGTCCCTAGGGAACAACCCTATACTCGAACAGCTTTGGACAATTCCTGACACTGTTTTTTGGCAATCCCACGGTAATTTAATCAGCTTAGATGTCTATCAGGAGGGAACAATGTATACCTTTACACTATTTACACAAAGGGAAACACTGTTTCTGTTATAGATTTTTACAACACCATGGTCTGGAGAAACAATTGAGAGCGCTAAGCCCATATCTAACTACCCATTAATAGGAATTTTCAAATCACAAGGTACCAAAGGGTTAATTGCCATCCCCCATTCTCACTTGTTACATACTAAGGTAGGCAAAACCCCACTTGCCATTATTGCTAAAGACAACCATGTCTACAGAAGACCAGAATAATATTTATTCCTCCCACGGGTTAATTTTTGCGGTTAACTCAATTGTATATTACTCATCAATCCTATTTATCCAGTGTTCAATTGCATAAAACAGGACCAGCTCATATTATGTACTTTGTACTGAACCCTAGGTTGATTTTAGCTACCTTATCTAAAGATGTCTTGCAATTTTTTTTTAGAATTCTGGGAGCAGGTAGTCACCATGCTTACTACTCTAATGCAATTTCCTCTCCAGACCAATAAAATATTTTGAAGAGAAACGGTCAGGTCACCTGTGGCCAGATGACAGATGCACACCGTTGGGGGTCAGGAGTGAGCCACAAGGTAGTAAACCCTATGGCTGACTGCTGCGAGTGGGATACTGGGTGGTTGTGGAAAGCGGGACCAGTGGAGCACAACAGGGATCCACAGGAAGCTAGAGCCAAGATTCCCCAGGGCGCGAAGTCTAAGACCCAGCAGGTTTTCACCAGAGCCTCTAGTGGTGAGGATGTTACGCTGCAGCTGGGTCCAGGTCGCGGCCCCTAGAGTCCCCTAGCTCACACTCCGTAGTGTAAGAAGGATAGAGGGGAAGCAGCAGCACAGGATACAAGAATAGTGAGGGGAAAGGCCAAGGTCAGGGCAACAAGCAGACAAGGATAAACGAAGGACAAGCCGAAGGTCAAGGTCACAAGCAGACAGGGATAGTCGGGAACAAGCCAATATCAGTAACAGAGAGACAAACGTAGCACACGGCAGGAAGGAACCCAAACACACAATGCTTAAACAAACATGTTGATCAGCAAGGCAGACTTGCAGTGCACAGGTTAATATAGAGTTCTGTGATAGGGCCTGGGGTGGAGCCAGACTGGGAGGAGAGATTATAAAAGCTGCCAGGTGAGGAGAGTCTGGCCTCTAAGGTGAACACATGAGGAGGAAAGTAAGCTGACAGACAAACATTACTGCATATCCATGACAGAAACACTGTTTACAGACTGTAAAGCCACAGATATTAAGTAGATAAACCTACCTTCTCTAAAGTTACTGTTGAAATGATTGATCAATCAGATCACCCCATATAAAAACAATTACGCATGATCAAATTCCATAAAACTTTGGTCCTATGGTGTAACCTTGGCCATGGCTAGGTACAATTTTGGGTGAAAATTCTTAGGAAAAGAATGTTGTAAGAAAGTTTATTTTTTTCTAATCATTAGTGGGCCAAATTAAAGTTCGTTTTTGACTGCATTGGCAAGAAAATTCTAAGGAACAGGATGAAACATTTTTCTTGAACAAACAAATTTCTAACAGTGTATCTGGTTTTCATTCAATAAAGTCCATTCATTCCAAAATCAAATGTTAAAAGCAAACAAAATCTTTCTAATAACATTCAATTGTTCTGAGAATGTTCTAAGAATTTTAGTAAAATATTTCTAAGACTTTTTGCTTGAAATTCTATCCATCTATGGCCAGCTTAATTCACCATAAGCTCAAGATGACCCACCCTGGTATCTCACACATAGTGGCTATATGTACAGTATAGCAATCCCACTTATTTCTATATAGAGTCCCTTATATGTGGTAGGATCAGTAAATTCAGGTAAGGAATAGTTGTACAGTATAATTTGAAAGCAGATAGAATATTGCACAGACTGGCATTGCATCTCAAACGTGAATATGAAAGGTCCAATATATAAAAGAACAGACACAAATATGTTTTTACTAATAGTTTAATATAGCTCAAAGCTAAAGATCTCTTAATGGGTTGACAGGTTAGCTAGTGATGCATTATGCCAGATATAATTTACACCTATAGTTTGGTAAGCTGCAATGCATTACATTTTTGTTTTTGAGCTTTGATATACTTTAAATTTAACAAAAAATACATTACAAAATTACACTGGTATCTTTTATACCTTCCTACACTTAGACTTTAAATGAAAACATATCTGACCACAGATCATAAATAACAAGGCTGAGACACTTGTGCCATTCTTGCATCGTACTATCTAGACTCTTGTGTAAACACATTCACTGCAGAATGGCACCTTGTGGTGACACATTAGAGTTTTTATGAGCTCTTCTAATCCCATATGTTACTGTAATGGACATTATACCCCGCAGGCAGAAAATCATCACTGCTAAAACTGTCATAAGGTAACACAACTGTTGTGTGGTGATTCACCTGCAGATAGAAAGAGACGACTAAACTCTTTCCCTCGATAAAGCATAGTAAAAGTTATCTATGAGCCCAGAGAATCACAAACACGTCTTTTAGTTTTGTGTATCTAAAGTAAATGCAAAGATGTGGTGCTCTTATTTGCAAATTTCATGAGATCAAGGTAACTGTGAATATTATCATGCAAAATATATTGCTGATGTATGAACTGAATAAACTACACATAATAAACAGACGTCGCCATAAGCTAGATATTTGAAGACTGCACAAAAATAGCTCTGTTGAGGAATTTTATGTCCAGCATCTAGAACAACAGCAAGAATCACATAATAATGTTATCAATGTACTTTGTGTACACTTTTGTTTTAGTTAGGCCAAGTACAGTACATGTTGCAATGAATGTTGTTGAGTACACAAATGTACTAAGACCAAAATAAAAATAGTACCTTTGACAATCCTGAAGTCCTTTCTCTCTTTTGGAATTCATGTCACTCCTAGATGCATCAATGAAAACTTGCTGATGACAACAGTGTACTATGTCAACAACGCAAAGATGAAAGCCACATATTGCTTCTGTGCAACTTACTGAGAATCACTGAAATCATCCTACGTTAATAATTCCAATTAGACGTAGGATATTTAAATATCCTGTAATGTCCTAGGACTCAGAAATGCAATAGTCCAGTTGTAATGTGTGGAACAGTAACTTAAAACAAAATGTTGGCAAGTTTCTATTACTTTCCCAAACACAGTCTCTTATATCACACATTTTTATAGCAAAGAAACAAAGCTGAAAAGTTCTAGATACAGCTGAGGATCTGGAATCCTACTGATGTCTACAGACATTAAAGTGGTTATAAACCCTCACACATACCCAGTGAAGTGACTGACTTCAGGTGATGCATAGAGATTAAACAAATCCTCCTACATAGGTTGAACCTGTTTATCTGCAGTCTTCTTGTCTCTATATCCGATCGGAGAGTTGAAATTACACACTGCATAGCTCACAGAGGAAAGCTCTGAGAGCTGATTGGAGGGAAAGAACACACCCGATTTACACAGCACACAGGAAAAGAGCTGAAGCTGACAATCACCTGGAGTTCCCTCCTCTGCCACCTTTTTTCTCTGTGAACAGAGGCAGACACATGGCTCCAAAGCTCCGCACCAACCTGCATCCTTCTATGATCCTGACAGTGCCTAAATTCCTCCTTGCTCCACGGGACATATACTGAGATACTTGGCGATCCTCCTATGTTGCCCAGCAAGCCCCGCTCCACCCACATGTTGGTGCCTGCTTCTCGCACACAAGCTGCTCTGGCCTTCTTAGACATGCGGTCTTCAGTCTCCACTATGTCTGTAAGCACTCAGAACTTCTCAGCCGACACTGACCCGAACGGGTCAACCACTGCCGACATTCTGGTGGCTATAACTGCTTGTAAAGAAACTCTCACTGCAAAGACAGATAAAAGCATTTGTTAGCCCCCAAAAAATAAATATTCTGTTCCTTTAAAGCATGTTATACAGCACAGTGCTTGTGCTGTATATTTTGGCCCCCTGTATCACCTGAAATACCTGTCTGATCCTGCCAGTTTCTACCCTCCCCTCTGTACGCTGACCACAATATATCAGGGCTGCTGAGCCCTGACACAGTTGTCGCGTGCATGACTCTGTCATACGCTGCTATCTGCAGCTCTCCTGTGTCTCCCTCTGTCCTCCTCCCCCTCCCCTCCCTGCCTGTCATCTCTCACTATGGCTGATCTGCTCCTCTCCCCACTGCTTTAATTGACCTGTATACTATCCCCTCTGTCAGATAAAAAGCTGTGGGCGGGGGCCCCTCTGTACGCTGACCACAATATATCAGGGCTGCTGAGCCCTGACACAGTTGTCGCGTGCATGACTCTGTCATACGCTGCTATCTGCAGCTCTCCTGTGTCTCCCTCTGTCCTCCTCCCCCTCCCCTCCCTGCCTGTCATTTCTCACTATGGCTGATCTGCTCCTCTCTCCACTGCTTTAATTGACCTGTATACCATCCCCTCTGTCAGATAAAAAGCTGTGTCCCATTGTCTCTGCTTTATAAAAAAAAATAAAAGAAAAAAAAGATTTCTACATGTTTTAACAGTGTCTTTCAGCAATCACTCGACTTCAGGCTCTCAGCTCATCTCCTCTCCTCCCCTCCTCCCTGGCTGACGTCAGCAGGGGAATCTTGGCCCCGCCCACTGGAGATTACACACAGGGAGAGCTGAGAGCCTGGAGTCACCTTATCGCTGGGACCTGCTGTTAAAACAGGTAGAAATTGTTTTTTGTTTATAAAGCACAGACACTAGGATGCAGCTTTTTCTTTTTCGTACATCACGGGACACAGAGCGACTTAGTCATTACTAATGGGACGTCCCAAAGCAATGCCAAATGAGGGGAGGGATACATAAGCTGGGCGCCATCAGGCATGAGGCTCTTTTGCGGCCTGCAACACACTGCGCCCAAAGGCGACATCCTCCTGACTTCTGACGTCTACCTGGTAGAATCTAGTAAACGTGTGTACTAAGGACCATGTTGTGGCCTTACAGACTTGAGCCAGGGAGGCTTGGTGATGCACTGCCCATGAAGTTCCAACTGCTCTTGTGGAGTGCGCCCTAACTTTGAACGGAGGCGGTCTCCTTTTCAAGCCATAGGCTTGTATTATGACCTGTCGAATCCACTTGGCTAAAGCAGATTTTTGATGCTGCCTGACCCTTTCTGGGGCCTTCCGGCAGAACAAACAAAGTATCCGTTCTACGAATCTGAGCAGTGGCTTTAAGATAAGCTTTAACTGCTCTTACTACATCCAAAGAATGCAATAACTTTTCCTCTACCGAACTAGGTTTGGGGAAAAAGGAAGGAAGAACCACATCTTGGTTCAAATGGAACCTCAATACCACCTTAGGAAGAAGGCTGGATGAGGACGTAATACTACTCTGTCCTTATGGATAACCAGATATGGCTCCTTACAGGACAAGGCGGCTAATTCCGATACTCTTTTAGCTTAACAACCACTTTAAGTTTCTACTGACATTGGTCTTATCCATAACAATCTTGACAAGTTTCGCTCCCCCTTGTCAGAGGCAGAGGAAAGGATTTCTCATGTGGAAGATACAGTCCGCTCGGACTGAATGGCATGCTCTTCAAAGGCAAGTTAAGGCTCTACAGGAAAAGGCTATTGATACTAAACACTGGCTACACCACAATAATCTCAGAGTACTAGGGTTGCCTGAACAGGCAGAAGGTACTAAACACTGCTGCATTTGTGGAGACCTACCTCACTACCATCTTGGGCCTACAAAATTTCCCATCTTTCGCGGTCGAGCAAGCACATTGTGTTACCCCCACTTCTCCTATACTGGGGGCGCCTCCGCGACCCTTTTTGTTGGGGTTGCTTAATTATAGAGACCAGGACATGATCCTTGCTGCTGTTCAGAACAAGCCTGACCTCTGTCATGAGAGTGCCAAGATATCCATCTTTCCGAATTACTCTACTGAGGTGCAACAATGGCAACACTCTTTCTCAGAGGTTCGCAAATGGCTCTGGGGGGGAAAGGCCTCACATACAGTCTCCTGTTCCCAAGCAAGATGTGTGTGGAGCCACGTTTCATTTTTTCGATACTCTGGATATTGCTACATCTTAGCTGGATGCCCATTAGATGGCACTGATGACTGTTAATCTATGGCTTCTTGACTGCTGGATACCTGCTGTGACTGAAATCCTTCATCTTCTCTTTTGACAAGCAAGTGTTGTCTCTTCTTTTGCTGCTTTTCATCCACCATATACCTTTTTTGTGGTGACATTATGCAGGTTACGCATTTACCCTTTGCCGCCTGTCCTTCTGGAGCCAACTTGCCAGATTACAGCTCAATTTTCTAGCTACTCACTTCGATTGCCACCTGCCGCTAGTGTTAGTGTTGGGAGTTGGACTCTGGACTCCTTTTGGCCATGTTGGCCCCTGCCAAGGGTTTCCTAGTTTGGTTGCCCTCATAGAATACAGTTAGTTCATAGCTGGACACCAGTCTCAGGTTCAAAGACTCTGCTTTTCTGGCATTGTTTTTCAGGTCCATAGGGGCAAGGCAGGGTAGACCTTTATGGTCCTTGGGATGTTTTACTACTTTTGTGTATTTTTTTCCATTTTATTTAAAATTTTGAAGTTTTTCTACTGGCGTGTTGCCTCATGCCGATTTTGCTGCCCTCAGGGTCCCTGCCCCTTGGTCAGTTGACCCTGTTCCCTTTGATTTTTGATTACCCATGATTGATAAGAATAGAAGTGACTTATGCAGATAGCTGTAGAACGAAGGAGCAGACAGAAATGACACTTAGTTCTCTGTATTGAAACAAGTAGATACTATAGAGGAACATGCTTTATTTATATTTCATGTCTGAGGTTTACAACCACTTTAACATCTTTCCAAATGGCTTGACCCAACCCTTCTAAAAATGTAACATGCCAAATTCCAGGAAAGCAGGCTCCTGCACATAATATCACATATCTATTATATATCCTATTTTTAAATCCACTGTTTTAACAACCTTTACAAATCCCTTTCTGTGTTTGTTACAGTTTCTTTTTACAGTTTAAACCTCAATCCACTCAACAGCCTCTCTGGAGGATTTCTGAATCACTGCAGATTAAAATCCTGTTTGACTCTCAAGTAATGCTTTTGTTTAATAATTCTACTTATGAAAGATTTCATTTGGAAACCATTGTGTTAGGCTTTAAAGAGAACCAGACCTGTTTGAGTTTATGCAAACAACATTTAGTCTCTGATTTTATATATATATATATATATATATATATATATATATATAGTTAAATATATACCTGACTGCCAGGCAAATGCTTTCTACAACAATCATACTGAGACATGTACTGTGCAAACACTGTTGGCACTGGCTATACAATAGGGAGACGTTAGCAATCAGCCCAGAAGATTCTAATTTAGGCAATCAAACTTTGTGTCTGCTAGACCATGTCTGTTACAGTTTTTCCTGAAAATGCCCAAGATGGTCTAGATTGTATAACAGTCATCTTATGTCTATGGGCACCTTAAAATGTGAATATTTACACAGCTAACAAAGAATTACAACTTTTAAGTTGAGCTGATAAGTAAAATCTGCTAAACTACCAGAACAATTCTTCCAGCATATTGTACAATGTGTGTGTGAAGTGCTAGAACAATCATTGCTCTATCTGGTCACCCGCACTTAAAGAGTGGACACATTTCACAACTGCCAATGATTTTGTCAAACAAGTGACACTTTTATGGCCAGTGTGAGTCTTGTCATGTCCATGATGTTTAACAACAGTATAAGGCTACAGCACTTGGCTAACACAAAGTCCATAGTTCAAACAATCAATCTAGGAAGATCTTGTATTATGATTTTTCACGTCATCATCACAGTAAATCATGCTACTAAATTCAGAATCTAAAAAATTTAAAATCAGAAATGGACACGTCTGAGACACAACACAAGAAATTTCCAACTTTAGAAATGACACTTGCTTCTTAGGATTATTTTTTAAGAATAAATGACTTCTCACTGCCGGCAATCCAGAAAAGCCAATTGCATTAATGTTTTGTCGTTATTCAACCATCAAGAGAACTTTAAGAGTTTCCTACCTGAGCTGGCATCAATAATCGTCGATACCCCTCTGCGATCAGATACAGGACGAGGTGACCCAGGCATGCTAACGGGCTCAGAGCGCACTGGTTGGATCCTGTAGCAATAATACACATTATTAAAACAAACATATTTTTAAAGTAGAACCTCCTAAAATTGCGGGCCTTAAGAATTGCTTATTTATGCTCTCACAATCTACGTTTTCCAGCACACTATGTATTTCTGTGGTGCTTTTTCAGTCCCAGTCATTACTCATTTCCCAAAATTGAAATATTTTGTGGGCCAATAAAAAAAACACATATACGGCATTCTTCTGTAGAACATCAACAGTAAACATTTTACATTTTCAATTAGGCTAGGTTCACACTTGTGTATTGTTAAATGGGCAGCCCTTTTGCAGATGTGAAGTGGTGCCATTAATTCTTAATAGCATCCCCATGCACCTTACTAATGCATGTGTTCGCAGTCACCAGAACACATGGTAACAAAGTACAATGCATTTTGGTGCAGTGTGAAATTTCAAAAGGGTCATCATGCACAAAAACGTGCACTTCGGTGTGAACAGAGCCCTATAATACCTTGTAACACAGTTAGATAGACTATTTTACCATGGATTAGGTTATCATATGATAAATATTTATAAATTAGAAAATATATTATATATAGATTATATTATATTATTAATAAAATAATAATTACATTAAATAATAGGAGGGGGGGGGACCTTAAAAGAACAAAGGTTGCTCAGGTAAGCTGCAAGACACTTTCTGTATAAAGTTATCATGGAACTGTCAACTGATCAAAGAATATGCATCACTTGGTATGCATTCATGTGTAAGAAGTGATTCCAGGTACACACAAAATCAGCTCCACTGATGTGGTAGTGTCAGAGTGAATTGTTTAATCAAAAAATATACAGTATTTTAATAATGACCAATACATTATCATTTATGCTAGTGTAATGTATTATTTTGCAACCAAATACCTGATAAAACCCAATCATGTGTTCTGACAGGCAGCAGTGCATATACTGTATAATGATTAAATGTTCTAAGAGTAACAGCAAATGAAAGCAGGGGACAAGGTCATTCCTGCAGTTTACCTTCATTTAAATGCTTTCATATTCTTCTAGACTGAGCTGATTTGAACTGGTTGTCCAACCAGTGCAGACACATTTATTTTAGTAACTTTCTTATCAACCAAATCAAAATAGCTGTTGAATCAACATGATTAGGTAATGGCAAGACACAGAGGTTCAAATATATGCTTGCTAAACACTTTGTGGTTGAAAAAGCAATGGCATGTACTTTACAAAATTTTATAAATGTGAATGAGGGCAAAAAAACAAACAAAAAAAAAACACACAACAAACTTCAAAATCAATTTCAAATTCCAAACTTTTAGGACTTCAGGGCTCATGCAGTAAGGCACAGCCAAAAAACAAGGACGATCTGCAGTAACCAAAAGCAACCAGTTAGTGAGAGCACAGTTTACTGAAGTCACTTTATTTAAAAAAGCCACTGACATTGGAATGGAGTTCAGCTGTGTGCTAATGAAGTGTCACGTGATCTCAGAATGAATACACCTGTTTCAGGAAGCCCCCAGAGTTTGTTGGAGAGCATATCAAAATAAGTAGTATGATTGAAGTTTATGCTGGACTTTTGAGCGGATTACATGGATGTTTTTCTACTAAACACAACACAACAATTGCACATATTTGATCAACAGATTTTATTTTGTTACCTGAGGCTATTTAGGTCAAGGTCATCTGTATCAAAATCTAGCAGTGGTTGAGGGATGTCACTTGGGCCATGTGAGTGAAGCACCGAAGAACTAGAGGAAATCACTGTTGTTTGTCCAGAGGGATGGATAGTTTTAAATTGAAATTGAGGTCCCATCCATAGACGTCTGTGAGGTCCAGTGTGAGTCACTATTTCAACCTGTAAAAATGAATAAAAAAAAACAAAACAATTCCATTGGTATACAATGTGACAGGATTCTAGACGAAACAAAAGGCATCCAATAAAATGTGAGAGCAATCCATAACAATGATATCTCATAATGCTCATTTGTAGGAGCAGGCACATGCATACAAATACTGCTCTATAAGGCTGTGGTGTGATAAAATTCAAGGGAAACCATGGCCAAAGCTTTTACTTTAGTTTCAAATAAAGTGGGGAAACATTAGCATCTTAGCCAAGTGCTTAGGGCCAGTGTCCTATTTGGGAATTGTCCCCCTCACCTCTAGTCCCGGATGCTACATATGCCATCAATTTAACTTTAAATGAAATTAAAGTGGTTGGTAAACCCACTTTGACAACATGCACCTACAGGTAAGCCTAGATTAAGGCTTACCTGTAGGTGCACGAAAAATCTCCTTAACCTACACGGTTAAGGAGATATTTGCTGAAAACACAGCACCGATGACGTCACACGCATGCACACTAGCGGGCTGGCCGGTTTTCTGAATGGGATCTTGCTTGCCCGAGCGCGCATGCGTGTGACGTCATCGCCGCTCCGAACAGTCACAGCGCCGGAGCGGCGATAACAGGAAGAAGCTCCGAGCGGACATGGCGGCGGAGAACAAGGAGGACTTCGGGGGCTTCGATTTCAGGTAAGTGCCACATAATGAGCTAGTATGCTATGCATACTAGCTCATTATGCCTTTCTCTTGCAGGGGTATTTTTAACTAAAAAAGTTGTGGAGGGTTTACTTCCCCTTTAAAGGTAACAGTAAAGGCATAAAGGTCCTTTACTGAAAAAGTCTAAATGATTCATTAATTGCATCCATAATAGCAGAAAGGTAGGTGAAAGAGGTGTTGAATGTACCTAAACACTCAGATGAGAAAAGAGTGCCCATATAGGCTTAGTTGACTAAGCTGTCAAAGGGTGAAATGCGCCAGGGGGATATTTCTCAGGTGGGTAAAGAATACCCATTTGGCTCAATAAAGAAGTTAGTCATTGGTGTGCAGTCCTTTGTTTCTTGTATGGATGACACACAGAGCATGGTTGGATGTCTGTGGCTGGCACCCAAGTTTACCTACAATTATCGGTATAAAGAACATTTGGAGTGGTATGGTTTCCCTGCAACTCTACAAAATTTAGTCATTAGAGTAACCAATTAGGGATTACTGTATTCTCTTTAATAAATGTAGCTTTTTGGCTTATAGCTGGTGAACTATTGCATATCAGGTTTTAAACTGTAAACTGTAAAACAGACCATTTTTTTTTTGTTCTAGATACAGCGGGGCATAGTTTGAACCTCTGCCAGAGTTTTATTGCTACAGTATATTGATCTTTGTTAGTAGGATTTCCCCCTGCTTGCTGTCATGGTGGCAATGTTACATTTCCAACAGTAAAGCAGACAGAAATAAACATTCTTAGTAGAAGGATAGAACCCCTGTCAACTTTGTTTTATTACTGTCTGTGTACAATGTGTTAATCTGTACATGAACAGAGGGGAAAAGCTAGAATTTGTAATAGACGTAGTAGTGATGAGACAATGCAAATAGATCAAAAGTCCAAAAAATGCAAATTCAGCATACCTAAAAATAAATTTTGTGCTTAGGAAAATAATGGTAGCATATTAAAGCATATCTGTAACAATCCAAATGTGTCAGCTGTTAGCTTCAACAGTACATGGTGTGTGTGCACTGAAAACCACACGTACTGTTTCAAAAGGGATTATGTCATAAACCCAATACCTGACTGCTGGAAGCTAGCACTGTCTAACTTTTCAAGTAACATACTAGTCAGTTTACCCACAATGATGCCAAACAGATTATTCACTGCCTTGGAATTAGCAAGCAGCTTGTGAGTGGGTTAGTGGTAGCCTCCATCTGAAAGGTTGATGACAGACTCTCTTTAAATATTTATTGATTTAGTGCATATAACTACCATGCTTCATAATATATGGAAAGAATGATCTTAAAAGAAAATTGTAACACTTTTTGCAAAACAGTGTGTGCAATAAACACCTTGATCCAATGGTTTCTGAATGTACTTTTTGCTACATTCGGTTAAATAGTCACTGGTATGTTTTTAGAAAAGGTCACATGCAAAAGTATCTACTTACATTTGTCACACAAAATGTTCCATATCTGTTTAATTATGTATAAACAATTGTGTGACCAATGATCTTACATTTTGGAAACCACCAATTCACAGAAAAAAATCATAATCTTATTTTAGACAAAACAAAAAACGAGAATAGGCATTAAGCTGTAAACATATCAGTAGCACATATACTTTTCCATGTGCAGGTAAACTTGTTGATTAATAAAATAATTGGCGTCTCTAAACTCTCTCGATCTTATTATATCATACAGGAGCACATGACCTTTCCTCGGGGTAAGAATCTCTTGAATTCAGTAGGTCTAATAAACTGTTACCCACATATGCTCTAACTTTAACAGCTTCAACGGGGGTCCGGGTTTACTTTCTATAGTCCTATCTGGCAAAACGCTTTGTATACTCGCCAAGTTACAGTTTGGTAACCAGTGGAAGGTCTGTGGTATCACCCATCTTTCTCAGATATTCTCTCAGTACCCTCTCATACCCTTCACATGACTCAGTACTTAGTTTTTCCTGGCCACATCTATGTACTTTCAGTATGTTCAACTTCACCATGCAGTCAAGACTCAAGGTTGTTTGTGTGAGTGGAGGTTATCTCAAACCCCAGTGTTTACATACAGTAAATCTGGAAAGTATTCACATCACTTCACCTTTTCCACATTTTTTACAGCCTTATTTGAAAATTGATTAAATTAATTATTTTCTTCAACATTCTACAAACAATAATACCCCATAATGACAACGTGAACAAAGTTTGTTTGAAATCTTTGCACATTTATTAAAAAACAAAAAGTTGTCCTGTAGCCAATACTTTGTTATCTTGGCTGTGTGCTTAAGGTCATTGTCCTTTTGGAAGATGAACTTTTGCCCCAGTCTGAGGTCCAGAGTGCTCTGGAGCACATTTTAATCAAGGATGTGTCTGTATATTGATGCATTCATCTTTCCCTGAGAGTCCTTCAGGTGCCTTTTGGCAAACACCAGGTGAGCTGTCATGTGCCTTTTACTGAGAAGTGGCATCCAACTGGCCACTACCATACAGGCCTGCTAGGTGGAGTGCTGCAGAGATTGTTGTTCTTCTTGAAGGTTCTACTCTCTTCACAGAGAAACGCTGGAGCTCTGTCAGTGTCCGACAGGTTCTTGGTCATCTCCCTGACTAAGGCCCTTCACCCCCGATCACTCAGTTTGGCCGGGCGGCCCACTCTAGGAATAGTCCTGGTGGTTCCAAACTTCTTCTATTTACAGATGATGGAGGTCACCATGCACATTATGGGGTATTGTTTGTAGAATTTTGAGGATAATAATGAATTTAATCCATTTTGGAATAAGGCTGTAACATAACTAAATGTGGAAAAAGTGAAGCACTGTGAATACTTACCGGATGCACTTTATATGCAACATACGAAAATCTAAAAATTATTTATATCTGGTTGTTATGCTAATCTATTGGCTATCTACCTTGAAGGGTTTCCTTCTACAGTCCTGGAGAAAAGGGAATGGGTATGTTGGTCCCCCGATAGATGATCAATGGTAGCAGGACTTGCAGGCGGTGCCACTGTGCTCACTAAACCACCCACAGCGACTTACTCAATTACCGTATATACTCGAGTATAAGCCGAGTTTTTCAGATTTTTTTTTTTGCCGAAAATGCCCCCCTCGGCTTATACTCAAGTCACCTTTTTGCGCCAAACTTGGCACACATGTAGCCCCACTCTTCCTCTACTAATGTGCAAAGTTTTTTGGCCGGGGGACCTACGGCCGGGGAGTAACGATTTTTCAAAGCCGGGCACCCCTTCCATAGACTCCCATGTTAAATGGTAATTTCTCTGGTGAATTTGGGGACCTGGTACTGGCCGGTCGTAGGTCCCCTGGACCCCAAACTTAGCACACATGTAGCCCCGTTTCCTCTCTACAAGCGTGCAAAGTTTGTTGTCTGGGGGCCCTACGGCCGGGGAGCACTGATTTTTCAAATCCGGACACACACCCCTTCCATAGACTCCCATGTTAAACGTCAGTCTAGTCATGGGCATAGTGAGGCATGGGCACAGTGAGGCATGGGCACAGTGAGGCATGGGCACAGTGAGGCATGGGCACAGTGAGGCATGCACATGGACACAGTGAGGCAAAGTGAGGCACAGTGAGGCATGCAGATGGACACCCTAGGCTTATACTCGAGTCAATACGTTTTCCCAGTTTTTTGTGGTAAAATTAGGTGCCTATGTAAACAACGCCGTTCTGATAGGGAAGAAGATAGAGATCTTGTGTTCCTGCTAAGCAGGAACAACAATCTCTGTCTTCAAGCAGTCAGACCATCCCCCACACAGTTAGCAAGCACCTCCTAGGGACAAACTCAACTCTTTGATCGCCCCTGATGTTAACCCCTTCCCTGCCACTATCATTAGTATGGTAACAGTGCATATTTTTAGCACTGATCACTGTAATAATGTCACTGGTTCCCAAAAAAGTGTCAAAAGTGTCATTTAGGTGTCCGATTTGTCTGCCACAATCCCGCTTAACATCGCTGATTACCTCCATTACTAGAAGAAAAAAATGCCATAAATATATCCCATAGTTTGTAGACACTATAACTTTTGTGCAAACCCATCAATATACACTTATTGGGATTTCATTTTCCAAAAATATGTAGCAGAGTACATATTGGCCTAAATTGATGAAGAAATTCGATATTTTACATTTTTCTATTTGATGTGTTTTATAGCAGAAACTAAAAAAATATTGTTTTTTGTTTTTTTTAAATTGTCGCTCTTTTTTTGTTTATAGCACAAAAAACTTTAAACCGCACAGGTAATCAAATACCACCAAAAGAAATCTCTATTTGTAGGAAAAAAGGACATCAACTTTATTTGCGTACAGCGTCGCAGGACCACGCAGTTGTCAGTTAAAGTAAAGCAGTGCCATATCGTAAAAAATGGCCTGGTCATTAAGGGGGTAAAACCTTCTGGGGCTGAAGTGGTTAAATAAAGTGTTCTCTTCAAATATTCAGACCCAAAACAGTGTATACTAGGATTACCAGAGTCTACTGATATGCAAGAATTTACTTGGGAGGCTATTACCAGAGCTTTATTTCAAGCCTGAAAGCTGATTTTACTGGACTGGAAATCTGAGAACCAACCCACTCTAAATGAATGAGTTAAGACTTTAAAAGTTACTCTCCACCACCCACTCCCGTCACATTTCTCCCCTTTCGGCAGCAGACTAACACAGGAGGAGACAGGTTAACTCCGAAGTTAGCCTGTAGTTCTAGTCCCCCAATGCCTGCACCCACAAAGTACCCCAAACAAATTGTCCCAAACAGAGGATTACTCCCCCAGCCAACTTCTGCCTCTCTTGTAGAACATTCCCCGAGCTAAAGAGAAGTGTGGACTGGGCCCTTCTCCCTGGAGTCCTTTCAGCTGCTGGAGAAACGACAGGGTCACTGGGCTCACTCGTCATGCTGTGGGGGATCTGGGCAGACTGCCCGGCATCCCTGGAGTATACAGGTGGAGACTGTAGTCCCCTCCACTTTTTCTGGATGAAAATCCCCCAGACATCCTCCTGTCTCAGTGCTAGACCATTTTCTGTTAGTTGAGGGAAGAGGCCAGCAGCCCTCTGCCTTGTCGCCGGGCCCTTTTGCTGGGTTGTTGGCATAATTTTGGGGTGCCATATGCTGATGGGAAGGGAATCTGGCTGCTTCATCTCCCTTACCCTCATCTGGCTGCTTGGATGACATGTCTCTGGTACTGTCTCCCAGGTGCATGGATCCTTGCGTGGGAGGAAAGGCCGCTTCCTCCACCCTGGCTGACTGTTTGGGGGGACGGACGAACACCTCCTCTCCCTTCTCCCTCTGGATCTTGATCTGCTGCTCGGGAGTGACTGCCCCCTTCTCACCCTGAGCCTCCAAAACTGCCACTGGAGTAGGGCAGAGGTCTTGGACCCTCTGTCCAGTTTTCAGTGCTTCAGCTGGAGAAGTTTCTGGTAACTCCATAGATTCTGCTGGCAGAAAATACCATGTCTCTGTCAATGTTGTGGGAGAAAGGCGGACTTCCTCTTCTTTCAGGGAGGCTGAAGCTGCTGTTGGTGCTGGACAGAGCTTAGGGATGTTTGGCCCTGATGCCAGCTCTTCTGCTGAAGGTTCACCAGGTTGTTCTTCCTCACCAGTCTCTGGAACTGGTGTCTGGGGATAGAGGTTTCCCATCTCCTGTCCGTAGAACCCAAAATATATTATCGGTGCTTGACAGAGATTAGCATTTCAGGTTTGGAGATGGCAATCTCCGGAGTTTAAGCTGCCAATTCTGGGGCATGCTGCTGAACATGTTCTAGCAGTTCCCTGTATGCTCTTTCCAGATGCTGTTCCTTCCTTAGCAAATATTCCAGGTCCAGTTTAGACTCTGAGACCCCTGCAAGACCAAGCATAGCCTCTCTGTATTCTCACAGGTGCTCAAGGGTAGGTTCCCCTTCATAGCCAAACACAAAACCATCTGTAAGGCTCTCCCACAACAATTCAGACCCGCCAAATTCATATCCCTCCAGAGAGCATTCTGTTGTCTCCCCTAAATTTCCCTGCTCTGCGTGCCATTGCAGGGGCCAATATCGATTGTCCAGCTCTATCTCCTGCTGCACCAGCCTGTCCAACTCAGACACCCATTGGTCTTTGGGCCTCTCTCCCAGGAATGGCATCCGTAACTTCCGTTAGTCACTGGCTCGTTGCTCTGGGGTTGGAAAGTACTTGCCCTGGTGTCTACCAGCAACCCGGAGGTCTCCAATCCAGATCTGCACCCGAATCTGCTGATTGATCTCCAGGTACTGATCCGCAGACACAGACCTGTTAAAAATGGTGTTCCGCAACAGCCCTTGCAACTCTGATGCCAGATACACATCTCCGCTGGGACGACCAAAGTCTGCTATCCTGACCTTAGATCCCGGTGGAGGCTTGGATGTCCCAGACTGCAGGAAGCATCCCACTGCTTGCCACCAATGTCACGGATCCCCATCGCACTCCACTTGAGTGCTTCCATCAGTACACTGCTTCCTCCAATCTGGTTCTTCAGATATCAGATTTTACAGCCAAATATTGTAACCAAAAACCAGACGAGACTAGCTCAGTTACAAAGCTGGAACATTAACTGTTTATTGAACCACAAGTACACAGAGGTAACACTCGGGACAATCCCTCCCCTTTGCATTCAGGGTGGCGTAGACTGTCTAATCACCAGGGCGAGCTGTTGGAGGAATTCCCCCTTCCTCCTCACAGCACGCACATACACATACCATAATACTTTTCTCCCAGGGCAGACAGACACAATAGAACAATGGAATACAGCCAAAACCCAGCAAAGAGTCCACAACAGTATGAAACAATATATATATATATATATATATATATACACAAACACAGACACACACACAACATTCCTGTGTGGTTGTACAGTGAGTCCGATTAGTACAGATGCCCCTAATAGACACAGGGTGACTTAGACATAGGAGGTGCATGGGGAGCTGAAGCAAGGGTCTCCCAACCTCTCCAAGGGATTCTGGGTTCCATCAGCCCCCGCCCAAAGTGACTCCCATCAGAAGTCCTACCTATCTTTATTTCAGTAATCATTAGCATTAACATTGTAAGTGGCCATTTTAATCCTGTCTTATTACTCTTTGACTAGGATATGCATTTCCTGACTTATCCACTCAGTTTTTGTGAACTCTGGACGTATTTCTTGTATGTATGCCTTTCTATGCAGAGATTTTTGTACTACCTCCCTGTAATTCTCAGGACCTTAAGATATCCAATGCTGCTGGAGCCACAGCCATTGGATGTCGACAGCAGCATATTTGCAAAGTTTAATGGGACACAATACTTGCAGGGTTGTCTACAGCTCATCACAGTGTAGTGAAGACTGAACATGGAGTGGCGATGTAACTGTCACTTTGTAAGAAAATATAAGGCACACATAAACAATTAAGAAATAAAAATGTACAGCACATTGACATGGGGGAGAATGTGGTGCAATGATTTGTTTGGTAACTAGAATTCTGCTTTAATGTAAAAGACTATGGCCTAAAAGGAAAGCTCCACTCCCCTTTAGGTCATGTAATAACGTCTAAATATGAGGCTTCAGGATTATGAGTTTCTCTTGCTTCAAAACACATAGTGAGGCCTCAGACAGTCCTATGGCTTTGTCATGGCAATAAGGCACGTTACTTCCATATCATGCTCATTTCCAGAGCTAGAAACCTATGCTATTACACAAAGGTGTTCTAAAAAAATAAAAATAAAAGATAGCCAAACAAGAAAAAGGTATAAGATGAGTTTTCAGTGGTGATGGGGAGAGTGCTGTAGAAAGGCTAGAACCTCACCAGTATGTGCTGAAGGTATATACTGGGGCAGAGGTGATTGGTTAGGTGGCAGGAGTGTAAAAGGATAAGCAACATGGACAACATTATGGCAGCATTTCGGCAAAAGGGTTATAGGTCTCAAAGAGGGGCCCCTGTGTTATGCACAAGAGGGCTATGTATTCTATGTTCACTTACCAATTCCTTTTTATGCCATTGACCGACTCTAAATGGAAACGCAATTTTGAGTTCTACAATCTTATAATTTTAAAGCTCAACACATTCTGCTACTACATACACTTATGCTAGCCAGATTTTGTAAAGCATGTTGTACATTTTTAAGCCCCTACGTTTAAGCTCAGTTTATTTTACATTTAGTTCTCCATTTTTTCCTATTAAACTGACACAGCTGAGAAAATATTTTCAAATTTGAAAGGGACTTAAATATTTTTTATTAATATGAAAGAAATCCATATATAACACAGCATGTTAATGAATACTATTTTAGAAAAGCAACAGTATTGTGGTTTGTGCAAGCTATGGTTACATATAGTATAACCGTGCATACACATGTTTCCTTTAAAAGGAGCTTCACAGAGTATGAAGGACATAAAAACAATAATGAAAAATAGCTGAAAGGAACATTTTTACTACAAAAACTGTGTAAAATATTTTTATTAGTTCTATCAGAGGTTCCCCATTTTACCTCAGTAGTATATAACATTTTTGTGACATAACTGTACAAGAAAAATTATATATATTATTTGTGACCTTTGTAAACATATTAAAAGTTTTTGACCACTATGTTTTTTCCGTTATACTATCAGTTTTCTTTTCCCCCCAGTTATGCACTATACTAGCATGGTATCTCAAGTTAGTGCAAAAACATCTCTGCCATCTTAAGAATACTAACCCATGCTTATGTATTTAAGAAGAAATGTTTGAGTTCAAATGATAAGTTATGTACTATAACTTGCAATACCAAATTCCGGATATCCCTGAAGAGGACGAAGCCAGGTGTTATCACATATGTGAGTGCTTTATTATATGTATTTTGTTTATGTTTTTTAATGATTGTAAATAAAAAGCTACACTGTTGGGTGACTTTCCTCTTCTGTGAGTACCACTTCTAGCCACCAGCATGATTGAAAGGGACCTGCATAGTTTATTTTATATATATATATATATATATATATATACATACATACATACATACACATATATATATATATATATATATATATACACACACACACACACACAGTATCTCGCAAAATTTAGTACAACCCTCGCATTTTTAAAAATATTTTATTATATCTTTTCATGCGACAACGCTGAAGAAATTACAATTTGCTACAAAGTAAAGTAGTGAGTGTACAGCTTGTATAACAGTGTAAATTTGCTGTCCCCTCAAAGTAACTCAACACACAACCATTATTGTCTAAACCGCTGGCAACAAAAGTGAGTACAACCCTAAGTGAAAATGTCCAAATTTGGCCAAAAGTGTCAATATTTTGTGTGGCCACACTTATATTCCAGCACTGCCTTAACCCTCTTGGTCATGGAGTTCACCAGAGCTTCACAGGTTGCCACTGGAGTCCTCTTCCACTCCTCCATGATGATATCACGGAACTGGTGGATGTTAGAGACCTTGCGCTCCTCCACCTTACGTTTGAAGATGCCCCACAGAAACTCAATAGGGTTTAAGTCTGGAGACATGCTTGGCCAGTCCATCACCTTTACCTTCAGCTTCTTTAGCAAGGCAGTGGTCGTCTTGCAGGTGTGTTTGGGCTCATTATTATGTTGGAACACTGCCCTGCGGCCCAGTCTTCGAAGGGAGGGGATCATGCTCCTCTTCAGTATGTCACAGTACATGTTGCCATTCATGGTTCCCTCAATGAACTGTAGCTCCCCAGTGCCGGCAGAACTCATGCAGCCCCAGACCATGAGACTCCCAACACTATGCTTTACTGTAGGCAAGACATACTTGTCTTTGTACTCCTCACCTGGTTGCCGCTAAACACACTTGACACCATCTGAACCAAATAAGTTTATCTTGGTCTCATCAGACCACAGGACCTGATTCCAGTAATCCACGTCCTTAGTCTGCTTGTCTTCACCAAACTGTTTGCAGGTTTTCTTGTGCATCATCTTTAGACAAGGCTTCCTTCTAGGATGACAGCCATGCAGGCCAATTTGATGCAGTGTATGGTCCGAACACTGACAGACTGACCCCCCCCCCCGCCCCTTCAACCTCTGTAGCAATGCTGGCAACACTCACACGTCTATTTCCCAAAAACAACCTCTGGATATAACGCTGAGCATGTACACTCAACTCCTTTGGTCAACCATGGCAAGGCCTGTTCCATGAGGAACCTGTCCTGTTAAACCGCTGTATGGTCTTGGCCACCCTGCTGCAGCTCAGTTTCAGGGTCTTGGCAATCTTCTTTTAGCCTAGGCCATCTTTATGTAGAGCAACAATTATTTTTTTCAGATCCTCAGAAAGTTCTTTGCCATGAGGTGCCATGTTGAACTTTCAGTGAGCACACCTGCTCCCCATTCACACCTGAGACCTTGTAACACTAATCTTCTTCTGGTGAAGCCATTCCTTTGTTGATTTGGATGCATGCTTTGGGTCGTTGTCATGCTGAAAGATGAAGTTCCTATTCATGTTCAGCTTTCTAGCAGAAGCCTGAAGGCTTTGTGTCAATATTTACTGGCATTTGGAACTGTTCATAGTTCCCTCTAACTTGAGTAAAGCCCCTGTTCCAGCTGAAGAAAAACAGCCCCAAAGCATGATGCTGCCACCACCATGCTTCACTGTGGGTATGGTGTTCTTTTGGTGATGTGCAGTGTTGTTTCGGCGCCAAACATATCTTTTGGAATTATGGCAAAAAATGTTCAACCTTCAACCATACCACATTTTCCCACATGATTTTGGGAGACTGCATATGTGTTTTTGCTAAATTTAGCTAGGCTTGGATGTTTTCTCTTAGCAAGAAAAGGCTTCAGTCTTGCCACTCTACCCCATAGCCCAGACATATGAAGAATAGGGGAGATTGTTGTCACATGTACCACACAACCAGTACTTACCAGATATTCCTGCAGCTCCTTTAATGTTGCTGTAGGCCTTTTGGCATCCTCACTGAACAGTTTTCTTCTCGTCTTTTCATTTATTTTGGAGGAACGTCCAGTCTTTGGTAATGTCACTGTTGTGCCATATTTTCTCCACTTGATGATGACTGTCTTCACTGTGTTCCATGGTATATCTAATGCCTTGGCAATTCTTTTGTACCCTTATCCTGACTGATACCTTTTAACAATGAGATCTCCCTGATGCTTTGGAAGCTCTCTGCAGACCATGGCTTTGCTGTAGGATGTGACTAAGAAAATGTCAGGAAATACCTACTAGAACAGCTGAACTTTATTTGGGGTTAATCAGAGACACTTTAAATGATGGCAGGTGTGTACTGACTCCTATTTAACATGAGTTTGAATGTGATTGCTTAATTCTGAACACAGTTACATCCCCAGTTACAAGAGGGTGTGCACACTTATGCAACCACATTATTTTATTTTTACTTCCCCCCTAAAAGATTTCAGTTTGTTTTCAATTGAGTTGTACAGTTTATAGGTCACATTAAAGGTGGTGACATTTTAACAGAGGTGCGTAGACATTTTATATCCACTGTATATCATACCTTGAGGTGAGCGAGCATTCTGTGTGGATGTGAAACTCTGTTGTATTGGAGTGCATTGAGTCAAAGGCAAGGATTGTGGATTGAGCACAGAATGAATAATGTTTAAAACATTTCTGGAACTTGTCAATCTTACAGCATTGTTGCTGTGTCACAGATGTTTGGGACAGTTTTTTATGGTTTGTTATAAATATCATGATATTATTGTGTATATGTGCAGTATAAGCTTGAAATGAGCACTTGCACATCATGTTTGATGGTTACACAGATATAATTGTGTTATATACCTGTTTTGCATTATTATTCTTTTACGCCAAGTTTGCTATGTTGTATGGTTTTATATCACTTTCCTGATACATTCATAGATATATTGAGGTGGATATTGATATTGAGTTTTTGAGCAGCACCTCTGTATTTATTATTTTAGTCATTGTTTGATGTGGGAACACATTATTGGTACATGCAGAAGCTTATGTTAGCACTTTAGGGAATTGGGGTACAGGTTAGTGGCTGCACATGAGATAATTTGGCTTACTTTTCCATATTTCACCACAATTGCTAAGCTCTGGTGAAAATTCTCTTGCACTGACCAACTTCCCTTGCAAAGTGAATAGTATATTTGCTTTAAAGTGACACTAAAAGGTTAAAACATTTTTTTTTAATAACAAACATGTCATAATAACCTCCACTGTGAAGTTTGTTTTGCACAGAGTGGCCCTGAACGCCATCTTCTGGGGTCCCCCGGCGGCTCTCATGGCTCCTCCCCACATCAGATAACCCCCTAGGAGAAGTACTTTTCCAGGGGGATACCTTGCGGGCGCACTCCTGTGTCCAGCATTTGGCATCCATAGCCACCGAATGCAGGACTCGGCCCCACCCCCAGGCGGCCGCGTCTTTGGATATGATTGATAGCAGCAGGAGCCAATGGCTGTCAATCAAGAGCTGGGCAACCCCAGGCAAAGAGACGGTGCATCCTCACTGTGGGACATTCCAGGGCTCAGGTAAGTAAAACGGGGGGGGGGGGGCTGGGGGGACAGTGACTGACAGAAGTTTTTTCACCTTAATGCATAGGATGCATTAAGGTGAAAAAACAGGAGGGTTAACAACCACTTTAACCCAAATATGTAAATTGTATGCGTCATTTGTTTAAGTATATCCTCTTTATCAGTAAACATTGTATGAAAGAAGATATGTTTGCCTGTTGGAATATGTTAAAAATGTGCTTCATGGGGTTTTTCACACAACTGTATTTGGAGACAACTGAATATTTACAGTGGATACCTTAAAATGAACTGGTTTTCTGCCATAATTCGCCATAAAACGTGATCTGATCCACATTTAACCACTTAACGACCGCTCACTGTATATATACGTCGGCAGAATGGCACGGACAGGCACAATCACGTACCTGTATGTGACTGCCTTCATATAGTTGGGGGGTCCCTTCTATACAGTGAGCGGTCGGCATCGCTCCGGGAGCGATCCGTGATGAGGGGACGGCCATTCGTTTCCGGCCACCCCCTTGCGATCGCTCCCGGCGAATGAAAAGCTTCCTCTGCCTGTGTAATGTTTACACAGGCAGGAGGAAGTGATGTCATCTCTCCTGCGGCGCTCACATATACCGAGCGCCGTGGAGAGAAGACACACAGGTTAGTGCACTAAACAATACACTGACACCAGGACACATAGGCACACGATCGCCCCCCCCAGACACCCCCAGATCACCCACCAGCCCCCAGTCACAGTGTCACTGATTGCAGTGACCATTTATTTACTGATCACTGCAATCAGTGACATTTGTGACTGTAAAACTGTCAGGGCAGTTAGTTTTAGGTCCAGTGTAGCCCCCTAACCCCCCTAATAAAGGTTTAACCCCTTAATCGCCCCCCAGGTAACCCTTTCACCCCCTAGCACCACTGTCACTAAGCGATCGTTTTTCTGATCGCTGTCTTACTGTCGGTGGTGCCGATAGGTAGCCAGTTATTTTTTTTAAGGTTCGCCGCAGGTTTTTATAGCGCCAGGTACCCCCATATATTATCTAAAAAAGGTTTTAACCCCCTAATTGCCCCCAGTTAACCCTTTCACCAGTGATCACTGTATAAGTGTTACTGGTGACACTGATTAGCCAGTTAGTTATTTTGTTATTTAGGTTCCCCATCAGGTTTTTATATAGCGTCAGGTACCCGCATATATTTCCTAATAAATGTTTAACCCCCTGATTGCCCCTAGTTAACCCTTTCCCCAGTGATCACCATATAAGTGTTACGGGTGACACTGGTTAGTTAGTTTGCTTTTTATAGTGTCAGGGCACCCGCCGTATATAACCCAATAAAGGTTTAACCCCCTGATCGCCCGGCGGGTAATATCAATTAGGTTTTAGCGTCAGAGAGGGTCTGCGCCGCCCCAGGCAGCGTCAGGTTAGTGCCAGTAACGCTAACACCCATGCGTGAAGCATACTTAGTGGTATAGTATCTGAACAGATCAATATCTGATCTGATCAGATCTATACTAGCGTCCCCAGCAGTTTAGGGTTCCCAAAAACGCTGACCTCCTCTGTTAGCGGGATCAGCCCAGATACCTGCTAGCACCTGCGTTTTGCCCCTCCGTCCAGCCCAGGCCACCCAAGTGCAGTATCGATCGATCACTGTCACTTACAAAACACAACACACATAACTGCAGCGTTCGAAGAGACAGGCCTGATCCCTGCGACTCCAGTGCTGTAGGAGGTGATTTCACCACTACAGTTAAAAAAAAGAGCATATACACCGAAGCACGGGGGCAGCAGGGGAGGAGGAGCGGAGGAGCGATTTTGCTCCTAATGCCGCGTACATACGGTCAAAATTCCGACGGAGGCTTGCCCGTGGAAAAGTCCGACTGTGTGTACGCGACATAACTTTTGCGGGAGGATGCCCCCATGCTTCGGCATATATAAATGGTGCATGTATGCCCATCATTAGAAGTGGGTGGATGAAGGGCGGTATTCTAACGGTGGGCATACCCGCCGATCTATCTCTTTTTCGTTCAGCCAACAGGCTGCATGAAAAAAAAAAGATTACAATACATGTCCAACAAGGACCAGCAACATACTGGTATGTTGCTGGACTTTGAATGGTTATACCAGATTGATGCCTGCGGATTTAGGTATCATCTTAGTATCATTCTTTTCAGCCAGCAGCCGGCTTTCATGTAAAAGCAATCCTAGCGGCTAATTAGCCTCTGGACTGCTTTTACAAGCAGTGGGAGGGAATTTCCCCCCCACCCCAGATAAAAAAAGCGCCATTGGGAAAGCATTTTATCACACCGATCTTGGTGTGGTCAGATGCTTTGAGGGCAGAGGAAAGATCTAGGGTCTAATAGACCCCTGTTTTTTTCAAAAAAAGAGTACCTGTCACTACCTATTGCTATCATAGGGGATATTTACATTCCCTGAGATAACAATAAAAATGATAAAAAAAAATAAAAAAAAAAATATGGAAGGAACAGTTTAAAAATAAAATAAAAAAGCAAAATTAATAAAAAAAAAAAAAAAAAAAAGCACCCCTGTCCCGCCCTGCTCTTGCGCAATGGCGAACGCAAGCGTTAGTCTGGCATCATATGTAAACAGCAATTGCATCATGCATGTGAGGTATCACCGCAAAGGTCAGATCGAGGGCAGTCATTTTAGCAGTAGACCTCCTCTGTAAATCTAACGTGGTAACCTGTAAAGGCTTTTAATAATGTATGTAGTTTGTCGCCACTGCGCGTTTGTGCGAAATTTTAAAGCATGTCGTGTTTGGTATCTATGTACTTGGCCTAAGATCATCTTTTTTATTTCATCAAACATTTGGGCAATATAGTGTGTTTTAGTGCATTGAAATAAAAAAAAGTGTATTTTTTCCCCAAAAAATGCGTTTGAAAAATCGCTGCGCAAATACTGTGTGGAAAAAAAAAATGCAACACCCACTATTTTATTCTGTAGGGCCTTTGCTTTAAAAAAATATTTGTTTGGGGGTTCAACATAATTTTCTTGCAAAAACAAAAAATGTTTTCATGTAAACAAAAAGTATCAGAAAGGGCTTTGTCTTCAAGTGGTTAGAAGAGTGGATGTAAGCTTCCTAATGTTGTGTATAAAATGCCAGGACAGTTCAAAACCAACCCCAAATGACCCCATTTTGGAAAGTAGACACCCCAAGCTATATACTGAGAGGCATGTCGAATCCATGGAATATTTTATATGTTGACACAAGTTGCGGAAAAAAGACAATTTATTTTTTATTTTTAGTTTTTTTGCACAAAGTTGTCACTAAATGATATATTGCTCAAACATGCCATGGGCATATGTGGAATTACACCCCAAAATACATTCTGTTGCTTCTCCTGAGTACGGGGATACCACATATGTGAGACTTTTTGGGAGCCGCGTACGGGACCCCAAAAACCAAGCACCGCCTTCAGGCTTTCTAAGGGTGTAAATTTTTGATTTCACTCCTCACTGCCTATCACAGTTTCGGAGGCTATGAAATGCCCAGATGGCACAAAACCCCCCCAAATGTCCCCATTTTGGAAAGTAGACACCCCAAGCTATTTGCTGAGAGGTATGGTGCGCATTTTGCAGATCTTGCTTTTTGTCACAAAGTTTTGAAAATTAAAAAGAAAAAAAAAAGAAAAAAATGTCTTTCTTCATTTTCAAAAACAAATGAGAGCTGTAAAATACTCACCATGCCTCTCAGCAAAAAGCTTGGGGTGTCTACTTTCCAAAATGGGGTCATTTGGGGGGGTTTTGTGCTATTTTGGCATTTTATGGCCTTCAAAACTGTGATAGGTAGTGAGGAGTGAAATCAAAAATTTGTGCCCTTAGAAATCCTGAAGGCGGTGCTTGGTTTTCGGGGTCCCGTACGCGGCTAGGCTCCTAAAAAGTCCCACACATGTGGTATCCCCATACTCAGGAGAAGCAGCAAAATGTATTTTGGGGTGCAATTCCACATATAACCATGGCATGTGTGAGCAATATATGATTTAGTCATAACTTTTTGTAAATCTTTTTTTTTTTTTGTCATTATTCAATCACTTGGGACAAAAAAAAAATATTCAATGGGCTCAACATGCCTCTCAGCAATTTCCTTGGGGTGTCTACTTTCTAAAATTGGGTCATTTGGGGGGGTTTTGTACTGCCCTGCCATTTTAGCACCTCAAGAAATGAGATAGGCAGTCATAAATTAAAAGCTGTGTAAATTCCAGAAAACGTACCCTAGTTTGTAGATGCTATAACTTTTGCGCAAACCAATAAATATACGCTTATTGACATTTTTTTTACTAAAGACATGTGGCTGAATACATTTTGGCCTAAATGTATGACTAAAATTGAGTTTATTCGATTTTTCTTATAACAAAAAGTAGAAAATATTATTTTTTTTCAAAATTTTCAGTCTTTTTCCGTTTATATCGCAAAAAAAAAAAAATCGCAGAGGCAATCAAATACCATTAAAAGAAAGCTCTATTTGTAGGAAGAAAAAGACGCAAATTTCGTTTGGGTACAACATTGCATGTCCGCACAATTTCCCGTTAAAGCAGCGCAGTGCCAAATTGTGAAATCACCTCTGGTCATTATGGTCCGTATTGGTCCGGGGCTTAAGTGGTTAAACCACAACAATAGACAAACAAAATGTGCTTAAGCTGATAACACACAAACTCTTCTAATTTCTCATGTCTTTATTAAACACACCCATAAAACCTTCACAGTGTGGGAGGAAAATGTAAGTTCTGCCATAGATGGAGCGAAAAAGTAGGATTTTTAAAACAGCTTACCTGTAAAATCCTTTTCTTGGAGTACATCACAGGACACAGAGCAGCATAGTCATTACTATGTGGGTTATATAGAATTACCTTCAGTTGCTGGCACTGGCAACTTCCAAAACAGGAAGTACCCTCCCCTATATAAGCCCCTCCCATCCGGGAGTACCTCAGTTTTGTAGCAAAGCAATACGTGTCCCCAAAAGAGGGGTGGGAGCTCTGTGTCCCGTGATGTACTCCAAGAAAAGGATTTTACAGGTAAGCTGTTTTAAAAATCCTACTTTCTTGTTCATACATCACGGGACACAGAGCAGCATAGTCATTACTATGTGGGACGTCCCAAAGCAATGCCAAATGAGGGGGGGGGGGATACACCATACATAAGCTGGGCGCCATCAGGCATGAGGATCTTTTGCGGCCTGCAACACACTGCGCCCAAAGGCGACATCCTCCTGACTTCTAACGTCCACCTGGTAGAACCTAGTAAACGTGTGTACTGAAGACCATGTTGCGGCCTTACAAATTTGAGCCAGGGAGGCCTGGTGATGCACTGCCCATGAAGTTCCAACTGCTCTCGTGGAGTGCGCCCTAACTTTGAACGGAGGCGGTCTACTTCTCAAGCCATAGGCTTGTATTATGACCTGTCGAATCCACTTGGCTAAAGTAGATTTTGATGCTGCCTGACCCTTTCTGGGGCCTTCCGGCAGAACAAACAAAGAATCCGTTCTACGAATCTGAGCAGTGGCTTTTAGATAAGCTTTAACTGCTCTTACTACATCCAAAGAATACAATAACTTTTCCTCTACCGAGCTTGGTTTGGGGAAAAAAGAAGGAAGAACCACATCCTGGTTCAAGTGAAACCTCGATACCACCTTAGGAAGAAAGGCTGGGTGAGGGCGTAATACTACTCTGTCCTTATGAATAACCAGATATGGCTCCTTACAGGACATGGCGGCTAATTCCGAAACTCTTCTAGCCGAGCATATGGCTACTAAAAATATCAATTTTATGGTGAGTAGAACCAAGGAAATGTGCCGCAAAGGTTCAAATGGCTGCTTCTGCAGAACCGACAGAACCAAATTTAGATCCCATGGGCATATGGGAGCTTTAATCGGTGGAATAATACGAGTCACCCCTTGCATAAAGGATTTGACAAGTGAATGCATAGCCAGGGGCCTTTGAAATAGTATTGATAAGGCCGAAACCTGGCCCTTGATAGTACTTAAGGCAAACTTCCTGTCTACAGCCCACTGCAGGAAGTCCAGAATTCTGCCTATAACGTACTTACGTGGATGCCATTTTCTGGCCTCGCACCAAGTGATGTACGCCTTCCAAACTCTATAGTAGATCTGCCTGGATACAGGCTTCCTGGCATTGATTATAGTTGATACCACAGAGTTAGAGAGACCTCTCTTCTTTAGGATGTGGGATTCAATAGCCAGGCCGTTAAACTTAGAGTTAGTAAGGAAGGGTGGTATATCGGTCCTTGCGAAAGCAGGTCCGGACGACGTGGAAGGGTCCAAGGACTCCCCACAGACATTTTGATGATCTCCGCGTACCAGGCCCTTCGGGGCCACGCTGGAGCCACCAGGATCACCGGCTTCTTCTCCAACCTGACTCTGCGAAGGAGTCGAGGCAACAATTGTAGCGGAGGGAATGCATATATCAGTCTGAACTGATCCCAAGGGAACACCAGAGCATCCGAGCCACAAGCGAGGGGATCCCTTGTCCGGGAGACAAATCTGTCCACCTTTGCGTTGAATCTGGATGCTAGCAGATCTACATCCGGTGTTCCCCATCGCTGACATATTGCTCGGAAGACCTCGGGATGAAGGGACCATTCCCCTGGGCATAACTGTTGGCGACTCAGAAAGTCCGCCTTCCAATTCTCCACCCCTGGAATGAAGACAGCTGATATACATGGGACATGCTTTTCTGCCCATTCCAGGATGTGACTTACTTCCCTCTGGGCTGCACGACTCCTGGTGCCTCCCTGATGATTGATATATGCCACTGCTGTGGCATTGTCTGATTGAATTCTGACAGGGGACCCTTGGAGTCTGGATGTCCAGGCTACTAGGGCGTACCGGGCTGCTCGTATCTCTAAGAGATTGATGGGCAGGGTTTTTACTACATTTGACCATCTGCCCTGGAGAGACCATTGCTCCAGTACTGCCCCCCAGCCTATAAGGCTGGCATCTGTAGTGACCACCTTCCAAGATATCGGGCTGAAGGGTTTTCCCTTCTGGAGATTCTGGGGGATCAACCACCAGCAGAGACTCTTCCGAACAGAAGGGGACAAAGCCATCGGGAAGTCTAGAGCCTGAACTTTTCCGTTCCAGGCTGACAATATGGCCCTCTGTAAATTCCTTGAGTGGAATTGGGCGTATGGCACAGCTTCGAATGATGCTACCATCTTTCCTAGCAGCCTCATGCACAGGCGTATGGACGGCTGTCTTTTTGCACAAAGCAGACGGACCAAGCCCCTCAAAGAGGATACCTTGTCTAGAGGTAAGAAAATCTTCCTCTGGTCTGAATCCAGCCGTAGCCCTAGATATACCAGGTTTTTCACTGGCTGTAGGGCTGACTTGTCCAGGTTGATGACCCAACCGTGAGATTCTAGATACTTGATTGTATCGACAATTACCACTTCTAGCTTGGCAACTGAGTGGTCCATCAACAACAGGTCGTCTAGGTATGCCATTATCGTTACACCTCGTGTTCTTAGATCGGCCAACAGTTTGGCCAGAATTTTTGTGAACACTCGTGGTGCTGTGGCCAGACCGAATGGTAAGGCTCTGAACTGAAAATGGCGCCCTTCTACTGCAAAGCGTAGAAATTTTTGATGACCTGGAAAGATGGGAACATGCAAGTAAGCATCTTTGATGTCGATCGAGGCTAACCATTCCTCCCCTTGTAGGGCAGCGGTGACCGATCGGATCGACTCCATCCGGAAAGACCGGACGTTTAGAAATTTGTTTAGACTCTTTAGGTCCAATATGGGTCTTATGTCCCCGTTTGGCTTCGGGACTGTGAAAAGGTTTGAGTAGAAACCCAACCCCCACTCTTCCATAGGAACCTCCATAATTACTCCTTGGAGCAATAGTTGTTCTAACGCCAATAGGAGAGACCCTCTTTTCAGAGGGTCTCTTGGCATGCCTGACCACATAAAATGGGAAGGAGGAGACTCTTTTAACTCCAACTTGTATCCCAGAGTTACTGCGGAGAGCACCCATCTGTCTTTGATCGTCTCCCGCCAGGTCTCTGCGAACAACTGAAGTCTTCCCCCCACCCGTTTGAGTGGGGGCAGCCCTTCATAGGCTTGACTTGGAGGCTGGTTTAGTACCCCTTCGGATCCAGGGTTTCTTATTACCCTGTGACTGTCCCTGATTTTTACCCCCTGAGTTTGACCGAGGAGGCCGTCGGAACTGCTTAGTAGCAGACGTCACAGGGATAGGAGAGGTAGTCCTCTTAAAAGATGGACCCCTAGACCTCTTCTTACTCGGTAAGAGAGTACTTTTACCACTGGAAATCTTCTGGATATACTTATCCAGGTCCTCGCCAAAAAGGCGTTCCCCATGAAATGGGAAGCTAACTAAGAGCTTCTTACAGGGAGCTTCAGCAGACCAGTTTTTGAGCCACAGAAGCCTACGCATATGTACCAAAGACAGCGTGAGGCGGGAGGCCTGATGGATAGAATCCTTGATGGCGTCAACCGCAAAGCATAATGCTCTAGGCAGATCAGCCAGAGCCTGGGCCTGCTGGTCTGGCAAATCCCTCAGGACCATTTTCATTTGATCCTTTAAAGCTTGGCAGACCCCAATAGCTGCCACTGCTGGCTGTGTAACAGCCCCTGCTGTGGAAAAAGCAGATTTTAATAAAGATTCCAATTTTTTATCCACTGGATCTTTGAACATTTGAACATTATCTACTGGACATGTCAGTGATTTGTTCACAGAAGAGATGGCTGCATCCACCGTAGGAACATTCCATCTCTGGGTGAACTTTTCCTCCATGGGATAGATCACCGGAAATTTTTTAGGCGGAACAAATAGTTTATCAGGATGTTCCCAGTCCTGGTATATAAGTCCTTCCAATAATGGATGTATTGGAAAGGAGCAATTAACCTGGGGAGCTTTTAGCGACCCCAATGAGGAGACAGCAGTAGTTGATGGTTCAACAAGAGGCATTTTAAATGCAGATCGAACCATGTCAGTTAGGGTCTGGACCCACAATCTTTCAGTCTGTGATGCTGAAAATGGTTCATCTACTGTCGATTCCTCAAAAACAGAGTTAACCTCCTCCTGATCCCCTTCAGGTAGGTCGGTCCCTTCCTGGGACTGTTGCTCTGCCAACAGGCACTCTAATGGAGGTGATGGAGATCTGGCGCGCTTTCTTTCCTGTAGAGAAGAAGCGATCAATGCTGCCAATCTCTGCTCCAATCCCTCCAGAGTTGAGGAAAAAACCTCCTCTGTTATATATGCAGGAGCAGGTGGACTGAGGACAGCCGCAGTACCTGGCACTCCCGGGGGTTCCTTATGGGTATTAACCTCTGATTTCTCAGGGGAGGAGGGTGCAGATGACTGCTCCAGATCCTCAGAGCCCGATGGAAACCCCCTACACTACCTGAGAGGTATATCTCGGAGTTTTTTAGGCGGCATATTCCTTAGTTCAAAGCTGAGGTATTCCAGCCGCAATACACCCCTTACTGAAATAGTCTAATGCAATTTTGCTGCTATGTACATCAGTGGGTGTCTACTAATGCGTCTTTCTGGGGATGCCTGTATCAACCGCCCGCTGTAAGCCCCTATACCATGCTACCAGCTCCTTTTCATGCTCTGTGTCCATAGCAAGCAGCGTGGACTGAGTCCTTTTATCTTGCTGGGACGCCCGCACATGCGCAGAAGCGCTGGGCGCACAGAGCGCGTCATCCGCCAGTCTCCGCCCCCTTTTTTGAAGCTAAATCTTTTAAAAAGAAAGCGTGTGTGCGCGCGTGCGCGCGTCCACGTGTGCACTCTTGGCGCCATGTAGGGAGAGGAGCCAGGGTCCCTGTTTCACCAGGACTCGGGGATGGAAGGAAACTACTTGGCAGCATGACAGAGGAATGCAGCTTCCCTGATAGAGAGCTCACTCATCTGCCTGGACTTTCACCATGGAAGGAAATAGTCCCAAGAAAAAAGACGTTCCACAGCGGCCTCTAGTGGACAAACACAGGTACCGCACTTTTGTCTTTTTTTTTTTTTTTTAAAACCTCCTTTATGAAAAACATTTCCAGGTTTACAGTTTTTAAAACTTCCTTTATGAAAAAACATTTCTAGGATTTCTTAGGCATATACAGCTATTAGCGGGAATACCTTTTAGGTAACAGGCAGAAAGACATATTAGGCTTGGGGGTCCCCTCAATAGAACCAAGTTCCTGAGGGGCCCCCACTTACCTTTTCCCCGCCGCAGGACTTTGTTTGGTCCACAGAAGCCCAAACTTCACCTTTCACGGCAGGCATTGTACTAGACCTTCAGGGACCGGGTTCCCAAGGATTCCACTCCCCTGGACCTGTATAGCACCCTGCACAGATAGCCTCTTGGTTTTGGGTATGACCAGAGCTCTGGATCCCAGGGTCCAGCCCTCCTAAGAGAGGCATTACAGGCAAAACCTTGCTCTTCTCTGCAAGGCCCGGGTACCGACCGTTTAGCTATGAAGCTTTTTTGGTCGGATCCGGAATAGCTTGCTAAGGCCCAGAGAACCTGTACACAAGCCCAGATGAATACATGTTAACCTTGGCCAACACCTTAGACACTGGCAAAAAACTGAGGTACTCCCGGATGGGAGGGGCTTATATAGGGGAGGGTACTTCCTGTTTTGGAAGTTGCCAGTGCCAGCACCTGAAGGTAATTCTATATAACCCACATAGTAATGACTATGCTGCTCTGTGTCCCGTGATGTATGAACAAGAAATCACTTGATTTCCCCAACAACACAGTCAGTCAGGGTTGGGGAAGCCAAAATTATATAACAGCCGCTAACAATAATTGCATGTAAAATCCAACATGCTGGTTGTACCCAAGTTGATTAATCGATTAATCGATCAACTTGGGTACATTCAACCTGTCCATACAGGATTCGAATCTTGGCCACCTCAGCAGGAACCGACTGCGATTCAAACCGACTTTCTGGATGCTTCCAGAGTCCCAGCTCAGCCTTTTCACAGCCACCTAGACCCTAGATGGAATATTGGACAACAGGCAGCCCTTGAGGATAATGTTTTTAAAGAACATGCATGCGATTTCTTCTATCCTATGATATCCAACTAACTGTTCATGTCAGAGAAGCTGTGGCCAGAGCTCTCTTTCTATATTTCAATATTTGTATTGAAAAGATCTGGTAGTAACAGAAATACACTGGAACAAAGTCAATTCTCATGTTGTCGTCATAGCAAACTAGAGCCAGGAGAGTGGTGTTTTGGTACTGCAAGTCTACTGACTCTCTGTCGCACAAAAAATGGGTACATTGTATGGGCAAAACTCTCAGATTGGAAAAATACATCTACCAGCACAGGGGATGCCCCTGAAAATGTGAACATTTTTGAGGACCTTGGCTGGATACCCCAGGGCTCAGTCCATTGGAATTGGTGATGGATAGGTTACTCATTGGTTGAACTATGTCTACCGGGTATCCTGGCCTATTGTCCACTGAATGCTGAGTTGACCCCTTAGTTCCTGTGAGAATATAAAGATGTCTGTTTAGCTTGTTCACGCATGTAGTGTGATCCGTCCATGAGCTGACATCAGAGTACCCCTCAGTATAAAGGCCTTGGATTGTAAATAGCCGCAAGCTTTTTAAGCTAGCTTGCCATCTGGTAAGCGTGTCTTCTATGTGGTGGAGGTGCACTGGTTTGTCTTGGTGTGACAACATTTAAATGTTACAATGAACACTTAAAGTGACACATACCTTTGCAATTTTTCGGTCAATGGATTCCATGATCTATATGAACTATTAATTCACATTTATTTATGCACATTTAATAATTGAATGTAATAAGGTTAGCACAGCTCTCTTTGCCCTCTTTACACAACTGTTTCAGCTCAGAGACATTTGTATAATGTCTGGTGTGAACGGCCCTTTGAGGTCATTCCACAACATCTCTATGGGCTAAGGTCTGGGCTACTCCAAAAGGTGCATTTTATTTTTCTGAAACCATTCTGTAGTGGACTTACTTCAATGCTTAGGATTATTATCCTGCTGCATCACCCAACTTTTATTAAGTTACACTGGCATTATCCTGTAGAATATTTTGGTAAAATTGGGAATTAATTTTCCCCTTGATGATGGCAGTGGTCCAGGGCTTGAGGCAGCAATGCAAACCCAAATCACAACGTTCCCTCCACCATACTTCACCATTGGGATGATGTTTTGATGTTGGTAAGATGTGCCCTTTCTGCGCCACACATAGCATCGAGTATGCTTCACGGACAAATCAACTCTTGTTTCATCAGTCCACAAAACATTCTCCCAGTCGCATTGTAAATTTGCCAGTGTGTTCTTTGGCAACCTTCAAGCGTGCAGGCATATTTTTTTTGGAGAGCAGCGGCTTCCTCCGTGGTGTTCTGCCATGGACACCCTGCCTATTTGAAGATCTACGTATGGTAGACTCGTTAACAATGATGTTTGTCAGTACCAGTGAGGTATTCAAGCCTTTAGCTGTTACTCAAGGGTTCTTCTTTACCTCACTGAGGATTCTGCATTGTGACTTGGAGGTCATTTTAGCTTTGCACCCACTTTTAGGAAGAGTAGCCACAGTACCAAACTGTCTCCATTTGTAGACAATTTGTCTAACTGTCAACTGATAGATGCCTATACACTTTGAAATTGCTGTATATCCCTTTCTAGCCTTATGCAGATCAACTTCTCTTGATTGTATATCTTCAAAGAGCTCATTCCTTTGAACAGCAATCTTAAAATGTTTAAAATGTTTGAGTGTCTTTTATCAATCAAATCAATGTAGCGCTAAACCACACCTCTAAACGTATTTAATTCACTGGTCTCCTGGTGTGCAAACTACTAACCACAATTAGCTTTTGTTAAAGTAATTAGTCTATTGGTTCACTTACTTCTTATTCCAGCACTGTGAATGTTTAATGGGTGTGTTTACTAAAGACACAAAAAATGTAATTGTGTGTGTAATCAACTTAAAAGCAGAGTTCCACCCAAATTTGGAACTTCCGCTTAATCCACTCCTCGCCCCCCCACATGCCACATTTGGCATGTAATTGTTTTGGGGGGGGAGTGGGGGCTTCAGTAGGAGTGGGACTTCCTGTCCCACTTCCTCCTTCCGCCCAGGGGCCGCTTAGGCGATTTGTCATATCGCCTTTTGGCGGCCCCTCCCTGTAGGGATCACCTGGGACACGTGACAGGTCCCAGGCGATCGCCTGTTCACTCAGAGAGCGCTGCGCCGTTCACAAATGCGCAATGAGTGCCCGGCCGTGAAGCCGAAAGCTGTCACGGCCGGGTGCCCACACTATGAATTGAGGCGCCGGCGGAGAGAGGGGAGAAGAGCGAAGCTCCGGGCGTCGCGTCGCTGGACAGTGGAACAGGTAAGTCTATGTTTATTAAAAGCCAGCAGCTACACTTTTTGTAGCTGCTAACTTTTAATAAACATAAAAAAAGGCTGGAACTCCCCTTTAAGCACATTGTGTTTGTCTATATATATATTTTTTTTTATATTATTATTAAAACATGTTAAGTGAAACTGAAGAACTTGAAGGGACTCAAATAAGCCCAGTAATTTTCTCAGACACACCAATTTATTTGGCAAACTGGCAGCATATAAAGTGGGTACGGAAAGTATTCAGACCCCCTTAAATTTTCCACTCTGTTATATTGCAGCCATTTTCTGAAATCATTTAAGTTCATTTTTTTCCTCATCAATGTACACACAGCACCCCATATTGACAGAAAAACGGAATTGTTGAAATTTTTGCAGATTTATTAAAGAAAAAGTGAAATATCACATGGTCCTAAGTATTCAGACCCTTTGCTCAGTATTTAGTATTTGCACCCTTTTGATCTAATACAGCCATGAGTCTTTTTGGGAAAGATGCAACACATTTTTCACACCTGGATTTGGGGATCCTCTGCCATTCCTCCTTGCAGATCCTCTCCAGTTCTGTCAGGTTGGATGGTAAACGTTGATGGACAGCCATTTTTTTTTTTTATTTCTTTATCACAACATTTATACATACATCCATTTCAATCCTGTGTTACAATACAAATATGCCTTGACTTATGTTATACATTCTCCAACTCATTCCCGTCTCCCAACACCTCCCCCCCTCATCCACCGTGCCCCCCCGTCAATCCATTTATTCCATATATTATTAAATTTCTTTTTGTTACCTCTTTTAGTGTATATAAATTCTTCTTTTCTTATTGTGTAATTTATTACCTCCTCCCATTCTGTTACTGTAGGTGGGTTTACCGCTTGCCATTTCTGTGCAATAAGTTTCCTTCCCTGAAACAGGCATCTCCTAATCGCTATACGCTCGCCCTTTGAGGGTACCCTCTCTTCCACCAAGCCCAGCACACATAGCCTCGCCTCCGGCTGTAATAATGTTCCAAATGTTCTATTGATCTTTTCGACTATTTGCTTCCAATATTGGTACAGCTTGGGGCATCTCCAGACCATGTGTATTAAGGTCTCCTTTACCCTGTCCACATCTCTGGCATCCTGGGTCTGGTCTCCTGCCAAATTGGAACATTCTTTGGGGCGTGTAGTATGTCCTATGTATCAGATATAGCTGAGACATATATTGGGAGGGGGACATTGACAGTTCGGGGCCTATACCCAGTATTTGTTCCCATTGATCTTGTGAAATTGTGCACACATCCTTCTCCCATTTCTCCCTAATTTTATTAGCCATGATCTCGCTTCGATCTGCCCTTTCTAGGGAGTCATAAATGGTTGAGATTACTCCTCTAGTGTCCTCAGTGTTTACTAAGTTTCGGAAGATGGCCATATTATTCCATTCCGGTATCCCATTTTCAAATTGTGCATTCAGCGCATGTCTGATTTGTAAATATTGTGAGGGGGTTAGCTCGGTAGCGGGTGTGTGTGACCCCCTGGATGGGCTCCCCACACAAAAACAGGCCCAGCAGACGGAGGTTGTGGTTTTCAAGATCAAAAGGTGCGGTTTATTTCTCTATTTACAGTGACAAAAAACACAGCAAAGCAAAAAGAAACATAAACAAAATAAATCCTGGTCAGCTTGACCTCTGACTAAACATGCAGGTTTCCCTAACTAACAACTGGGATCAGCCTGGTGCTGTCCTAGTCCCTAAGTCCCTGGTTTAGTAAATGTCCAAACAAATAGCCACACAGGCTTTGTCTCACCGCACAGGGGTTCACTCTCCCTAGACAGTCCACACAGGTCTGGTTCCAGGCATGAGCAAACACCTAATGAAGCTGGGAGTTTTTATAGAGGCCTTAAACGAGCTGACAAGCTTCAGCTGGTCTCATCAACTCCCTGCCTGCACGACGCCCAGCACTCTCCCTAGAGGTATGAATCATCCATGAGCCCACTAGCCTCAGCTGGGCTTCATCAACTCTCTCCATAGTTGTATAAGTCGGCATAAAGCCTGAATCTGGGAGAAATATACCTACCCCCCTGGATGCAACCAGGTGACTTTACCTTCCTGCTGTCACATACCCCCCCCCCCTCTTGTTTTAACCTTGGGGTTGGAACACCAGCAATCAGGCATTCATGTACTCGAGACAAAGCATCCACATTCCCCATTTGAACGCCAGGGCGATGCTTTACTGTGAAGTTGAATTCCTGTAGGGCCAGGAACCACCTATTTACTCTTCTATTTGTCTCCTTGTTTTGAGCCATCCACATTAACGGAGTGTGATCCGTAACCATGTCAAAGTGCCTACCTAGCAGATAGTACCGAAGGGAATCTAGAGCCCACTTCACCGCTAAACACTCCTTTTCAACCGTGGCGTAATTTACCTCATGGGACTTCAACTTCCTGCTGAGGTAAATGACTGGGTGCTCTTCCCCGTTCCAGACCTGGGACAATACTGCTCCTAACCCCACATCTGACGCATCACTTTGTACGACAAAGTCTTTAGAGAAGTCGGGTGAGTACAACACTGGCTGGCTACATAAGGCTTGTTTCAAGAATTGGAACGCTGCCTCAGCCTCGGGGGTCCATTTAATCATGATCGACCCTTTCCCTTTCGTCAGGTTGGTTAGGGGCACAGCCTTAGAAGCAAAGTGGGGAATGAAGCGCCGATAATAACCCGCGATTCCCAGAAAGGCTCGTACCTGCTTCTTGCTGTTGGGACGTGGCCAACTCTGGATGGCCTCGACTTTGTTGAGTTGGGGTTTTATTACTCCCCTGCCAATGGTGTACCCAAGATATTTGGCCTCCTCCTGCCCAATGGTACACTTCTTGGGGTTAGCCGTAAACCCCGCTTCCCGGATAGAGTCCAGGACTGCTTGCACTTTTGGCAGATGTGAGGCCCAATCTGTGCTATGGACAATTACGTCATCCAGGTAAGCCGCAGCATACTTCCGATGGGGCCTCAGTATCTGGTCCATTTTCCGCTGGAATGTGGCCGGCGCATTCTGTAACCCGAACGGCATTCTCTTATATTGGAACGCCCCGTCTGGGGTTACAAATGCGGTTTTCTCTTTGGCCGACTTGGCCAGGGGAATTTGCCAATACCCCTTTGTGAGGTCAAGAGTCGTCATGTATCGGGCTGTTCCCAGCCGGTCGATCAACTCATCTATACGTGGCATGGGGTAGGTGTCAAATTTTGTAACTTTGTTCAACTGACGAAAATCGTTACAAAATCGCCAGCTCCCATCCGGTTTAGGCACCAACACAATGGGACTAGACCAATCACTTTGGGACTCCTCTATCACCCCTAAGTTCAGCATTTTCTGTACTTCCTCCCGTATTGCCTCCCGTCGGGCCTCTGGGATCCGATAGGGTTTTAACTTCACCCTTTCACCGGGCGGGGTAATAATATCATGCTCTACCCCAGATGTTTGTCCCGGCACTTCCTTGTTGCGAAGCACAAACTCCTTAACCTCCTGTTGTTGGGGTTGTGACAAGGTGGCTGCTATTCCAACCTCCGGAATCACGCAACCAGTTTGAGCTGGTGACCAAGTTTCTGCGACTAGGGACTCTCTATCCCTCCAGGCTTTCAACAGATTAACGTGATAGATCTGTTCGGGCTTTCGCCTTCCTGGTTGTCTGACCTTGTAATTCACTTCGCTCACTTTTTCCATTATCTCGTAGGGGCCTTGCCATTTGGCAAGGAATTTACTTTCAACCGTAGGGACAAGTACCAATATCCTATCCCCCGGGGAAAAGGTACGGGTCTTGGCTCCACGGTTGTACACTCTCTGCTGTGCCAACTGCGCTTGGGCCAAATGTTCCTTCACGATGGGCATTACCTGTGCAATTCGATCTTGCATCAGGGCGACATGCTCAATCACACTCCTGTGGGGAGAACTCTCACTTTCCCAAGTTTCCTTGGCAATATCCAACAGCCCTCTTGGGTGTCTCCCATACAGTAACTCAAAGGGGGAGAATCCCGTAGAGGATTGGGGCACCTCCCTAATAGCAAACATCAAATAAGGAAGTAGACAGTCCCAATCCTTTCCATCTCTATCCACCACTTTCTTCAACATTTGTTTTAGGGTTTTGTTGAATCTTTCAACCAGCCCATCGGTTTGGGGGTGATACACAGACGTACGCAATTGCGTCACTTTGAACAATTTACACAGCTCTTTCATAACCCGGGACATAAAGGGTGTACCTTGGTCCGTAAGCAGTTCTTTACAAATACCCACCCGGCTAAAAACAAGAGATAGCTCTTTGGCTATGGTTTTGGCCGAGGTATTTCGGAGAGGGATCGCTTCTGGATAACGGGTGGCATAGTCCATTATAACTAATATGTACTGGTGCCCCCTAGCGGACTTGATTATAGGACCTACCAAATCCATTGCGATCCTCTCAAACGGGACCTCAATGATGGGTAGAGGGAGCAGCGGGCTACGGAAATGTGACATCGGGGCCGACCTCTGACACACAGGGCAGGAGGAACAATAATTTTCTATGTCCTTCATCACCCCAGGCCAATAGAATCTCTGTAATACCCTCTCTCATTTTTTCTCTGTCCCCAGATGACCTCCAAGAATGTGCCCATGGGCCAACTCCAACACCAACTTCCTGTAAGGTTTGGGCACCACAAGCTGCTCAACGGTTTCTTCTGCCCTTTTTGCCACCCGATACAGTAGGTCCTTCTCTACGCTGAAGTATGGGTAAGTGCAGGTATTATCTGGGTTCACTAACTCGCCATCTATTTCCACTACGTTTTCCCGTGCCTTTATTAGGGCGGGGTCCTTTAACTGTTCTGTGGCAAAATTTTCCCTGTGAACCTCAAGATCAGAAAACTCCACAGACGGTAGGTTTTCGTCTGAGGAGGTGGGCTCCTCTCCAGTTTCTTGAGTCTCGCCAGCCAATACTGACAAGGGAAATTCTGGAGAGTCCTCACCACTCTCAGAGGAGTTCTGGCTATCACCTTCCTGGTACATAGGGGCCCCAGTGGGGGGCTCAGGATCATCCCACAGTTCCCAGAACTTCGGAAAATCCCTTCCCACAATGGCATCATGCGGTAATTGAGATACTAACCCCACTGGATGAGAGAGGGTACCTTTGGGGGTCTTGAAACACACTGTAGTCACTGGATACTCTCGGGTGTCCCCATGCACACAAATAACAGCTACCTTGCTATTCCCAGAGACCTCTGTTTTAACTAATTCAGCCTTTATCAGGGTCACAAGGCTACCTGAATCCAGTAATACCACAACATTTCTACCATTAATACACATTTTGCATAAATGTTTCTCAGTTCCCCGAATGGCAGTGCATGCGACTGTCGCACACAGCGACTGACATCTGTCCGTCAGAAAGTCACATTGCATGGGTTCCTCCACAACCGGGCAATTTGCTGCAATATGTCCCGTTTGCCGGCAGCGGTAGCAAACAATCCTTTTGGCTGCCTCTTGAGCCCCCGACTTCCCAGGCTGTTCTCGCCAAACCCTGGGCAGAGCTCCCACCCTCTCACTCTCTCCACCCTCACCCCTTGGAATCATCTTATCCGCCCCTGGGGATGGTCTGGTCTTAGGGTGGAAAGTCCGAGAGTCTCTGGAAGAGGCCGTCAGGTTCTCTGCAGCCAAGTATCTCTCTACACGATCCACAAGTTTACCGGCCGTTTCTGGGTCTCCATGGCTTACCCACTTTTGAATGGCGGTAGGAAGAGCTCTCAAGAAACGATCCATCACAACACGTTCCACAATCTCCGGTGCGGACAAAGTCTCTGGCTGTAGCCACTTCCTGCTCAGGTGAATGAGATCATACATTTGAGACCTGGGGGGTTTTCCAAGCTGGAAAGTCCAGTTATGCACACGCTGAGCCCGGACAGCCAGGGTGACACCCAGCCTTGCCAATATTTCAGCTTTTAGCATCACATAGTCTTTTGCTTGGTCAGGCTCTAGGTCATAGTAAGCTTTCTGCGATTCACCAGTTAACAGAGGAGCCACCAGTCCAGCCCACTGCTCCTCAGGCCACTTTTCTCTTTCAGCAGTCCTTTCAAATGTGGTCAAAAATACCTCTGGATCATCCTCTCCAGTCATTTTTGTCAATAAACGACTCACCCCAAAGGACGCGGTATTAGTGGGACGGCTTTCCTCACTGGTCTGCGGACGTTGCTGCATTACTGCTTCCATCTGTTGTTGTAGTCTCTGCTCTTGCTTCTGCAACAGGTCTATGAAGCGGGCCTCAGATTGCTGCTGGGCTTGTTGCTGGGCTGCGAAGCTCTTTTGCAAACCTGCATTTGTCTGCTGTTGATTGGCATTTGCTAGAGCCAGCTGTTTCAGTATCTCCTCCATGCTGGCTTAAAAAAAAAAATGCCACTGGTTCTCCACCAACTGTGAGGGGGTTAGCTCGGTAGCGGGTGTGTGTGACCCCCTGGATGGGCTCCCCACACAAAAACAGGCCCAGCAGACGGAGGTTGTGGTTTTCAAGATCAAAAGGTGCGGTTTATTTCTCTATTTACAGTGACAAAAAACACAGCAAAGCAAAAAGAAACATAAACAAAATAAATCCTGGTCAGCTTGACCTCTGACTAAACATGCAGGTTTCCCTAACTAACAACTGGGATCAGCCTGGTGCTGTCCTAGTCCCTAAGTCCCTGGTTTAGTAAATGTCCAAACAAATAGCCACACAGGCTTTGTCTCACCGCACAGGGGTTCACTCTCCCTAGACAGTCCACACAGGTCTGGTTCCAGGCATGAGCAAACACCTAATGAAGCTGGGAGTTTTTATAGAGGCCTTAAACGAGCTGACAAGCTTCAGCTGGTCTCATCAACTCCCTGCCTGCACGACGCCCAGCACTCTCCCTAGAGGTATGAATCATCCATGAGCCCACTAGCCTCAGCTGGGCTTCATCAACTCTCTCCCTAGTTGTATAAGTCGGCATAAAGCCTGAATCTGGGAGAAATATACCTACCCCCCTGGATGCAACCAGGTGACTTTACCTTCCTGCTGTCACAATATCTATAAAAAGATCTATTTGGAACCGAGAACTCCTCTCTTATTTCTTGAAATGTTTTTATTCTACCAACAGCAAATAGTTGTTCCAGTAGATGTATCCCTAATCTGTCCCACTCATCAACCTTTCCCATGATTTTAAGTTCTTGTAGGTTGCTATTATCCCAGATAGGGGAGAATTCAGAGAAACCTGTATATCCTAGAATCTTCTTCCCCTCTTTCCAACATTTTACCATTAATTGGACTGTGGGGCATTTAGAATGAAATGAATCTGCCTCCACTGCCTCAACTTCCGTGTCATGGCTTGTGTCATTCATGACTACCCTGGGTCCTCTCTGATTACTATTCCTCATGTGCTGCAGCTGGGCCGCTAAGAAGTAAAATCTGGGGTTCGGGAGAGCGAGACCCCCCTTCTCCCTTGGATATTGCAAGGCTCGGAGCGAGATTCTCGCTATTCCCCCCTTCCAGATCAATTCCCTGAAAACCCCTTCTATCTTCCTGAACCACCATTTTGGGATCCATACTGGGGAATTATGTAGAATATATAAGATTTGCGGCATCCACACCATTTTTATCAGATTGCTCCTTCCTACTACAGATAGGGGAAGCCGATTCCAGAACCTGCATTTTTGTTTCATCTTTGTCAGTAATGGCACTAGATTTCCCCCTATATAGTGCCCAGGATCCTTTGTCATGTTTATTCCTAGGTATCTTATCTGGGGTACTACCTTCACTTGGTCTATCTGCCCTCTCAAGGGCTCTAGCGGCAGGAGGGCGGATTTCTCCCAGTTTATTGTTAGACCGGAAAATCTCCCAAATTCCCCTATAATATTCATTGCTGTCACCAGTGAGGCCTGTGTGTCCCCCAGAAAGAGTAGGATGTCGTCCGCATATAATGCGACTTTCTCCTCTCCTAGCTTTCTTTTGAATCCTTTTATCCCCGGAGATGCCCTTATTGCAGTGGCTAGTGGTTCCATGGCCAGGGCGAAAAGCAGGGGCGACAACGGGCATCCCTGTCTTGTCCCCCTGGCCAGTCTAAACCAGTCTGAGCACTCACCATTGACCCTTACCTTTGCCCTGGGATTCCCATATAGTAACCTAACCCATTGAGTAAACTTAGGGCCGAATCTGTACTCTTCTAACACCTTCCACAGATATTGCCACTCAAGGCTATCGAATGCCTTTGTGGCATCCAGGGACAAGATTGCTCTTGCCTCTCTTTCTACTACTGGCAGCTGGATATTTAGGAATGTTCTTCTGATGTTAGAGCTAGTGGACCTTCCTGGTATAAATCCTGTTTGATCAGGATGTACCAGTTTTGTAACTATCCTATTTAACCTTGTTGCCAGGATTTTGGTGTCATCACACACGAGTGATATCGGTCTATAGGAATTTGCCTCTAATTGATCTTTCCCTTCCTTTAATAGTGTTATTATAGTTGCCTCTTCCATGGACCCAGGCATTTTCCCTGCCTCAGCCGCCCAGTTAAATACCTCTAGCAATTTTGGAAGCAGCACCTCACTGTAGGTTTTATATATTTCTATTGGGAGACCGTCAGGACCCGGTGACTTTTGACCCGCCATTTCTTTAGTTGCCAATTGTATCTCTCCCAGTGTCAGTGGTGCCTCCAGCTCTTCCCTATCTTGCTCTGTCAGCCGATGTATTTTCAGGCCTGCAAAGAAAGTGACCATTTCCCCTTTACTGTTGTTATGCCAATTACTGCTATACAAATTCTGGTAATACCTTTTAAACACCTGCATTATTTCTGGTGTGTCTCTCTTAATCTCCCCGTTCTCATCATGAATCGCCGGTATAATGGTAGGGGAATTGTCAGCCCTCGCGGCCAGGGCGAGAATTCTCCCCACTCTCTCACCCTCACCAAACAAGTTTTGTTTCTGAAATAGTTTTTTATTTTCCGCCTTTCTTCTTATTATTTTTTTGTATTCCTCCTGTGCTTCTAGCCATTTCTTATGTTCCTCCTGGCTTGGGTTATTTATATAACGAATCTCTAAGCTCTTTACCTTTTCACTCGCCGCAAGTTCTATGGCACGCGTTTGTTTTTTAATAAGCGATATTTTTTGGATCAGGATTCCCCGCAGGAATGCTTTCAGAGTATCCCAAATTATTCCCATCGAGGCAGAGCCGGTATTTACTTCTATAAATTCTTTCAGACTGCCATTTATTCCCTCCGGCTCTTTGATAACCTCTAACCAGAATGGATTTAGCTTCCAGTCCCTTTTATTATATCCTCTATTCGTCTTTATTTCAAAAGTCATTGAGGAGTGGTCCGATATGCTTCTGGGTTCATATACCACCTCTCCCAACACCCCCATTGCCTCTTCATTGCAGAGTACGAGGTCTATCCTGGACAGAGTCGAATGTGTCCTTGAGTGGCAGGAGAATTGTTTTTCCATTGGGTGCCTCCTCCTCCACACATCTACCAGGCCCATCTCCCCACAAAATTGAGAGGGGGCTATCAGCCCGTGCAGAGGGGGCACCCACCGGGAATTTATCTATGTTTTTATTCATGGTCATGTTGAAATCCCCCGCCACTATTACCGGTACTCCCGATCTGTCCATGATAAACTCCATCAAGTCCCACAGTGTTTCTATCCCGAACGGAGGGGGGATATATATACCTGCCACCACATATTCCCTTGTTTCTATCCGGCAATGAAGAAACACATAGCGTCCCTCAGTGTCAATCTTACAGTGGCTGCAGGAAAACACCAACCCTGAGTCTATCAACACACTCACCCCCCTCGAATAGGAGGTGTGTGTGGAGTGGAATTGTATCTGATATTTCCTGTGTTTTAGCAAATTGACGGTTCCCTTATCCAGGTGTGTTTCCTGCAGACACAGTATTTTGATATTATTATTATTGGCGTCTGCGAAAATTACCTGTCTCTTTATTGGGTCTTTTACCCCTCGGACATTCCATGAGCGTACCTTAATGCCTATTCCCTGATTAGGAGAACTCTTCTCGCTATTATACTTCGGCATCCTCCCCTACTATTTCTTCCCTTTTTAGAATACCTCCCACCTTACCCGCCTTAACCATATATGCCATGATAATGTCAGGTTACAAAAACGTATTTTTTGTGGATCTACTCTTTCTAGTGCTCTATACAACCATACATTCCTTCTTACTTCCCCCCTTCCTCCCTCCTCCCCTTCCCCACCCCCTACCCTCGTAAACCAAAGATATATTTTAGTGAGTTCATTCATCATTATGTGCCTTTCACAACGACTCCCTACCCTCCCTGCCCCTTCCCCCCCATCCAGCCCCCCCTCCCCCGCCCTATTTGGGGCCCTTGTGAAGGGCCTCTACAGTGACCAGATTCCCCTTTTGCTGTGTGACCTTTCCCCCTCCCCCTCCCCACTCTTGGCACTTCCCTTGGTGTTCCTCGTGTATTCCTTTCTCTAGTGTTTCTCTTCCATTTTACTTGACATCTAGTGGTTTTTCTCCACCTCTGTGCCACTTTCCACAAAAACCCAACCATTTCCAACAGCCCCTTCCTCCCTCCCGCTCCCCCCCCCCCCCGCTCCTATATCAAAACCTCGACAAAAAAGAGAGATAAGAAAAACAAAAAGAAACCCAGGCAAAAGGGTAATGGAGAAAACAACCAAAAAAAAAAGTAAAAAAAAAATTAAAAAAAATAAAAAGGGGGTAGAGATATGGGGTAAGAGTCTGAGTTCTGTGCAATAAGTCAGCGACCAAATCTGTGACTGTTTCCAATTTCCTAGGTTTCCCCTTCTTTAGTGTTCATCCAGGACGTCAGTTCCGCAGGTGTGTTAAAGAATATATTTTCCCCATTTATAGTTATTCGCAGACGTGCCGGGTAAAACATTGCGTATTTAATCCCCTTTTCTTGTAGTCTTTGTTTCCCTTCAAAAAATTTAGCTCTTTGCCTCTGCAACTCTGGGGAAAAGTCTGGGTAAAATGAAATTTTGGTGCCATTAACCAGGACCTCTTTCATCTCTCTGGCTTTTTGGAGGATTGTAACTTTATCTGGAAAATGCAGAAGTTTAATAAGCATAGGTCTGGGGCGCCCTCCCTCAGCGGGGGCTCTGAAAGGTACTCTGTGGGCCTGCTCAATAGAAAAGTGCTTTGATAGACAGTCCTGTCCAAATACCCCCACAAGCCAGTTTTCCATGAATTCAGTGGGGCGGTTACCCTCGCACTTTTCGGGGAGACCCAGTACCCTAATATTTTTCCTTCTTAACCTATTTTCCATGTCGTCGATTTTGTTAACGCACAAGTTTAACTGTTCTTTCATTGTTTTCATGTCCATTATCATAGGGTTAACATCGTCTTCCACCTGGCTAAGTCTTTCCTCCAAAACAGAGGTACGCTCCCCAACCCCCTGTACTTCATGTTTTAATGTTGACATTTCGTCCTTTATCCCTTTCAACTGATCAAATATTTCCGTTAGGGAGGACTTGCAGTTGTTTATAGCAAATAAAATCTCTCTCATAGAGGGCTCGTCCTCCATCCCTGCTCCCGTATTTAAATCTGTCACTTTTTCCTGTGCCTTTGCTTTGATCCCACGCTCGCCCGTTGCCTTTCCAGCCATTTCTATGTTTGGACCCAAACTTCTCCGTTGGGCACTTACTTGTTGTCCCCTTGGTGGTGTGTGGCCTGTTGTGCTTCCTGGAATGTGTGCATATTTTTCCAGTTTAGCTGCCACTGCTGCCTGTCCAGTTCTTGTTCCCCGTACCGACTGGGGCTGTGACTGGGAATGGGACCGGGGGCTGGATTGAGGTTGGGGCAACTGGGGATGGGACTGTGACTGTAGCTGTGCGTTTCTGGTCATCACTGTGTACCTGGCATTTTCCTTTTCTTCCTCCTCCTCCTCCCTTGTAAATGTACCTTTATATGCCTTTGTAATTATTCTATGTACCGTTCTGTAAAAATAAATGTCCTTTCGCCTGTGGTGTTCCAGCTTCCCAGTGTTCCAGCTTCCCCTGCTACGATCCTTCGCAGTTCCACAGTTCCACAGTTTAACCCCCAACCAACTCCAGCTACTAATTGAAATAGAGGGAAAAAAAATTTTTCTCCTCACATCCACTTGCCCCAGCCTCCTCCTTTCAAATTTATGGCAGGTTCAGACACAGCGGGTTACCCTTGACATCAGCTAATTTAAACACTGTATATATGTATCTTTGTTTTTCTCGGCTCACCTCCAGCCCAGCCTCCGTCTTCAGGGTCTTCAGGGTGTGATGGAGGGGGAAACAGACACAGAAAGACACAGAAAGCACCCACAGCGGCTCTCCTCTTGGAAGTGGCCGGTTCTAGTGCACACGAAGCAGGACCGTACCTCATGTAGCTCAGACAAACAGCTGACAGGCAAGCGGGCATCACAGTTTCACCAGGTCCGTGATAGGTGGCTCAGACTCACTCCTCCAGCAGTCGGCGCTTGTTCCTTCCCGTGAAACAGACCAGCCAGCCTGGTCAGCTGAGAGCGAGATGCCTTGTCTGTGCTCGGTAACCCAGCGGCGTCCCAACGCTACTTGCGGCTTGCGGTCTTTCTTCCTTCCCTGGTGCCGGTTTCCTCTCTCCCTTCTCTGCCGCTAGGTTAATTATTCATTGCGGCATGTAATGTGGAGCGAGGTACAGGGAGCGAGAGCGAGCGGACTGCTCTCCTCTCACAGCTGCATCCGGTCACGCCGCGGACAGCCATTTTTAGGTCTCTCCAGAGATGTTCAATTGGGTTTAAGTCAGGGCTCTGGCTGGGCCATTCAAGAACAGTCACGGAGTTGTTGTGAAGCCACTCCTTCGTTATTTTAGCTGTGTGCTTAGGGTCATTGTCTTGTTGGAAGGTAAACCTTCGGCCCTGTCTGAGGTCTTGAGCACTCTGGAGAAGGTTTTCGTCCAGGATATCCCTGTACTTGACCGCATACATCTTTCCCTTGATTGCAACCAGTCGTCCTGTCCCTGCAGCTGAAAAACACCCCAACAGCATAATGCTCCCACCACCATGCTTCACTGTTGGGACTGTATTGGATAGGTGATGAGCAGTGCCTGGTTTTCTCCACACATACCGCTTAGAATTAAGGCCAAAAAGTTCTATCTTGGTCTCATCAGACCAGAGAATCTTATTTCTCACCATCTTGGAGTCCTTCAGGTGTTTTTTAGCAAACTCCATGCGGGCTTTCATGTGTCTTGCACTGAGGAGAGGCTTCCGTCGGTCCACTCTGCCATAAAGCCCCGACTGGTGGAGGGCTGCAGTGATGGTTGACTTTCTACAACTTTCTCCCATCTCCCGACTGCATCTCTGGAGCTCAGCCACAGTTATCTTTGGGTTCTTCTTTACCTCTCTCACCAAGGCTCTTCTCCCCCGATTGCTCAATTTGGCCGGACGGCCAAGCTCTAGGAAGGGTTCTGGTCGTCCCAAACTTCTTCCATTTATGAATTATGGAGGCCACTGTGCTCTTAGGAACCTTAAGTGCAGCAGAATTTTTTTTGCAACCTTGGCCAGATCTGTGCCTTGCCACAATTCTGTCTCTGAGCTCTTCAGGCAGATCCTTTGACCTCATGATTTTCATTTGCTCTGACATGCACTGTGAGCTGTAAGGTCTTATAAAGACAGGTGTGTGGCTTTCCTAATCAAGTCCAATCAGTATAATCAAACACAGCTGGACTCAAATGAAGGTGTAGAACCATCTCAAGGATGATTAGAAGATATGGACAGCACCTGAGTTAATTATATGAGTGTCACAGCAAAGGGTCTGAATACTTCGGACCATGTGATATTTTAGTATCTCTTTTTTAATAAATCTGCAAAAATGTAAAAAATTCTGTGTTTTTTTTTGTCAATATGGGGTGCTGTGTGTACATTAGAGGGAAAAAAATGAACTTAAAAGATTTTAGAAAATGGTTGCAATATAACAAAGAGTGAAAAATTTAAGGGGGTCTGAATACTTTCCGTACCCACTGTATGTCAGAAGCAGTCATTATTTGTTATTGGGGACCACATTCCCTTTTCATAACTGCTTATTGGATCAGGCATGCAGATGGTACCAGGGTATAAGACTGCCCAGGTATTATATTATTCAGTCGCAATACATTGGACAGAATAAATTCAAAATGTAACATGAACAATGTGTTCTCAACAAATTCAGATGTCAGTTGTAGTTATATCTCACTGAACAGTCCACAATAACTCCTTGTGCCCATTACTTCTAATAATGCATGTTGCTTTGTGTCAACACCTGACACGTGCCTTAGTACATACTCATTGCACAAGAACAGTGCCTGTGGAAACATTTGTTTCCCTCCAGTTATGCATTATTTCCTTAGATCCCAGCATCTCCAGGCAAGAATTTTGAATATGCTGCTAGATTTATGAGCCTTGAAGGCTCTGAGCATACAGAAAGGCTCTCTCCTACTACCTTTTGTTTCTCACCATTCCTTGGTTTGCCCAAAGAGATTTCAGCTTCTTTCATAGCCCATACCTCTGAAGCAGTGCAAATTAGGCCACCGATAAAGCATCCTGTATATTTTAAGCTCAGAACCATCAGTGTCACAGAGCCAAGAGGTAAACAGATGCCTTTGCAGTTTAATCGAGGCTATGGCCAGATGTTCCTATTCACTCTCCTGTTGTGTGCAGGACAAACATATTGTATCTACTTCACACTGACAACACACATTACCCACTATTCTAATTGAAAAGTTGAAGTGAAGGGCAGGCTTTCTCAATGCATTTTGTTACCGTTGATGACATACGTATAATGTCAGAAAGAAAGCTAAAAAACAAGTATAATGGAAAGAGCTGGATAGCGCTGGCAAGAATAAAACTTTTCAATTCACCCATTGGAAGCTGCAGCTCCTTTCAGTTGGCACTTCCAGTGTGTTTATTCACTCCTATTCTGTGGTCAGATTAGTCTAGCTGGCTGTCAAGTAAGTAATGTATATAATGTACTGGGTCGAGTAGAGGTGGAAAAAAGAGAGGATTAAGCTAAGTGAAGAAAGGAAGGCAATGTAAAAATGATTTGGTTGCATTTTTACATTTTTTCAGTAAATCATACATTAAAAACAGATTAGCAGATACAGCTTATATTTTTCACTTAAAGGAGTATTTAGGGGAAAGAATGAGGCTGTTGTTAATATACACTGTTTCATTATACTGCTATTGTCCTAGAGTATGTTTAAAAAAATGAAAGGTGACACTTGACATGCCGTAACACCCAAACTTTACCACCCATCTTGTTTTGAGAGTTATTTTACTGAAACAGGCATGGACTGTTGGAGGTAATCTTTAATGCTAGTATAATGCAATAATGCAAGATATCCTTTAGATCAGATAGAACTCAGGCTTCAAATTGGAGGTAACGGAGAAAGCAAATCTCTCCAATGGGTTACATGCAACAAACCAACTTCTTTTAACTTGTTTTATTTATCAACAGTCTACTGCTGCCTCTGTCCCCCGTTGCTCTCTGAAGACCAAGAATCGAGCGACCAGTGGTCTTTGATTGCTCGGTTCTCAGGTCTTCAGAGAGCACTGAGCCGTTTGATTGTCAGTCAACGGCTCTCTGCTCTGCTCCTCCAGCGCTCACTGGAGCACCAGGCTGTGCAGGGGGTGGGAGCAGCTGGCTCAGACTCTCAGCGGCCCGCTCAGAGCCTGAGCCAGCTTCTGCTCCATGCATTTTGGTGGATCCCAACATTAAAGTCAGGATCGCTCCAGAGTCTTGAACGGCGACATCAGCCGACGGCAAACATTAGCCCACTGTCAGCTGAATCTGGGTCACAGGAGTACAGAACTAAGTGCACTCCTGTGACCCACAGGAGGAGTAAGACCAAAAGAGCTTTGGCCCTACTTCTTCTTCAAGAATCATGCAATGTACAATCATGGGTTACATATTGTTTATATTTGAACTCTTATTTATTTAAATCTGAAAGGCAAGGGGGTTAACCACTAACTTTAAAAAAAAAATGCCATAAATCTATCCCCTATTTTGCGATTTTACCAAAAATATGTATTATACACATCGGCCTAAACTGAGGAAAATTTTTTAAAAAATGTTTTAAATTGTGATATTTATTAAATCAAAATTGTCGCTCTTTTGTTTATAGCGCAAAAAAAAAAAAAACGCAGAGGTGATCAAATACCACCAAACGAAAGCTCTATTTGTGGGTGAAAAAAAACAAAGATTTCATTTGGGTACAGTGTTGCATGACCACGCAATTGTCATTCAAAGTGCGACAGCGCTGAAAAAGAAAAATTGGTCTGGGCAGGAAGGGGGTGAAAATGCCCTGTATTGAAGCGGTTAAATATCCGTCAGGTTTATAGTACTATCTCCCTAATGGGGACACAGACAGCAATACATACCCAAAAGAAGTTCTAATCTATCCCACTTCATTCCAAAGCTTTAAACAAACTGGTCTGAAAAATACCTTATTGACAATACATGAATATCAATAGGCTTGGCCATCAGTTTATTAGGACTTATGCCGCGTACACACGTCCGTTTTTAATGTCATTTTTAAAACCAACGTTTTTCTCGTCGTTTTTTTTTTTCTTGTTTCCTCTCAACCCTGTCTTGCGTACACACGATCATGAAAAAAAAACGTTCGAGCAAAGCGCAGTGACGTACAACACGTACAACGGCACTATAAAGGGGAAGATCCGTTCGAATGGCGCCACCCTTCATGTTAGTAAAGTTTGTTGAGCGACGATTCGTGCTTTTCAGCCTCGTGCTTTTCAGTACGTTACAGCGTGACGAATGTGCTATCTCTATTACGAACGCTAGTTTTACCAGAACGAGCGCTCCCGTCTCATACTTGATTCTGAGCATGCGCGTTTTTTTTCCCCTCGTAAAAGCATACACACTACCGTTTTTCACGACGTTAAAAAAAACGACATGAGAAATGACGTGAAAAAACAGAGCATGTTCGAAATTTTTAATGGCCGTTTTTCACGCCGTTAAAAATGCTCTGGAGCCTACACACGATCGGTTTTAATGCCCATTTTTAAAAATGGCATTTTTAACGTCATGAAAAACGTTCGTGTGTACGCGGCATTAGGCTTTAAAATGATGGGTTATCTGCAGACGTTAGAATGGAGAAGTGTCATTTTAGAGAGGAAGGGGAGGGCAGAATGCAGGAGCACTGTAATGCAGAAGGCTGTGACTGCTAGGGGCACTGTAATATAAAGAGGGCTGCTCTATAAAAGGACACTGTAATCAATACAGTGCCCCTTTACAGTGCAGCCCCTTTTATATCACAGTGCAGTCCCCTTTACATCACAGCCCCCATTTACATTACAGTGCTCCCTTTACAGAGCAGTTCCCATTACATTAATGTAAAGAGGCACTGTGATGTTAGGGGACTGTACTGTAACGTAAAGGGGAGCTGTGATGTGAAGGGGAACTGATGACACTGATCTAAAGGGGGACTGGGCTGAGAACATTCTCAGTGAATAGACCTCCCACCCCCCGGTTCCTGGGAAAAATTGCCTGCTGTGAAAAATATTTTCTACTCCCAATGGCCACAGTCTGGCCCTCCTAAAGTCTGAAGGACACTAAACAGGCCCTTGTTTAGAAAGTTTGGAGACCCCTGGTATATAAAATCAATGCTAAAATAAAAAAATAAAAAACAAATTAATGTTTAAAGCGGAGTTCCACCCAAAAATGGAACTTCCACTTTTTGTAATTCTCCCCCCCTCCGGTGTCACATTTGGCACCTTTCAGGCGGGAGGAGGGAGCAAATACCTCCTCTAATACAGGTATTTGCTCCCACTTCTGGGCATAGATCACCTCCGTGACCTACGCCACTTCTGGCGCCTACTCCGATCCCCCTGCTGTCTTCTGGGAGACACACAGGTCCCAGAAGACAGTGGGGACCACTTCCTGATTCCCGTACCAAAGATGGCGGTGGCTTCGGCTGCCGACATCGTGGGCGCCCTGGACAGGTAAGTGTCCATATGTTAAAAGTCAGCAGCTGCAGTATTTGTAGCTACTGGCTTTTAAAAAAAAAAAAATTGGTGGACCTCCGCTTTAAAGTCCACATATTATTCCAAGTCTAGTGCTTTGACGCAAACACTACAAATTGTGTAGGAATCCACATGTTCAACCACCCTACCAGGTGCTCAGACTCCTTACTAAATTTGGGGGACCTCTAAGTAATAGGAAGTCATAACAACATTTGTTGAAACCAACGATCTCAATGCCAATGCAATGGGTACTACCAAGGAGTCAAATCGATCCAGAAGCTATAGAAAAGATAATGTGTCTATGGTGCAGCCAGTTCCTGATATAAGAATCACCATGGAAAAAACAAATATAGAAAGAAAAAACCTCTATATTGAAAAGTAAGCATCTCTCGGTAGAGAGAAGAGCTCCATCACCTAAGGACACTAGCAGAAAACGGAGGTTAGCTGGGAGATGGAGGGGTTGAACAGTAAATGTCCTTGCATTTTTTTTTGCCAGTGTCCAATCACCTAAAGGTAGCTGCATATAACCCAGCTGTAAGGACTTAAAGAAGCCTGCATCCTGTACTGTAGAACCAGGGAATACAGGTTTATATAAAATATTATTAGAAACGATGAGAAAAAAAAAGGTAATATATTGAAAAGCTTCTGTAAAAGTCTGTAAAAGTCTGTAAAAGTTAAAAACAGTAAAATGTCTCCAGCCATACCAAAGTCATAGTCTGATTTTAAACGCCTCAGGATGTTTTCTGAGAACTACTGCCATCAATTTGTTTTATTAAAAATCACAGTAACTCTCTGTATACAGCACTTTGCCTGTAATAAAGTGACATGTTATGATAAACTTTTGAGGCTTGAAGTTCTTAACATTCTCCTGTGAGAAGGACATTAGGTCAGTTTAACTTCTTGTTTTTTTTTTTCTTATATTTTGTTTTTTTCCTGTCTGAGAACACAATTACAGCCAACATATTTGCTGCAGCTATGCAGGATTCTCAGGCAACTTTATAGGAAACCCTTGAAGAAAATATAATTAAGTGTACTTTGGGTAATAACTACATTTCCGCCTACATGCTGCCTACAGCAATGGCTAAGTGTATTTTGTTCATCCCATATAGACAGTCCATTAGAATTTGAAAGAGCGGCAGTTCCCATAGAAAATGGAAACTAGCACTATGTACTGCACTGTATAAAGGTGTTTACTTTAGCAAAAACATTTCCTTATTATTTTACACGGAACATCTTCTGCTCAAAGAGGCATAAGAGGCACACATATTAATCAATGCTAGAGATGACATATTAGAAGAGAAGCCTAAGAAGAGATATGATAAAGTGTTCAATGTGAGATCCCAGAGGAATGCATTTTGTATGGTCTACTTTTTAGAAGTATAGAAATAAAAAAAAAGATACTGTATATAATTTTTAGAAAATGTGGATGTGCTTCTTTGTCAGTAGCATGCAATTTCAATTTTGATATGTACATGAAGGGGTCAGTTTCTCAAAGTTTTCCCCTAAGATTCACAAAATGTTTACCAAACACTTGGGGTACATTCACATCATATGTGGTAGGGCTGCATTGGAATCTATTCTAGCACAGTCCCACTGCATGACAAGGCAACATAACCCCTGCATTGCGGTGGTGTGCTGAAAAAAAGTACCACATGCACCGCTCGTCTAGCACTTTAACTTTTTGAAATATGTGTTGTGTGACAATTAATCAAAGTTTGTTAAAAAAAAAAAAGTAAACAGAGTGATGCACCTAAATAAGTGCATCACCACTGCACTAATCTCAGCCAGACCGCACCACAAACTAACCATTGTGTTGCAATGCAGCGCAGCGGCTGGTGTGAACGAGCCCTCATATATTTTAAATTCAATAAAAACATTTTAATCTTTTGTGAAATATGTATGAATTATGGGTAAAAATGTACATTAATAGAGCCAATTTGTTATGTTTTATCCTTAAAAATTGTTACCCCACAATAGTATTTAAATGTTAAAGCAATCTGGCATACCATTTTTCCCATTATTTCTACTTTTTTTATTTCTATCTATCCATTGAGATGAGGGTCACAGATAAGTGCCTTGTGATCACCTAAGCTTTTAGTCAAATTTTTATACTACATAAAATATTTTGGGCATGCTATCAAAAGCAAAACTCAGATATACACGATATTGTCAAAAGTATCGGGACACCTGCCTTTACACGCACATGAACTTCAATGGCATCCTAGTTTTTGTCCATAGGGTTCAATATTGAGTTGGCCCACACTTTGCAGCTATAACAGTTTCAACTCTTCTGAGAAGGCTGTCCACAAGGTTTAGGAGTGTGTCTATGGGAATGTTTGACCAAACTCGCTCATCCATGCCATCCCCAAACGCTTCCCACAAAATTAGGAGTATGAAATTGTCCAAAATGTCTTGTATGCTGACCCCTTAAGAGTTCCCTTCACTGGAACTAAGGGGCCAAGTCCAACCCCTGAAAAACAACCCCACGTCATAATCACCCCTCCACCAAATGATTTGGACCACTCAGGGGCGGATTCAGAGTCTTTTCTCGGGAGGGGCATTGCCAAAAAATATGTTTTTTTTGTGGGAAATTTATCGGGGAAATGGTTGGTGTCGGCGCTTCAATCATCCCGGCATGGTTGTTATGGTGTCAGGATGATTGAAGCGCATTATTTCTATTATTACATTGTAATATAAAATTAAATAGTTCAATGCAGAATCAGTGGAAGTCCACAGTGTGTCACTTGCCACCATCACCTGCAATTAGTGGGAGCCCTGAGCGTGTCACTTGCCACACGTTGTGGATTGTCACTTGCCACATCACCTGCCACACCTTGCGGATTGTCACTTACCACGTCACCTGCCACACCTTGCTGATTGTCACTTGCCTGCCACCAGATGCAGATTGTCATTTGCCACGTCACCTGACACAATTTGCGGAATGTCACTTGCCACGTCGCCTGCCACACCTTGCTGATTGTCACTTGCCTGCCACCAGATTCAGATTGTCATTTGCCACGTCACCTGCCACAATTTGCGGATTGTCACTTGCCACGTCGCCTGCCACACCTTGCGGATTGTCACTAACTTGTCTGCTAAGGTGTAGTTTTGGTTGTCTCTTGCTGTGTCCCAGACTCCCAGAGTCAGGCAGCAGAGAGATAATGTAATCATTCTGCTGCCTGCACAGTGAGGGCGGAAGTCACTGCAGGAATGCAGGGCAGGCACGGGCGGTGAGAGATGATCTCATCTCTCTGCTCCCCCGCTCCCGGCTAGCTGATTGGCCAGCTGCCACACTGAGCATGCTTTCTCACTCTCACCTGCGCTGCCAACACACTGAGCAGCACGGTCTGCCCACGAACCGTGCCGCCCGCCCACGAACCGCGCCGCAAGCGGAGCCGCCCGCTTTCTTACCCGTCTGTGGAGCTGCACGCTATCGCACCTGCCCACAGAGTGGCCCGACGTGACTCACTGATGTCACTCATTGCTAGACGCCAAGTGGCCCAGGCATTAGCAACGAGTGTAGGGAAGAGGCTCCACCCACCTCCTCCTCCGCTCCTGGTATCGCGTCGGTGCGCCGCGTAACTACATTAGACGAGTCTCTCTCTCGGCGCCGCTGATCGGCTGATGTGAGAAACTGGGAGAGAGACTCAGATAGGCAGCGGCAGCCGCAGAACAAGTACTGTATATACTTGAGTATAAGCCGACCCGAATATAAGCCGAGGCACCTAATTTTACCCCAAAAAACTGGGAAAACGTATTGACTCGAGTATAAGCCTAGGGTGTCCATCTGCATGCCTCACTTTGCCTCACTGTGCCCATGCCTCACTGTGCCCATGCTTCACTGTGTCCATGACTAGACTGATGTTTAACATGGGAGTCTTTGGAAGGCGTTCCCGGCTTTGAAAAATCGGTTCTCCCCGGCCGTAGGTCTCCTAAACACCAAACTTTGCACACCTGTAGAGGAGACATGGGGTCCAAGGGACCTACGACCAGCCGGTACCGGGTCCGCAAATTCACCAGAGAAATTACCATTTAACATTGGAGTCTATGGAAGGGGTGCCCGGCTTTAAAAAAAGCAGTGCTCCCCGGCCGTAGGTCTTCCAGACACCAAACTTTGCACAACTGGAGAGGAGACATGGGGCTAATAATATTTCATCCGCATTCGATAATATTTCAACCAAATTCGATAATATTTCAACCGGATTTGAAATTATTTCAACCGAATAGAAAAGATTATAATAAAATAGAAAAACAGATAATAGACTAGAAAAACAATAGGACAGAATATATTATATTTTATTCTATTCTGTTCTATTTTTTTTCTAGTCTATTCTTTTATATTCTATTCAAAATCATTATATACTGAATTCGAATTTCGGAAGATGGTTTTATATATATATATATATATATATATATATATATATCATTTTTTTTCCGACATTTGAATTTTGTATAGAATGAATTCTAATTTGAATAGAAAAGATTAGAATAGAAATAGAAAATAGACTAGAAAAACAATAGAACAGAATAGAGTATAGATACTATCCATATTTTTTTTTTTGCAGATTACTATTTGTTTCCATAAGATCTCCTGCAGACTATTAGCATCTATTTAATTTTTTTTTCAGATCTCCTGCAGACTATTAGTAATCTGCAAAAAAATAAATAAAAAATTAAATAGATGCTAATAGTTTGCAGGAGATCTGCAAAAAAAATTTAATAGATGCTAATAGTCTGCAGGAGATCTTATGGAAACAAATAGTAATCTGCAAAAAAAAAAAAAAATAGATAGTATCTATACTCTATTCTGTTCTATTGTTTTTCTAGTCTATTTTATATTTCTATTCTAATCTTTTTTGGTTGAAATATTAACGAATGCAGATGAAATATTATTGAATCCGGTAGATATATTTTCGAATTTGGTTGAAATATTTTCAAATGCGACCGATTTTTCGAATTCCAATTAGAAAAGATTAGAATAGAAATAGAAAATAGACTAGAAAAAAAATAGAACAGAATAGAATAAAATATAATATATATATATATATATATATATATATATATATATATATATATTGTATTTTATTCTGTTCTATTGTTTTTCTATTTGATTATTTCCAATATTTTCGATTCTATTCTAATTGTTTTCGAATGTGGTTGAAATGATTTCGAATCATGTTGAAATAATTTAGATTCTGGTAGAAATATTTTCGAATCCGGTCGAAATATTTTCGAATCCGAACGTTTTTACGAATTCGGTCGAAAACGGAACAAAATCCGAAAATGAATTTAATGAATTTAACGAATCTAACTAAACTAAATTAATTAATTAACACATTAAAACGAAACTAAAACAATTTTTTTTCCTTTTGCACATGTCTACACACTGCCACTTTTTATTTTTTTAACAAAAATGTTATTAGTTACTTTTTAATACTAAACTTTCTATCAAAATAAATAGAGCTTTTTTGCACCTAGATAAGTTTGCTAGTAACTGTGTAGGTAGTATCAAGTATAGTATATAAAGAGTGAAGTGTCCATCTGAAATGCGTGCACCAAGCATGACTGTGTTGGCTGTCTTGAAGAAAAATTGCATTGGCTTTACAATGTTTTACTGGCACGTCAGGAAAAAAAATAATAGCATGTTTTCTTTTTAAACTTTTGCAACAAACTCCCTCCCCCTTAAATAGAAACATTAGCAGTGTACAAAATATCTTGGTCAAAAGCAACACTCAGACACACTAGTTATAAATATCCGGTAGGCTTACAACAAAATATGACTATATAATTAAATTTATAACCTGTGAAAGCCATTCTTCATCCTCCTGGCCACTATGGTCTGACGCCAGGCTGTCATAAGAACCATGCCGTGTGATGGGACCAGGACTTCCAGGAGGAACCACTGAAAAACAAGATTTTAGAATGCATGATTAGAACCATTCTTTAGCCACAAAGAAAAAGATTAAGTCATTACACCTGAACTTCAGACAGATTTAAAAGACACAAATGAATGTGTGTTTAATAAAACATCATTAAATGTATTTTTAAATGTAAACAATGTAAGTACCGTATATACTCGAGTATAAGCCGAGTTTTTCAGCACAATTTTTTGTGCTGAAAATGCCCCCCTCGGCTTATACTCGAGTCACCTTTTTGCGCCTGATATCCTGAGATTTGGGGACCCAGTACCGGTCGGCCGTAGGTCCCCTGGACCCCAAACTTGGCACACATGTAGCCTCACTCTTCCTCTACAAGTGTGCAAAGTTTGTTGTCCAGGGGACCTACGGCCGGGGAGAACCTATTTTTCAAACCGGGCACCCCTTCCATTGACTCCCATGTTAAACGGTAATTTCTCCGGTGACTTTAGGGACCCGGTACCGGGCGGTCGTAGGTCCCCTGGACCCGAAACTTGGCACACATGTAGCCCAATTTCTCCTCTAAGTGTGCAAAATTTTTTGTCTGGGGGACCTACGGCCTGGGAGCACCGATTTTTCAAAGCCGGGCACCCCTTCCATAGACTCATATGTTAAACGTCAGTCTAGTCATGGGCACATTGAGGCATGCACATGGACACAGTGAGGCATGCAGATGGACACCCTAGGCTTATACTCGAGTCAATAAGTTTTCCCAGTTTTTTGTGGTAAAATTAGGTGCCTCGGCTTATATTCGGGTCGGCTTATACTCGAGTATATACGGTAAGCCGGAGAAGAAAAACCCATGTAAAAGAAGAAGGTGTAATTTCAAGTGGTTGTAAACCTATACATATACCCAGTGAAGTGACTAGCATTAGATGATAAGAGAGATGAAACAAATCCTTCTACATAAATTGTACCTGATAATCTGCAGCCATTTCTCCTATACAACCTTCTAAAACACACAGATCAAATAATTTTTCTTAGCTGCAGAGAGCAAGGGGGTGGGAACTGACACCACACACACTGCAAAGCTAAAGCACAGAGTTCCCTGTAATCTGAGAGCTGGTTGGAGGGAAGGGACACCCGCCTCTAAAAACTGTCATAGAAAAACTTACAGAGTTGAAGCTATTAGGGTTGATTTATTAAAGGCAAATAGACTGTGCATGTTGCAAAGTGCAGTTGCAGCAAGTGCAGTTGCTCCAAAGTTTAGTAAATTCACAGAGGGCTGAGATGCAGAGCTCAGTGAGGTGACGTACCGGGCATACAGCGGCGCGTTTCCGAGCATGCGCACCAGGGAATAGTAAGAGGTGCGAGCTTGAGAAAGGAGCCCTCTCTGTGATCGTCTGGCTGCGCTCCAGGCCTCGCTATGGTTCCTGCCCGAATCCCGGAAGTCTCCTGTGAACAGGACGTGGCTACATGGACTGGCAGAGCACACCATCATGCTGACTACAGAGACAAATTATGACTGTACTGGACTTCCCTGTGCCTGATTACACATACCTAAATGTGAGTTTTTTAATGCATCTTTGCTATTACATTTTAATCAGTCTTACTAAGAGGCGCCTGTTGCTTGTCTTTTTCTCTTCCATATTTGGAGTGGCTTCAACTCCCTTCACAAGGCTGCCCTATCAACAAAGACTGTATACCTCACACAGAGCTGATCCAGCTCAAAGGACTACTATATGAACTATACATTGCATATCATTGTACTGTAACCTGCGCCACTACCCATTGTGGTTCTCAAGATTACACAGGCATTGTTTCAAGTCACTTCAAGTCAAATTTGCGGCAAAGTCACACGGCTTTCAGGTCATACACGTGTGAAAGTAAATCAACCTTTATGAGTTACCTGATGTGTGCTAGAGGGGGCAGGCTGTCTCCTGTGAGGCTGTTGTGTCGGCTTAGAGCTCTATTAGAGATTTGATTAGATAGCAGACAGAGGAGATATCAGAGAGGAACCACACTCAGTGCTTTGAATTCAGGCTAGTTCAGACTTTATTCATATTTTATGTCTGAGGTTTACAACCACTTCAGATGAGGGAGAAAAAGATCAGGTCTTCTGCCGTGCCAGACAGGCCTACACTCGGTAACAACGCTGTTTAATGCACAAGCCTAAAATTACACAAATACTATTTCTCTGGCAGGTAAAACAGCTCCTAGTTATATAGTTCACCTGTGTGTTCAGATGTTTATTTGAAGTTCAGCTTTAATTTGAATTGTCCCTAACCAGCAGATCTTGCTTAAAAAAAAAAAAACCTTAATGCTGAAAATCGAACAAATACTGTCTAAACTGAAGACCCATGTGTACTTTCCGGTATTGCTTGACTCTTGGTGTACTCCTGTATTTCTTACAGTTATGTGCTTTAATCCATCATGACTTTGCCTTTGTACAGGAGTTGCCTGTAATAATGACTGGACACTGCTGTGCAGGGTTGCTGGTCTTGTATTCACTCCCTGTAATTTTCTGCAGGCAGCCTATAGTGGGTGGACCTGCTGGGTTCACCCATTGCACTGACTATATGCAAACATCCTGCTTTTCTGGCATGTCAGAATTCTACCAAATACTAAAAAAGGTACCACATGCAGTAACTTTATCAAATGAAGGAAGTCTTGCAAGATCCAATTCTTTCAGATGCCAATTACTTATTATTTCCCTGGCCTCACCCCCTCCCATCAAAGAATCTGCAAGGTCCAGTACACCAGCCTGTCATCAAACCTACTGATGACTGTGTGTACTGCAAAAAAATACAGCTATAGTTGCTTGTGTTAACTTCATCTGCACATGTGCAGTATGTGTTGGTAATGGGGGCTATACATAACAATGTTCCATAAAATCCAAAATGGCACTGGAGAGTATGAAGGAATTTGTAGGAATGCTTCACACTGGTATACATGGATATTGCCAATTGTATCTCATTATTTTGTATGGTAATTGTTGCAGAAGTGCATGTTTCACATTAGTTAGGAACTGACTGATATTCATTCAGGGCCGGTTCACACTAGAATGCACAGTGAATTCGCTGCCATCCCGCACCACATCTAAATCATAAACCTGTTAATGTGAAATGATTGTGGAGTGTATGGTAATGTAACGACACCCCGCAATCAGTTTTCAAAACGCAGCGTGATTAGCAGAATCAGATCCATGGGTGTGAACACCCACATGATCCGATTCTGGTGCGGACATAAAAAAAGTGTCCTGTACGAGTTTGGTCCGAATGTGATGCTAATTCAGCCATACAGTTTGCATGGTTGAATTTGCATTGAACGGACATCACATGTGATCTGCACTAGCAATGCAGTGTGAATCACATGCAATGTCTGGCATCACACTAGTGTGAACCGGCCCTTAAGGAACCATTATGTCTATGGAAAAGGGTTTAGCTCAAATGCAGTATCCTAGTGAGCAATCCTAAAGAAATTGTGGTAAAGTCTCTGTTTTATTGTACAGGAAAACTATATTGGTTTTGGATCAAATAAATTTTACTCTATATTTTAATCTATTTGTTTTAAGCTAATATATGTACCGTATATACTCGAGTATAAGCCGATATTTTCAGCCCTTTAATGGGGGCTGAAAGTCCCCCCCTCGGCTTATACTCGAGTCATCGAAATTTTTACATTGTAAATATTACCTGTAAAGAAGTTGCGGCTGCAGCGTCCATCGTTCAAATTCCGCGGCATCCATCGTTCAAATTCCGCGGTCTCTTCCTGTTCCTTCCGTGATAGGCGAATCTCATCAGACACTCTCCGCCTATCACGAACGTTCTCTCATCCTCAGTTTTCCAGCAGACGTCTGTGATTGGCGGAACACCCAACACAGTGTCTGCTGGGAAAACTGAGGATGAGAGAATGATCGTGATAGGCGGAGAGTGTCTGCTGAGACTCGCCTATCAAGGAAGGAACAGGAAGAGACCGCGGAATTTGAACGATGGACGCCGCGGAATTTGAACGATGGACGCTGCAGCCGCAACTTCTTTACAGGTAATATTTACAATGTAAAATAGGGAACAGCGAGCTAGGGAACAGTGGGGCATCGGCTTATACTCGAGTCAGTAAGGTTTCCCAGTTTTTTTGGCAACATTAGGTACCTCGGCTTATACTCGAGTATATATATATATATATATATATATATATATATATATATATACACACACACATTTAATTTTTCACTATATATACACAACATTTGCACTACTAATAAATATTTCCTGCCATGTGGTACACTCATTATATATGTGTTTTTTTAAGTAGAGCATACATCAGAAGTTTTTTTCCTTTTGGAGACACTGAGAAAAATTTACTAAGGGAGTTTAGAATCTATAGTCAACATATGTGAAGTTGAATATCCACTTCAGCTATCCACGACTGGACACTTGAGTTAAATGTTCACACAGTTTTTTACAAGTCTCAACAGCTTTAGCAAATTAGCCTTATTGTTTCTGATTTAGTACGTAGAGAGTCACTGTTTTGACTCAATCTTTTAAAAAATAAAAAACACACATGTCATACAGTAGTTACCTGCTCTGTGTAATGGGGATTGCACAGGGTGGCCCTGAACCTCATCTTCTGGGGAGTGCTCTTGGCTCCTCCTTTTCCCTGTGTGCCACCATAGGAAGCTGCTTCCTATGGGGGCACATGTGCAGGGTTGTGTGTGTGTCTATAGACACATACAGCACAGCTCTGCCCCACCCTCTGCTCACAGGGTTTGATTGACAGCAGCAGGAGCAAATGACTCCTGCACCTGCTTCTCTGTCATGTCATGTGAATTCAGGGAGAGAGGAGAGAGACAGGCACAGCACTGGATTGAGTGAGGACTCAGGTAATTTTAGGGGGTGAGGGGGATATTTCTTACCTTAATGCAGAGACTGCATTAAATAAAAAAAATGTCCTGGCTTTAGAACCACTTTAAGTAAATTATATATATATATATATATATATATATATATATATATATATATGAAAATAATACATATTATACATGTATAGCTTATAGGCCCTATTGCTGGGAACCACTGACTCTTTTGCATCTTCGTTTGCATCTTCAACTGAGCATGGTGTATTTCTCAGTTTCTTAACACCAAGTCTTGTATTCCAACAGATATCTCATCAAATCACATGCCATGTGCAAGACAGTTATTTGCAGAGAAACATGCACACATCATGATTGTTTTCTATTTCCTGTTATCGTAGAGGCTCAGGGAGACTGAATTCAGTACATTCCTAACAGGAGGAAAATATGTGTGCGTGTACTGTCTCATGCTTCCTTCAATTAAAATGTTCTGGTGGCAAGTTCACAAGACGGGCAGCAGTGTGAAAATGTAATCATGAATGATCATGAGCTGGTGCTAAAAAATTTAGAAAATCAATATAAATAGCCGTTTCATATGTGGCACCACCCAGTTAGTTGCTGTGCTATCTGTGGTAGCTTTTATTACGCCAATATACTAAGACTTCAAATGCATTTATTGAAAAGTTCTGTGCACATATATACTGCTAGTCAGGAGGTTATTGACCAAGTGGAAAAAATGTATTTTTGTAGGTAAAAAAAAAATATGCATTTTTTCTGAAACCTGCCAGCAGATCACAAGTACAATGTCAGGCTCCTACAAAATCTCAGTATAGCTGTCTGACTGGCAGATCTTTATGGGTGAGAAGGAAGATCTATGAACTACAAAATCATTCACCAGCGCCATAGCAGTTCACTGAGAACTACAAGCCATCTGCCGCGATGGAAGACAGTAGATGTATTTCATTCATTCATAAATCACTGTAAATGAATGAGGCAGCCATGTGGGCGGGTGCAGGGAGAAGATCCCCTTGCCCACTGTCAAGGCAGGTGATCGGGTGGCTGCAGGCAGGTGCTCTTTGGCAACATGTGACAGGTTACCAAAGGTGAACTTGTCCTTTAATATCTGTTAATGCTGATAGTAAATCTATTTTACCTTCATTTAAAAGGCCAAGCTATCCAGCAAGAGTGGTGGTTACAGGGTTGAGACAAACCATTTAACAGAAATAGAGGTGCTTACGATGCTCAGCTCTTATTCATTTGGCTGAAACTTACAGTACTGAGAAAAAGTTTTAGGCACGTGTGAAAAAATGCTGTTAATTAGGAAAGCTTTCAGAAATAAACCCAGTTCCTATGCTTTAATGCATAGGACATGGAAACAAGATTAAGCGACTCAACTATGCATGAAAACATAGGAACTGGGGTGCAGAAAAATGGCAGCAGGTGCTCTGGAAAGATGAGTCAAAAATTGAAATATTTGGCTGTAGCAAAAGGCAGTTTTGTTCACAAAGGACTGGCTTGCAGTACAATAATGAGTGTCTGCAGACAACAGTGAAGTATGGTGGATGTTCCTTGCAAGTTTGGAGGTGCATTTCTGCAAATCGAGTTGGAGATTTGGTCAAGATCAATTGTGTCCTCAATGCTGAGAAATACAGGCAGATAATTACCCATCATGCCATACCCTCAGGGAGGTGTGAAATTGGCTCCAAATTTATTCTGCAGCAGGGCAATGACCCCATACATACAGTCAATGTCATTTGGAACTATCTTAAGTGTAAAGAAGAACAAGGAGCCCTAATCTCCTCATCGTCGAGTCTGTCTGGGATTACATGAAGAGAGAGAAGGATTTGAGGCAGCCCACATCCACAGGAAATCTGTGGTTAGTTCTCCAAGATGTTTGGAACAGCCTACCTGCAGTTGTTGCTGTAACTAATTAAAACATGTTCGATATAATTAGACTTTGTTACTTATGTAAAGTCCATCTAAATTTACTACTCCATCCAACACTACCCTCTCCATAGGCTGAAAATGCTGCTGTCCATGAATGGCTATGTTACGCCTCCATAGGTAGAGTGTAGTAGTGAGTGTAGTGGCACCCTATACCAGGGAGTGTCTTACTGGCTAGATCACAAAGTGAAAATCAAGGGAGAAAAGGAAAAAAAAAGAAAAATGCAGCCACCATGTCCAAGGATTGGATATTACATTTCTGTTTTGGGGTTGGAATACTTTTGATATCCAATATTATTATCTGTCATAATTAAATATTCACCTTAAGACAATTTGCAACTACAGCATAATTATCTACATATACTGAATGTTACTAATGAAACGAAAAATCCTGAAATGCACTTGAAATGGAGGGAGCTGCAACAAGCAAATCTTAACATCATAAGAGTTTAGTACCTAGCCCCATTATCCCTTGCATCGCATTGGCCGAGGAATTGTTTCAAACCAATAGGAGAGCAAAAAATGTGAGAGAGGACAAAGGAAGAGCTAGGACTGCAAGTAGGCCAATGGAAATGCCAGTTTTTGCATGCGAGTAACATACAGTATACCTAAAGCCCCGTACACACGGTCGGACTTCCATCAGACTTTTCCATGGATTTTTGTCCAAACGGAGTTGGCCGGGCACACCCATAGCATACACACCACAGTAATTTTCTGCAAACTTTCCCAAAACTTTTTCCAACATCACATGGTTTTTCTGCTCTTTACCGCCACCCTTTGGTCAACGTCTGCTATTGTTGGTTGATTTTAACATTATTTGTTTTGTCCATCGGACAAAAGTCCGATGGTTTTCTGTACACACGGTCGGACTTTGCTCCATCTGACTTTTGTTGGCAAAAAGTTTGTCTGTTTGCAGACCGAACTTTTGTCCGATGAAAACCAAAAAAGTTTGTCCGATGGAGCGTACACACGGTCAGATTTTTTGGCAAACTTGTTTAAAATGAAGTTTGTTGGCAAAAAGTCCGACCGTGTGTACAGGGCTTAACTAAGGCCCCTTTCACACTGGGGCATTTTTCATGCGGTTTAGCGCTAATAATAGCGCTATTATACCGCATGAAAAAATCCTGCCCTGTAGCCTTCAATGTGAAAGCCCGAAGCAGGACCACTCCAAAAGTCCTGCTAGCCGCTTCTTTACAGCGGTAAAGGACCGGTGTGTTCACCGCTCCTTTACCGCGGGTGCCCATTGAAATCAATGGGACACCGCGGTAATACCCTATTAACCCTTTTTCACCCCCCTAGCGACCGCATACCGCGGTAAGAACGACGGTATAGCAGCGCTGCAAATCGCGCTGCTATACCGCCACCACTCCTGCCTGCCCCAGTGTGAAAGGGGCCTTAGTATGAACTTATCTTTGAATACAATTAACTCTGTAGATTTTTTTTAAGCTAACTAGTGAATTAAAGAATAAACTGTACACAATAATTTTGACACTAATGGGTTGATTTTCATGGATCTGGTCATGCACAAATAAGTCAAATAAAAGGGTTGCAGACATTCAATCCTACCTACCAACATCATACATCAACATTATCATGTAAAATGCATATATTGCATCAGATCATTTAATATTCAAGCTAATTGTGAGAAGACAAAAAGTTAGCTGCATGCTATTCAAGATGCAGGAGAATTAGCATGCCCTTCATTCATAAGTCCAACTGTGTAGAGGCACCATAACTTGTACTTCTCCAAAATAGCAAGTAGATTTAAAATGTATGTAAATGCATTTTTTTAAGGTTTGGATAAAGTAGGGAAGAATTTCAATATTTTTTTATTTTATTTTTTCTGTCCATGCCCTCCTCTTTGTTGTTGTCTTGTGACCATTGTCATGAGAGAGAAAGTATTGGGCAATCCAAACTTTTAGGCCTCGTACACACAACCGATTTTCTCGTCGTAAACAGTCAAGAAAAGTGCCGCGATAGTTTTTTTGTCTAGAAAAACGTTCGTGTGTATGGTTTTACGACGAGAAACTTGACGAGAATCTCGACGAGAAAATAGAGAACCTGCTCTCTATTTTCTCGTCAGGAGTCCAGATTTCCTCGTCGTGTTTCTCGTCGGCCTGTTTTGTGACGAGAAAATGGTTCGTGTGTATGCTTTTACGACTCTTCCAAAAGCGCGCATGCTCAGAATCAAGTATGAGACGGGAGCGCATCTTCTGGTAAAACAAGCCTTCGTAATGGAAATAGCACATTCGTCACGCTAAAACGAACTGAAAGCACGAAGACTGAAAAGCGCGAATCGTCTCTTCCCAAACTTTTACTTCACACGCGGTAACACGAGATCAGCAAAAGCAGCCCAAGGGGTGGCGCCAAGAAAAAAGATCTTCCCCTTTATAGTGCCGTCGTACGTGCTGGACGTGAGCGCAGAGAACCACGAGGAAATTGGGAAATGACAGTGTGTACGCATAGAAAGCTTGACGAGAAAATCGACAAGCTTAACAAGAATCTCGTCGAAAAAAACGACGTGTTTTTTACGACGAGAAAATCGGTCGTGTGTACGAGGCCTTAGAGTCATCAAGGGAAAATTCTCCAACAGGGATACACGTTTCTAAGATAGCTCTCGAAGATGGGAATTGCATTTACTTTAGAGAAATTTAATCTCCATTCCGTTTGCATCTCCAGAACAGGATGTGAAAGATAATTTCTCCACTGGGACAGCAGGCAGCAAAATAAAACTAAAATTTGAAAGGGGTTTTACCTCTTCCCTACTGAAAAAAAAAAGCTTTGGCTTTACACACACTTAAAAGTGGTTGTAAACCCCATTCATGAAATTTGACCTGGGCACATATATCTGTAGTGTTTACTTATCTCCCAACAAAGCTCTAAGTGCCGTATCTTTCTGCTGCTCTGTTGCTCTGTTATCAGCATGATAACTTCTGACAAATTCTCAGACACAGGAGATAACAGCAGCTGAAAATTTGTGTGGGGGTGGGAGCTTAGAGGTAGATTAGCAGAGAGCTTGTCTATTCAGATAACTCTGCATGTTCCTTCGTTTCTCTGCCTATATGGAGTGGGGTTGTGTGCCTTTCCTCCAATCAGCTGTCAGACAGTTTAAGCCCAGACTCTGCACCTGCCCCTATGCACTGCTGAAACAGGGAGAAAGATTTGTAACATGGTCTGCACTTTCCAAAGTGTGTACAAATGGAAAGACAGCAGATATACATGTAAATCTTATGTAGGGGGGTTTGTTTCATTCCTGTGTATTATCTGAGAAGGTTCACTTCACTGGGTATAGGAGAGGGTTTACAACCACTTTAAGTAAGCCACTGCTGGTCAAGAAAATACTATTAATTGATTACAATCACATGAAAATCCTAAACCCTTTAAACTAATGCTCCTCACACCTGTTTTAACATAATTTAGCAAGCACCTATGACTGAGACAAAGGTTTTTACTTAATAATTTAACAAGTAGGTCAGTCAGTTAAAAGCCTAATGCCGCGTACACACAATCAGAATTTACGTCGGAAAAACCTTTGATGGTTTTTCCGACAGAATTTCGCTCAAGCTTGGCTTGCATACACATGGTCACACAAAAGTTCTCTGAGCTTTTGACCGCCAAGAACGCGGTGACGTACAAGACTACGACGAGCCGAGAAAATGAAGTTCAATGCTTCCGAGCATGCGTCAAATTGTTTCCGAGCATGCATAAGATTTTTGCGTGTCCGAATTGGTACAGACGATCAGAATTTCCAATTGGAATTTTTTTGGTCAGAAAATTTGAGAACCCGCTCTCAAATTTTTCTTCTCGGAAATTCCGACAGGAAAAGTCAGATGGAGCCTACACGCTTTTCTTGTCGGAAATTCAGACTGTGTGTACGCGGCATTAGAATTCTTTCCCCTGTGATATGGCAAAATCCTAAAGGACAATAAAGACACTGAACAATGTAGATACATCTTAAAACAATGATTTACCAGTGCTGTCAGACATACTTTCACTGTTTCCTAAAGATTCCAAAATCTATGAAGTCTGAAGTGGGACTTCATTACAGTTCTGGAATGTAACACATTCCTCACACTGGATTGTTCCATTTATATATAGGTGATACTCTAACTAGAATAACAAAAGGTAACTTATTGCATATAAGCTCAGAACATCAAGGTTGTGAAAACTGTTTTGATTGTGTTTCCTACTGTAGCAGTGCCAACCTCATATTCTCTTGCTTTAACTAAGCAGAAGTTTTCTTGAGCTTTGTATTAGCACAATCAATGTTTTTCCCTGAACCCTGACCCCTGGGTGCAATAAAGGCCCACTAATTAATTATTAAAGTTTTCTAACAGCCAACGGTTCTTGTATCTGGTTTCACTTTACTCTCATTACCCACTCCCTGTACAATGGTAACAGACAGCATGCAATTATAACATAGCCATGTAATCGTTATCCTTGCAATCCCAGGCATGATAATAGCATGTAGGCAATATACAGTATCTCACGAAAGTGAGTACACCCCTTACATTTTTGTAAATATTTTATTATATCTTTTCATGTGATAACACTGAAGAAATTACACTTTGCTACAATGTAAAGTAGTGAGTGTACAGCTTGTATAACAGTATAAATTTGCTGTCCCCTCAAAATAACTCAACACACAGCCATTAAAGTCTAAACCGCAGGCAACAAAAGTGAGTACACCTCTAAGTAAAATTGTTCAAATTGGGCCCAAAGTGTCAATATTCTGTGTGGCCACCATTATTTTTCAGCACTGCCATAACCCTCTTGGGCATGGAGTTCACCAGAGCTTTTACATATTGCCACTGGAGTCATGCTTGGCCAGTCCATCACCTTTATCCTCAGCTTCTTTAGCAAGGCACTGGTTGTCTTGGAGGTGTGTTTGGGGTCGTTATCCTGTTGGAATACTGCCCTGCAGCCCAGTCTCCGAAGGGAGGGGATCGTGCTCTGCTTCAGTATGTCACATTACATGTTGGCATTCATGGCTCCCTCAATGAACTGTAGCTTCCCAGTGCCGGCAGCACTCATGCAGCTCCAGATAATGACACTCCCACCACCATGCTTGACTGTAGGCAACTCACACTTGTCTTTGTATTCCTCACCTGGTTGCCACCACACACGCTTGACACCATCTGAATCAAATAAGATTATCTTGGTCTCATCAGACCACAGGACATGGTTCCAATAATCCATGTCCTTAGTCCGCTTGTCTTCAACAAACTGTGTGCAGGCTTTCTTGTGCATCATCTTTAGAAGAGGCTTCCTTCTGGGACAACAGCCATGTAGACCAATTTGATGCAGCGTGCAGCGTATGGTCTGAGCACTGGCAGGCTGACCCCCTGTCCCTTCAACCTCTGCAGCAATGCTGGCAGCACTCATATGTCTATTTCCCAAAGACAACCTCTGGATAGGACGCTGAGCACATGCACTCAACTTCTTTGGACGATCATGGCGAGGCCTGTTGTGAGTGGAACCTGTCCTGTTAAACCGCCGTATGGTCTTGGCCACCATGCTGCAGCTCAGTTTCAGGGTCTTGGCAATCTTCTTATAGCCCAAGCCATCTTATGTAGAGCAACAATTCTTTTTTTCAGATCCTCAGAGAGTTTGTTGCCAAGAGGTGTCATGTTGAACTTCCAGTGACCAGTATGAGAGAGAGAGAGCGATAATACCAAATTTAAAACACCTGCTCCTCAGTCACACCTGAGACCTTGTAACACTAATGAGTCACATGACACCGGGGAGGGAAAATGGCTAATTGGGCCCAATTTGGACATTTTCACTTAGGCGTGTACTCACTTTTGTTGCCAGCAGTTTAGACATTAATGGCTAACTTACACTGTAAAGCCCTGTACACACGATCGGTTTTACCGATGAAAACAGTCCGATGGACTTTTTTCATCGGACAAATCGATCGTGTATGGGCCCCATCTGTCTTTTTTCCATCGGTGTGAAAAAATAGAACATGTTTTAAATTTATCCGATTGATAAAAAACCGATAGCAAATTCCGATCGTCTATGGACAAGTCCATCGGATAAAAAACCCACGCATGCTCAGACTGAATTATGAGATGGGAGCGCTCGTTCTGGTAAAACGAGCGTTCCTAATGGAGAGAGCACATTCGTCATGTTGTAACGGACTGAAAAGCACGGAGACTGAAAAGCGCGAATCGGCTCTCACCAAACTTTTACTAACACGCGGTAACACGAATCCAGCAAAAGCAGCCCAAAGGGTGGCGCCATTAGATTTGAACTTCCCCTTTATAGTGCTGTCGTACGTGTCGTACGTCACGTCGTTTTGGTGCGGTCGGTTTTTTGACTGATGGTGTGTGGGCAAGGCTGATGGAAAACAGTTTCATAGGATATCCGATCGTGTGTACAGGGCTTTATACAAGCTGTACACTCACTAACTTTACATTGTAGCAAAGTGTAATTTCTTCAGTGTTGTCACATGAAAATATATAATAAAATATTTAAAAAAATATGAGGGGTGTACTCACTTTTGTGAGATACTGTATAATTAGATTTCCATTCTCCTTTGTAAAACAGTTTGGTTGAAAGCTTAGTTCCAGAACTTGTGTTTGCATTTTTGCCACTTTCCCATATCTGTTCTTCGCTATTAGCTCACTTTTGTGAGATACTGTATATACCATATTTACATCATATTTCTCAACTAAGGGTATAGGAATCCCTGTAGGGACCTACAGCATTTAATGTGGTATATTACAAACTGCATTCAGTATGGATGATCATCTATCCAATCCCCTATCAAAGGACTAGTAAAAGTGTCTAGAGATGGCTCCTTTACGGAAGCATAAACCATACCCTGAGAGCCCATGCTGCTACTTTTGGAGGTAGGAGAAGGACATCCCATTGGAAGAATTATCTGAAGTCTAAAGTGGATTTTACAATATGATTGTAACATATTTGGCCAGCTTACTGCAAGGGTCTGTGAGATAGAATACAATTAATGCATTGTTTACTTAGACCTTCACATTCCATAGTTTTGATAAATATAAAGAAGATTGTACAGAATCATATTGAGGTTGGTCTAGGTTTGGACTCGGGGATCCAAAGAAGCACATGCATACAGCTAGTGATTCCAGCAACATTGATAGACTACATGTTCTTCAAGCGATTCCCTACCTCCAGTCCCATTGTGCTCCCAATAATCGGGTATCCTGTTTCTTCTAAATGTAACATTAATAAGGATTTATAAAAACAACGTACACCAATCTTACTTTTTGGAGTACTTAACACCAAACTATTATTAGCAGTTCAACTACACCACCTCATGACAAAATTGCCTCCCTCTACATTACTGTATATTGTGCCTCTCAATTTCTTAAAGGGGAACTTGCTCCTAACACTTAATGTATACTAACTAACCTGTGTAAAAAAAATATGTATATACTTACCTATTTTCAGAGCACTCTGGTCCGGTCACATGATCACTTGTGTCAGCCAGTGGCAGCTTCAGGGAAGAGGAGGGACAGCCCAACAACGGCTGTGAAAGCAATGGCATCACCCAGAGTCTCCCATTGTGCAGCCGGTGTTGGAAGTCCCTCCTCTTACGTGAAGATGCCACTGGCTGACACAGTGGATCACATGACGGGACCAAAGCGGGTTGAAAATAGGTAAGCATGTGCATCTTTTTTGCACAGGTTAGTTTTTAAGACTAGTTTGGCTTTAGCTAGAATTTCACTTTAATGCTAATGTAGCGGGTACTTGAATTTAGGGGAAGCATCTGGGTGGTAGTGTAACCCAGATGCCTTGATTGTTAGGAAATTCAAGGTTCCCTTTGTGAGTCTTGGAGGACTCTGGTGGTGTGAAGTTCCCGCCGGCCTATAGGTGGTGTCGTTGCCTTGGACCGGGGTTGGGCTTGCACCGCAAGACTGTGCCTTTTTGTCCTCCCCTGGAGCTGGTACAGCGGGGCGGGGAACCCGCTGTGGCGCGAAGGGAGAGGTCATAAAAGGGGCGGACACCCTGATCACGGGGTTAGAGTCCGGAGTCAGAAGATGCGGCCGCACCCAGGCACCTTCGGCCTGGGTGCTGGCGTTCCGGTGTTCCAGGCCTGGGTGCTCTTGACCTAGCCGGAGCGGAGATGGAGTCCATCTCAGGCACCTTTAGCCTGGGGTGAGGTACTATTGCAGATGCCTGGGGCTCAGTACCTTCGACTGAGTTCCGCGAGGGTGGAGGAATCCGAGGGGGGCCCTAACTCCTTGGGTGCCCGTGTCTGAGTTCGTGAGGACTGGTGTGCAGTAACTTCTCTGAAGAGTCCGGTGCAGCATCGCTGGTGACGGAGAGGCCTCCATTTCTCCCTTGGACGGATTTCTTCCTCTGACAGGGGCAAAGTGAGCGAAGGTAATTCACGTTCTACATCACTTAGTCAGTGGCAGTGACTATTTACCACTGGTGACAGCACAGTGGTCAGCAGCAGAAGGGAAAGGATTGTGCCTCGATCTGTTCCCATTTTCCAAAGTAAAGAAACTGTTTTATTGCTTGGCAAGAAGAATAAAACTGAGTTGGACCTATTCACTGTGTGGAACTCTGGTTACTAGAAGCAAAGGCGTCAGGGACGAAGTACTGGACTTGACTCTAGGACACCTACACAAAAACCCAATTTGCTGGCCTTCACCTCTTAGCTATGGAGGACATGGGCCGTGGTGTGTCTTATCCCTCTCTCCCAGGTACCCCTAGACAACAGCCAAATAACCGATGAAGATAGAGAGAGGAGGGAGCAGCCCCGCTACACTAACGTATAGTGCTTCTTAACATAAAAGGTTTTCAACACTGCCTTTAGCGTTTAATAATGTTAGAGTTGTGTCAAGCTACATAAATAGTGATATATACAGCATCAGCTGTTATTGGGTAATTTGTTTTAGAAAATATTTTTACTGGGATAGTGTCCTGAGGCAACTGTCTCTGTTGCCTCATCAAGTTGGCACTACATTGTTGCTTGTTTTTCGTGTTCAATTTCTTTCTATCTTGGCTAATTTATAAAAAAAAATGCCATTTTACAATTCAGAGAATGTTAACTGCTAGGATATTCAGAGGAATTAAACTTTTCAATACTTGCAAATAATTTGAACTAACCATAAATATTAAATTCTGTGTCTCATTGCAGAAAGGAAGTCAGAGGAAATCCCTGCAAATAAAGAGAATTCATTAGGGACCAGAACTAGTGTACCCCCTTGGTCAATTTTCCCTCTATTTCTTTTCTGGGGACAAACTAAACTTTGGGATTTTCTTCTACTTTAGCTTTCAATGATAATGGTAACTAAGACAAAGAAAGAGGGGAAATCTCCTTAAAGGGGTTGTAAAGGTTTGTTTTTTTTATTTTCTAAATAGGTTCCTTTAAGCTAGTGCATTGTTGGTTCACTTACCTTTTCCTTCGATTTCCCTTCTAAATGTTTTTTTTCTTTGTCTGAATTTCTCACTTCCTGTTCCTCCTCAGTAAGCTTTCCCCCATCATCCGAGCCGTTCTGGCTGGAGGTTAGTCAGCGTGCTCGCCCTCTCCCTTGGGACTACATCCCTGTATGGAGACGCTGTCACATCGATGTAGTCCCAATGGAGGGGGCGAGCACGCTGACTAACCCCCAGCCAGAACGGCTCGGATGATGGGGGCAAGCTTACAGGAAGTGAGAAATTCAGACAAAGTAAAAAACATTTAGAAGGGAAATCGAAGGAAAAGGTAAGTGAACCAACAATGCACTAGCTTTAAGAAACCTATTTAGAAAATAAAAACGAACCTTTGCAACCCCTTTAATGGGGCACAGGAGGCAATAAAAACTGACAGGTGTTCTAATCCCTCTGCAGTTTATCAAAAACTTAAAGTAGAACTTCAATAATTTTTTCATCTTTCCATCTATTATATCTTCTGCCCTTGTTGTTTTAACTTTGGATAGTATTTTTATTTATTTTTTCCTGCCAGTAAATATGCCTTATACAGCCCACTTTCTGTTTTCTTGTCTGGAAAAAGCCTAGGCTTATGACATAATGCACAGCTCTCTCTCTCTCACTGTCGTGAGAGTTTGCCAGGAAGGGAGGGGGGTGAGTCATAAGAGGCCCAATGAGAGCTGCAGAGCTGGAGGTGTGTGTCTGTGTAAATCCAGGAAGTGAACAGGCAGCAGCTTCAGCTGCCCACAGTTAAAATGATTGCAGCCAGACTTAGTGGAGGGAGATTTCTGCAGCATATTTGGCAAGTACAGAATCACAGTATGTATAAAATAATATGCAAAGTGGTTGGAGGGAAGCTTCATAATGGCATAGATGTTTTTATTACAAATTATGTGAGCAGACTGCAGTTCCTCTTTAAAAAAAAAAAAGTTTTGCCTTCAGTTACAGTATACTTTAATACAACAACAGATATAGATGACTAAAACATCTATGGAACTTACCCAGTTTTACTCTCTGTATGCACCCTATGGTTTTTAACAAGTAAGTATTACTTGTTAGTAAGTAAAAATGCAGTCAAAAAGACTTTTTTTATCTTAACATATGTCACATATAAAAGGGTCCCTCTTACGACAAAAGTCATACAATTGTTCACAAACAGCACTTCTGCTATGTAGAGAATGTTGCTAAAACAAAATCTATATTTACATGATTACATTTCCTACGGGCGAAGGATGATATAATTAAAGCGGAGGTTCACCAAAAACACAAGACTGTCTCCACTGCATCAGTGGACATGTAGGATATATAATCGGCCGTTTTTTTTTTTTTATATGTAAATACCTTAAGTAATTGCCATTTTCATTTAATCCCTCTCCCGCGGGAGTAGGCGTCTCCCCAGCTCCGCAGTGTTCTCTGGGAGCTGGTCACGTGACGGGGGCGTAGCTGTAATCTCCTTGATGCCCCGTTCTGCGCTGTGAGAGTTTTCAATGCTATCACAACGGGGCGTATACTTTCTATGACGCCGCCCGTTGTGATGGCAACCAGGCAGTGTTGACGGCGCTGCTCGCCGTCTACACTGCTCGTACGTGAGAAGGAGCGGTGAATGCCGGGAGGCATTCCAGGAAGTCAGTGCTTGTGGGCTTCACAATGCCCACAAGCAAAATGGGAAATCAATAGAACGATTTTTAAAAGTTATTCTTGTAAACAAAAACGGACGGGGGATGGTTGTATTCGCCAAACAAGTGAGTACTAACTTGTGATGTTAACCCACATTGAATGCACAGAAAAAAACAAAAACATTTGGCCGCAGAACCTGCAACCATTAGGCAATTAAATCATAGAATGACCAATAAAATTTTGATGTATTTAGTAAGCAATTTGTCAAGCAGTGCAGCATATGAGTTAATATATTAATTCTTGTCAGGGACTCCATTCTGACAATATCAGAGCATTTTAGTAGCGCAAAAAAGCCTCATTATAAAATATTTAGATTATACATCTGTAATAACACATAACAATAACGTGAATAGAGAAAAGATATCGGATAAGAAAAGATAAACTAATTTACAATTGAAAGAAATATGTTTGCTAATAAATAAATGATGTAAAGGCAGGTATGCCTTTACCTTAAAGGGTTACGCCACTAAATGTTTGTTTTTCCTATAGGTGGTGGTACGAGAGTACTGTATGATTGACTTACAGTATGTCTGCATCCCCATTAGGCAATTGTATTTAACCCTCTTGCTGTACATGCTTGCTGCTTCTCATCTTGTTTTCCATCAGCCACCAAAAGCATTCATACTGACTGTAGGATTGTGACAAGAAGCAACAGCATGAGCAATAAGCAGAAAAACAATCAGGTATCTAAAAGTGGTTTACATCTAAAACATTTATCATGGCAATAGAACCTGTTATTTATGCAGCAAGTCCAGAACAGGTGAGCATTTAATGTAATGTGTACTTACAATATGTGTTGCATGCAATTTAACATCTGAATGATCTGATTTATTATACTCTAACAGTAATGCACAATATGTAGTACATCTTTTTATTTGGCTTGCTTTGGCTTGGAAGAAACTGCTAAGCTTATTCCAAATCCCTACGAGAAAAAAGTCAAAGTACAATTTTTTGCATCAGCACAATTATTTTCCAAAAAGAAGTCCACAACGTGAAAAAAAAGAAAATTACACAAATATTGTTTTAATATTAAGCTGTCAAGCCACTGGAGTGGTGCCTGGATTGCTTACTTTGGGACGTACTTTGCACAGCACGTTAAAAAGAAATTAACTAGGCTATTGATTGTCTGAAAGTTCAAGATACCATCTGAAACTTCAAAGGCATTATTAAATGTAAGCATTTAGTAATCCAGACCTTGTATTTATGTTTTTGGAGGTGGTTCCAGATACCTTCCATCTCCATAGGTCCCTGATAAAATATTTACATACGTTTTTAGGTGTCTCTAAAAGATTGATGAATATTCCACTTAAAATAAGTCTTTTCAGGCCTCAAACCGGAAATATTAATTCAAAACACGCAGATGATCCAATTTTAAATTGATTCATTCTCTGCAGCTGTGTGTGAGACATAAAGCTGATTTTCAAAGTCCTTTTTAGTGGAAAAACCTCATAGTTCAACCAGAATGGAATCTGTAAATTGGAGGCAGAGAGCAATGTGTCCATACTGCTGGCTGGGGGCAAAGTGCTTTGATTGCTCTAAGGTATAAATCTTTTCCTAGACAACACTGTAATGGGGCCTACTCTTCCTACATACTGTAAAATACTTTGGTGAGCTTGAGGAAATATTGATGATAATTTCATATTCTCTTTTTGTTGTGTCCTAAATGGTAAACTTTTTTTTTCCAGAGAAGCTGATGTGAGAAAAACAAATTATTTGGAATATGAATATACATCCAGTCACACGTTAAAACTATGGCAAAGGCAGGCCAGGGTTTTCTGCAACATCAAAAGCAATCTTGTTAGGATGTCTATAAACAAGACTTTCAAAATGGAATTTCAACTACATTTTTCATTTACTTTTCCCTTCCCACTCACAAATATTATAAGATGTTAAAGGAAAAAAAATAAAAAAAAACATATTTTTGTCCTGCCAGCAAGGTATTTATACAATGTACCAGATAAAGGACATATAAGCGCATCAGGTATGCCATATGTTCTGACAAGAAACATGCTAATAGGAATGAGCAGAGGGGTAAGCAGCTGATGCTCCTTTACAGTCAAGTCACAAGCTGGGGAAAGGGAGGGGACTTTGTTTTACTACTTGATGTCATACCAAACTTGTTTTTCTTATTTCATTTTAGTTCAGGAAGTCTAGACTTACACATAATGTATGGTTTGGAGGAGGAGCGTGCACAGTGGAGGGAGGGTTTGGGGATGGGGAAGGCAATAGGATTATACCAGGCCATTTTTTACCTTAAAGCGGAGTTCCGACAATTATTTTTTTATTTTTTTACCTGTCCAGGGAAAAATTGGTTGGAGATCAATACTCACTATTTGTTAACACCATACTGGGTGTGCAATATACCCATATGGTGTCCCAAAATTTGCAGAATCACTAATAGGTAGGTGCTATCTCTGTGCCTAGTAAATATACAGGAAAAAGAGTTACAGGGGAAGGATTCCCACTGTGAAGAGACACAGGCGGACCATGCTGCTTAATATGGGATACATTTTATTAGAAAAATTATTTAGTACAAAAAGCTATTGGTGATCCAACAATTAGATACCAGCAATACATGCTATTCCATATTGGGAAAACTGAATATCTATGCCAGGGATAAGCAATTAGCGGACCTCCAGCTGTTGCAAAACTACAAGTCCCATCATGCCTCTGCCTCTGGGTGTCATGCTTGCTGCTGTCAGAGTCTCGCTATGCCTCATGGGACTTGTAGTTTGGCAACAGCTGGAGGTCCGCTAATTGCATATCCCTGATCTATGCCTTTGGATTGAATACTAACTGTGGATTCTAATCACCTTTACACACTGACAGCTTTGTCCTGCTATAAAATCAACTACAGCTGTCGCTGTGGGACTAGCTACCTGACTTAAATAATCACCTCGAACCAGAGTTTTCCTTTGGAGACCAAAGGAGGTTTCCAATCAAACCTATTCTGATAGGATGGACTTTTGTTTTGTTATGTATGGTTTATGCTATTTAGATCAGGAGTCTGGTCCATTGATATTACCTATGTTTATTAACATTAGTCCTGTTACAAGTGTGTGTATGCATGGTCAGAGCGTGATGCAGCTGCTCTTAACAGAAAACGTTGTCTAATTTTAACATTATCCTGGTGTTGGTGGTGGGTGCCTGGTCTTGGCCGCCTTTTTTGTACTAAATAATTTTTCTAATAAAATGTATCCCATATTAAGCAGCATGGTACGCCTGTGTCTCTTCACAGTGGGAATCCTTCCCCTGTAACTCTTTCACCTGTCCAGGGAGCCTGCGATGTCGGCACCAGAAGCCAATCTGTCCCTCGGCTCTCGGGTGCTGCCTCCGCCATCTTCAGTAAGGGAATCAGGTTCCATACTGCGCATGCACAACTCGCGCTGCGCAATCCCACTGGTCCCTGCTGTCTTCTGGGACCTGTGCGTCTCCCAGAAGAGAGCGGGGGGACGGAGAAGGTGCTGGAAGTGGCGTAGATACCCGCGGGTGGCTCGAATATCTATGCCTGGAAGTGGGAGCACAATACCTGGATTAGACAGATATCTGCTCCCCCCTGAAAGGTGCCAAATGTGACACCAGAAGGGGGGAAGGATTCCAAAAAGCAGAAGTTCCATTTTTGGGTGGAACTCCGCTTTAAGGCTATGAATTAAGGGAAAAAAATGCTTATCCTTTAGTAATACTTTAACCCCCTCTCACCCCCCTAGGGACCATTACTATTTTTACAATTCTGATATGGACCTGTTTATTTGGAAATAACTTTATTACTTAAGATATCAAGGTAATACATACACTATATTGCCAAAAGTATTGGGATGCCTGCCTTTACTGCACAAGAATTTTAATAACATTTCAGTCTTAGTCCATAGGGTTCAATATTGAGTTGGCCCACCCTCTGCAGCTGCAACAGCTTCAACTCTTCTGGGAAGGCTGTCCACAAGGTTTAGGATTGTGTCTATGGGAATGTTTGACTATTCTTCCAGAAGTGCATTTGTGAGGTAAAGCACTGCTGTTGGACGAGAAGTCCTGGCTTGCAGTCTCCACTCTAATTCATTCCAAAGGTGTTCTATCAGTTTGAGGTCAAGGCTCTATGCATGCCAGTCAAGTTCCTCCGCCCGAAACTTGCTTAACCATGTCTTTATGGACCTTGCTGTGTGCACTGGTGTGGAGTCATGTTGGAACAGGAAGGGGACACCCTCAATCTGTGCCCACAGAGTTGGGAGCATGTCCAAAATGTCTTGGTATGCTGACGCCTAAACAGTTCCTTTCACTGTAACTAAGGGGCCAAGCCCAACAACTGAAAAATAACCCTACACCATAATCCCCCCTCCACCAAATGATTTGAAAGGGTGGCCCAATACTTTTGGCAATATAGTGTGGATGAACGAGTATTAGATGGAGGAACTTGACTAGCCTGCACATAGTCCTGTGCAATAATATTGTAACCTGTGGCCTTGAATCTCCTTTTCTGGGGTACCCCACCCAAGATCTTGGTTCCTCCTCTTCTGTGTCTGCCACTATAGCAAGCTGCTTGCTATGGGGGCAGACAGGCAGATTTGATTCGGGCTGAGCCGTGTGCAACTAGACACACAGTGCGACTTGGAACCCGACACCACATGCTGCCTCCTCACAGCATTTGACTGATAGCAGCAGGAGCTTATGGCTTCCACTGCTGCCTCAGTGAATAGAGGGAGAGGGGAGAGAAGAGATGCAGCCGGGCAAAGCACTGAATCAATTGAGTATTTAGGGAAGTGGGGGAGCACAGCAAATTGTATTTTTTTTTTTTACCTTAATACAGGAAATGCACTAAGATAAAAGAAAAAAAAAAGAAAAAACATTTTACCCTTAGAACCACCATAAGGCTACTTTCACACTGAGGCACTTTGCAGGCTCTATAGCGCTAAATATAGCACCTGCAAAGCGCCCTGAAAGAGCCTCTTCTTTCACACTGGAGTGGTGCGCTGGCAGGACGGTAAAAAAAGTCCTACTAGCCGCATCTTTGAAAGTAGCCTAATGCCACAAACACACGACCGTTTTTATTGTCATTGAAAAAAAAAAGTTTTTCTCCACACGATTCTTCTCAAGCTTGCCTTGCCTACACACTATTGTGAAAAAAAATGCGGATGGCGCCACCCTTTGGGCTGCTATTGCCGATCCTCGTGTTAGTAAAGTTTGGTGAGAGACAATTCATGCTTTTCAGCCTCGTGCTCTTCAGTCCGTTACAGCGTGACAAATGTGCCATCTCCATTATGAACGCTAGTTTTACCAGAACGAGCGCTCCTGTCTCATAACTTGCTTCTGAGCATGCGCATTTTTTTCACGTCGATAAAGCCTACACACGGCCGTTTTTCACGACGAGAAAGACAACAACGTGAAAAACGACGACGTGAAAATTGACGACGTGAAAAACGACAAGAAAAAATAAAGCAGGTTCTAAATTTTTAATGCCCATTTTTCACGTCGCAAAAAATGCTCTGGAGCCTACACATGATCGTTTTTAATGACCAAATAAAAAAATTGCATTTTTCTCGTCATGAAAAACGGTCGTGTGTACGCGGTATAAGGGTTGATAAACTGTTAAAGGAACATTTTATTTACAAAAATAATCTACTTGTCAAAGTTGCTTGAACTGACATTATCTGCAGAATTAAGTTCCTGCCTTTAATCTGCAGATTAATAAAACAGAAAAAATACAAAATTAACAATATTACTTTGCATCTTTCCATTTTCCATCTAATGGCTCATACACACAATTTGAAAATCGAAAGAAAAATACTGCTTTTGAAGCAAACGTACGATAATCAGATTGTTAGTACAGAGCTTTCAAGAGCCGATCACGACAGTTCATCCGATATTATCCGATCAGACAAGCACCCACATTTTTCTCGTATGATACCAGATCGTGCAATTTTTGTTTAATCAGTATAGTTGTCGTCCAAAAATAAAATATAAATACACTACAACACATTACATAACTTCCGATTTTTTTTTTGTCATATGAGAATTTTCGTAACTTTAGTAACCTCTCCATTTTCGATAAGAGACTAGCATGCAAAAAATAATGGACGGTCGTCCGATTTTCGGATAGTGTGTATCGGCCATTAGTACTGGTTCACACTGTTGTGACTTCTAATATGACTCGAGTCGCATGACAAAGGAAAACACATTATATTCAATGGTGCCTGTTCTCATCGTTGCAACTCAGCATGGTGCTACTTTGGAAAAGTTTTGTGTGCTACTTTGGTGCAGTTTACAATGTAATTTGGTCCTGTAAAATGCAAAGTCGCATCAAAGCCACACTACATAACTGCACTAAAAATCACCTCAAAATCGCATTGCAACAGTGTAAAACTGAGCTTTACAGAGTTGCTGATAAACACTCAGATACATTTTTTTTACTGTCTTTTTTTTTTGAGAACACAGCAACTCCAGCTTTGATTGATCAGAGTTGAGAATTGCTAGGGAGTGGGAGGGGGGTTTCCCTGGAGCAGAAAAGAAGGACCGAACATGATACACCTGTCCTGTGTACTATAAAGTTGTTGTTTTTTTTTTTTGGGGGGGGGGGGGGGGCATGTGTAGCACATCCAGTGTCTTAAAGCAGTTAAAGAGAGAAGTTCACAAGCCTGGCAGTGTTGTGTGCTAGGACTGTGTAGATGATTTTTTGGTGGATAAAACAGATCCTATATAAGTATTATGCTGTTTGCCTGGAGTTCAGCTATAGGTCCAAAAAGCTAAAGGAAAATGTTTTGTGCATAGTATAAAAAAAGTAAAGCTTTATTTACACCCATTCACCCAGTCATTATTATTATTACACAGGATTTACAGTGGGTACGTAAAGTATTCAGACCCCCTTACATTTTTCACTCTTTGTTATATTGCAGCCATTTGCTAAAATCATTTAAGCTTATTTTTTTTCCTCATTAACCACTTCTCTACTGTGCACGAAAACCCCCTTCCTGCCCAAGCCATTTTTCAGCTTTCAGCGCTGTCACACTTTGAATGACAATTGCGCGGTCGTGCGATGTGGCTCCCAAACGAAATTTGTGTCCTTTTTTTCCCACAAATAGAGCTTTCTTTTAGTGGTATTTGATCACCTCTGCGGTTTTTATTTTTTGCGCTATAAACAAAAGAAGAGCGTCCAGTTTGGAAAAAAAACACTATTTTTTACTTTTTGCTATAATAAATACCCATTTTTTTTTTTCAATAAAATTTTCCTCAGTTTAGGCCGATACGTATTCTTCTACATATTTTTGGTAAAAAAAAAAAAAAATCGCAATAAGCGCGTATTGATTGGTTTGCGCAAAAGTTATAGCGTGTACAAAATAGGGGATAGATTTATAGCATTTTTATTTTTTTATTAGTAATGGCGGCGATCTGCGATTTTTTATTGTGACTGTGATATTGCGGCGGACACATCGGACACTTTTGACACATTTTTAGGACCATTCACATTTATACAGCGATCCCTGCTATAAAAATGCATTGATTACTGTATAAATGTGATTGGCAGGGAAGGGGTTAACCACTAGGGGGCGGGAAGGGGTTAAATATGTTCCCTCAATGTGTTCTTACTGTGGGGAGAGGTGACTGACTGGGGGAGGTGACCGATGGTTGTCCCTATGTACAAGGGACACACCATCGGTCCCCTCTCCCTCACAGGACGTGGATCTCTGTGTTTACACACAGAGATCCACTTTCCTGCTCGTTTCCCGGGCAATCGCGGGTGCCCGGCGGCAATCGCGGCCGCCGGGCACACGCACCGGGGCCTTGTGAACGCGGCGGGCGCGCGCCGCTGGCGGCGAGCGCGCGCCTCCTAGCTCGTTTTAAAGGGAGGACGTCATATGACGTCCTCCCAGAACGAGAGTATCCTCCGCCCGCCGTCAATTGACAGTGGGCGGGGGACAAGTGGTTAATGTACACACAGCACCCCATATTGACAGAAAAACACAGAATTGTTGACATTTTTGCAGATTTATTAAAAAATAAAAACTGAAATATCACATGGTCCTAAGTATTCAGACCCTTTGCTGTGACACTCATATATTTAACTCAGGTGCTGTCCATTTCTTCTGATCATCCTTGAGATGGTTCTACACCTTCATTTGAGTCCAGCTGTGTTTGATTATACTGATTGGACTCGATTAGGAAAGCCACACACCTGTCTATATAAGACCTTCAGGCCTGGTTCACACTTGTCCGACAAACGCTCCGACATTGGGAGCTCATGTCGCATGACGTGTGAAAATCAATGTTTTCCTATGAGAGCCATCTTAACTGGTCCGACACAAGTCGGTCCGACTTTGAAAATGCTCCCTGTACTACTTTGGTCCGACTTTGATCCTACTTCAGCCCATTGAATATCATTGAAGTCGGATCAAAGTAGGATCCTTGTCCTAACCATCCGACATTTGACATCCGACATGGTGATTACAGCAGCAGTAAAAGGAATTTATCTCACCCAGGGATTGTTTTGATTGGTCAAAGGACAAGTCAGACTATCACAAAGTCAGATCAAAGTGGTATCCTGTTCATGAAAGTCGGATGGATGTCGGACCAATGTAGGATCAATGTAGGATCAATGTAGGACTGATGTCGCAGAGCAAAGTAGGATGAAAGTTGTATGACTGTCCTGTTGTACCAGTGTGAACCCAGCCTAAAGCTCACAGTGCATGTCAGAGCAAATGAGAATCATGAGGTCAAAGGAACTGCCTGAAGAGCTCAGAGACAGAATTGTGGCAAGGCACAGATCTGGCCAAGGTTACAAAAAAAAATTCTGCTGCACTTAAGGTTCCTAAGAGCAGTGGCCTCCATAATCCTTAAATGGAAGACGTTTGGGACAACCAGAACCCTTCCTAGAGCTGGCCGTCCACCCAAACTGAGCTATCGGGGGAGAAGAGCCTTGGTGAGAGAGGTAAAGAAGAACCCAAAGATCACTGTGGCTGAGCTCCAGAGATGCAGTCGGGAGATGGGAGAAAGTTGTAGAAAGTCAACCATCACTGCAGCCCTCCACCAGTCGGGGCTTTATGGCCGAGTGTCCCGACGGAAGCCTCTCCTGTGCAAGACACATGAAAGCCCGCATGGAGTTTGCTAAAAAAAAAAACACCTGGAGGACTCCAAGATGGTGAGAAATAAGATTCTCTGGTCTGATGAGACCAAGATAGAACTTTTTGGCCTTAATTCTAAGCGGTATGTGTGGAGAAAACCAACCAGCCACTGCTCATCACCTGTCCAATACAGTCCCAACAGTGAAGCATGGTGGTGGCAGCATCATGCTGTGGGGGTGTTTTTCAGCTGCAGGGACAGGACGACTGGTTGCAATCGAGGGAAATATGAATGTGGCCAAGTACAGGGATATCCTGGACGAAAACCTTCTCCAGAGTGCTCAGGACCTCAGACTGGGCCGAAGGTTTACCTTCCAACAAGACAATGACCCTAAGCACACAGCTAAAATAACGAAGGAGTGGCTTCACAACAACTCCGTGACTGTTCTTGAATGGCCCAATCTGACTTAAACCCAATTGAACATCTCTGAAGAGACCTAAAAATGGCTGTCCACCAACGTTTATCATCCAACCTGACAGAACTGGAGAGGATCTGCAAGGAGGAATGGCAGAGGACCCCCAAATCCAGGTGTGAAAAACTTGTTGCATCTTTCCCAAAAAGACTCATGGCTGTATTAGATCAAAAAGGTGCAAATACTAAATACTGAGCAAAGGGTCTGAATACTTAGGACCATGTGATATTTCAGTTTTTCTTTTTTAATAAATCTGGAAAAATTACAATAATTCTGTGTTTTTCTGTCAATATAGGGCGCTGTGTGTACATTAATGAGGAAAAAAATTAACTTAAATGATTTTAGCAAATGGCTGCAATATAACAAAGAGTGAAAAATGTAATGGGGTCTGAATACTTTACGTACCCACTGTATGCAGAGCTGACAGTGTGCACAGCATTTTACAACTGTAGGGCAGGCAGTACAATTAAAATAAAATTAAATAAAGGGAAAATCAGAGGGCCCTGCTCGTTAGACCTTACAATCTAGTCATAGGCATGAAAGGTAATAAAGGGTCGCTGGATCAAATTCCAGCCAAGACACTACCTGCCTGGAGTTTGCATGTTCTCCCTGTGTCTGTGTGGGTTTTCTCCAGGTACTCCAGTTTCCTCCCACACTCTAAAGACATGTTGGTAGGTTAATTGGATCCTGTATAAATTGCCCCTAGTATGTGTGTGTGTGTATGAATGTGAGTAAGGGACCTTAGATTGTAAGCTCCTTGAGGGCAGGGACTGATGTGAAAGTACAATGTATATGTAAAACACTGTGTAAATTGACGGCGCTATATAAGTACCTGAAATAAATAAAAAATATAGAATGCACTGAACTGCAGTACCCAAGTGTTCAAAGTACCTTGTCTGTTTACTGTATTGCTAATTTGTTCTACTTTTGGTGCCCCATATATAAAGGGGCAGTATGGCCTCTTCGCAACCATTGAACCATTGCAACCATACTGCTGCTAATAAAGCACAGCTTTGTGTTCAGGTGTTCAGGGCTTTGCCAAGACCCATGCTAAAAAAAAAAAAAAAAAAAAAAAAAAAACTGAAAGGAGCCTGGTCAAATAGGAGAACACATCGTAGGACACTGCAGGCTTTACATAATCAGCAGGTTTTCTATGAATTACATGTAAATCACAGGTGCAGTAAACCCCCTTTTATATAACTTATATACCAGCTTACAGTATGTAGCACAAAAAAAGGTTAGAAATCATGGCTGACAAAAAGTTTTAAGCAATGCTACTTCTGAGCTGTAGAGGTAGATGTGATCACTGGACAGATGGGTGAGAAAGTGGGTCAGGATTCATGTAGTTTTGTTTTGTGGAATATTCACATTAGTAGTGTTCTTATGGCGTGCTGAAAATGACACGCTGCCTGCAGTCGTCTGCCTGTATAGGTGTATGTAAGGGCACGGAAGATTTCAGAGCAGATGTCACAGATGACCTTTAAAATAACCAAACATCTGTGCAGCACCACTTATTGCAGCCCTGGGGACAAAGGTCCCAAACACTAGAAAATGGCTGTTCATACAATAGCTTCTTATTAGCTTTTTAACTTGGAGTTGTTCTTCAAAACCAAAGAGTGAATAAAATGTCATTTTTAGTCAGGATATTTATATGTGAATGAATAAAATTATAACAGCATGGGAGAGGGAAAACATCTTCAAACTTCACTGGTGCTTGAAAGATTAAAGAGCCAGGGTTTGCTTAAGGGGCTTGGCTTGTAACCTCATATTTATAAAAACCTGCTAAGTGTCCCCTTCAATGAGACAAGCAGACGGTTCATTGTTTCATCAGTCTGCTGATGGAGGTACCTAGTGTTAGAAAAGCACACAGAGTATTTTTCAATGACCCAGAGGGCAAAGGTCACTTATTATAAATGGATAATGAGACCTAATGTAATGTTCTGGCTGTGGACAAAGAGAGAGTTTATACACAGCCCCTTGTGGCTTGGTCATTGAGGCTTTTATTTCCCTTGCACACTTAATGGAGCCAAACAATTGACAGAAATGCTATACAAAAGAATGAAACTGAGAGAAACTGCCATGTTCTTACTATGATAGACAGATACAAATAGTGACCCTGAAATGGCGCCACATTTCCTTTTACCGCTAACATGGCAGACAGCTGCAGCATTCACCTTAAAATCCCATTTAGTCATTTGCTAGCAATTAACCCTATTGGGGGAAGTGATATTATATCGAACCATAACTTTCTGCTTATGTCATCCAAAAACTGCAGAGCAGGTAAATACACAGACAGCACTCTATGTATGTGTAATGCCTGTGAAAAGTTAAAACAAGTGTCTAAGTTTTGCTTGCACGTGACTGGGTAGGGTTTACTAAAATTGAAAAGGCCACGTGGCTCATTTAATTAGACATACAGTGGTGGATTTACTAAAACTGGAGCACTCAGAATCTGGTGCAGCTGTGCATGGTAGTCAATCAGCTTCTAACTTCAGCTTGTTCAATTAAACTTTGATGAAAAAAACTTGGAAGCCGATTGGTTTCTATGCAAAGTTGCACCAGATTTTGCACTTTCCAGTTTAAGTAAATAACCCCCACAATGACTATGGTTTGTTCAGTATCCCATGACAACCAATCACAATTGAGCTTTCAGCAGTATGGAGTTGGCGAACTAATAATAGAGTAGATACCTAGCATTCGGCAGGGAATCAATGGGATAGTGCAGATGACTTTTTCTTCCCCGCCCTTTTCTCTTGTAGGGGTTTTCACTAGAGCTAGCAGTCACCTTCTACCCCTAGGAACAGACAATGTTTTTGTGATTTTGGTGGGCTCTATACCCGTGTGCCACTACCTTATAAATATCCACACACTTTCCGCTCAGTCAGCCATATGAGGAGGACTGGATCACAGCTTCCAGCCATATGAGGAGGACTGGATCACAGCTTCCAGCCATATGAGGAGGACTGGATCACAGCTTCCAGCCATATGAGGAGGACTGGATCACAGCTTCCAGCCATATGAGGAGGACTGGATCACAGCTTCCAGCCATATGAGGAGGACTGGATCACAGCTTCCAGCCATATGAGGAGGACTGGATCACAGCTTCCAGCCATATGAGGAGGACTGGATCACAGCTTTCAGCCATATGAGGAGGACTGGATCACAGCTTTCAGCCATATGAGGAGGACTGGATCACAGCTTCCACCCTCCTCCCCATATTAAAAGCCAACGGGGGTTATTTACGAAAGGCAATTCCACTTTGCACTACAAGTGCAAACTACAAGTGCAAAGTGCACTTGAAATTGCACTGAAAGTGCAGTCGCTGTAAATCTGAGGGGTAGATCTGAAATGAGGGGAAGCTCTGCTGATTTTATCATCCAATCATGTGCAAGCTAAAATGCTGTTTTTTATTTTCCTTGCATGTCCCCCTCGGATCTACAGCGACTGTACTTCCAAGTGCACTTTCAGTGCAATTTAAAGTGCACTTTGCACTTGTAGTGCAAAGTGGAGTTGCCTTTAGTAAATAACCCCCAATGTCACATGCATAACTCCACCATTTTTTTTTTCCACCAAAGATATCAAAGAGAAACACCTGGAAGGCAGGTACTAAACCTCAAAGTTTGATAAGCATGTGCACAAATCTTTTGCTTGTCACTATCATTTGCCTTAGTACAATTTTATTTTAAAGTAACAATTACATTTCAAGAAGAACTCCAATCACAGTAAAATGTTCTATACTGTTTAGCTTTAACTGATAGAAAAGTGTGTCTTGGTTTCTGAACCTGGGTTGGTTTCGAACATAAAGTTGAGCTGAATTAAACACCCAGATAAATGTATTGATAGGTCCCACTCTGCACCGGGGGAGAGGAGAGAAAATGCTATTTCCTGGCTGCAGCAGACTGGAGGCATCATCTCAGCCAAGCCAAAAAGTTTAAATTACAGATGGTACAGATTTATTTATTTTTAACTATACTACTGTATATGTTGACATGTCAGGAAAATATGTATGCAACACTGGGGTGTGAAAATGGTTAAGTAATTAATTTTTATTCTGCTTTTAGTCTAGGATTTATATGTACCAGATATTACACATAAACAAGATCAAAGTGACCAGATGTGAATGGTGTCAAAAAATTAAGGCGTGTAAAGAAAAACACCTTTCCATTTACAGTTAAGATAAATCACAGGACAAATATTATTATTTTGTGTAAACACGGAAAGCCAATGTACAACCAAAAGCAATCGTCAAATAGGAATCAGGAATATATTCTTTGAAATGTGCTGAAATAATTCAGTTGCCGATTTACAGCTTCCAATGTACTTCCAAGTTTTTAGAAAAGCACGTTGCCAGATTAGGAAATAATTTGACAGCAGCTGCAAATGGAGAAATATAGGACCGTTCACATATTCCCGGATGGCAGAAATACCACTTGGCCTGTAATATTCCAGCAGCAAAAAGCCATAAGAAGATGTTGAGCCTCATATGTTACTAGAGGTTTTAGTTTGCATGAAACTCTTAAGGACAGGTAAAGCCACCGGCTTTAACCTGGCGCCAGTATTACCTTCCTGAGTCACACTTTCCTGTTGAGATTTGGATCTTTCAGATACTGGCACATGACTTTTAATGAAGATTAAAATGAAAGCAACCACTTATGCTTTAAAAAGCATATTTAAAAAGATGTTTTAAACAAATGTTTTTCATGCACTGTGGTGTGTTTTTTAATGTGGTTTTCACATATTACTGTATTGCTGTTTTCCTGCTCCATAGAATGTTAGGGTTAGGACCTCTTATGCCTCGTACACATGACCGGTTTTCCCGGCAGGAAAACTGCCATGAGAGCTTTTGGCCGGGAATCCCGGCCGTGTGTATGCTCCATCGCAGTTTTCCCGACAATTAAACCGCCAGGAATCCCGGCGGGAAAAAAGAGAACATGCTCTCTTTTTTCCCGGCGGTTTTTAAGCCGGCAGCTTTCCTATGGGGAAAACCTGCGGTGGAGCATACACACGGCCGGGTTTCCCGACCAAAGCTCTCATGGCAGGTTTCCCGTCGGGAAACCTGGCCGTGTGTAGGGGAAAAAGCTACCGAGCAGATTCTCGGTTTTCCCGGCAAACTTTTTACCGCCAGGAAAACCGATCGTGTGTACAAGGCATTATATGTTTTTAATGCTGTCTGCATCCCCAATGCAAAAATGTGCCCTCTCTATTCATCTTTGTGACCACTGTCACTGGCACAGAAAGTGGTGGAAAATCCAAAAGCTTTATGTGCATAGGTGTGTATACACATGCATATGCAAGTATAAACAAGCGCATATGTAAAAACTAAAACACTGGCAACTAGAAAAGGATGAAGAACTTTAAGTGGTTTTAACATGCCTAATGGTATTCCCGAGTCTGGCTCGGGGTAAGATTTAAGTACCTAAAGTGGTAACCCCAAGTCAGACTCGGGATCGCATTGCAGGATACAGGGGAAGTTACTTACCTTGTTCCCTGGATCCTGCGATGTGTCCCCGCTGTGTGAACGAGTTGTCATCTCGCTCGATTCACACTGCCGAGTTCCGTTCCTGAGCGTTGCGTCGCATGGGAACAGAGTTTGGCGCCAAATTCAAAAAGTGAAACACACAGTATACATACAGTATTTTGTAATCTTACTGATTACAGTACTGTATCAAATAAAAACACATCCCCTTTGTCCCTAGTGGTTTGTCCAGTGTCCTGCATGCACTTTTATATTATAAAAACTGTTATTTCTGTCTGGAAACTGGAGATTGTCCATAGCAACCAAAAAGTGTCCCTTTACATCAAAAGTGGTTTTAGACCAGCTAGAAAACAGCGATAATAAAATTAGAATCGAAGAAAGAAAGGAAGGTCTTCTGGACGCAGCACTCCGGTTAAAAAGCCTTTATTCCAAAAGAAAGGTTCAGGAAACCAAAAACACTCTGCACAACACAACAAACTGATCTAGTTTGGCTGACGCGTTTCACACTATTTAAAGTGCTTATTCATAGCTAGTTATTACACAAATGCTACCCAAGATATACCCTAAACAGGGGAAGTCATGTGATCCAACCCCAAGGTGAAAATAATTAGTTAATTATAAATGAATTAAACATAAAGTGATTCAAGTGAAATGGGTGTGGTTCACTGACCACAATGAAAAAAGAGGATAGAAATGCCTCACCATATAACAATCTATGCAGATATGTAAAAGATATATTTTTAAAAAGTATAATATATATAAAAAATATATAATAAAGATAAGTGATATGGTGTGGAGTGGGAACAAAAAATATATATATCAATAAGAATAAATGTGAAAATCAAATAAAATAAATAAAAAAATAGGGATGAGATTACTACCAATTAAAAAAGTGGTATAATGTAAATGTACATCCAAAACATGTGTGACCAGGTGTGTAAATGCAAAAAAGAGAAAAAATATATATATAATATAAATATATATGTGCATATATATGAAATTTTGGACATATATAAATGAAAAAATGCAAAGCAACCTTAAAATTGATTAGGTGCACTGTGGAGTGCTTGCATTAATGTTACTTAGTCCGTGCTGATATGTGCATGTCTCTTTAGAGATGTATTTATTTTTAAATTTTATTATTGATATTGATAATTTGTACAGTGAATTTAATGTGAATAAAAGAACAAATGTTCTATTTAAACTAATATCTGAACAGATTTGTATTAATATGTGAGTATATGTCTCTTTAACAAATGCTTGAGTCTATATGTCTATTGGGATGGAAGTCATTCCTGAAGGTAAATTGTGCATAAAGATGAACCACTACACAAACCATGCAATAATAGCATATGTGTGCACATGTGTTTGAATATACTTGAAGTCACCGTTTTTGAGAACACCAAGTATGTAATTATGAGACAAAAATATACCCATATGTGTACACCGGCATACAGCTGGGTGCACACACATGGGGAGCCCGATGAAAAAGCATATAAGAAAAAAAAAAAAAATTAGTTTTTTTGGTTTATAATGACTCCAGTGATGCGCACATCAACTGGGACATCCAAAACCGATCCATCCAATCGACAAGTCTGTGAGATGGTATTGTCTGGACGATACACATCAAGACAAATGTCCATGTGAAGAGTTAATTAAGGGTGTGCCCATGTGTACATGTAGACATGCAACCCAGGACGCACACACAAAGAGCCCAGTGCAAAAACATATATATATATGTGTGCACATGATGGCTCCAAAATTGTGTGCATTGATCGAAGTGCACGTCCAACCATAGACATCTCGATGGAAAACATTCCGTCCAATACAACCAACCACAGACATCTCGATGGAAAACAATCCATCCAATCAAAATATCTAAGAGATTCTCTACGTGAACAATTCACAATAAGGTGAATGTTTGTGTGAAAAGGTCGGGTAAGGAAAGTAAATAAATGGATGTATAAAAAAAAAAAAAAAAAAGGGGAATGCCCCCGTGTGAATGCAAGCATTCAGCCAAATGCGCACACATGAGGAGCCCAATGTAAAAATGTATGTGTGTATATATAATGGCTCCGAAACTGTGCGCTTTAGCTGAGATATGCATACCAAGCATAGACATGTCGATGGAAAACCATCCGTTCAATTAAAGATGTACAAATAATTCTATGGGAACAATTCACACGGGAACAAATGTCTACATAAAAAAATTGAAAAATAACATGCTAACAAAAAAACCCTTGGGGTTGGATCCTGACTTGATGTGAACATACCATGATGCCCACATAAACTTATGCACTCAATGAATGTCAATGCAATATTACATCTACAGCACAATATACATACGGATGAAACATGGGCCATGAATCTTGTGTGTGCATTGGTTTCCGAGATGGAACTCTATATGTCATTTCCATATACAAAATAAACTCTGTATATGCCCAAGACAGTTCATGCTGTCAAAAATGACATAACCAAAACCAACATAAATTAAAAGGAATAAAGAGACTATAAAACACCCAAATATATAATAAAACAATCTGATCATGACGATCTACCACTAATTGATGATTAGTGCAAAAGAAAGAGACCAAGTCCATGCAATTTCTTCCAAACCAGGTGAATAATAGTTCGAGACTAAAAGAAATAGGGGAAGAAAAGGAAAAGAGAATGGTCCCAATAGAGTAGTAGAACTATCATGTTCCATATATTATATGAGCAGTAATATAGAGACCATAAAGATTTAAACATGCAACAAGCAGTCAATATCATGGTAACTATATTAAACAAGATAAAATGAAAACTTCTGACAATAATCCGGGTATAAACATGTGTGTACCCATGAGCATGTAGTAGGGAAGGACAAAATGACGATCCGAGCCTAAATTAACATGCATGGGTAACCAATGTTAGAAACATCAGAGAGAATGCCAGACACAAAAAACTGGAAAGGACACTGTGCAGGACGCGAGGACTAATCATAATAATGGGATACATCCCATTCAAAGTTAAGGCCTGCTGGTATCCTGGTATGCAATGAAAAAATCCAATAGACTTCACGCCTGCACAGTGTCCTGAATTTGTCTCCCCCTCTTAAAGGTGAAACAATCTTTTCTATACCTTGTATAGAGAGGCATGAGACATTTTTCTGATGTACTGATACCCAATGCCTAGCAACATTCATATTTCTATCTTTCTGTATATCATACAGGTGATCATACAGTCTGTCTTTGAGTCTCCTAGTCGTTCTTCCGACATATTGGATATCGCACAGTTCACATTTAATCACATACACCAAAAACTTGGTATTGCAATTAATGAACTGCTTGATATCGTAAGAATTGTGGTTGGTGCTAGACTGAACTGAGTCACCTGTTTTTATATGTCTACAGTAATTGCAGTGAGGCATTCCACATCTAAAAGTGCCCTGGAAATGTAACCAGTTTGATGCTGAGGATACGCTTGAAAAAAGACTAGGTGAAAGGCGACTGCCCAAAGTAGGGGCTCTACGGCAGGGGTCGTCAACCCCCGGTCCGCGGCCCACTACCGGGCCGTGGCCCTTCTGCAGCCGGGCCGTGGGTGCGGGCGGCATGAGAGAGCCCGGCGGCCGGCTGTAGGATGTGAAGTTCCGGAGTGGATGAACAATGTCGGGGAAAGTCAGAGTGAAGCGCACATTCCATTGCTCGGTGTGGTCACGTGCTCTCCCTCACCTCCTGTAAACAGCCGTTCAGTGTTGTCTATTGCTGAGCGCTGTGTGTTGTTTTGTTGATTATGCACCGTGGCCCCTCCCTCCATCTCTTACACGGACACTCCCCGTACACAGTGTGAATGGACATGCCGCCTCCTCACTGAGATCGCCCCGCCCTTCTGTCATAGGGGAAGGCGCAGCACACCGTCACCTCCAGGACAGCCCACAGTAACAGGGAAGCCACTGGTGTCCCTTGGTAACGGGGCTGGATAGAGCTGAGAGGAGACCGAGTCCACACTTCTTCCGGGAGAGCAGGGAGCCGCCCCCTCCCCTCTGATCCCTCCATATACTTACCTGCTGCTAATCCTCAGCCCTCATCACCGAACACACACCAACATGACTGAGCTCCGGAGGAGAGGCCGGGGGAACCCAGAGTATTACAACACTACCAGTGACAGGGTGAGTGTGAGCGGGGACTGACTGGGACACCTGTGTGCATGGAGTGTACAGGGCCTAGTGGGGGCACTACTTTCATCTTAGGGGGGTACTACCTTCATCTGTGGGGGGGGCACTACCTTCATCTGTGGGGGGGGGCACTACCTTCATCTGTGGGGGGGCACTACCTTCATCTGTGGGGGGGCACTACCTTCATCTGTGGGGGGGCACTACCTTAATCTTTAGGGGGCACTACCTTCATCTGTGGGGGGGGCACTACCTTCATCTGTGGGGGGGGGCACTACCTTCATCTGTGGAGGGAGCGCTACCTTCATCTGTGGAGGGGGCGCTACCTTCATCTGTGGAGGGGGCGCTACCTTCATCTGTGGAGGGGGCGCTACCTTCATCTGTGGAGGGGGCGCTACCTTCATCTGTGGAGGGGGCGCTACCTTCATCTGTGGAGGGGGCACTACCTTCATCTGTGGAGGGGGCGCTACCTTCATCTGTGGAGGGGGCACTACCTTCATCTGTGGAGGGGGCGCTACCTTCATCTGTGGAGGGGACGCTACCTTCATCTGTGTGGGGGCGCTACCTTCATCTGTGTGGAGGCGCTACCTCCATCTGTGTGGAGGCGCTACCTCCATCTGTGGAGGGGACGCTACCTCCATCTGTGTGGAGGCGCTACCTCCATCTGTGTGGAGGCGCTACCTCCATCTGTGGGGGGGGGGCGCTACCTTCATCTGTGGAGGGGACGACACCTTCATCTGTGGAGGGGGCGCTACCTTCATCTGTGGAGGGGGGCACTAGCTTCATCTGTGGAGGGGGGCACTAGCTTTATCTGTGGAGGGGGGCACTTGCTTCATCTGTGGAGGGGGGCACTAGCTTCATCTGTGGAGGGGGGCACTAGCTTCATCTGTGGAGGGGGGCACTAGCTTCATCTGTGGAGGGGGGCACTAGCTTCATCTGTGGAGGGGGGCACTAGCTTCATCTGTGGAGGGGGGCACTAGCTTCATCTGTGGAGTGGGGCTACCTGCATATGTGTTGGGGGGCACTGCCTTCATCTGTGGGGGGGACTACCTTTATCTGTGGGGGGGACTACCTTTATCTGTGGAGGGGGGGCGCTACCTTCATCTGTGGAGGGGGGCTGCCTTCATCTGTGGGAGCACTGCCTTCATCTGTGGGGGGGACTACCTTCATCTGTTGGGGCCTTACCACATCTGGTGGCAGGCAGCGTGGCAAGTGACATGCCGCATCTGGTGGCAGGCGACATGGCAAGTGACACGCTCAAAGCTCCCACTGATTCTGCATTATGGTGGGTTGAACTATTTCATTTATTACTACAATGTAATAATAGAAATAATGCGCTGACAAATTGCCCGCGAAAAATCGCTTACCCCCCTCGCGTGTCATCCCCAACCTCCCCCCAACCGGGCCTTGGCACAATTTTCTTCCACGCAGCTGGTCCCCGGTGCCAAAAAGGTTGGGGACCACTGCTCTACGGGACACTGATTTAACTCCCCTGGAAAGTATTTCATGATAGGCAGGGTCATTCAGTAGAATGGGAAGATATTTCTCAATAATGGATTTTATTATACCGAATTCGAAACTGTAAGGTGTAGAGAACACCGGTACGCCACTAAAAGACAGTGTCGCTTTGTTTTTACGTTTATTCGAACAGTTCTGAAGTAAGGTATCTCTTGGGATGACACTCGCAGTTTTGAAGGCTCTTTTAATTATATTGGGAGCATAACCCCTATTGATGAATCGTTGGGTCATATTGGTGGCTTCGGTGACAAAAGCCTCAGGTCTGCTGCATAAGCGTCGGAGCCTGAGGAATTGTCCAACCGGAACCCCACGAACGGTGTGGCTAGGGTGGCCTGAATCCGCTCTAAGAAGGGCATTGCCAGCTGTGGGTTTTCTATAGAGACCTGTAACTACTACGCCATTAACAGCCGACAACTTGACATCCAAAAAATCTATGGAAGTGATGCCAAGTTTTCCAGTGAAGCGGAGATTCATGGAATTATCGTTGAGGTGATCCAACCAATCCTGTAAATTTGTGTCCTCTTTAGAGGAAACAAACAGGAGGTCGTCAATGAACCTACAAAAGAAGATCGTATCTAAACGGCGGGGGCTATCATGTCCAAAGATGCGAGACCTCTACCAAAATCCCATGTAGAGATTAGCCAGGGAAGGCGAAAATTTCGCTCCCATGGAGGCCCCGCACCTTTGGAGATAATAGCCCCCGTCAAACATAAAAAAATTATGTGTAAGTAAATAGTCCAATGACAGTATGATAAACTCCTGTAACGCTAACGAATACTTCCCAGATTCTTTAAGCAAAGTGGACACAGCCAAAACCACCAAGTCGTGGGGAATGCTTGAGTAGAGGCTGGTCACATCACATGTAATCCACCTGTACTCTGCTTTCCACTGAAAATCACGGAGTTTTATGAGCAGTTGTTTGGTATCACGTAGATACCCTGGGAGGTTGACGACCAAAAGCTGAAGTTGGCCGTCAACCCACTCTCCTAGTCGCTCGTTAAGGGATCCAATACCTGCCACTATGGGCCTGCCCACAAGTGGGTCCAGGCCCTTGTGCATTTTTGGCAGGTGATGGAACACTGGCATTACGGGATTGGTGGGAATAAATAACAGCTTCTCTTTATCTGAAAAAATTCCCGCATGAACTGCTGTGTCCAACAAGGAGGAAAGTTTGGCAGAAAAAGGGATGGTGGGATCACCCTTGAGTGGAATATAGGTGTTGCTGTCAGACAACTGACGTAAAGCTTCACCTTTGTAGGTGTCAGAATTGAGGACCACCACCAACCCACCCTTGTCCGCATTGCGAACGACAATGTTATTGTCCATTTCTAAATGTTTAAGAGCCTTGTGTTCTGATGGAGACAAATTATGGGAAACAGACCTCCTTCGGCAATCCCGGGCCAAATGGGTAAGATCCTTCTCGACCATACTTTGAAAGAGGTCGAGATCCTTGCCTCGCGACCCCACCGGATAAAAGTCCGATCTAAGTTTAAATGAAATACTATTAGGGACATCGGTGGGGTTGACGTGGCAAGGACTGGACTCAGTGGCCAAATCCATAAGCTCTTGAAGAGCACACACTTCTGAAAACAACACTGGAGAAGGACACTCACCCATATCCTGATCACCGGAGGAGGTGTCCTCTGCTTCCATAGGGAGATCAAAATAGTGTTTCTTGAGCGTTAAGCTACGAGAGAATTTATTAACGTCTAATAAGGTATTAAAGAGGTCAAAATGCCTGGTGGGGCAAAAATTAAGTCCCTTAGATAAAATGCATTTTTCTTCATCGCTTAAAATTCTGCTCGAGATGTTAATAACGTTGGTGACATCTATTTCTTTCTCCCCCGCAAGGTGTATGGGGTTTTTTTTGGTGTACGAGTGTCTTTTCCCTCCTCTCCGGGTTTTCTTATTGCGCTTTTCTGTTTGGCTTTCTTGTGGGGCCCGAGGGTTTCCAGATTGGATTCCATCCTGTGAATGATTCCGAATGGGAGACCTCAGCAACTGTTCAGGTGAGGAATCCGACGCAGATGTAGCCATGGTATCATTATCCAGGTCATGTTCTAAATCAGAAAAACTGACTTTTTTAGGTCGGTTCTTTCGTGATCGGCCAGATTGGAATTGCATCTTCTTCCATGTATATACGTTCCCACTCTCGTAGTCGACCTTGTCTCTGGTCATTTTACTTGTTTTGGTGGAGATGACATGCCTTTCCAATTTGTCTAATTTTTTGTTCAGTCGGCCGTCTAATTCCAAAAACTCAGGATGTGTCTTGATGTGTATCGTCCAGACAATACCATCTCACAGACTTGTCGATTGGATGGATCGGTTTTGGATGTCCCAGTTGATGTGCGCATCACTGGAGTCATTATAAACCAAAAAAACAAATTTTTTTTTTTTTTTTTTTATATGCTTTTTCATCGGGCTCCCCATGTGTGTGCACCCAGCTGTATGCCGGTGTACACATATGGGTATATTTTTGTCTCATAATTACATACTTGGTGTTCTCAAAAACGGTGACTTCAAGTATATTCAAACACATGTGCACACATATGCTATTATTGCATGGTTTGTGTAGTGGTTCATCTTTATGCACAATATACCTTCAGGAATGACTTCCATCCCAATAGACATATAGACTCAAGCATTTGTTAAAGAGACATATACTCACATATTAATACAAATCTGTTCAGATATTAGTTTAAATAGAACATTTGTTCTTTTATTCACATTAAATTCACTGTACAAATTATCAATATCAATAATAAAATAATAAAATTTAAAAATAAATACATCTCTAAAGAGACATGCACATATCAGCACGGACTAAGTAACATTAATGCAAGCACTCCACAGTGCACCTAATCAATTTTAAGGTTGCTTTGCATTTTTTCATTTATATATGTCCAAAATTTCATATATATGCACATATATATTTATATTATATATATATTTTTTCTCTTTTTTGCATTTACACACCTGGTCACACATGTTTTGGATGTACATTTACATTATACCACTTTTTTAATTGGTAGTAATCTCATCCCTATTTTTTTATTCATTTTATTTGATTTTCACATTTATTCTTATTGATATATATATTTTTTGTTCCCACTCCACACCATATCACTTATCTTTATTATATATTTTTTATATATATTATACTTTTTAAAAATATATCTTTTACATATCTGCATAGATTGTTATATGGTGAGGCATTTCTATCCTCTTTTTTCATTGTGGTCAGTGAACCACACCCATTTCACTTGAATCACTTTATGTTTAATTCATTTTTAATTAATTATTTTCACCTTGGGGTTGGATCACATGACTTCCCCTGTTTAGGGTATATCTTGGGTAGCATTTGTGTAATAACTAGCTATGAATAAGCACTTTAAATAGTGTGAAACACGTCAGCCAAACTAGATCAGTTTGTTGTGTTGTGCAGAGTGTTTTTGGTTTCCTGAACCTTTCTTTTGGAATAAAGGCTTTTTAACCGGAGTGCTGCGTCCAGAAGACCTTCCTTTCTTTCTTCAATTGCACTTGCATTTGCCTGCACCCTTGGTTGCTGGGAGGAGGTAATTCCAGGGACTTCCACACCTGAGCGGCTCCCTTCCTCCTGTCTCTCCCAATAAAATTAGAATCACTTGCAGAATTGAGCAATAGTGATTTGTGGGGAAATTCGTCATCAAACACTGAAAAACACTTTTATTATTATTATAATATTATTATTTGTTATAGTTATTTTATAGTTATTATATTATAATTTATGATTTTGTTTTTTGAACTTCATCATACCGGGATGTCTACTAGACTCTTGTTTGGACAGATTTAAGTGAGTTATTCCTAAGAATTACAGGCCTACAATAAAAAACACCAAATTTCCATGCAAAATAATGGTATCGCTTTCAGCACCTAAAATCTGAAATAATCATACCGCCAGGGAGGTTGAAGGCAGAAAGTTTTTTACCTAAAAAAAAACATTCTGCAAGCAGCTCCCTCTGCAGCCCCCCTAAATACATACCCGAGCCCAATCTCAACCCAGAGATGTGCACAAAAGCCTCGGCTCTCTCCCTCTTCATTGGTTCTCGCTGCTGTCAATCACAGCCAGTGAAGAGTAAGCAGAGGGCCCACTCCGTTTTTAATGGACAGACAGACCGGGGCTCAGGAGTGAGCATGCACAAAAAACTTGGGGGAGGCGAGGAGTCAAGAGAGCCGGCGTGGGACCCAAGAAGAGGAAGATCGGGGCTGCTCTGTGCAAAACAATTTCACAGAGCAGGTAAGTACGGTATAACATGTTTGTTATTTTAAGCTTTACAATCACTTTTAGGCTACATTCACACAGCCATAAAAATGTTACTGATCATATAGGCAAGGTTCTTCTGGAACAGAAGTGCTTGCATAAATGATCAGAAAAATGCTTTCCTTTAGATGCATTTCTTTTTTTTTTTTATTGCGTAACGTCCAAATTCTCCTGCATTTTTTTCAATACCAGAATTCACTTTTAACATCTATGTATATGTGTTTACCTGTGATTGCTTGAGTAAGTGCATAAATTACAGACAGAGATTTTTGGTTGAGCTGACAGTTTATTTTCGTTCAACCCACAGAGTTGAACAAAAAAAAAAAAACGAATAGTGTGTGCCAGGCTTTAGACTTGTGTGAGGAAAACAAATCCATCTCAGGCACCATCCTGTTTCTTTTGAATCCAAATCACATACTAGACACAACACAAAATGCAAATTGTTCCAAATTTGCTCCACTCATCTACTTCCCTCCTTATCAGCCCAGATTCATACTGACAGCGGGAATGAAATTGTGCAAGTTCAGCTGAACTCGCACGATTTCATTCCTGTATGTCAGTCCCGACTTCGGGGGCAAATTCAGAGACATCTGTTTCGGTTGCTGCACAGATGTCAATGAAAATCGCACCCCAAAGTCGCCAAAATTAGTACAGAAACTACTTTTGGGAACTGGTGTGGCGCTGCAAATGCGGTGTCACACATTTTCGGATGTGGCCATTGCGGGCAACTGCCGCCGATTTGGCATGCGATTTAACATGTCAAATTACATGCCAAATCGCTCCAATGTGAACCAGGGCTCAAAGAAATTTCTCCTAGCTATTCAGCAGGCATGTTTAATATTTATCCTATCTAGCAGTGTTCCCTGCAGCATAATGCAGAGGAAGATTATACTACAAGCTTTATGCTGCTCTTTGTATTTTATCAGTAAAAATGTAAAATGCAGGTGCAGCATGGCATACAATAATCACTGCAATTTCCTGCATTGAGCGTATTAAATTAGCCCCTGAAATAATCTGTAACAATGCTTCTGTATTGTTACCTTACCACTACATGCAGCAATTACAATTAAAGCTGTTTAGTAAATTAGTGTTTGCCGAGACATTTAGAACATTTTCCTCTCCATATTGAGCCTGTAGATGATGATACTTCTTGTGACAAAGATAAATCAAACCCCTTCCAGTGTTTCCTGCTAAAAGAAAAAATAACCCCCCCCCCCCCCCCTGCACAAAAAATCTTGACCTTGCCAAGTATCACCTAGTGTCAGGCCAAGCACAATATATAAACCACACACAAAAAAAACATAAGAAGTACATTTAAAAGAAGTATGGGTTTTAGAAAAAAAAACAAAAAAACATTTATACTCACCTATTTGGATGCAGCATGAATCTGATGCGATGCTGCATCTGTCCCCAGCCGGCTCTGTACTGAGTGGTCTTTGATCTCTCAGTTCTCAGCATTTTGTGAGCAGAGAGCCAGGGACTGCCAGTCTCTGACTCTCTGCTCTGCCCCTCCAGTGCTCACTGGAGCGCTTGGCTGTGGAGGGGGCAGGAGGGGCTTATATTGAAAAAAAAACTTCCCTCCTGAACCTTATTCACCCCTTGATGTATTTAAAGGTTTCAATCATGTCTCCCCTTTCCCTTCTTTCCTCCAGACTGTACACATTAGGTTCCTGAAGCCACTCTCAATATGTTTTACCCCCTACATCTTTCACCATTTTTGTTACCCGTCTCTGGACTCGTTCTATCTTATCAATATCTTTTTTGTAAGTGAGGTCTAAAGAACTGGCACAGTCTACATGATAGTGGCAACTCTGCTTTGAATTCAGAAGCAGTACAGCTTCATTGCAACACCATCACAGAAAGTGTTAAGTAGACCTCAGTAGTAAGAGCAATAGGTATTTGTAGTGCTTTGCAGAGAAAACAGCACTGAGGCACTTATAATTAAGCAGCACATTATTTTTAATTGGGAGGCCATAGTTCTATTTCAAATCAAGCAGTATAAGCAGTATACTCACATCCAGCCAGAAGGTACTGATAATACTGCACCACATCAGATGCCAGCAACAAGGGATGATTTGCATTGAAAGGAGGTTGTAACTCATTCCATTGTGGAGTCCTATGAAAGTGCAACAAATAGACTTATGTTAACCAAACTAAAAAAAAATAAAAAATAAGATGGAACAGAAAAAGTTTTACAGTAAGACAAGTTTAGCCAAACCTCACTAATTATTCAGCTGTGCCCAGGCCTTTATTTACAGTATGAGAGCGGACTAAAGGCGCCTTTCACAGGTGTGTCATCTGTTCAGTCACATTTTTGCTAAGAAAAATAGATTTCAGTTTTTCATCAGTTTACATCTAATGATGACAGTAGATTAAGATGGTGTCACTTTCTCTGTTGACCACTACCTGGATCACAGGTTAACTGATGTAAATGGACAATATCCACTTACACACATTTTCCTATAGGAATGAATTGCTAATCCGTTTTGCAACCATCAACAGATGGATGAAAAATGTACAGACGCAATTGCCCATGTGAAAGGGGCCTTAAGGCTCAAGTGCTCCCTCTCTTTCTGCTATGTGAGAACCTGCTGGACTGTTTCTGGGTGTCCCTGTGGCAGCAGTAACCATGCACAAAACAGGGACACCCAGAAACAGTTTAAGCAGGTTTGACCTTCATTTTTATTCGGCATGGCAGTAAAGTATATTCTGTGTGTATATATGTATATATACAGTGAGGGAAAAAATAGGATTTTTGTACTCACCGTAAAATCCGTTTCTCTGACGTCCATGGACTGACACAGCTGGATACTGTAAACGTGTGGGTATATGTCCCTGCTTGCAGGAGAAGATCTAGGCAGAATGTTAGAAACATACATTCTAGAACAAACCAGAGCTGAACAGCCCCGCCCAGGGGGCGGTCCCTCCGGACATTACCCTCCCACCTGCAGCTAGCAGCCTCAGTTCGTAACAAAGCAGTACAAACCTTAAAAGGAAGGGTGGGTGCTGTGTCAGTCCATGGACGTCAGAGAAACGGATTTTACGGTGAGTACAAAAATCCTATTTTCTCTTATCATCCATGGACTGACACAGCTGGATACTGTAAACGTGTGGGACGTCCCAAAGCAGTATCAGAAGGGTGGGAGCAGTAGTAAAGGAACAACCAAAACTTCACTCCAAACAAGCAGAGCTCCTCAACGAAGGAGTGGCAACATTAAACAGTGGCCTGCAATGCTTTGCGGCCGAAGGAAGCATCCGAAGATGCAGCCACATCAACCTTATAGAATTTTGAAAAGGTATGAACGGACGACCAGGTCGCCGCCTTGCACACTTGTGCAACCGACGCTTGATGTCGGAAAGCCCAGGAAGCACCAATTGCCTTGGTGGAATGGGCCACAACCGGAAAGGGAGGTGCCCGCCCCTTAAGGGCATAGGCCTGTATGACGGTCTGCCTGATCCACCTAAAGACAGTGGCAGACGACACCGCTCAGCCCTGTTTTGGACCAGAGACAGACACAAACAGTGAGTCAGACTTCCGAATGGAAACAGTAGCAGACAGGTACACCCGTAAGGCTTGTACCCATCTTAATGTATGAAGCGCAAACTCTCAGGGATGCCATGGGAGCGGACACAAGGACGGAAGAACAATGTCCTCCTTAAGGTGAAAGGCCGAGACCATCTTTTGAAAAGAAGGACGGTTGTGGGCGTAACACTGCCATATCCTTATGGAAGACCAATTAAGGCAACTTGCAGGACAAGGCCGCCAACTCAGACACCCGTCTAACCGAAGTATTGGCCACTAAGAAGGCCACCTTCTGGGACAAGGTCAAGAGAGGAATCTCTCTGGATATTCTCAAAGGAATGTTCTGGGAGAACCGAGATGCATCAAATTCAGATCCCAAGTAGGGAGAGGAGGCTTGACAGGGGGGATCACATGGTGAACCCCCTGCACAAAAGGTGCTAATCAAGGAATGGCCCGGTAGTAGGCGTTGAAAAAGACAGCCCGGGCTGAAATCCGACCCTCAATGGTATGCAAGGCCAGCTTTTGGGTCACACCACGCTGTAAAACAGCAAAATCCTGGGAACGGAATACGTCCGAGGGCGCCAATCAAGTTCCTCGCACATAGTGATGTAAGCCTTCCAGGTACGGTGATATATCTTTCTGGAGGAAGATTCCTGTGCTAACAACATAGAAGAGATGACCGAATCCGAGAGACCTCGGTCCTTCAGCACCTGGCTTTAGACAGCCATGCCATTAAAGCCAAGGACTGTAAAGCAGGATGAAGAATGGGATCATGAGACAGAAGGTTCACTCCAATAGGCAGTCGCCAAGGAACGTCTGCGACTAGCCGAAGTAGATCGGCGTACCAACGTTGCCGTTCCGGAGCAATGAGGATCACAGGCATGGCCTCAGCCCCTACTCTGCGAAGCAGGCGAGGCAACAACAGTAGCGGAGGGTAAGCATATATCAGGCGATACTGCCCCCACGGTCTACCAACGCGTCTGACGCGTCTGCCCAGGGGTCCCTGGACCTGGCCACGATCTTGACACCTTGCGAGTGAGTCGAGAGGCCATAAGGTCCACATCCGGAGCCCCACCTCCGGTAAAGGAGGTGGAAACACCTCCGGATGCAAGGACCCTTCCCCTGCAATGCATGCGGCCGACAGGACCGTCTTGCAGCGAGATGTATGAAAATCCCAAAGAGACTCCGCAATGTATCAGAGAAGAGAGGCCCCGGTGTACAGGGTGCCTCAACTGTTGGGCAATAAAGGCAACTTGACAGAGCTTCCCTAGAAACTCGGTCAGAGGACCAGTACCTCAGCCTCCACAGGTGGCGCAAACCCACCCTGGGCACAGAGACCCTAAAGGCTAAATCAGTTGCAGTGCACCTGCTAGTCGACTAATAGATGAAGCAGAGGCTTTTGCCCAGTCATTGAGCTACAGAAACGCCAGAGACGCAGCCACTAACGGGCGTAACGCTAACCTCAGCCTGGCAAACACAGTCCAAGCCAGCGCTTCTAAACACCACTGAAAGCAGGTGGAAAGTGGTACCCCTGAAACCAGGGATCCTTATGACAATGCTCCATCCAGCAGCTACCCATGGATAAGTGCTGATTGTACAAACACATAGTTTATACTGTGTATTGCGTCAAACGCGCAAATAGAGTGTGGGAGGAAACCCACCCAGCCACAAAGAGCATAATACAACCACCCACGGCGTATGTAGTTTAGTATGTGTGGATAAACCTATTAAACACGTTTATACTGTGCCAGCGACGAAGGCAAGCACATCATCGGGGCTTGGACGTAAACCAGCCACGCGGATTACGTACACAACCGTGTAGGTATGTTAGCCTGCGAATAAACAAATTGCACATGTTTTACTGTGCATAGCGCTGAAAATGCGCACACCATTGGAGCACGGGGGAGAAACGGGAGAACCCGGATGAAACCCACGCAGACTGCATACGCATACCGTGTAGGTATTATAGTATGTGTGCTAAACATTTTGCACAAGCCTATGTGTGCATAGCACCGAATGGCGCGCACACCGTTAGCGCGTGGGAGGAACCGAAGTACCCCACACATACCCAGAGAATGCAAAACCTACAACTACTGTGAATGTATTTAGTGTTGTGTATAAACATAATGTGTATGTTTACACCGCGTATTGCACCAAAGGCACGCATGTCATGTAGCGTGGGCGGAAACCCGGAAGAAACCCACGCAGACTGCACAGACATACCGGGGTAGGTATGTTAGTATGTGGATATCAAATCGCACAAATTTAGGCTGTGCATAGCGCCGAAGCGCCCATACCAATGGAATGTGGGAAAGAACCAGAGTACCCGGAGGAAACCCACGCAGACTGCGTACACATACCGTGTAGGTATTATAGCATGCGTATTAAACATTGAACATATTTAACTGTGCAGAGGGCCAAAGGCTCACATACCATCAGCGCGTGGGAGGAAACCGAAACACCCGGAAGAAACCCACGCAGACAGCACACAGATACCGTGTAGGAATGATAGCATGTGAATAAACATATTGCACATGTTTATTGCTGTGCATTTCCATTGGAGCGAGGGGGGAAAACGGAGTACCCGGAGGAACCCCACGCAAACAGTATACCCATACTGTAAACATGTATAGTATGTGCAATAAACATATTGAACATGTCTATACTGTGCAGAGAGCCGAAGCGCACATACCATGAGATGGCGGGAGGACACCGGAGCCCCCGGCGGAAACCCGTGCCGACCCAGAGAGTATAATACATACATATACTGTGAATGCATCTAGAGTCGTGCATAAACATATTTTGTACATTTATATCATGCATGGCACTAAAACACAGCATTGGAACTTGGGGGGACACCCACGCAGACACAGAGACCAATAACGCATACATACACTGTGAATGTATGCAGTGTAGAGGTATAGGATGAGTTTAAAGTATGGCGCAGAGGCGCATAATCTTCTCTGTATCATTCCAACCTGCTTGACTGTGCTGCTGAAGCAGCACGCAGGTAACAGGTAACCTCTGATCCTCAGACCGTGTGTCTGTCAGAGCTCAGAGCGTTCCCCAGGAAATGGCGGGAAACCACAGGTGCAGAGACCCTGTTGTTGCCTCAGGACATCACACAGAAGGCTCACAGGGACTAGAGACATAAATGAATAAAGTCCCCCCCCACCATGCTGCACCGACCAGGGGGAGGGAAACACTGTGTACCACAGTGAGGAAGCTGTGTAAAAGAAAGGCTTGAAGGAACCCAGGGAAACGGCGTCCACCTGAGGTACCACAGCCACAGCACCCAGCTTGAGAGTGTTCCTCACATCATCAATGAGTTCACTTACAAGCGCCCTGTCATTCACTGACACAGAACTAGAGTCTTCCTCACAAGGGAATGTCCTGTTCATAAACATTAAAATATTCAGAGCTAGGGTCCTGAGCACAGTAGCTAGGCCCAGATCTGAATCAGAGCACTCCTTCACTAAAGATTTTTGTGGGGAGAGGGGGCTTATAGCTCCCTTCGCTCGCACGCCGCTTCCATTCTGACCAGGAAGTATTCCAGGACTGCCGACAACTGGTCCATAAGGATCGCAGGTGCAGGAGCACTGCCAGTTGCCTCAGGCAAGTGTGGAGAAGCAGGTGTATCAGACTCCATATCGCCACCCTCTGAGACCTTACACACTACTACAGTGCATATACAGTCCACCCACTGGCTACGCTGAGGCTGAGAGGATACCCGGAGGACTCACCAACCCTTAAGGACCGCTCAGTTCTGCTGAAGAGGAGAGTAAAGAATCTGTGAGGAGATTGTGAGGAGATTCGCGCCGCAGCTAGAGGCCGAAACCGAAAGGAAATGCGCGGCAGCTACAATAAAATGGCCGCCGGCCGCAGCTATAATTTCGCCATTGAACCACGGCAAGATGGCCGCCGAGCGCGAAATTCAAAGGCAAACAGCGCTAACGTGCGCGCTAATGGCGCACGCAATAACCACCTCACACACCAGGAAAACTGCCCCTCACTCCAGAGCCCACTACAGACATGAGCGCCCAGCCAGGCCAGAGTGACCCCCACAGCACAGCACCATTACAGGGTGCAGAGAGCAGCATAACAGGGGGGAGACAGGGAGAAACCCCCCATATAAAGAAACACAGCCAGCATGTACTCACCTGCAGTAGGAGAGACTACTTACCCGTCCCTTTCAGGGACCCACTGGCTTGTTTCAGACAGACCTATCACAGAGCAGTACTGTGTAGCTGTCAGCCCGGTCCACCGCGAGAGAAACAGTCAGTCAGGTACTGTTCAATCTTGAGAGGACCGCGGGAGTTAAAACCCGGTCACCCATGGAGTCATGGGGCATGTCGTGAACTGAGTCTCACGCACACAAGGCGAGGATCAGCACGATCGATGGTCGGACAGGGAAGACTACGAGGATACCAGTGTACCCAACCGGTTGTCTCAAAAATAAAATAAAAAAATTCCCAAAGGAATAAAATTTAAAAGTAAAATCTTCCGAATGGGAGGATGCGCTGGACGCCTGTAAAAAGGTCTCCACTAGACTGTCTGACCGCCTCACACACCTTTACATTTTGCACAGATCCTACCTGACCCCGATTAGAATTTCCAGATATAAACCTGATTATAACCCCCTCTGCCCCAGGTGCAATAGTCCTACCAGCACTTTTTTTCATATTTTATGGTCTTGCCCAGCAATACAAGACTATTGGTCTCATATTGTGCAGTTCATCCATGACGAGATGGGCTCACCTCTGAAATTATGCCCCAAGGAATGTTTATTGGGGATCTTCCCTAACCCAGACTCGGATAAACTTCACAAAACTTTCCTCCAGGAAACCCTATTCATAGCCCGATTGCTTATAGCAAGGAAATGGCTCCAGGTAGCACCCCCCTCGCTACAGGAATGGAAATCAGCGGTTAATCAGGTGCTCCCTTATAAAAAAGAAATCTATATTCACAGGGGATGCCCCACTAAATACAATAAGATCTGGGACACCTGGCTGGGTAATGCCGCTACCTGCGGCGAGACTCCAGTCTGATGCCCTTCCTTATACTCCTTTCCTGATCTCCTATCGGTCCCGGTTTGATCTGTCGGTTTCCCTTCCCATCATGCATCGGGGTCTCCGGCTGGAACACGCTGGACCCGTATGCTCCCCCCTGATGATGAACCCAGCTCATTGTGACTAGACACCTGCTGCCCAGGGCTCTCCGGTTTGTTAGTACAGGACGCCTTTGCCAACTGCCGACTCAATATGTGGAAAGACAAGATTTATTTTCTTACCTGCTTGTACCTTGATACTGTCCTGCTATGTTTTGATGTAATGTCAACTTATAAAATGTAACCTGTTCATATTCTTCTCAATAAAACACCACGTTATTTGTAAAAAAAAAAAAAAAAAGTAAAATCTTCCAGAAGACTGGCTCCTGAGAGAGCCACGTCTTCTCCTTCTGCTAGGCAGAAAAAAACTGAGGCTGCTAGCTGCAGGTGGGAGGGTAATGTCCGGAGGGACTGCCCCCCTGGGCGAGGCTGTTCAAATCTGGTTTGTTCTAGAATGTATGTTTCTAACATCTAACATTCTGCCTAGATCTTCTCCTGCGAGCAGGGACATATACGCACATGCTTACAGTATCCAGCTGTGTCAGTACATGGACGATAAGAGAAAAGTATTTGATCCCCTGATGATTTTGTACATTTGCCCACTGACAAAGAAATGATCAGTCTATAATTTTAATGGTAGGTTTATTTTAACAGTGAAAGACAGAATAACAACAAAAATATCCAGAAAAGCACATTTCAAAAAAGTTATAAATTGATTTGCTAAGTGATAAAAGTATTTGATCCCCTATCTATCAGCAAGATTTCTGGCTCCCAGGTGTCTTCTATACAGGTAATGAGCCGAGATTAGGAGCACTCTTAAAAGGGAGACACCTGTCCATAGAAGCAATCAATCAGATTCCAATCTCTCCACCATTTTCCTTTTAAAGCCCGTGGTGTGAACACACTCCCAAAAACTCCACCCGGTGCCAAAAAAAGTGCACACACATAAAGAGTGTAACACAAAGCATGCAACGGGGGCACACATAGTCCTCCAAAATTGTAGGAACTTGTCCTGATCCACCGGGGCATTAGGCTCCAGACGGGGACTGGGGTACTTACACTTGGTCCATCTGGGCGAAACCAGATTGACCCCTTTCTCTGGGGGGTCTGCCAGAACAGACACACCCAAGTACCATGAGAGAGGGCAAACCAAGCCAGAAGGCCATGTCCACCCCCTCCCAAGACTTTCAGGGCAGGCCCGAGGACCTACACCCTACCAGTCACACGTGCAAAACTGTGTACAAAAAAGTGACAAACAAAGGGGCTTTAAATAAAAGTGTGGAAGAAAAAGACGTGGGGGTAAGTAAAATTGAACATTGTGCAATACAATAGCCGGCCCTTCAGCCAGGAATAAAAAAAATCCTCTGGTCCCAGCCAAAAGGCCCGGCCCAGGAGGCAGGTTTAAAAAGTAGGATTTTTAAAACAGCTTACCTGTAAAATCCTTTTCTTGGAGTACATCACGGGACACAGAGCAGCATAGTCATTACTATGTGGGTTATATAGAATTACCTTCAGGTGCTGGCACTGGCAACTTCCAAACAGGAAGTACCCTCCCCTATATAAGCCCCTCCCATCCGGGAGTACCTCAGTTTTGTAGCAAAGCAATACGTGTCCCCAAAAGAGGGGTGGGAGCTCTGTGTCCCGTGATGTACTCCAAGAAAAGGATTTTACAGGTAAGCTGTTTTAAAAATCCTACTTTCTTGTTCATACATCACGGGACACAGAGCAGCATAGTCATTACTATGTGGGACGTCCCAAAGCAATGCCACATGAGGGGGGGGATACACCATACATAAGCTGGGCGCCATCAGGCATGAGGATCTTTTGCAGCCTGCAACACACTGCGCCCAAAGGCGACATCCTCCTGACTTCTCACGTCCACCTGGTAGAACCTAGTAAACGTGTGTACTGAAGACCATGTTGCGGCCTTACAAATTTGCGCCAGGGAGGCCTGGTGATGCACTGCCCATGAAGTTCCAACTGCTCTCGTGGAGTGCTCCCTAACTTTGAACGGAGGCGGTCTACTTTTCAAGCCATAGGCTTGTATTATGACCTGTCGAATCCACTTGGCTAAAGTAGATTTTGATGCTGCCTGACCCTTTCTGGGGCCTTCCGGCAGAACAAACAGAGAATCCGTTCTACGAATCTGAGCAGTGGCTTTTAGATAAGCTTTAACTGCTCTTACTACATCCAAAGAATGCAATAACTTTTCCTCTACCGAGCTTGGTTTGGGGAAAAAAGAAGGAAGAACCACATCCTGGTTTAAGTGAAACCTCGATACCACCTTAGGAAGAAAGGCTGGGTGAGGACGTAATACTACTCTGTCCTTATGGATAACCAGATATGGCTCTTTACAGGACATGGCGGCTAATTCCGACACTCTTCTAGCCGAGCATATGGCTACTAAAAATATCAATTTCCTGGTGAGTAGAACCAAGGAAATGTGCCGCAAAGGTTCAAATGGCTGCTTCTGCAGAACCGACAGAACCAAATTTAGATCCCATGGGCATATGGGAGCCTTAATCGGTGGAATAATACGAGTCACACCTTGCATAAAGGATTTGACAAGTGAATGCATAGCCAGGGGCCTTTGAAATAGTATTGACAAGGCCGAAACCTGACCCCTGATAGTACTTAAGGCAAACTTCCTGTCTACAGCCCACTGCAGGAAGTCCAGAATTCTGCCTATAACGTACTTACGTGGATGCCATTTTCTGGCCTCGCACCAAGTGATGTACGCCTTCCAAACTCTATAGTAGATCTGCCTGGATACAGGCTTCCTGGCATTGATTATAGTTGATACCACAGAGTTAGAGAGACCTCTCTTCTTTAGGATGTGGGACTCAATAGCCAGGCCGTTAAACTTAGAGTTAGTAAGGAAGGGTGGTATATCGGTCCTTGCGAAAGCAGGTCCGGACGACGTGGAAGGGTCCAAGGACTCCCCACAGACATTTTGATGATCTCCGCGTACCAGGCCCTTCGGGGCCACGCTGGAGCCACCAGGATCACCGGCTTCTTCTCCAACCTGACTCTGCGAAGGAGTCGAGGCAACAATTGTAGCGGAGGGAATGCATATATCAGTCTGAACTGATCCCAAGGGAACACCAGAGCATCCGAGCCGCAAGCGAGGGGATCCCTTGTCCGGGAGACAAATCTGTCCACCTTTGCGTTGAATCTGGATGCTAGCAGATCTACATCCGGTGTTCCCCACCGCTGACATATTGCTCGGAAGACCTCGGGATGAAGGGACCATTCCCCTGGGCATAACTGTTGGCGACTCAGAAAGTCCGCCTTCCAATTCTCCACCCCTGGAATGAAGACAGCTGATATACATGGGACATGCTTTTCTGCCCATTCCAGGATGTGACTTACTTCCCTCTGGGCTGCACGACTCCTGGTGCCTCCCTGATGATTGATATATGCCACTGCTGTGGCATTGTCTGATTGAATTCTGACAGGGGACCCTTGGAGTCTGGATGTCCAGGCTACTAGGGCGTACCGGGCTGCTCGTATCTCTAAGAGATTGATGGGCAGGGTTTTTACTACATTTGACCATATGCCCTGGAGAGACCATTGCTCCAGTACTGCCCCCCAGCCTGTAAGGCTGGCATCTGTAGTGACCACCTTCCAAGATATCGGGCTGAAGGGTTTTCCCTTCTGGAGATTCTGGGGGATCAACCACCAGCAGAGACTCTTTCGAACGGAAGGGGACAAAGCCATCGGGAAGTCTAGAGCCTGAACCTTTCCGTTCCAGGCTGACAATATGGCCCTTTGTAAATTCCTTGAGTGGAATTGGGCGTATGGCACAGCTTCGAATGATGCTACCATCTTTCCTAGCAGCCTCATGCACAAGCGTATGGACGGCTGTCTTTTTGCACAAAGCAGACGGACCAAGCCCCTCAAAGAGGATACCTTGTCTAGAGGTAAGAAAATCTTCCTCTGGTCTGAATCCAGCCGTAGCCCTAGATATACCAGGTTTTTCACTGGCTGTAGGGCTGACTTGTCCAGGTTGATGACCCAACCGTGAGATTCTAGATACTTGATTGTATCGACAATTACCACTTCTAGCTTGGCAACTGAGTGGTCCATCAACAACAGGTCGTCTAGGTATGCCATTATCGTTACACCCCGTGTTCTTAGATCGGCCAACAGTGGGGCCAGAATTTTTGTGAACACTCGTGGTGCTGTGGCCAGACCGAATGGTAAGGCTCTGAACTGAAAATGGCGCCCTTCTACTGCAAAGCGTAGGAATTTTTGATGACCTGGAAAGATGGGAACATGCAAGTAAGCATCTTTGATGTCGATCGAGGCTAACCATTCCTCCCCTTGTAGGGCAACGGTGACCGATCGGATCGACTCCATCCGGAAAGACCGGACGTTTAGAAATTTGTTTAGACTCTTTAGGTCCAATATGGGTCTTATGTCCCCGTTTGGCTTCGGGACTGTGAAAAGGTTTGAGTAGAAACCCAACCCCCACTCTTCCATAGGAACCTCCATAATTACTCCTTGGAGCAATAGTTGTTCTAACGCCAATAGGAGAGACCGTCTTTTCAGAGGGTCTCTTGGCATGCCTGACCACATAAAATGGGACGGAGGAGACTCTTTTAACTCCAACTTGTATCCCAGAGTTACTGCGGAGAGCACCCATCTGTCTTTGATCGTCTCCCGCCAGGTCTCTGCGAACAACTGAAGTCTTCCCCCCACCCGTTTGAGTGGGGGCAGCCCTTCATAGGCTTGACTTGGAGGCTGGTTTAGTACCTCTTCGGATCCAGGGCTTTTTATTACCCTGTGGCTGTCCCTGATTTTTACCTCCTGAGTTTGACCGAGGAGGCCGTCGGAACTGCTTAGTAGCAGACGTCGCAGGGATAGGAGAGGTAGTCCTCTTAAAAGATGGACCCCTAGACCTCTTCTTACTCGGTAAGAGAGTACTTTTACCACTGGAAATCTTCTGGATATACTTATCCAGGTCTTCGCCAAAAAGGCGTTCCCCATGAAATGGGAAGCTAACTAAGAGCTTCTTACAGGGAGCTTCAGCAGACCAGTTTTTGAGCCACAGAAGCCTACGCATATGTACCAAAGACAGCGTGAGGCGGGAGGCCTGATGGATAGAATCCTTGATGGCGTCAACCGCAAAGCATAATGCTCTAGGCAGATCAGCCAGAGCCTGGGCCTGTTGGTCTGGCAAATCCCTCAGGACCATTTTCATTTGATCCTTTAAAGCTTGGCAGACTCCAATAGCTGCCACTGCTGGCTGTGTAACAGCCCCTGCTGTGGAAAAAGCAGATTTTAATAAAGATTCCAATTTTTTATCCACTGGATCTTTGAACATTTGAACATTATCTACTGGACATGTCAGTGATTTGTTCACAGAAGAGATGGCTGCATCCACCGTAGGAACATTCCATCTCTGGGTGAACTTTTCCTCCATGGGATAGATCACCGGAAACCTTTTAGGCGGAACAAATAGTTTATCAGGATGTTCCCAGTCCTGGTATATAAGTCCTTCCAATAATGGATGTATTGGAAAGGAGCAATTAACCTGGGGAGCTTTTAGCGACCCCAATGAGGAGACAGCAGTAGTTGATGGTTCAACAAGAGGCATTTTAAATGCAGATCGAACCATGTCAGTTAGGGTCTGGACCCACAATCTTTCAGTCTGTGATGCTGAAAATGGTTCATCTACTGTCGATTCCTCAAAAACAGAGCTAACCTCCTCCTGATCCCCTTCAGGTAGGTCGGTCCCTTCCTGGGACTGTTGCTCTGCCAACAGGCACTCTAATGGAGGTGATGGAGATCTGGCGCGCTTTCTTTCCTGTAGAGAAGAAGCGATCAATGCAGCCAATCTCTGCTCCAATCCCTCCAGAGTTGAGGAAAAAACCTCCTCTGTTATATATGCAGGAGCAGGTGGACTGAGGACAGCCGCAGTACCTGGCACTCCCGGGGGTTCCTTATGGGTATTAACCTCTGATTTCTCAGGGGAGGAGGGTGCAGATGACTGCTCCAGATCCTCAGAGCCCGATGGAGACCCCCTACACTTCCTGAGAGGTATATCTCGGAGTTTTTTAGGCGGCATATTCCTTAGTTCAAAGCTGAGGTATTCCAGCCGCAATACACCCCTTACTGAAATAGTCTAATGCAATTTGCTGCTATGTACATCAGTGGGTGTCTACTAATGCGTCTTTCTGGGGATGCCTGTATCAACCGCCCGCTGTAAGCCCCTATACCATGCTACCAGCTCCTTTTCATGCTCTGTGTCCATAGCAAGCAGCGTGGACTGAGTCCTTTTATCTTGCTGGGACGCCCGCACATGCGCAGAAGCGCTGGGCGCACAGAGTGCGTCATCCGCCAGGCTTCGCCCCCTTTTTTGAAGCTAAACCTTATAAAAAGAAAGCATGTGTGCGCGCGCGTGCACATGTGCGCTCTTGGCGCCATGTAGGGAGAGGAGCCAGGGTCCCTGTTTCACCAGGACTCGGGGATGGAAGGAAACTACTTGGCAGCATGACAGAGGAATGCAGCTTCCCTGATAGAGAGCTCACTCATCTGCCTGGACTTTCACCATGGAAGGAATAGTCCCAAGAAAAAAGACGTTCCACAGCGGCCTCTAGTGGACAAACACAGGTACCGCACTTTTGTCTTTTTTTTTTTTAAAACCTCCTTTATAAAAAACATTTCCAGGTTTACAGTTTTTTTTAAAACTTCCCTTATGAAAAAACATTTCTAGGATTTCTTAGGCATATACAGCTATTAGCGGGAATACCCTTTAGGTAACAGGCAGAAAGACATATTAGGCTTGGGGGTCCCCTCAATAGAACCAAGTTCCTGAGGGGCCCCCACTTACTTTTCCCCGCCGCAGGACTTTGTTTGGTCCACAGAAGCCCAAACTTCACCTCTCACGGCAGGCATTGTACTAGACCTTCAGGGACCGGGTTCCCAAGGATTCCACTCCCCTGGACCTGTATAGCACCCTGCACAGATAGCCTCTTGGTTTTGGGTATGACCAGAGCTCTGGATCCCAGGGTCCAGCCCTCCTAAGAGAGGCATTACAGGCAAAACCCTGCTCTTCTCTGCAAGGCCCGGGTACCGACCGTTTAGCTATGAAGCTTTTTTGGTCGGATCCGGAATAGCTTGCTAAGGCCCAGAGAACCTGTACACAAGCCCAGATGAATACATGTTAACCTTGGCCAACACCTTAGACACTGGCAAAAAATTGAGGTACTCCCGGATGGGAGGGGCTTATATAGGGGAGGGTACTTCCTGTTTGGAAGTTGCCAGTGCCAGCACCTGAAGGTAATTCTATATAACCCACATAGTAATGACTATGCTGCTCTGTGTCCCGTGATGTATGAACAAGAAAAAAGTGTTACGAGGTGCAGTGACCTTGGTGCCATAATTGAAAGTGAACCTCATTTACAGTGAAGTTACGGCACCCCTGGACTACCACTCCAGGGGCACATGCACTAGGGGCTTCCCTTTCCGGCCCAGCCTTCAGCCAGACCAGTGCAGCCCCCATCCCTGCCAGATAGTAAGCACTTCTAGGTTTTCTCTGGGAGATACAGCCTCCACCGATACTATACTTTCCAGGCCCCCATCATTCCAGTGGATTTGCATGGCAGACTTGGGTACAATCAGCATGCCCATATAGGATTGAATCTCAGCTGGTCCCTGCTGAAGAGGCCGGAGCTAGCGACTCCTGCCCCCTCTATGGTCCAGCACTCTTGTGAGCATTTTTGGGGCACAGTACAGAGCTGGTTGCTGACAGTCATCACACTGTGCTCAGAGTGGAGAGGGGAACTAAGCGATCAGTGGTCTTTGATTTCTCAGTTCTCGGTGTAGAGGTGGCAGAGGACAGCTGCAGCCAGATAAGTGAGTATTTGCCCTGGTTCACACTGGTGCGTTTTGACATGCAATTTGGCATGTCAAATCGCATGTCAAAACAGCGGTATTTGCCGTAAATTGCCGGCAATGGAACCGTCCTAATCCGTGCAACGCCGCATCTGAGGCGCTGCACCGATTTCAAAAAGTAGTTTCTGTACTGCTTTTTGCTATTTTGGCCCACGATTTACATTGACATCTGTGCAGAAACGTGCACAGATGTCCCTGTAATCGCGGCCAAAATCGGGACTGACCAGCGGGAGTGAAATCAGCTGAACTTGCACGGCTTTACTCTCGCAGCCCAGTGTGAACCTGGGCTTTAGGTTTGTTATTTTCTTTACTCACACGTTTCTTTTAAGCAATATTAAGATTAGCTGTCTACTACTTATAACTGAGTATAGATCTTTAGAAGATACTGGGAAACCTTGTCCTATGGATAATTTAGGCAAATGTCAATAGATCTATCAGTAAGGTTGTTGAATTATAGAAAGAAAATAGTGAAGCGCCACAATACTCCAAAGCTTACCTCTGCACGGCAGTATGATCTATCATATAGCCACTCTGCTGCCTTTTTCAAAATTTTCCCAATCATTTTACACTTTTGGATCCCCAATTTAGTTTTAATAATATTATGTTTGTGCCACATAAAAGGCAGAAAACGTCTCGTACTTGCTAGAACATAGCTCAGTATCAATTTACATATGTTTTGTATTATCTTCTCACTATCTGGTTGAACTCCATATTGTGTATCAAGAAGTAGACAAAGAAATCGCTGTAGCTTTAATTGTGAATAAATATGGTAGATTGATGGATGATGGATATGCTGTACAACATTCCTTAACTCAGACCAAATTCCTTTATGGTCCTTCTCTCTGAAAAATGACAGCTCTGTCCAATATGAGGTCATTTTAATTAAGGAAAGTTCCTTGTAAATTGTTCTGTATCGTTCTTATTGATTACACCAATACAGGAATAACCACGGCTGCAGGACAATGCATCCTGAAAATCAATGTCAAAATACTTTAAATTGTCCTAAAAAAGGCCCTGGAATAATATTTCTAAATTGATTTCTGTTTGGTGCATCTAGGTCTGGCCACTTATTAAGGGCCATCTCAATCTAGACTAACTTTTATTAGAAAACCAATGGAACATTGCTGCTTTGATAGACAATCACGTTAATGCAGATATAAATTAGGGGCTAATGACAATAACTGTAAGTGATGGTTCTTCTAACAGAAATATGATTTATGAAATTCTCTTGGAAAAAAAAGTTAGTACTGTATAATTCTACAGTATGATGAGGAACATTCAATATATATACAGTATATATATATATATATATATATATATATATATATATATATATATATTTCACAACAATCACCATTTTGGTCATTCAATTAAAAAAATAAAACAAGCAAACAACTAACTTAAGTCCTGGAGAAATTGAAAACCTTGCTGAATTATCACAATTACTCTTACCATTACATTTTCCTGTTCACCTTACTGGACAAGTTTTGATTCTAAAAAAAATAGGTATCTTCCCTGCTTGCCTTCAGTATTTTTTATTTGATAAATGAGAAGTCACTGCATGCCTCCCAGTATGTAAGCACAGTGGTCTAAACAGAAATGTGTGTAGGCCCGCTCTTCAACTTGGTGCATGCGCCCTGGAGCCCATAGGCTGTGATTGATTCCCATCACCCTGTAAGTATGGGAGAGGTGGAAGTCAATTACAGATGATGGGGCTACATCACTGTTTCTATACTGTTTTTTTCTACAACAAAAATAGAAAAGATTAAAACAGAAACATTTCATAAATCCCCTTAGTAAAATTATGTTTTATGTAATATAGCTAACCGTCTGTAATTTCCATGCTACACTGACAAGCAAGAGCTTCAAGCTGCTTATACTATTTCATACCTGTGACAGTATGCCTATAAAACAAGCCTGGCATAAGAAGACCTTGTGTGAACAGAGCTTCACAGTCAGTTTGAAATATTTGGTACATATTTTAATATAATAAAACACACAAGTATTTCATACCTAACTAGGGTCCAGCTTGCACGTGGTGAAGTCCACATTTCCAAAAGTGTGTCATCATTTATCTTCGGTGCAGTGCTTAGAGGTCGAGGTTCAAGCACATGCTCTACTAAAGTCCCATAACAGCTAATGATATAAAGAGATTCCACCACATACTGCTTAGATTGGTCTATAAAAATGTGAAAAACAAAAATCAACTTAGACATGGAAGCTGAGAATGGGTACACGTCTGTTAGGATAAATTTGACAAGTTGTATAAAACTACAGGCTACCAGGGTACACTCCACGTCTTCTCTGGAACAATATTAAATAAAAAGTAATAATATTTTGCATATGGTGAATTGACAGAGCTCTTCATTCTGACAATTAGGTCAATTATTAATATGGTATTTGTGACTAATAAGAATTCTTTGGTTTACCCTCCGCCTGTTATTGCGATTACTTATCTTACCCATACCGCCTACTATTTCTCCTTTTTGTTTCCCCAGGCCTATGTTATTATTACGTTACCCAGATAGCAAGGATAACTTGCCACAAATATGTGGTAGTTTTGAATTGTAAGTCTGTAAACTTGCTGAACATCTTCCCTGGCGAGTTGTATGCTTGCAGAGCACTTGAAGCACAAGTTGTAGTTGACACACTTCAAATTTGTAGCAAATTGGCGTGGCAAGTCTCTAGCAAGAGCAAAGTTGTAGTGGTGAGTCTACAGCAAGAGCTCTGCAAGTCTAAAGCATGAAAATTCAGCCACAGTGACCCCTGTGGTGAGATGACTATTGCACAATAGAACTGAACCAGAACTTGCAGCAGACTTGCAGAATGTTTGCAAAGAAAGTTGATCTGGAGTCATGCAATGCAGACTTGCTGCAATTGTGCAACAAACTTGTGAAGCCTGGCAAGTCTAGCAATAGTTTAGCAAGTCATTTTCAAACTTGCAGAACAATTGCTTGATATTCGGGTTAGGTTGCAGTAAGGTTAGGGGTTGCACATCTCGAGTACTACCACATTTAAATGGTGTGCACTTGAAATAGGAGGACTAGAAGTATAAACATGAGGTTATTATACGCTGTATTTTTCCAAATGATTTATATCATGTTATCATATCTGAGATTTGTATGAAGTTATTTTATGGTTATTGTGAAATTTTAAGATTTTGAAACTGTGAATCTGTATTTCCTCCCAGAATGTCCACATTTATACATGGTGAATGAAAAATAAAAAGATATATATATAAAAAAAAATTGGGAAATAAATATTCCCGGTGACAAGGTCTACAAATCTGCAATAAGACGCAAATTTTAATAACTACATATGACAATACAATGCAGAGATCAGCAAGATGAAATGTGGGTGAGATGGCCACAGAATTCTGGCTGGTATAGACGACTAGGGCAGCCCCCCTAAAGTGGAACTAAATCTTCCTATCCTTTATATCCAAAGTCATCACAGTGGTGTAGTGGGTAGCACTCTCGCCTAGCAGTAAAAAGGGTCGCTGGTTCGAATCCCAACCACGGCACTACCTGCCTGGAGATTGCATGTTCTCCCTGTGCTTGCGTGGGTTTCCTCCCACACTCCAAAGACATGCTAGGTTAATTGGCTTCTGTCTAAAATTGGCCCTAGTATATGAATGTGAGTTAGGGACCTTAGATTGTAAGCTCCTTGAGGGTAGGGACCGATGTGAATGTACAATGTATATGTAAAGCGCTGCGTAATTTGACAGCGCTATATAAGTACCTTAAATAATAATATTAATCACCATCTTAGCCTTTATTTAGGTGTGGTGCTGCTGCGGTAATGCACATTTCATGTATAATACCAGACATTTGAGACTTTGAAAGTCCATTTGGGAGCTGACATAAGAACACTGACAACTGTAATAGCTTCAACTCTAATGCCGCGTACACACGACCGCTTTTCTCGACGAGAAAAACGGCATTTTTTCTTTTCGCCTAGAAAAACGATCGTCTGTGGGCTTTATGTCGTTTTTCTCGTCGAGAAAAACGGCATAAAAAACGACGAGAAAAATTAGAACATGTTCTAAATTTTCTCGTCGTTTTTTCCAGCATTTTTTTCCGCGGCAGTTTTCCCATAGGGAAACACTGCCGCGGAGCCCACAGACGGTCGTTTTTCTCGTCAAGAGAAAAAATGACGGGAAAAACGACCGTGTGTAGGGAACCAAGCGGTTCCCTCATTTTTCCTGTCATTATTCACGGCGGTTTTTTAACCGCCGTGAATAATGATCGTGTGTACGCGGCATAACAGTTATCACCAGAGGCATGTCTTGAATATAACATTTTTAGAAATCAGTTAAATTGGTGGGTTTGGTTCCACTTTAAGCAACTCAGATGTTCTGAAATGTACCACATATGAACTAAAATGTAGGAAAGTACCATTGTACTAAGCTTAGTTTACAATGCATATGGGCAAGAGATATTTTCAAATGTTTGCACAATTCACTGAATTGATATGAATAGCACTTTTTTGGGTTTTATCAAAAATCACACAAATTATCAGGCATCATCATTGCTATTGGAAGCATCTTAACACGCAAGTTAGTTCTGTGCCAGGTCTGTCACAGCAATGCTTTGTGGTCCACAGTCTGAATGAAAGGGGACAGAGAGGAGAACATTGTCCAATCACATTAAATGGTTAGTAGTCTTCTTTTAGGTCTGTTTTAAGTAATTATGTGGTGACTGTCTGCCATAGAGCTCATGTTGTGTTTGAACACATGCAGCTGCATTACAATTGAAAATGCAGCATTTGACAAAAAAAGACAGTGTTTGACCTGCTTTTCTTGCAATTTAAGTGCACCACAGTAGCACACGCTGTAACCAATGAAATGCAGTGCAACTCAAATCAAACACAGCCTCTGAAATGTTGTGTGCAGCATACAGCTCCATTAATGTTAATATAATTTTGCTAATGTGAATTTGACGTGTGTTCTAAATGCAGATCAAACTCAGAAAAACAACACCCATTGACAGGACCCCTTTTCCCACACTTGTTCCGATTGCTTTTGTTTTGAGGAGCTATAAAAAGCTATAGGACTGCATTATGTAACCTGATACACTAGTGCTAAAGGGGCTAACACCAAAACAAGATAATGCTATAAATGACCTTTATGGACTGTTTTTATAGACTTTGTGTTATTTTAAGGATTTGGTAAAAGAGACGTTTTATACAATGGTGCTGACCATGTTACTACTATGAGTAAACCACCAGAGAGTACTGATCGTGCCCAGTAAGGACAAAGCATCACTTTTTCAGGATTCAATCTCATTTTCATCTATGTTGGCAGTGAGAAAAAAACCAACAAATATATAAAAAAAAAAAAAAAAAAGAAGACGAGGTAACTTTAGATAAATACTGTATATAAGAATTCTAAGAAGCTCCTGTCCATCAAGGATTTTTTTTAGGTTTACTGGTGTTTTAATCTTGTGCATTTATCATCCCTGACACTTTCATGTGAAGCATACTGTATTACAAACCTTGTTCACAAAGAGTGTTCAATGGCTGTTTTACTTTGCTCAGATGCACATAGCAATGAGTTTTGGTGGCGGTTATGGAAAACATGCAGTGAGGCGGCATGAAATGTTTTTAGACAGGCATAAAGGGATGCAGTGGACAGTGTTGTGTTTATTAAAATACATAGTACCTTTTCTGCAATAGCTGTAGTGTCTTGTGTCTTTGTTAGCAACTTGCGACAGATGTGTCTGAGTTTTTAGGTGGTTTGTGTCTTGGCCATATGTCCTTGGCTGAGATCACAATGTAAATGTAATCGTTTCTGACTGCCCTGTATGTCTATCAGTGCAAGAGTCAGGTCTAAACATAGAGCAACATATGTTGCTCTGACCCACTAAGTAAAGTGTCTCCAAGAGGCAGTGCGGTGTCAGAAAATCAAGTCTGCCATTGTACAGTACAGTTAATGATATCATTTTAAGCTTACCTGTGAGATGGCCTACAAGTCAGTGTTTAAAGTTTTATACCAACTTTTTTCCTTGTATATATTGATCAGTAGAACAATTACTATTTGATCAGTATTCGGCAAACTGATATCAAAGATGCTGCAAGAGCAAGTACTTGAAAATGCTCTCTCAATTGTAAAAGAATAGCACAAAAAAATATATGTACATAAAATATCAAGGTATTTAAAGTGATAGTAAAAGCAATTTTCAAACCAACAAAAGAAAAACATATTAAAATGTCATCTTTAATATTAAATAAAGTAAAAATAAAAAATAAATTATGCCCCTGGTGGGAGAATAGGAATTATAACACACTGAAAAGCAACAGTTTACATTACAGTAACATTGTGTTATGTGTGTGCAACATGTAAACTGTTGCTTTTCAGTGTGTCATATTTCCTATTCTCCCACTAAAGGGGGGGGGGATTATTCATGCTCGGCACAGGGGGCCCCCAGCCTGTAATCCTGTTGGACGACGACTGAGGGCACCCCTATTTGCACCCTCCTCCTGCTGACAGATTCTACAAAGGCTCCATGGGGGGGGGGGGGGGCGGTGATGGTGGAATTGCGGTCAGAGAAGGGGTATGTTGCCCTTCTTGTTGATGGGCACAAATGCTTCAAACGTGCCGGCGGTGGACCGAGACTATGATGGTGTTTCTGGGACTTCTGGCATCCATCACCAGGAAGTGATGTCATCTAGGTGCGCACAACGTCTAACGTCTCTGAACACCGGGAACCACACAAGCGATGCCATTATAGACTCCCAAATGGCAGGGGAGTTTTACAATTGGCACCAACATCTCCAGGAGGGGCATTTCAATTAAAAGGGCTATATAAAGAGGGGACACCTTTTTCTAAAGTGCACAACTAACCTAGACAGTGATTTGAGCGGGTGGAGAACTTTTTTGTGGACATGTATCTACTCTGGTTCTTTTGTGAAATGGTAATGAAACATTTTTTTTCCTCTATTTTGTGCAAGTGAATATACTGGGTACCCAGGTACTAACATCTCCCCTGTACCCATTTTGGTAACAAATTCGATTTAAACTTGATTTTGCATATATTTTTATGTTTGTTTCAAATGGGTCCAGAATGTATAATGTACATGTATATGAAACCTAAATGTAGAAATTTTGTCTAAGTATATGGAATAGGTTGACACATTGGAGAGCTATAGGATTTTTTGCGAGGATTGTAAGTACAATATGTAACAAACTTCTTATACTGTGTTGAAACACATTTTGTGGACAGCATATTATGGGAAGTATTTTTTACTATGCAGGGTGGTACCCTATACATCTCTGAAGAAGAGACTGTATGAAAAAATCTCGAAACAAAATCTAGTGCTCTCCGTATAAAAGGATTTAATGATCATAAAAACAAGAAATAAACTTACAAAAATAGCACTGTGTCTCAGTGCGGAGGATGTGCAGCATGTCAAAGTGTATCCAACGGATGTCAGCATGGGACGCGGGTGACGTCACGCAGAATCATGTCGTTCCGCACGCGTTACGTCCAGGGGGCGGGTCTTCATCAGCGGTAACGTGACCATCCCGTTACCGCTGATGAAGTCCCGCCCCCTGGACGTAACGCGTGCGGAACAATGTGATTCTGCGTGACGTCACCCGCGTCCCATGCTGACATCCGTTGGATACACTTTGACATGCTGCACATCCTCTGCACTGAGACACAGTGCTATTTTTGTAAGTTTATTTCTTGTTTTTATGATCATTAAATCCTTTTATACGGAGAGCACTAGATTTCTTTGCTTCTCATTTTATATCTGGCCTGCTGGATCTGATTGTCTGGATTACTGGCTGTGAGACTGATCAGCGCTTTAATTACTCCTTGTCTACCTGATGTGGATTCATTATAGCCTGGATGTCTGTTTTTCTCCCGGAGGGGGAACTGCTTAAGTGACCTGACTGACTAGCTCAGGGGTCCACTCGCTGAGGTGAGCTGCTAACCATTACTAGTGGTGGAGGTCGTCACACAAGTCACTATAAAGAATCTAGAAGTCACCTACTGAACACATTTTGGAGTTTTTTAGTTTATATTGTACCTCAAAGAAAGACTCTTGGACTATATCTATCCTTTGTAGTCTTCTAATCATATGTGTGTTTTTTATGTCACATATACATAACTGTCCTCAAAGTCTAAGGTAGAGATTCCCAACTGAATAAAATATAAATACTGAGAAGAGCTTGCAAGGATTTAGAGCTTCATCTACTACAGTCTAGTGTCTCACTCCTACTTCTGCATGAAGTTGACTCTTAAGCCTTGTACACACGGCCGGTTTTCTCTGCAAGAAAACTGCTGGGAGAGCTTTTTGCCGAGAAAACCGGCCGTGTGTATGGTTTCTCGTCTGGAAAACTGCCGGGTATCTCAACGAGAAAAATAGAGAACCTGATCTCTATTTTCTCGTTGGGATTCTCGTCGGCCTGTTTCCCGACGAGAAAACCGTGTGTGTGTACGAGGCTACATGCTTACCTGTCCCCAGGTAAGCCCGCGCATGCTCGATGAGACTTTGACGCATGCGCAGTAGCTTACAAGGGTAGTGTAGGGTGAAGCAAGATGGTGGCGACAGCATCGAATGTGACGAGCGCATGCTCGTCGTAGTCAATGACGTCACCGCGTTCTTGCCATTCAAAAGAACGGCGGTTCTTTTGAATGTGCGTGTGTACACAGGGCTTGGCAAGAAAAGCTTGCCAGGAATCCCATCGAGAAAACCGACTTTTTTTTTTTCGACGGGATTCTCACCCGTGTGTACAGGGCTTAAGGCCCCTTTCACACTAAGGCACTTCTAAACTGCCAGTAAAACACTGAGGATTTTTTAAGAGCTTTTCAGGTGCTTTTGAAGAGCTTTCCATTAATTTCAATGGAGAGGGGTGTTTTTTCACCGCCCTGCCAGCACACTGCCCCAGTGTGAAAGCATTCATTGATTTTAATAGCAATAGTTTTTTTGTGAGCTTTTCAAGCACTTTGTTTTAGCTTGAAAGCGCCTGAAAAGTGGCTCAGTGTGAAAGGAGTCTAAAGGTTCCTAATGCATTGTAAAGTAATATAAAATCTAACAAGGAAAGTGAAACCCACTGGTAATGGCCTGGTAGCCAGAGTATGTGGGGACTCTAGGGGGTTGATATACTAAAAGCAAATAGGCTGTTCACTTTGCAAGGAAGTTGGAATTTGCAATGGAATTTTCCCCAGAGCTTGGTAAATGTTGTGATGTTTCACTTTGCGAATAATTCCCAATCACATGCAAGAAAAAAAAAAAAAGGGGTTTTCTTGCACATGATTGGTAGTCAGTAGAACTTCATCAAGCCCTGGGGCAAATTCCCTTGTAAATTGAAACTTCCCTTGCAAAGTGAACAGCCTATTGCTTTTAGTAACTCAACCCTTATATATCTTGCTTCTATAGCCCCCAAGAGCCATACAAAACCCATTAATTAATTAAACCAACCAACCAGCATTTATCTAAAACTGAGACATCTGATTTGAATGGATTGGCTTTCTAAAAAAGAAAATAGGTAGCTTCCCTCTGTACAGTTGTGAGCTAAATGCCACATTCATACCATCAGTTTTGATAACCTTTTCACATATTTTTTATGAATTTTAATAAAACTATTTTACATAAACTGCATATTATTTTATAATAAGCAGGTGTTTTGTATCACAGCTCATACTGCATTCAAAATGTTGGCCGTGGTAAATGCATTCAGTTTATCCACACTCTGCGCTGAAGTAAAGTTAACACCAGATGCGCTATTCATATCCAAAAGTAATTTCAGACTAACACCCACACTCTCTTTGTAAAAACACTTACTGGGCTTGAGGTCCACATCAATTGGAAATTAAAATCCAGCATTCCCATGTGGCTTCTCCTCAAAATTTGGTTGATGGCAGGTCTTAGAGTTTGTTCACATTACAAATGAATTGGCTTCCTAATGCAATGTGCCTCAAGCACAAAAATACATGTGTTGCAGAGTACCACGTTATGGCGTGAATAGGTCCTTAGTCATATAAAAATAATTGAAACCTGACATCCCCTGCTTCCCTATGATTATGACCATGCTGTGCTTCTCCTCTTTGGCCACTAGATAGCAATGAGCCGATGGCAAGAACTTTCTGCAGCACTGACAGAAAACTGAAAATTTATTACCAAATACTTACCGTAATTTTCCTTTCCTGATAAACTCCATGGCAGACTACGTGTGGGTTAACCCTGCCTCCTCTCCACAGCTATATGACCCCTTACCCATAAATTTGAGCTCACCTCCACAGACAGGTGTTCCGTAACTAGCCGACTCAAATTTCAACTCTCATATTTTTAATTCATAGGTGGGAACTCCGTCTGCCATGGAGTCTATCAGGAAAGGAAAATTACGGTAAGTATATGGCAATACATTTTTCGTTTTCCTGACAGACTCCATGGCAGACTACGTGTGGGAAATAACTAGCCAATCCACATGGGAGGGTATGCTTGAACAAAAATATATTTTAATCTTTCCCATCTACTGACAGGATTTTTCGACCAAAATTAACAGAGGAAAGGGAAGCAGGCTCAATACAATAATGGGACATAAATGTATTAATAGAAGACCACAAAGCTGCCTTGCATATCACTTCAGGAGCCACGTGTCGAGCTGCTGCCCATGAGGCTCCCATGCCTCTGGTGGAATGAGCCGTCACTGCCTCTGGAGAAGCCAAGCCCTTCACCCTGTAGGCCTGTTGAATAGATTGAACGATCCAGGCTGCTATCGTTCTGGAGGAAGCCCTCTTTCCTTTGTTGCTGCCACTATGTAACAAGAACAGGTAGTTTGAGCTCCTAAAAGATGAAGTGACTCGCAAGTATTCTTTCAGAGTCTCGCCCACATCCAAGGGATGAGCATCTGCTGATTCCGGAGAATTGAAAGTAGGAAGGACTATTTCTTGATTCTTGTGAAAAACTGACAAGACTTTTGGCTTTGACCCAAGCATGGGAATAAGGACCACTCGGTACGGGAAGAAAGTCAAAAAGGGTTCTTGACATTCCAGGAAGCTTATTTCTGAAACCCTTTTGGCTGAAGTAATAGCCACTAGAAAAGCCAGTTTAACTGAGAAGTCCTTAATGGAAAGATCCTTGTTGTTGAGTGCTGAAAGAGCATCAAGGACAAGCGGAAGATCCCATTTGGGGAATCTGGGTTTCCTCTGAGGCCTGATTCTTGATGCCCCCCGAAAGAACTGTCGAACCAGGGGATAAGTTGCCCATGACGTTCCCGAAAAAGCTGATAAGGCTGAAACTTGTACTCTGAGGGAACTGATCGACAAAGGAAGATCCAAGCCTGATTGGAGAAAACTCAAAATGTCTTGAACACTAGGATTTCTAGATGATTTTCCTGCAGAAGTCGTGAAGCTGACAAACCTGGCCCAGATTCTATTGTAAGTTTTGTTTGTGTTAGGCTTTCTGGAGCTCATAAGGGTAGAGATTACCCCTGAAGCACACCCAAGAGACTCTAGCCTCTCCCTCTCAAGAACCAGACCATCAGTCTCAGTATCGCTGGACAGGGGTGCAGGGTTGCCCCCTGAGAAAGAAGGTCCGGCCTGAGAGGAAGAGGCAACGGGTCCTGGAAGCTCATTAGGTTCAGGAGAGGAAACCACGGCCTGCTCGGCCAATATGGTGCTATTGTTACCACTTCGACTGTCTCCAACTGAAGCCGCTGTAGGAATTTTAGCATGATCGGAGGTGGAGGGAAGGCATACGCCCTGTTGAAATCCCACTGACTCGTTAATGCATCTACTCCGAAAGCTTGACTGCACCGACCTCGAGTGTAGTATCTGTCGATCTTGTAATTGCAGGGGGATGCAAACAGACCCACCTCTGGATCGAATTCCAACAATAGGATCCACTTGAATGTTTGTGGATGCAGTGACCATTCGTTGTTGTCTAGATTGCTGCGTGACAGGTAGTCCGCTTGAATGTTCTGCTCCCCTGGAATGAAGACTGCTGTCAAGTTGAGCAGATTCCTCTGAGCCCAGGTCATGATGGGCTCGACCTCTTGGAGAAGGGCGGAGCTCCGAGTGCCCCCTTGCCTCTTTGCGTATGCCACCGCAGTGGTGTTGTCCATTTTGAGTAGGACCGACTTCCCTTTCAGGAGATGGGAAAATGCTTGAAGGGCACACCATGCCGCATGTAGCTCCAGAATGTTTGAACCTGGAGTGTGGAGACGGGCATCCCATTTGCCCCGATCCAGTTCTGCCCCACAATGGGCCCCCCCCAGCCCGCATTGCTGGCATCGGATGTAACAGTCACCCACTGGATGGGAGCAAGGGAGAGGCAAGTTAACAAGTTCTTGGTTTGAAGCCACCAGAGGAGACTGTTCCTCATTGACTGTGTTATCCAGATCAACTGATTGAGATCGTCCGACCTCCACTGCTGGAGGAAACCTGACTGGAAAAGACAAAGTCTCCACATCACCCATTTGACCATAGGGGATGTAGCCACCATCGTGCCGATTATCTTCAGGCACTGTGACGCCCTTAGGTGTGAGGAGTCTAGGGCTAAGGAGATTCTTTCCCGAATGATCGGTATTTTTTCTTCCGGAAGAGAGATGGTATTCTCTATTGTGTTGAATTGAGCCCCTAGATATATTAGGCACTGGGTCGGCTCTAGCTGACTCTTCTCCCGGTTTAGGAGCCATCCGAACTCCAACAGTGTAGAGATCACCTGATCTTTGTGGATCAGCAACTGCTGCTTGTCTTGGGACAGTACTAGTAAATCGTCCAGATGATACATACGCACACCCTGTATACTGATAAGGGACACAACTGCCAACAGCACCTTGGAAAAGACTCTTGGAGACGTCGTTAGCCCGAATGGAAGACAAATAAACTGTAAGTGCTCTTGTTCGACCTGGAACCGAAGATATTTGTGAAAATCTTCCGACACGGGAACATGAAAATACGCGTCCTTTAGATCTATTGAGATCAACCAGTCGCCTGGTTGAACGACTTTTTGGATAGTTGAGAGTGACTCCATCTTGAAATTCTCGTGCTTTATATATCTGTTTAGAGAGGTGAGGTCTATAACTGGGCGCCAAGAGCCGTTTTTCTTCTGTACTAGAAAGAGGGGGGAGTATACCCCCTGGAATTCCTCGTCCTTGGGCACGGGCACCACTGCTCCTTGATCTTTCAGGACATTGACATATGAAAGAAGAACTTGTTGTTTTTCCTCTGATTGAGGAAGAGAAGTTTGCATTGGTCTGCATTGAGGAATCTTGGTAAAGGACCATGTGTGGCCTGTTGAGACCATTTTGATGGTCCAATAATCTGAGATCGAGGCCACCCAGACGTGCCGGAAGAGGCGTAGGCGAGCCCCTACCCGACCCGCCTGGGCGGGGCCAATCTCAAAAGGACTTGGTTGGCTCACGCCCACCGGGCGTCTGTTTCTTGACAGACTTTTGAAAGGAAGTTTGCCCTCTATTCCAGTTCCAGATTCTCCTAAAATCCCGACCGGGTTTATAGGAGCGTGCCTCCCTCGAATGCTCTGTACTGCATCTCCGTTGAGGTCTTCTCTGGTTAAACGGGCGCCTGTCCTGTGGAAGGAAACCCAACTTTCCGCCTGTAGCTTTTGAAATGGCGTTATCAAGTTTGTTCCCAAACAATGAAGTCCCTTCAAAGGGAATTTTGCACCACGCCTGTTTGGAGGCTGGATCAGCAAGCCAGGGGCGTAACCACAATGCTCGTTTGGCCGTGACCAAAGACGACATTGATCTGGCCAGTAAACGGATGAGGTCAATTGATGCTTCTCCCAAAAAGGCGACAGCCAGTTTAAGTTCTTGCACTGCTGAACTTTGTGCCAATTCCTCCGAGACACCTTTCAGGACAGAGTCTACATTTTCCACCCAGGCCTCCATTGCTTTGGAGGTAACTGCAAGGGCTAAAGCTGGTTTGCATGCCGTTCCTTTCAGGCTATATATTCTTTTGAGGTCTTGGTCAATCTTTCGATCCAGATTATCTTTAAAAGATACAGCATCATCTAGCGGGAGGGTGACATGCTTTGCTAGGCGCATTACTGCTGCATCTACGAGGAGAGCATTTTCCAAATGCTTAACGTCCTCAGATTTAAAGGGATACAGTCTAGAGGTTTTGCTTAACATAGAAACCTTCTTATCTCCCTTGCTCCATTCTTCCTCAAACACTCCTTTCAGCTCAGAGGGAAGTGGGAAATTGGAGCGTTCTTTCCCCAGTTGCTTAAACAGTTTACTTTGTTTCTCTGGGGAGGCAGTGGTATCTTCCAACTTTAGGGTTTCCTTCACTGCCTTGATCAGAGGAGAGACTAAAGCGTAGTCAAATCCCACCGGAGAATCATCTCCCTCCATCTCGTCTTGCGAGGAATCATGGGGCTGGAATTGGCCTGGATCCTCCTGGGCCTCGTCAGCCAAGGAGCCAGACAAGGTGGTGGACTGGCTCCTCGTGTGGGGGGCAACAATTTCCTTCATAGATTGCTGTACCACACGTTTCACAAGAGACTCAAGATTTTGTTTTTCGGTCTCTTTCTCACCGACCGCTCAGGCATAACATGGGTCGCATAGCGATTTACCCTCCGGGATTCTGGTTTTACATCCCCAACAGGCTCTGTGGTCAGAGCGACTATCGCGGTGGTGGTGGCGGTGACTAGAGGAGGAATGGGAATGTCTCCTATGTCTAGAGGGGGAATGTGAACGTCCCCTATGATGATGGGTCCTAGACGTCGTGTCGCGTCTGGACCTGGAGGATGAGTGATGATGCTGATGCGGCCTGGCAAGGTCCCTGTCTTGTGACTAATGAACTGATATCACCAGGCTGTAAGAGATAATACAGACAGGGGGAGGGGGAGGAAGGTGGGCAGGATGTAACCGTTAACAACCACCAGAAAGGCACCAAAGACACCAACCCCCTACCCACTCCGCACATACCTTGTACGGGAGGGCTGGCCACATGGCGGTGAAGATGAGTTCATGACAAGGGAGACACAGAAATCCACAACTACACTACCTAGACTAAGGATAAGCAAATCAATGCAAGGAAGCACACAAAAAAGTTTTTTTTTTTTTTAAACTGTCCCTTTAAGAGACACTAAGCATTACAAACATTACATTGCAAAAGAAGTGCTTACCCCGTCCTAGTAGTATTGAGGCTCCGGGAGACTGCCGCTCTGCGCCCACAGGTTATCCCACCTGTATAGGGCTCTTCAGCGGTTTAAATAACCCGCCGGAATGACGTCACGGTCGGTCCCGCTGTGCGCATGTGCCGAGGGGACCATACCTACTGCGCCTGTGCGGCCCTCGACCCCTCCGCCGCATCGCGCATGCGCGAAAACCAAGCCTCTGTTTCACCGTGGCTCGGCGCATGCGCAGATGCGCGGCGGACTGGGAACCAGGAAGAGATATGGCGTCCTGGAGCGCAGAAGCGTTCCACATGCCGCACACACACAAGGAAATGAGACAAGGGATACAAACAACATACATAAACTTGTCTGCCATGAGATAAAAAAAGGTGAACAATATCTTCAGACCTTGCCAGCCGGGCGATTCCTGCGACATCCGATCCGGTACTCTGGGCCACGTCCCTTCCACCATAGGGGTATTTTCCAGCCCTGTAACCACTCGCCCGCTCATAGCTGGGCCCTGGGTGCACTGCATTAACAGTACCGATCAATCCAAGCAATCCACACATCCTGGACATCGCACAGAATCACATGATGAAGGTCCATGTGAGGAGGACAAAAAAGGAACACCTGTCTGTGGAGGGAGCTTAAATTTATGGGTAAGGGGTCCTATAGCTGTGGAGAGGAGGCGGGGTTAACCCACACGTAGTCTGCCATGGAGTCTGTCAGGAAAATGCTTTGTACTAGAACAGAAAATACCTTGTACTAGACATAAAAGGGCTTCCAAAACTTATGTTTTTCATCTCCCCAGAAAGAAGCCATGATTCCTTTGCCTATAACTGAAAATTTGAATTAGTTAACAATGGGACCTGATTTACCGCAGATAAGGGTTGGAACAAAAAATATTACTGCAATATGTTGGCATATGTTTAGAGTATGGTCATGCAAATATATACTGAGTTGTCATTTGAATCTGGATGTTTTTCTTTTTTAATATGGAGGAATTTACTGACCTTTATCTCTCTTAATACCTTGATTGTTTGCAAACCAGGATCGGGAGGATCCAAACACTGCAGAGACACAAAATTCTCCTCCTGAAGACTTGCTTGGGGAAATCTGAGGAGCTTGCTTGACTTTGCTAATGAAATAAAAAGACAAAAATATGGAGAATACTTTAGAAAAAAGTTGAAAAGTAAAGTAATAGAAATTAATTCGATTTTGAATGAGTTTAATGTGGTTACTTAACCCCATAACAAAAATGTAATATATTGCAGCGTACCGCTCCTTAGATGCAGTGGTTGCATTTGTTTTCAGTTTTTTAGGCCTTTTTCCTTTATTTTCACCTCATTATTTCATGATTAACACACTTCTTGTGTATGATTTTTTTTTTCCACTTTATTCTATGCGGGCAGCCATGGTTGTCACACAGCCTGGACTTTAAACATGTCAGTCTTTGTTTATCTCCATTACAACACTAATAGTTACACAAGAAAAATAAAATCTTGTGTTTTCTGTCCAGGTCATAAGAAGTGACAAGGACATTGCATTTCTTGCAAGATCAACAGGTATTTTCTGTACGTACTTATGCCTTATACACACGATAGGATTTTCCGTCGGAATAAACTCTGATTGGTTTTTCTGACGGAATTCCGTTCAAGTTGTCTTGCATACACACTGTCACACCAGATTCCGACCATCAAGAACACGGTGACGTACAACACTACGACGAGCCGATAAAAATGAAGTTCAATGCTTCCGAGCATGCGTCGACTTGATTCTGAGCATGTGTGTTTTTTTTCTCCATCGGAGTTCCATACAGACGAACAGAATTTCCGATAGAAATTTTCTCTTTCTAACTCCGTCGGAATTTCCGACGGAAAAAGTCCGATGGGGCACACACACGGTCGGAATATCCGATGAAAAAATTCCGTCTGACTTTTTTCCTCAGAAATTTTGACCGTGTGTACGCAGCATAAGAATGTTCATAGCCTGAAAAATCTAAATGAATGAAGCCACCAGCTGTAGGGACTAGTAAACAAAATGTATTACATTTTTGCTTTTGGTTTTAGTTACACTTTTAAAAAAAATGGGATAGTGCTGACATTCCCATGTGTGGAAATTAAATAAATTAATTGTTGGAGCTCTTTTAAATGCACAAGGGGAGGGGAAGGGGAAGATGAACATGACAATCTTCCCTATCCATTCACAGGGCGTCTGAATACAAGATTACAAAAAAAATGTATAAAAAAAATGTATAGAAAAGATGGAGTGTGAGTGGCTCACTCATCAGCTTTGGATGTTCTGCATTTAAATTAGCATACAGACAGAAGTAAACAAAAAGTTTCATTAGAGATGATTTATTTTCCCATAGCAAATACACCAAAAAATTTTTTTCAATGTTTGTAAAAAAAAAAAGAAAAGAAAAGAAAATAATATACCTCATGGCAACATATTTCTGGGTGCGTTATGTACACATCCCCTGCTCTGTCCATAAGCCTTTCATCTGTGGGGGATAATGTGACCAAATGTCTAAAGTGCATGCTGGGGATGTAATGTTTCTTTTTTAACAACATTGGGACTTTCTAAATAATTATAGGCTGAGCCTCCTACTCAGCAGTATGGGAGGCAGCTAGTGGAGTGATATGTTCCAGTAACTCCAGAAAAAGAAGCAGGTAATGATTTACAATAATGTTTTCTAAAATTCCTGGAGATGTATGTTAATAGCTTGGCAAGAACAGTTATTTACCTAAAAAATAATGACAAGTGAAACAGAAGGCACAAATATATGTTTGTAAAAAGAAAAGTTAACTTTCTGTAAAAAAAAAAATGCAATAGTAGTGTTAAAACTATGTTTGTTAGTTTTGTAGGGAACAGTTAAAAAATTATTGTTGAACATATTTTTACATACATTCATAAAGGTTGTCTTAACTCAGGAGACTGGATTTAAGGTATAATCCAGATGGTATAAAACACCAGACATAATCCACAAATTTAACCCTGATACTAGTCCTCTGTGTTGGCGATGTGCGGCTGCCCAGGGAACAATCCTTCATATTTGGTGGGATTGCCCTCGGATACAACCCTTTTGGAAGGAAATACATTGTCTTATATTCCACATAACATATAAACTTGATTTTACTCCTGCTCAATACTTGTTACACCACACATCCTTACCTATTTCACTTTACAAAAAAATATCTTGTTATGCATCTTATTAATGCGGCTAAACTGTGTATACCTATTCATTGGAGGGATGTTTCACCCCCATGTGTATCTGAAAGGTTAAAAAAAGTCCAAACTATTGCTGAAATGGAAGATTTAATACAACAGGCCAATGACACACCATTTAAATTCAATAAAACTTGGGCTAAATGGATACAATTTACTAATTCTTCAGAATATCGTACCCTAACCTCTTTTATTCCTTAACTTGACTTGGGGATGTTTACACTAATAGTAATCTTAATATAATTAATATTTTATTATTTGTACAATTATCCACTCTTCCCCTTATTTGAACTTATTCCCTTTTATTTATTTTAATATATACTACATCACATGAGATATTTAGATTACCTTGTTTAATTTATTTTATTTAGTTCTGTATATATTTTATGTTTCAATACATTCTATGTTTTACTTGCTCATAATATATATTTAATACACTTTATATTTATGAATATTATTCTGAACATGGAGTTTCTTTTACTATTTCTAATGCATTTTTTTATATAATGTTATTTATACCCCTTTTTTTATGTTGAAAAATTTAATAAAAACATTGAAACTAAAAAATGATTGTCTTCCTTCCAAAATAATTCCCTTCACTTCTGTCCTAGAGATTCAACAGGAAATACAATTATATCTATAGAAAGTAAAGAGATATGCCCTTTAAGATGGTTGTTATGAGAATAGGTTCATTAATCGGATAACTTCCTGTTCCCTCTTTCTGTGAAAACTCAAAATTATTGAATTTACCATTATTTTGTTTGCCACAGATAATGGTCATCAGGACCAATAGTGAGGGTGATGCAGTGGGGATGCAGACAGCAATAAAAACCAGACAAAGGTTTTAAATCTTCACTCTGACCACACTGGTCACTTTAAATCGTTTTCCCTGTTAATTTAAGGACATATGACTATTTTCTGAAATTTACTCAAAATACTGAATCAGCATAATATACTAACAACTAACATTTGCAAAAGGAGCTTAGCAACTGAAGCACCCATAATGCTTAACACATACTGTACATACTGTATGTATTATTTAACACACACATATGTATGTGGTTGTGCTGCCAGTCCCTATTTTATTACAGTTTCCATTTAGACAACATAAACAATTACTGAATTCATAGGACTAGGTAGCAACCTTTCTCTCATTAAACCATTCATGAAGGCCTGTGGTTTGTACCACACTATACTAAACCTATAGGCTGCACTGTAAATCCTATAGTGATAAAAATCCATTTCGTCTTCTGCTACACTAAAACACTATACAATATTGATTGTTGTAGACCTGGAGTGGCTGAATAGCTGCCGCCTACAAAGATGTGATTTGTAAAAGTAATGTGCTATGGTAATCTCTTAAGGGCTACACTAACCTGTTTTGGCATCAGATCAACATAATACTTGGTCTGGAATAACCAGGAATGTTTACAAGAAAGGATATAAAAGCATTATGAATCATCACACAATGATGCTTAGGTGTTTCATGTAATCAATCATTGTTACATGCTCATGTGTCAGCCCGGTGTTGGGACACACCACCGCATTAAGAGGGTAGATGGGATCATAAAACGCATTTCATTTTGGAATGTTTCCATTGGAACACTATATTAAATTATGAATTCCTTGGTCTTTTCTTTCCAATTCAAGGTAATGGATATGTAATTTAGAAAGTGGAGATTTAAGTGTGTGTCATGAAGTGGAATTAGTCATTTCTGAGGAACAACTGAATGGCACTTTTTCATCCCAATAAAATGTGCCTTTGGTTAGGCACTGTTCTGTAAATATCTTTAGTTTTAAATAAAATAAAAAAAGTATAGTAAAACATATTCTCTATCCCAACAAATGAATTCATTCGTATGTGATATTATTATGCAGAACCTCCTCCAATTCGGAAACCAAAGACATTAACATTGTTAAAAATAATAGTTATGTAATGGGCAGATAAAGAACAATTTTTGATTTCCCTACTGTATTAAGCAAACAAGTCACTACTATTTATCTTTAATCCGGTCTTTAATATATGCTACATTGATAAAAAAATCATTGATTAATAATGACCACCAGGGGACATTCAGCTAAGGCTAAAAGCTGGGCAGAGCAGCAGAGACACAAGGATTTACTAACGGCAAACAGACTGTGCAGTTGCACTCAGCAAGTGCAGTTACTCCAGAACTTCGTAAACTAGGTGAAGCTTCACTTTGCAAAGAATATTGAATCACGTGCAAGGAAAAAAATAATGCATTTTTGCTTGCACATGATTGGATGATTAATGTCAACATACAGTAGTTACATATTGTGACAGCAGGAAGGTAAAGTCACCTGGTTGCATCCAGGGGGGTAGATATATTTCGCCCAGATTCAGGCTTTACGCCGATTTATACAGCTAGGTGGAGAGTTGTATAAGCCCAGCTGAGACTAGTGGGCTCATTGATGACTCATACCTCTAGGGAGAGGGCTGGGCGTCGTGCAGACAGGGAGTTGATGAGGCCAGCTGAAGCTTGTCAGCTCATTTAGGCCTCTATAAAAAACTCCCAGATTCATTAGATGTTAGCTCATGCCTGGAAGCAGACCTGTGTGGACTGTCTAGGGAGAGTGAACCCCTGTGCGGTGAGAGAAAGCCTGTGTGGCTATATTTTGCTTGGACATTTAAAACCAGGGACTAGGACAGCACTAGGCTGATCCCAGTTGTTAGTTAGGAAACCTGTATGTTTAGTCAGAGGTCAAGTTGACCAGGATTTATTTTGTTTGTTTCTTTTGCTTTGCTGTGTTTTTGTCACTGTAAATAGAAAATAAACGGCACCTTTTTGATTTTGAAAACCACAACCTCCGTCTGCTGGGCCTGTTTTTGTGTGGGGAGCCCATCCCGGGGGTCACACACACCCGCTGCCGAGCTAACCCCCTCACAGTTGGTGGAGAATGCGGGCAGTTTTTTTTTAAGCCAGCATGGAGGAGATACTGAAACAGCTGGCTCTAGCAAATGCCAATCAACAGCAGACAAATGCAGGTTTGCAAAAGAGCCTTGCAGCTCATCAACAGAGCCTTGCAGCCCAGCAGCAAGCTCACCAACAGAGTCTGGAAGCTCAGCAACAAGCCCAGCAACGATCTGAGGCCCGCTTCATAGACCTATTACAGAAGCAAGAGCAGAGACTACAACAAATGGAAGCAGTAATGCAGCAACGTCCGCAGACCAGTGAGGAAAGCCGTCCCACTAATACCGCGTCCTTTGGGGTGAGTCGTTTATTGACAAAAATGACTGGAGAGGATGATCCAGAGGTATTTTTGACCACGTTTGAAAGGACTGCTGAAAGAGAAAAGTGGCCTGAGGAGCAGTGGGCTGGACTGGTGGCTCCTCTGTTAACGGGTGAATCGCAGAAAGCTTACTATGACCTAGAGCCTGACCAAGCAAAAGACTATGTGATGCTAAAAGCTGAAATATTGGCAAGGCTGGGTGTCACCCTGGCTGTCCGGGCTCAGCGTGTGCATAACTGGACTTTCCAGCTTGGAAAACCCCCCAGGTCTCAAATGTATGATCTCATTCACCTGAGCAGAAAGTGGCTACAGCCAGAGACTTTGTCCGCACCAAAGATTGTGGAACGTGTTGTAATGGATCGGTTTTTGAGAGCTCTTCCTACTGCCATCCAAAAGTGGGTAAGCCATGGAGACCCAGAGACGGCCGATGGTCTTGTGGATCGTGTGGAGAAATACTTGGCTACAGAGAACCTGACGGCCTCTTCCAGAGACACTCGGACTTTCCACCCTAAGACCAGACCATCCCCAGGGGCGGATAAGATGATTCCAAGGGGTAAGGGTGGAGAGAGTGAGAGGGTGGGAGCTCTACCCCAAGTTTGGCGAGAACAGCCTGGGAAATCAGCGGCTCAAGAGGCGGCAAGAAGGATCATTTGCTACCGCTGCCGGCAAGCGGGACATATTGCAGCAAATTGCCCGGTTTTGGAGGAACCCATGCAGTGTGACTTTCTGACGGGCAGACGTCAGTCGCTGTGTGCGACAGTCGCATGCACTGCCATTCGGGGAACTGAGAAACATTTATGCAAAATGTGTATTAATGGTAGAAATGTTGTGGTATTGCTGGATTCAGGTAGCCTTGTGACCCTGATAAAGGCTGAATTAGTTAAAACAGAGGTCTCTGGGAATAGCAAGGTAGCTGTTATTTGTGTGCATGGGGACACCCGAGAGTATCCAGTGACTACAGTGTGTTTCGAGACCCCCAAAGGTACCCTTTCTCATCCAGTGGGCTTAGTGTCTCAGTTACCGCATGACGCCATTGTGGGAAGGGATTTTCCGAAGTTCTGGGAACTGTGGGATGATCCTGAGCCCCCCACTGGTGCCCCTATGTACCAGGAATATGATAGCCAGAACTCCTCTGAGAGTGGTGAGGACTCTCCCGAATTTCCCTTGTCAGTATTGGCAGGGGAGACTCAAGAAACTGGAGAGGAGCCCACCTCCTCAGACGAAAACCTACCGTCTGTGGAGTTTTCTGATCTTGAGGTTCACAGGGAAAACTTTGCCACAGAACAGTTGAAAGACCCCGCCCTAATAAAGGCACGGGAAAACGTAGTGAAAATAGATGGCGAGTTAGTGAACCCAGATAATACCTGCACTTACCCATACTTCAGCGTAGAGAAGGACCTACTGTATCGGGTGGCAAAAAGGGCAGAAGAAACCGTTGAGCAGCTTGTGGTGCCCAAACCTTACAGGAAGTTGGTGTTGGAGTTGGCCCATGGGCACATTCTTGGAGGTCATCTGGGGACAGAGAAAACCCGAGAGAGGGTATTACAGAGATTCTATTGGCCTGGGGTGATGAAGGACATAGAAAATTATTGTTCCTCCTGCCCTGTGTGTCAGAGGTCGGCCCCGATGCCACACTTCCGTAGCCCGCTGGTCCCTCTACCCATCATTGAGGTCCCGTTTGAGAGAATCGCAATGGATTTGGTAGGTCCTATAATCAAGTCCGCTAGGGGGCACCAGTACATATTGGTTATAATGGACTATGCCACCCGTTATCCAGAAGCGATCCCTCTCAGAAATACCTCGGCCAAAACCATAGCCAAAGAGCTATCTCTTGTTTTTAGCCGGGTGGGTATTTGTAAAGAACTGCTTACGGACCAAGGTACACCCTTTATGTCCCGGGTTATGAAGGAGCTGTGTAAATTGTTCAAAGTGACGCAATTACGTACATCTGTGTATCACCCCCAAACCGATGGGCTGGTTGAAAGATTCAACAAAACCCTAAAACAAATGTTGAAGAAAGTGGTGGATAGGGATGGAAAGGATTGGGACTGTCTACTTCCTTATTTGATGTTTGCTATTAGGGAGGTGCCCCAATCCTCTACGGGATTCTCCCCCTTTGAGTTACTGTATGGGAGACACCCAAGAGGGCTGTTGGATATTGCCAAGGAAACTTGGGAAAGTGAGAGTTCTCCCCACAGGAGTGTGATTGAGCATGTCGCCCTGATGCAAGATCGAATTGCACAGGTAATGCCCATCGTGAAGGAACATTTGGCCCAAGCGCAGTTGGCACAGCAGAGAGTGTACAACCGTGGAGCCAAGACCCGTACCTTTTCCCCGGGGGATAGGATATTGGTACTTGTCCCTACGGTTGAAAGTAAATTCCTTGCCAAATGGCAAGGCCCCTACGAGATAATGGAAAAAGTGAGCGAAGTGAATTACAAGGTCAGACAACCAGGAAGGCGAAAGCCCGAACAGATCTATCACGTTAATCTGTTGAAAGCCTGGAGGGATAGAGAGTCCCTAGTCGCAGACACTTGGTCACCAGCTCAAACTGGTTGCGTGATTCCTGAGGTTGGAATCGCAGCCACCTTGTCACAACCCCAACAACAGGAGGTTAAGGAGTTTGTGCTTCGCAACAAGGAGGTATTCTCTGAGCTGCCGGGACAAACATCTGGGGTAGAGCATGACATTATTACCCCGCCCGGTGAAAGGGTGAAGTTAAAACCCTATCGGATCCCAGAGGCCCGACGGGAGGCAATACGGGAGGAAGTACAGAAAATGCTGAACTTAGGGGTGATAGAGGAGTCCCAAAGTGATTGGTCTAGTCCCATTGTGTTGGTGCCTAAACCGGATGGGAGCTGGCGATTTTGTAACGATTTTCGTCAGTTGAACAAAGTTACAAAATTTGACACCTACCCCATGCCACGTATAGATGAGTTGATCGACCGGCTGGGAACAGCCTGATACATGACGACTCTTGACCTCACAAAAGGGTATTGGCAAATCCCCCTGGCCAAGTCGGCCAAAGAGAAAACCGCATTTGTAACCCCAGACGGGGCGTTCCAATATAAAAGAATGCCGTTCGGGTTACAGAATGCGCCGGCCACATTCCAGCGGAAAATGGACCAGATGCTGAGGCCCCATCGGAAGTATGCTGCGGCTTACCTGGATGACGTAATTGTCCATAGCACAGATTGGGCCTCACATCTGCCAAAAGTGCAAGCAGTCCTGGACTCTGTTCGGGAAGCAGGGTTTACGGCTAACCCCAAGAAGTGTACCATTGGGCAGGAGGAGGCCAAATATCTTGGGTACACCATTGGGAGGGGAGTAATAAAACCCCAACTCAACAAAGTCGAGGCCATCCAGAGTTGGCCACGTCCCAACAGCAAGAAGCAGGTACGAGCCTTTCTGGGAATCGCTGGGTATTATCGGCGATTCATTCCCCACTTTGCTTCTAAGGCTGTGCCCCTAACCAACCTGACGAAGGGGAAAGGGTCGGTCATGATTAAATGGACCCCCGAGGCTGAGGCAGCATTCCAATTCTTGAAACAAGCCTTATGTAGCCAGCCAGTGTTGTACTCACCCGACTTCTCTAAAGACTTTGTCGTACAAAGTGATGCGTCAGATGTGGGGTTAGGAGCAGTATTGTCCCAGGTCTGGAACGGGGAAGAGCACCCAGTCATTTACCTCAGCAGGAAGTTGAAGTCCCATGAGGTAAATTACGCCACCGTTGAAAAGGAGTGTTTAGCGGTGAAGTGGGCTCTAGATTCCCTTCGGTACTACCTGCTAGGTAGGCACTTTGACATGGTTACGGATCACGCTCCGTTAAAGTGGATGGCTCAAAACAAGGAGACAAATAGAAGAGTGAATAGGTGGTTCCTGGCCCTACAGGAATTCAACTTCACAGTAAAGCATCGCCCTGGCGTTCAAATGGGGAATGTGGATGCTTTGTCTCGAGTACATGAATGCCTGATTGCTGGTGTTCCAACCCCGAGGTTAAAACAAGAGGGGGGGGTATGTGACAGCAGGAAGGTAAAGTCACCTGGTTGCATCCAGGGGGGTAGATATATTTCGCCCAGATTCAGGCTTTACGCCGATTTATACAGCTAGGTGGAGAGTTGTATAAGCCCAGCTGAGACTAGTGGGCTCATTGATGACTCATACCTCTAGGGAGAGGGCTGGGCGTCGTGCAGACAGGGAGTTGATGAGGCCAGCTGAAGCTTGTCAGCTCATTTAGGCCTCTATAAAAAACTCCCAGATTCATTAGATGTTAGCTCATGCCTGGAAGCAGACCTGTGTGGACTGTCTAGGGAGAGTGAACCCCTGTGCGGTGAGAGAAAGCCTGTGTGGCTATATTTTGCTTGGACATTTAAAACCAGGGACTAGGACAGCACTAGGCTGATCCCAGTTGTTAGTTAGGAAACCTGTATGTTTAGTCAGAGGTCAAGTTGACCAGGATTTATTTTGTTTGTTTCTTTTGCTTTGCTGTGTTTTTGTCACTGTAAATAGAAAATAAACGGCACCTTTTTGATTTTGAAAACCACAACCTCCGTCTGCTGGGCCTGTTTTTGTGTGGGGAGCCCATCCCGGGGGTCACACACACCCGCTGCCGAGCTAACCCCCTCACAATATACATAGTATATAGTAGGTAAGGTTGACAAAAGACACAAGTCCAACCTATGTGTGTGATTATATGTCAGTATTACAATATATACTGTGTATCCCTGTATGTTGTGGTCATTCAGGTGCTTATCTAATAGTCTTTTGAAACTATTGATGCCCCCCTGCTAAAACCATCGTCTGTGGAAGGGAATTCCACATCCTTGCCGCTCTTACAGAAAATAATCCTCTACATAGTTTAAGATTAAACCACTTTTTCTTCTAATTTTAATGAGTGGCCACTTGTCTTATTAAACTCCCTTCCGCTAAAAAGTTTTATCCCTATTGTGGGGTCACAAGTATGGTATTTGTAAATTGAAATCATATCCCCTCTCAAGCGTCTTATCTCCAGAGAGAATAAGTTTCATGCTCGTAACCTTTCCTCATAACCAATATCCTCCAGACCCTTTATTAGCTTTGTTGCCCTTCTTTGTACACGCTCCATTTCCAGTACATACTTCCAGAACTGGACAGCATACTTCAGGTGAGGCTGGACCAGAGTCTTGTAAAGTGTAAGAATTATCGCTTTCTCCCTGGAGTCAATCCCCTTTTTAATGCATGCCGATATTCTGTTTGCTTTGTTAGCAGCAGCTTAGCATTGCATGCCATTGCTGAGGCTATCATTTACTAGGATCCCCAGGTTATTTTCCATCCTAAATTCCCCCAGAGGTTCACCCCCCAGTGAATAGATTGCATTCATATTTTTGCCACCCAAATGCATTATTTTACATTTTTCTACATTAAACCTCATTTGCCATGTAGTTGCCCACCCCATTAATTTGTTCAGATCTTCTTTCAAGGTTTCCATATCCTGCGGAGAAGTTATTGCCCTGCTTAGCTTAGTGTCGTCCGCAAATACAGAGATTGAACTGTTTACCCCATCCGCCAGGTCGTTTATGAACAAATTATACAGAATTGGTCCCAGCACAGAACCCTAGGGACCCCACTTCCCAACCCTGACCATTCCGAGTATTCCCCATTTATCACCACCCTCTGAACTCGCCCTTGTAGCCAGTTTTCAATCCATATACTCACCCTATGGTCCATGCCAACAGACCTTATTTTGTACAGTAAACGTTTATGGGGAACCTTTTTAAATATTGGTGCTACTGTACATTGGCTTTTCTCCAATCAGCTGGTACCATTCCAGTCAGTAGACTGTCAGTAAAAATTATGAACAATGGTGTGGCAATTACTTAGCGGATTTCCCCAAGTACCCTCGGGTGCAAGCCATCTGGTCCCAGTGATTTATTAATGTTAAGTTTCCCAAGTCTATTTCTAATTCTGACCTCTGTTAGCCAAGAGGGTGCTTCCCGTGATGTGTCATGAGGACAAACCCTGCAGTTTTGGCTACTCCCCATCCTTTGTAACCAGATGTCCTTCCTCATCATTTCTGCTCATTTACTAAGCTCTAGAGCAACTTCTCTTCCAGAGTGCAAATTCACTTTGCAAAGTGCACAGTCTATTTGCATTTAGTAAACCAACCCCACAGTGTGTAGGCCAGAAGACGTACAAAAAAAAAAAAAAAAAAGTACAGGAGGTATGTACAAAAAGAACCCGTGAAGAGAAAATGCACACCATGGTAATTTAATGCAGAGCTTCATATGATTTGCTGCATTAGAATTTTAAGTTAAAATTAATACTAAAACCAAATAAGTGTTGGTTGTGTGATAGGCAGTGCTAAAGCCCAGATCTGAGCACAGCAAAAACACAGTTATGTGGTATATGTTACTTATGACAAGGAAACCATCTGGAGTATCTGCAAGTTCCATATAAAAATGTACCTTCATAAACATATCAAAATTGTCCACTAGCCCCACTTTGATTAGCTTGCACCTTTATTGTTGATGGCCCAGTCATTTACAAACCTCCTTGGGTTTTAGAACTACAGGGATTGGTGTCATGTCCTTTGCATGAGAAAATGTAAACAGATCTGTGTGCTGCAAATGTGTATCTGCCCCCAGCAACATAGAGAGGCAGTCCCAAATGACACAGCTAAAGTGTGTTGCTGCCCAAATCAACTCATTTTCATTTCCCACCATATTACTCCTGACAAATGGCAGGGTATGTACACTGAAGCAGTTGCCCATGTCATTGGATTGTAGCAGCCACCATTACTACTGCACAAAAAAAATACTATTTATATAGCATCTAGAGTTGAACTACATACCGTATTTATCGGCGTATAACACGCACCGGCGTATAACACGCACCCCAAGTTTAGGAGGGAATTTTAAGGAAAAAAAACTTTTAGGAGGGAAATTCAAGGAAAAAAAACTTACATTTAAATGCAGCATGCAGCCTTGCCCAGTGTCCATCTGCAGCCGTGCCCAGTGTCCATCTGTCCATCTGCAGCCTTGCCCAGTGTCCATCTGTCCATCTGCAGCCTTGCCCAGTGTCCATCTGCAGCCGTGCCCAGTGTCCATCTGTCCATCTGCAGCCTTGCCCAGTGTCCATCTGCAGCCGTGCCCAGTGTCCATCTGTCCATCTGCAGCCGTGCCCAGTGTTCATCTGTCCATCTGCAGCCGTGCCCAGTGTTCATCTGTCCATCTGCAGCCTTGCCCAGTGTTCATCTGTCCATCTGCAGCCTTGCCCAGTGTTCATCTGTCCATCTGCAGCCTTGCCCAGTGCCTTTGCGATCGTGTCAGTCCCGGCGGTTTTTAAAATTTGGCGCCGATTTCTGTGGAGAGGAGCGAGCGGGGCCGAGTGTACTTCGGCTGGACTCGGCTCCTCTCGCAGTTTCGCCCATCTCCACTGACTGCGCCGCTGACTGAGAAAGCCGAGTGTACTTCGGCTAGACTCGGCTCTGCTCACAGTCACAGGCAGGACTGCGAGAGGAGCCGAGACTAGGCGAAGTACACTCGGCTTTCTCTATGTCAGCGGCGCAGTCAGAGATGGGCGGGACTGCGAGAGGAGCCGAGTAAAGCCGATTGTACTTCGGCTTCGGCTCCGCTCGCTCCTCTCGCTCGTTTTCAGCAGGGGAATTCGACGGAGTATCGGCGTATAACACGCACCCATGATTTTCCCCTGATTTTAAGGGGAAAAAAGTGCGTGTTATACGCCGATAAATACGGTATTTACCACCACGTCTCTAAAAATGAAAAAGTAAATTAGAACTCACCAGTTGCCCTCCAGCACTAACCATATAACCAATTTCTATTTGATTTGTACTTGGCCTAAATGTAGTCTTCTAAGATTCACAACTGAATTGTTTATATATTCGTATTAAGAATTTATATAGAAGAATCTCCAGATACATATAGAACTATTGTTTTTCCAAAGAGCACCATAGAAGCTGTGCTGTTTAAGCTCTCCGACTTACTCTGCACAGAAATTGTCCAGCTAGAGGCACAACAATCAGAGCACCAGTAGACCAAGAGTGACCATCACTGGGGCAGGTTAACTAGGCAGTTAACCATTTACATACACACACGGTAGCCACCACCACATGTTTTAACTTAAACACACATTGTTCACAACATCTGCTATTGCAGTCCTGACCTTCAAAAAATGCCTATATCATTTGCTTCTACACCCAGATAGGAATGTAACAAAGTTTACCCCATGGTAGCTCTTTACAGTGACAATGTTGTTTAATTTCTAAATACAGCATTCAGAGATTCAGCTAAAAGATATTTAAAGAAGTTTTGAGTTGCTAAAAAATGAAACATACAGTGCCTTAAAAAAGTATTCATACCCCTTGAAATTTACCACATTTTGTCACGTTACAACCAAAAACATAAATGTATTTCATTGGGATTTTATGTGATAGACCAACACAAAGTGGCACATAATTGTGAAGTGGAAAGGAAATGATAAATGGTTTTCAAATTGTTTTACAAAAAAATATCTAAAAAAAATGGTGGCGTGCATTTGTATTCAGCCACCTTTACTCTGATACCTCTAACTAAAATCTAGTGGAACCAATGCCTTCAGAAGTCACCTAATTAGTAAATAGAGTCCCCCTGTGTGTAATTTAAACTCAGTATAAATACAGCTGTTCTATGAAGCCATCAGAGGTTAGAGAACCTTAGTGAACAAACAGCACCATGAATGCCAAGGAACACACAATTGTGGAGAAGTTTAAAGCAGGGTTAGGTTATAAAAAATATCCCAAGCTTTGAACATCTCACAGAACACTGTTCAATTCACCATCCAAAAATGGAAAGAGTATGGCAAAACAACAAACCTACCAAGACATGGCCGTCCACCTAAACTGACAGGCCGGGCAAGGAGTGCATTAATCAGAGAATCACTCAAGAGGTCCATGGTAACTCTGGAGGAGCTGCAAAGATCCATAGCTCAGGTGGGAGAATCTGTCCACGGGACAACCATTAGTCGTGCACTCCACAAATCTGACCTTTATGGAAGAGTGGCAAGGAGAAAGCCATTGTTGAAAGAAAGCCATAAGAAGTTTAATTTGCTGTTTGCGAGAAGCCATGTGGGGGACACAGCAAATATGTGGAAGAAGGTGCTCTGGTCAGATGAGCCCAAACTGAACTTTTTAGCCTAAAAGCAAAATGCTATGTCTGGCAGAAAACTAACACTGCACATCACCCTAAAATACACCATGAAACATGGTGGTGGCAGCATTATGTTGTGGGGATGCTTTTCTTCAGCAGGGACAGGAAAGTTGGTCAGAGTTGATGGGACGATGGATGGAGCCAAATACAGGACAATCTTAGAAGAAAACCTGTTATAGTCTGCAAAAGATTTGAGACTGGGGCGGAGGTTCACCTTCCAGCAGGGCAGTGGCCCTAAACATACAGCAAGAGATTCAATGGAATGGTTTAGATCAGGGGTAGGCAACCTCGGACCTCCAGCTGTTTTGAAACTACAAGTCCCATGAGACATTGCAAGACCCTGACAATCACAGGCATGACTCCTAGAGGCAGAGGCATGATGGGATTTGTAGTTTCACCACAGCTGGAGGGACAAGGTTGCCTACCCCTGGTTTAGATCAAAGAATATTCATGTGTTAGGATGGCCAAATCAAAGTCCAGACCTAAATCCAATTGAGAATCTGTGGCAAGACTTGAAAATTGCTGTTCACAGACACTCTTCATCCAATTTGACAGAGCTTGAGCTATTCTGCAAAGACAAATGGGCAAAAATGTCACTCTCTAGATGTGCAAAGTTGGCAGAGACATCCCCAAAAAGACTTGCAGCTGTAATTGCAGCGAAAGGCGGTTCTATAAAGTATTGACTCAGGAGGGCTGAATACAAATGCACACCACACTTTTCACATATTTATTTATTTAAAAAAAAACATTGAAAACCATGTATCATTTTCCTTCCACTTCACAATTATGTGCCACTTTGTGTTGGTCTATCACATAAATAGAGCTTTCTTTTGGTGGTATCTGATCACCTCTGTGGTTTTTATTCTTTGCGCTCAAAAAAAAAAAAAAAAGAAAATTTTGAAAAATTCAAAAAACAATATTTTTTACATTCTGCTATGATACATATAAAAAAAAGAAACAAATGTATTCATCAGTTTAGGCCAGTACGTATTCTTCTACATACTTTTGGTAAAACAAAAAAATTGATTGGTTTGTATAAAAGTTATAGTGTCTACAAACTATGGGATAGATTTATGGACTTTAATTTCTTTTTATTGATTTTACTGGTAATGGCGGCGATCTGCGACATTGCGGCAGACAAATCTGAACCCAAGTGACACTTTTTGGGGACCAGTGATATTACAGTGATCAGTGCTAAAAAAAAACAAAAACGCAATGATCAGTATATAAATGACACTGGCAGGGAAGGGGTTAACACTAGGGGGCGATCAAGGGGTTAACTGTGTTCCCTGGGTGTGTTCTAACTGTGTGGGGGATGGGCTTACTGGGACAACACAGAGATTGCTGTTCCTGATCACTAGGAACAGCAGATCTCAGTATTGTCCCCTGTCAGAACGGGGATCCACCCTGTTTATATAGGCAGATCCCCATTCTGCCTCTCTGTACCGCGATCGCTGGTGGCCGGCATACATCAAGGCTGCCAGACCCACAGGCACGCTCCCTCCATGTGCCCACTGTATCTCATGCTCGGACCGACGTACAGGCACGTCGGTTCGCGCAGCCAGGCCGCCCTTGCCGCAGTATATGTGTGGTGGGCGGCCTGGAAGTGGTTAATGAAGAAAAGAAAAACAGTGCAGAGAATATTTACAGAAATATATATTGCATAGCAGACAAAAGCAACAGCAAAATAAAAAGGTTCAAAAGTAAAAAAGTACTTGGCGAAGGGTCCTATACACTGATGTTATTGCCGCTGAAACCTCGTAGCAGAAGCGGTGTGTTTCTTTTGCATTTTTATTCAAAGTTTTATGGCCTTTTTTTGTACATGTACTCCCATTTTATCAAATAAATACTACACCATATTATCTACATTCTTGGCTCCTGGTGAGCTTTTTTATACAGTTTAACCCCACTGAAAGGGTACGCCGATTCCCTGCTGTTCACTGCTTCACCTTCATTGATGCAAGAGCTGGCTGAGATCGACCTCTGTCCATGTGTTTTATAACACAAGGCTCATCTTTATTCATCTTTTGGTGAGTGCATTATATACTGGTGGAGGGATATGATAGTGGAGAACCTGTAGACCTTATTTTTGGTGGAATGTCCTCTGCATGAGTTGCTAGCTTCCAGTCTGATACACATTGTGACACTTTACAGTTCCTCTGAATAGAGACACTTTAATAGACTCAATAATTTGTTATCACCATGCACTTTGTCTTATCATGAATTGTGAGATACTGTACAGTACAGTCTAATGAGCAGGGCCCTCTGATTTCTCCTCTATTGAATTGTAATGTAACTGTACTGCCTGCCCTCATGTTGTAAAGCACTGCACAAATTGTTGGCGCTATATAAATCCTGTATAATAGTAATAATGATGATGATGATGATGATATTATTATGCTCAGAGCCGCCATCAGGAGTTTTGGGGCCCCTTACACAGCTTCAGGTATGGACCCCCTGGAGCAGGGGAGAACTGGGGAGGGGGGGTGCTGCCGCCGCAAATTGAGAACCGGGGGGGCTGCTGCGAATTGAGAAGCGGGGGAGGTGCTGCCGCCGCAAATTGTTGAGGTCGGGGGGGCTTTGGGTGCTGACGAACAAAAAAACCCCAAAAGAACAAAAAAAAAGGGGGGGTTGCCATCCGGGGCCCTGGGGACCTCCGGGCCCCTTACAAATATTTTTTTTTAAAAGTAAAAAAAAAAAAGAGGGGGTTGCCATCTGGGCCCCTTACAGGTATACTGCCTGTACCCCCCTGATGGCCGCCCTGATTATGCTCACCCAACACACACTTAATGCCAGTTATCCTGGGTACAGCTATATTTCCATATAATAAGGTTTCACAATCAGACAACCAACATATTAGTTAACACAATGAAATATATGTATTGCTCTCTAAACCCTAGCTAGTGGAGCTTTATGATATTTTTACTTTTTGTCAAATTTGTTTTAGGCTGGGCTGTATTTCATCAAATCTGTCACCTTTCATTAATGCCTAACACCAACATGAAATTAAAATCAAATTGTTTTTGTTACAGACGTGTTACATTATTCTGGAGAAAATAAAGGTTGCATTGTATTCTGTACTATTCCCTCAACCCCTCCACACAGTATGGGGTCCGTTTGACCTCACTATTGCCACAGAAGCTGCTGATTATCAGTCTCTTGTTTTCTGAGTAAAAATAATACTGCAAAATAACGGCCACTGCCACTGCCACTGGCCAATGTATTAACCATTCTAATTATAAAGCAACCAACATGGAACTCAGGTATCAACAATCCAGCCAGGCCACACATGACAGCATATACAAATCGATAACCTACACTGTCAAGCACCATGCCTCTAACATGGGACATAAACCACTGCATGAAACCTATCTTTACATCATGCAATCTTCAGTTGACCAAATTCTTCTTTTGTGCAATGACAGCCTGAGGAAAATACCTTTATTATAAAAGAAAAAGGACACCAACCTATACCTTCTTGCATGTAAAAAATAAATATCTAATAATCCATTAAACATTTTACTCATGACAAATATGACATGTATGCATCAAATTCTTAGCCAGATTAGACATAGAAGTGTGACATAAAACTACTCTTATGCCGCGTACAGACGATCGGACATTCCGACAACAAAACCGTGGATTTTTTTCTGACGGATGTTGGCTCAAACTTGTCTTGCTTACACACGGTCACACAAATGTTGTCGGAAATTCCGATCGCCAAGAACGCGGTCACGTACAACATGTACGATGACACTATAAAAGGGAAGTTCAATACCAAGTGTGCCATCCTTTGGGCTCCTTCTGCTAATCTCTTGTTAGTAGAAGTTTGGTGGGAGACGATTCGCGCTTTTCAGTCCGTTACTGGTCTTCAGTTTATCAGAACTCTGTGTGAATATTAGCAGCAAAACAACTTCATATATTCTAGCATTATAAAGAAGAAGAGAATGCCCTGTATTAAAAGATTAAAAAATTTGCAGAGCGACGCTGGTTTTACCAGACCAAGCGCTTCTGTCTCGTAGTTGATTAAGAGCATGCGTGGAATTTTGTGCGTCGGAATTGTCTACACGCTCGGAATTTACGAGAACGGATTTTGTTGTCGGAAAATTTGAGATCCAGCGCTCAATTTCAACAGCAAATGTCCGATGGAGCCTACACACGGTCGGGATTTCCGACAACAAGCTCCCATCGAACATTTGTTGTCGGAAATTCCAAGCGTGTGTACGCGGCATTAAAATTAATGTTAATATATCTTCAAAGTGGAATTAAACTCCACCATATTTTTCTTAATAAATGGGCCTCCACGCGCTTTATGCCACAATATGCTAGTACAGTAGGTGACCGCGAGATTGTGCATAAAACCGGCTCTGCATCTGCGATATTGACCCTCTGCGAGCCCCGTCGACATGACGCTGCATCTTGTGGGGGCGGCAATCGAGAGAAGTACAGCCTCGCAGTGCCGAGCACCAGCGCAATGGCATCGCGCTGGACATACAATCTCGCGGTCACTTACTGTATGCTCTGCATATTAGTACCTTGTGGCAGACTTACCTGTCAAATGATGCCCTCCAGTGATGCACTGTCAGCGCTACCGCTGGTCATGAGCACTTCATCTCCTCCCAGTCTTCCTTGTTTGGCCACTTGAATGGCCGGGTCATGATAATGTCACTCCCAAGCACGCGCACAGGTTTCACATCATTACAGCACAAAGTGGTGCCGTAAATGTGTGTTGGGCTGTACACACACAGCTCAGTGTACATTGCAACTGACAGGCATGGAGAAGCATTTTTGACAGAAGAGACCAATAGGGCCAGTGTTTTTTTGCATTCATAATGGTTACTTTGCTCTTTATATGTGGGCACGACCAGAAGATATGCAGGAACATGTCAGGTTCTTGTTGGCTCCCAGTGGTTTTTAAATATTTGAGTTAAATTCTGCTTTAACAATAGTTTTCCCTCTGTTTTCAAATAATTAATATAATCATCAATACACTAATATATAAAGAATATTACTAATAAATAGGAACCACTGCATTTAGATATCACACATTCCAGCAGGCCAAATGGTTTCATTGTGGAAGGAAAGGATACCAAGATATCAGTCTTTATACAAAAAAGCTATTTGAGTTAACAGAAGTACATAATGTTTAATAAATCCTGTTTAATGATGTTAAAAAATTCCTTATGCAAGGGGAAAACTTTATTTCCAGAATGCTGTCTGTTCTTATGGGAGGGGGATGGCCTTGAAAAAAATAAGTTGACAGCAGCGTTGTTCGCTCCTCCCTGCTTTGGGTGCCACCTTACTAAGTCATGTGCTATGGGGGCATCTGTGCAGATTCTGGAATCTGAAAGCAAAGACTTGACCATCTCCATTCATCTGGTGGTATACATGGAGTGTTGTCAAACTAGTTCTGCTGCAGGAGACTAAGGGAAGGTAAAACTTAAAAACTCTGAAGCAGAGATGTTGTCACTAAGCTGGCAGTAGCTACAGGCCACCAAAATCAAGTCGTAAAGTAAATAATTGTTTTGGTTTGACTAACCCTTTAAAAATGACAATGTTGTTGAACTGTTTGGCCTTCTTCTTTCAGGTCCTAAGATTTGTATTAACTTAAAAAAAAAAAAAAAATTGTAACATACATGTGATAACTACACAATTTCTAGTTAGTATGACTGTTTATGTTCTATATTACAAGCTTAAAGGGCAGTTGTGATCCACCAATGACCTACTATGCTTTACTTCCCCTCAAACTGTCAACACTTTGTAAATTTCACCCAAAGCTAAAATCAATAGAGAAGTTCGGCATCACATCTAAAAATAACATCAAGGAATGCAATGGGTCAGTTTCAAGACTTTCAGCAGATGTGAAGATTTACATACTGTTGCTGATGAAAAATAAATGTATGCTCATGGTTACACACACCCCTGTAAGCAGGGTTATGAGGTAAGGTGTCAAACCTCTTCTGAGGTTACACATCCTAATCCTATAGCACATACTCGCAGCACAGATCCGTTCATTTTTCAGTATACAGTTGCATTTTTCAGTATAGAATGGGGAAGGGTTTGGACCCTGTTTTGTTTTTACAGCTACCCAGGGCTTTGTTAAGCAACTTAAGCAACTGAAGACCGGAATGTTTCACCCATTATCCAGTCCAGGCCATTTTTCAACGCTATCATCTGTTGAATGACAATTAGTCATGCAAAATTTAACCCAATGAATATTATTAGAGATCCACCGAAATTTTGTCCGCCTAACCATTTCGGGCTAAAATTGTATTTTGCAGCGATTTTACCGCTCTTATGGTGTGTTTTTCATAAGTCATGTGACTCAAAACCGCATTAAAAATGTAACAGGGGTGCATTAATGATGCATTCTTGCTGAATTTTCATAGCATTTGAACTGGGAGGTGTATTTTTTTTTAACTGACAAAAAATGCAGCAAGCAGGATTTTTAACACCACAATTGAAGCCCAACAGACCAGTGTGCAGACATAGAATTTAAAGGGATACATTTTTCTTAGGCTTTTCATTCTTCCAAAAATGGCCGACAATAAATTCAAATACATTTAAATTGATGAAATTAATTAACCTCCACTTTGTGATTGTCCCTCCTAATCACATGATGGCTGTGTCCAATCACAGCCATCATGTAATGTAAACAGAGAGCTGTTGCCAAGTGATCGGCTCTCCTCCTTACACGAAGCCTGTCTGTGAGGAGAACTGATCAGTTTGTATGAGCTGTTTTTTTACAGCTTTTTACACATTGATCACCTAGCTAGTGTCCCCAAAACAGTGTCCCCACACAGTAAAAAAACCCTGTCCCACATCTGTCCCAGTGATCATCTGCCTGTGATCGTCTGCACACATCTGACACACATCTGTCCATGATTAGGGATGAGCTTCGTGTTCGAGTCGAACATACGTTCGACTCGAACATCGGCTGTTCGATCGTTCGACGAAGATCGAACGATTTGGGCCGTTCGCGCCAAATTCGAGTTACGCGAACGGCCCACAATGCACTACGCCATCGCAGTGTCATCCAGGCGCTGTGATTGGCCAAGCATGCACTGTGACCCCGCATGCTTGGCCAATCACAGCGCCGGCAGCGAGGAGAGCAATGATTGGCCACAGGCAGGATGCCTGTGGCCAATTATTGCTGAGGGTGTTTAGTACACGCCCCACACTATAAAAGGCCGCCAGCACGGCGGCCTAGTGTAGTGTGTTCCGGAGCAGGGATAGAGCAGCATAGGCAGGGACAGTGACTGTTATTTCTTTCTTGCTTAACCTGGATTCCTTTAGTTTAGGGAAAGAGAAGGATAGGTAGGGAGAGTGTCAGTGTGTTTTGTGCTTGTGCTATAGTGTGCTTAAAAAAAACATTTATTCTAGGGACAGAAAACTGTAGGTAGGGACAGTGTCAGTTTCTTTCACTCTGCAAGTCCTTGTTTCCAGGGACCTGGAAGGACAGTGAGTGAATTGTCCTTGTGCTATATTGTGCTTAAAAAAACATTTATTCTAGGGACAGAAAACTGTAGGTAGGGAGAGTGTCAGTTTCTTTCACTCTGCAAGTCCTTGTTTCCAGGGACCTGTAAGGACAGTGAGTGAATTGTCCTTGTGCTATATTGTGATTAAAAAAAACATTTTTTCTAGGGACAGAAAACTGTAGGTAGGGAGAGTGTTTTTTTTCTTTCACTCTGCAAGTCCTTGTTTCCAGGGACCTGGAAGGACAGTGAGTGAATTCTCCTTGTGCTATATTGTGCTTAAAAAAAACATTTATTCTAGGGACAGAAAACTGTAGGTAGGGAGAGTGTCAGTTTATTTCACTCTGCAAGTCCTTGTTTCCAGGGACCTGTAAGGACAGTGAGTGAATTGTTCTTGTGCTATATTGTGATTAAAAAAAACATTTTTTCTAGGGACAGAAAACTGTAGGTAGGGAGAGTGTTTTTTTTCTTTCACTCTGCAAGTCCTTGTTTCCAGGGACCTGTAAGGACAGTGAGTGAATTGTCCTTGTGCTATATTGTGCTTAAAAAAAACATTTATTCTAGGGACAGAAAACTGTAGGTAGGGAGAGTGTCAGTTTATTTCACTCTGCAAGTCCTTGTTTCCAGGGACCTGTAAGGACAGTGAGTGAATTGTCCTTGTGCTATATTGTGATTAAAAAAAACATTTTTTCTAGGGACAGAAAACTGTAGGTAGGGAGAGTGTTTTTTTTCTTTCACTCTGCAAGTCCTTGTTTCCAGGGACCTGGAAGGACAGTGAGTGAATTCTCCTTGTGCTATATTGTGCTTAAAAAAAAACATTTATTCTAGGGACAGAAAACTGTAGGTAGGGAGAGTGTCAGTTTATTTCACTCTGCAAGTCCTTGTTTCCAGGGACCTGTAAGGACAGTGAGTGAATTGTCCTTGTGCTATATTGTGATTAAAAAAAACATTTTTTCTAGGGACAGAAAACTGTAGGTAGGGAGAGTGTTTTTTTTCTTTCACTCTGCAAGTCCTTGTTTCCAGGGACCTGGAAGGACAGTGAGTGAATTCTCCTTGTGCTATATTGTGCTTAAAAAAAACATTTATTCTAGGGACAGAAAACTGTAGGTAGGGAGAGTGTCAGTTTATTTCACTCTGCAAGTCCTTGTTTCCAGGGACCTGTAAGGACAGTGAGTGAATTGTCCTTGTGCTATATTGTGATTAAAAAAAAACATTTTTTCTAGGGACAGAAAACTGTAGGTAGGGAGAGTGTTTTTTTTCTTTCACTCTGCAAGTCCTTGTTTCCAGGGACCTGTAAGGACAGTGAGTGAATTGTCCTTGTGCTATATTGTGCTTAAAAAAAACATTTATTCTAGGGACAGAAAACTGTAGGTAGGGAGAGTGTCAGTTTATTTCACTCTGCAAGTCCTTGTTTCCAGGGACCTGTAAGGACAGTGAGTGAATTGTCCTTGTGCTATATTGTGCTTAAAAAAAACATTTATTCTAGGGACAGAAAACTGTAGGTAGGGAGAGTGTCAGTTTATTTCACTCTGCAAGTCCTTGTTTCCAGGGACCTGGAAGGACAGTGAGTGAATTCTCCTTGTGCTATATTGTGCTTAAAAAAAACATTTATTCTAGGGACAGAAAACTGTAGGTAGGGAGAGTGTCAGTTTATTTCACTCTGCAAGTCCTTGTTTCCAGGGACCTGTAAGGACAGTGAGTGAATTGTCCTTGTGCTATATTGTGATTAAAAAAAACATTTTTTCTAGGGACAGAAAACTGTAGGTAGGGAGAGTGTTTTTTTTCTTTCACTCTGCAAGTCCTTGTTTCCAGGGACCTGTAAGGACAGTGAGTGAATTGTCCTTGTGCTATATTGTGCTTAAAAAAAACATTTATTCTAGGGACAGAAAACTGTAGGTAGGGAGAGTGTCAGTTTATTTCACTCTGCAAGTCCTTGTTTCCAGGGACCTGTAAGGACAGTGAGTGAATTGTCCTTGTGCTATATTGTGCTTAAAAAAAACATTTATTCTAGGGACAGAAAACTGTAGGTAGGGAGAGTGTCAGTTTATTTCACTCTGCAAGTCCTTGTTTCCAGGGACCTGGAAGGACAGTGAGTGAATTCTCCTTGTGCTATATTGTGCTTAAAAAAAACATTTATTCTAGGGACAGAAAACTGTAGGTAGGGAGAGTGTCAGTTTATTTCACTCTGCAAGTCCTTGTTTCCAGGGACCTGTAAGGACAGTGAGTGAATTGTCCTTGTGCTATATTGTGCTTAAAAAAAACATTTATCCTAGGGACAGAAAACTGTAGGTAGGGAGAGTGTCAGTTTATTTCACTCTGCAAGTCCTTGTTTCCAGGGACCTGGAAGGACAGTGAGTGAATTCTCCTTGTGCTATATTGTGCTTAAAAAAAACATTTATTCTAGGGACAGAAAACTGTAGGTAGGGAGAGTGTCAGTTTATTTCACTCTGCAAGTCCTTGTTTCCAGGGACCTGTAAGGACAGTGAGTGAATTGTCCTTGTGCTATATTGTGATTAAAAAAAACATTTTTTCTAGGGACAGAAAACTGTAGGTAGGGAGAGTGTTTTTTTTCTTTCACTCTGCAAGTCCTTGTTTCCAGGGACCTGTAAGGACAGTGAGTGAATTGTCCTTGTGCTATATTGTGCTTAAAAAAAACATTTATTCTAGGGACAGAAAACTGTAGGTAGGGAGAGTGTTTATTTTCTTTCACTCTGCAAGTCCTTGTTTCCAGGGACCTGTAAGGACAGTGAGTGAATTGTCCTTGTGCTATATTGTGATTAAAAAAAACATTTTTTCTAGGGACAGAAAACTGTAGGTAGGGAGAGTGTTTTTTTTCTTTCACTCTGCAAGTCCTTGTTTCCAGGGACCTGTAAGGACAGTGAGTGAATTGTCCTTGTGCTATATTGTGCTTAAAAAAAACATTTATTCTAGGGACAGAAAACTGTAGGTAGGGAGAGTGTCAGTTTCTTTCACTGTGAAAGTCCTTGTTTCAAGGGACAGAGAAGGACACCTGAAGGTAGCCCTTATTGCTTTTTTCCCATCTCCCTGCAGGCCATCTATTAGAATGTCTGGAAGGCAAACAAGGAGAGGCAGACAGTCAGGAGGCAATAAAAGAGGGCAAGCAGGCTCTGTGTCTGGGGGCAACAGTGCTGGTCGTGGACGCGGTGCATTGTCATCAGCACATGGCCATGGGACACGCTTGTCCTTTTCCGCAGCTGGACATGTTGAGCCACATCATGCCGAAGACTTGGTAGAGTGGATGACCAAGCCCTCCTCCTCCTCCTCATCCTCTCTCACCCAGGCTCAGGGTACTGGAAAAGCAGCTGCCAAAGCGTCCTCTTCCCTGGTATCAATGTCAGACTCATCATCAGTCACTCCTTCCCTAGACCCACCATGTCCTCCTCCTGAGGAGTCCCCCGAACTGTTTCAGCACAGTGTTGGGTACATGCTCCAGGAGGATGCCCAGCGTTTCGAAGGGTCTGATGATGAAACCCAGCTAGAGGAAGGCAGTAGCGTGAGAGCAGACAGAGGGGATGCTCAAGAAGGACACCAATCTGGCAGTCATGTTCCAGCAGCTGCAGCATACTGCCAGATTGCCTCCAGTGATGAGGAGGGAGGTGATGATGAGGTCACTGACTCCACGTGGGTGCCTAATAGGAGAGAGGAGGAGGAGGAGGATGAGGAGGAGGCCCATCTCCAACGAGGCAGGATGCCCTTTGGTGGCCAGCGTAAGGGCAGTACACCGACGGAATCACACCGCAGAGCTCCGCCTGTGCAGGGCGCTGCCTCTGCCCGTCATTCAAAAAGTTCTTTGGTGTGGGCCTTTTTTGAGGCTAGTGCATCAGATCGCACAGCTGCTGTTTGCAACATATGTCTCAAGCGTATATCGCGTGGCCAAAACATCAGCCGCTTGGGTACCACATGCCTGACCAGACATATGTTGACCTGCCATGCAGCTCGTTGGCAAGCCTACCTCAAAGACCCACACCAAAGAACAAAGCGGACCTCTCCTTGCACCGCATCAGCTGGGATCTCCAACCCCACTATAACTTCAGTCCTCTCTGAAACATGCTCTGAGAGGAATGAAGGTGTAGAATTAGGTGTGTCACAGCCAAGTACTTGCGCCCACTCTGCTAGCAGTACACCGACGTCCGATTCTAGCAGGCAAATTTCCCTGCCCCAGCTGCTGGACCGTCGAAAGAAGTTCACTCCCAGCCATCCACATGCCCAGCGGTTGAATGCTAGCTTGGCTAAATTGCTAGCGCTTCAACTGCTGCCTTTTCAGTTGGTAGACTCGGCCCCCTTCCGTGAGTTTGTGCAATGTGCGGTTCCTCAGTGGCAGGTTCCCAAACGCCACTTTTTCTCACGGAAGGCTATTCCGGCTCTCTACCGGCATGTGGAAGGCAATGTCTTGGCCTCGCTGGACAGGGCGGTCAGCGGTAAGGTGCATATTACCGCTGACTCATGGTCCAGCAGGCATGGACAGGGACGTTACCTTTCTTTCACGGCCCATTGGGTCACTCTTTTGGCAGCTGGGAAGGATGCAGGACAAGGTGCAGTAGTGTTGGAGGTTGTCCCACCGCCACGCCTCCAAAATGCTACTACTGGTTGTGACACACCTCTCTCCTCCACCCCCTCCTCTTCTTCTTCCTCCATGGCCTCTTCCTGTGGTTTGTCCTATGAACCAGCGGTGCTCCGTAGCCGTTCACGGGGCTACGCAAGTACGCAGGCAAAAAGATGCCATGCCGTGCTTGCGCTGGTGTGTTTGGGGGACAGAAGCCACACTGGGGCAGAGGTCCTGTCTGCTCTGCAGGGCCAGGCCGAGAGGTGGTTGACGCCACGCCAGCTTAAGCCAGGAATGGTGGTTTGCGACAATGGCACCAACCTCCTCTCCGCCCTCCGACAGGGACAACTGACCCATGTGCCCTGTGTGGCTCACGTCCTTAACCTGGTGGTGCAGCGGTTCTTGGGCAGGTACCCGGGCTTACAGGATGTCCTGAGGCAGGCCAGGAAAGTCTGTGTGCATTTCCGCAGATCTTATAATGCCAGTGCTCGCCTGGCTGAGCTGCAAAAGGAGTTGAACCTGCCCAAGAACCGCCTTATATGTGACATGCCCACCAGGTGGAACTCAACGTTGGCCATGCTGCAGCGGCTGCACACGCAGCAGAGGGCCATCAATGAGTACCTGTGCGACTACGGCACCAGGACAGGGTCAGGGGAGCTTGGTTTTTTTTCTCCACGCCAGTGGGGCATGATCAGGGATGCATGCACTGTCCTGGCACCATTTGAGGAGGCCACGAGGATGGTGAGCAGTGACAGTGCATGCATCAGTGACACTGTACCTCTTGTCCACCTGTTGGAGCACACGCTGCGTGGAATAATGGACAGGGCACTTGAGGCAGAACAGAGGCAGGAAGAGGAGGACTTCCTTGCCTCTCAAGGCCCCCTTTACCCAGACAGTGTTCCTTCTGTCCCACCCATCGCACAGGAAGAGGAGGAGGAGGAGGAGGAGGAGGAGGAGGAGGAGGATTGTGTCAGCATGGAGGTGGAGGCTGGCACTCAGCATCATCAGCAGCAGTCTTTTAGGGATGATTTACAGTCCCAAGAAACCAGTGGACTTGTACGTGGCTGGGAGGAGGTGGCTGCGGATCATGTCGTCCTTAGTGACCCAGAGGACTCCGGAGCGAATGCCTCAGCAAACCTACGCTGCATGGCCTCCCTGATCCTGCAAAGTCTGAGGAAGGATCCTCGTATTCTTCGGATCAAGGAGAGGGACCATTACTGGCTGGCCACTCTCCTTGATCCACGGTACAAGGGTAAGGTTGCGGACCTTATGTTACCGTCGCAGAGGGAGCAGAGGATGAGACAACTCCGGGAGGCCTTGCAGAAAGGTCTGTGCAACGCGTTCCCAGAGACTGGGAGGTTACAAACTCCTGGTCCTGGACAACGAGTTGCTGAGGCTTCGGCCAGTCAAAGAAGGAGCGGTGGGGAAGGTGGCCGTCTGACCGATGCGTTCAGACAATTCTTTAGTCCGCAGCCCCAAAGTATGATCGGTTCCAGCAACCATCGCCAGCGTCTGATAAACATGGTGCAGGAATATCTAGGGGCAAGGTCAGACTTGGACACCTTCCCCACCGAAAATCCTCTGGCTTACTGGGTCTTGAGGATGGATCACTGGCCAGAGCTTGCACAGTATGCAATTGAGCTACTGGCCTGTCCTGCATCCAGCGTTCTTTCGGAACGCACATTCAGTGCTGCTGGAGGATTTGTCACGGATCACAGGGTGTGCCTGTCCACCGACTCGGTTGATCGACTGACTTTCATCAAGATGAACCAGTCTTGGATCACCACCAGCTACCACACACCTGATGCTGATATAACAGACTAATTGATTTTAACATGTCACATCCCTTCAAGACTGATGCTGATGCTGAGTGCCTGTGCTGTTATGTTGACTGGCTATCCTCCTCCTCCGAGTCCTCAATGATACGATTGATGATGATAGCTTGGAAGATCATTTTTGTTTATGGGTGCCGCCACCAGTGGCTAAGGCCCAATTTTTCAGCCCCTGTTTTACAGGGGCGTGTAATTACAATTTTTTTAGCAATAATTTGCCATAGGGCTCATTGCTGTGCTCCAAGTACAGTATCTGTGAGGGGTTGGAGTGTTGTGGCACCAGTGCCTAAGGCCCAATTTTTCAGCCCCTGTTTAACAGGGGCGTGTCATTACAATTTTTGAAGCAATACTTTGCAACAGGGCTCATTGCTGTGCTCCAAGTACAGTATCTGTGAGGGGTTGTAGTGTTGTGCCACCAGTGCCTAAGGCCCAATTTTTCAGCCCCTGTTCAACAGGGGCATGCAATTACAATTCTTGATCTAATAATTCACAGCAGGGTCCATTGCTGCACCCACCAAGAGTAACTCTGAGGGCTTACAGTCTTGTGGCAACGCCACCACCACCACCACCACGAAAGGCCCAATTTTTCAGCCCCTGTTCAAAAGGGGCATGTAATTACAATTCTTGATCTAATAATTCACAGCAGGGCCCATTGCTGCACCCACCAAGAGTAACTGTCAGGGCTTACAGTGTTGTGGCACCAGCACCACCATCAAAGCCCCAATTTTTACTACCACTGTTCAACAATTATATGTAATTAAAATTCCTGATATAATAGTTGACAGCAGGGCGTTCCAGCACCAACCAAGAGTAACTGAGTGCTTACAGTGTTGTGCCAACACCAACAACTAAGGGGCCTATTTCTGCAGAGTATATACGGCAGGTCCCTACTTTCAAACATCCAACTTACAAACGACTCCTACTTGCAAACGAAAGAAGACAACAGGAAGTGAGAGGAAATCTACCCCTAGAAAGGAAAATTCTCTCCTGTAAGAATAAATATGGGAGAAAGGGGTCTCATCTGTACTGATGCTTTATCAGCAATCCTTGTTTCAAGAAAAACACCACATTTCAAAAACAGTTGTCATTGGGACGGATAGTGAGGTGAAATGTTCTGAACAGGGGCACAGACAGCAAAACAAATGTTACAGGGGTGATAACCCTTACCTATGTTTCCCAAAAAGTTTAAAAATAGATTTTTGGGCTGGAGCTACACTTCAACAATGTACCTGTTCAAAATTACAAACAGATTCTACATAAGAACAAACCTACAGTCCCTGTCTTGTATGCACCGCCTGTATACGGCTGTTCAGAGTATATAGGGCCTTTTTTATTTTATGTGCGGGGTTCCCCTTAATATCCATACAAGACCCAAAGGGGCTGGTAATGGGCTGGGGTAGGGGGGGGGGGTCATGGGGTAGCTATGCCATTTTTCTTAAAGAATTTCATCCATATTACCGGGACCAGACATTACATTAAAGCCGCAAGCAGTTTTAAATGGCTTTTTTTTCCTTTAGAAGTGTCATTTTGTGCAGGGACAGTTCTAAACACGGGAAACACGTGGCACTTCACAGGCATACTTTAGACACCCCCCAGGTACGATATTTAAAGGAATATTTGACTTTTTTTTTTTCACTTTATGCATCATTAAAATGACTGCTCCCGAAAAACGACCGTTTTTAAAACTTCTTTTTGCATTGATACATGTCCCCTGGTGCAGAACCCGGGTTCCCAAACCCTTTTTAGGACAATAACATGCATAATAGTTGTTATAATTAGCACTTTAGAATTCGAACGTTCGCATCCATTGTATTTAATAGGGTTCTAATGTTCGTTCGAACTTTCGGTCCGTTCGCGGGTTCTGGTGCGAACCGAACCCGGGGGTGTTCGGCTCATCACTATCCATGATCATCTGCCACATGTGTCCCCGTAAACATCTGCAAACATCTGCCCGTGATCGTCTGCCACTTCTGTCCCAGTGCACATCTGTACACATCTGTCCATGATCATCTTCCACATTTGTGGGCCGTGAGAAACTGCGCAGGCGCCGAAAATCAGAACACAGGAACATGGTGCGTCCAGTGGTGAGTGATGCGTAAGGCTGTGCAGCCTCAATACCAACCAACAGACGGTCCATTGTAGGCTGGTGCCTATTTTGTGACATGCTCCTTCTATCCCTTCCCCTTCCCATTCCCATTCCCTTCCCCAGACACCAACCTACCCTTTGCTCGCCCATTGCCATGCTTTCTTTTCTGACAACATATTATATATTTTCTTTTTTGTAACATTACTATTCTATTTTTTTCTTTTCCTTTGTCAGTTGAATATGCTCTGCTTTTTGAAGAAGCGTGTCCTCACGTGAAACATGTTAAGCACATGACTCTGACCAATGCAACTTGAACATTCTCGGCTGCTGATGTATAGCCACCTATGAGACTTCGTTACTATGAAGAGATACTCTTCCTAAGGTTCCACTACTAGTGTGGTCATTCAACAGCTATTGAATTGCTTATTGATGTCTATGTGCATATTTGCTATTGCTTGCAGAGGTCCATTTTAAACAATTGCAATTTTGTATTTATTCTAATAAATTTGTTATATTTTTCTAAAACAATTGTCATTCTGTGCCTACAAAGTCCAAAGTCCCACCAAATTCTTTTTACCATTGATCTCTATAGGACGCGGCACATCTTTTTTTATATGTATCCACATTACCACTATGTGCGATGATACATAATCATTCTTTCAACATACGTCCCAGTAATATGTCAACATGGCTAAAAAATTATTCAGCAGTGAGGAGGCTTTCCATATACTCCAGATTATGTTGGACGAGAGTAGTGGGTAAACTCTCTCTGTCAAACTTGGATAGCGAGTATGAGCCAGTTACAAGCAGTGGCTCTGAAATGGAAACTGAGGAGGACAGAATCCGAACAAAGGGTCTCAGGAGCCTTCAAAAATGCGATAGGAAGTCAGGAAATTAAATGTGTAATTTATGTATTTTAAAACGCCTGACGGAGCTACTTGCATGTTGGGCCTCTGTGTGTGGCCAGGCTGTGGAAAAGTCTTGCACATGTAGTACCACCATAATCAGGAGTAGCAGAATATAATTTGGGGCCTAGTTTTTGCCATGTACATGCTATATGTTAAAAATATCTTATAAATTGACAATGTTGTGTAAAAAAAAAAATACGTTTTCATTTTCTTTCCACATTTTCCAAAAACTTGTGGAAAAAAATGACTTGTTCAAAAGACTCATTATGCCTCATAAAAATATACATTGTATATTTACAATGTTTGCTTTCCAAAATGCGGTAATTTTGGGGGTAATTCCACTGTCCTGGTGCTCCAGAGACTTCAAAAATGTGATAGGTAGTCAGGAAACTAAATGTGTATAATTATGTATTTTAGCACGCCTGACGGAGCTACTTGCATGTTGGGCCTCTGTATGTGGACTTACTGTGGAAAAGTCTCAAACATGTGGTATCGCCATACTCAGGAGAAGTAGCAGATTATATTTTGGGGTGTAATTGCAAGTTTATCTATGCCATGTGTGAGAAATAATTTGTTGACAAATCTTTATTTCACAAACAATTGTGGGCAAAAAATTGCAACTTCAAAAAACTCACTATGCCTCTTACTAAATACCTTGGACTGTCATCTTTACAAAAAGGGGTAATTTGGGGGGATGTTTGTACTGTCCTGACAGTTAAGGGCCTCAATAAATAAGATCAGTTAGTACATCAGCATAGCTTGCAGACACTAACTTTCAAACAAAATATATTTTCATACACTTATCAGGTTTTTTTTTTTTTTTTTTACCAAAGACATGTAGCAGAATACATTCTGGCCTAAATTTATGACAAATTTAGTTTTTTTTATGTTTTTGGATTTCTTTTAAAACAGAAAGTAGCAAATAGTTTTTTTTTGTTTTTTTTTTAAATGTTTGCCATTTTTTTTTTAACTTATATTGCAAAAAATAAAAACCCTAGTGGTGAATAAATACCACTAAAATAAAGCTCTATTTGTGTGAACAAAACCATAAAAAAATTCATTTTGTACAGTGTAGCATGACTGAGTAATTGTCATTCAAAGTGCAAGAGCACAAAAAGCTGAACATTGGTCTGGGAAGGGAGGGTGTGAAAATGGGCAGTATTGAGGTGGTTAAAAAGTCAAAAATAATACAATTATATATACAAATATAAATCTTTTTTTAAAAAAACTGTCATTTTCGGCCAAGTGCATCCTGCATTTTCAGTTTCAGCACCAAAATTTCCATCTGATGCACCTATAAATCGTATATAGTTTTGTTTTTTTTAACAGATAGCACTTTCTTTTGGTGGTATTTAATAACCACTGGGTTTTTCTACCTTCTACTATATATAAGAAAAAAGACTGAATATTAAAAAAAAAAAAATAGTTTCTGTTATAAACCTTGCAACTAAATTATACATTTGGCCAAAATGAATTCTGCTACATTTCTTTGATTAAAAAAAAAAAAAAAAAAAGGAATCGGTATATATTATTTAATCTGTGCGAACGTTATAGCGTCTACAAACTATGGTATATACAGTATAATTGATCAATCCTGGTGCTTATTTCATTTCTTGAGTCCCTTCTTAAATGGCAGAATAGTACAAATACCCATCTTTTTGGACAGTAGACAGTCAAAGGGATTTTAAGAGGCCTGGTAAAAAATGTTTCCCCAATTCTAAATAAACGAATTGTAAACGGGTTCACACTATGGGCATCCTTTCTTTCCTTTTATAACCTATACCATCTCGGAGGACCGCAAGGGACAACTGGAGCCTTCCCCACTTCCAGTGATTACTACACAGTGGCATATACTGTGATCGCACCATACCCCTAGAGCAGTGGTTCTCAACCTGGGGGTCGGGACCCCCTCGGGGGTCAAATGACAATTTGCCAGGGGTCACCAAATTCTTGACTGTTCCTGAAGCCCCGCGCCACTCTCCCAGCCTTTCTGCGGCCACCCAATAAGGCTATCCCTGGAGCCTGCGGCCGCCCAGCTGGGCTGTTCCTGGAGCAAACAGCCACCCACTCAGCCTCTTCGCAGCTGCCCATTCAGTTCACGGCATGGCTGGGGGCAGAGACTAGAGGTCATCTGACTGGTGAGGAATATGAAGTGGGAGGAGCTGGAGGAGACCCCATCTCCTGATTTTGGCATAGGTGTCACTGCTACGGAACACCACAAAGTCAGAGACACCGTGAAACCGGAGACACAGTGAGTAACACTACCTGTGATTATAGATACCATTTAAAGTCCCCACTACAGTTCTCAGATTAGCAGATGACCTTGATCAAGAGCACCAAAGTTGGGATGAGTGGCAGTGCTGGGGGAGTTCTGATCAGCCAACTCCCGCCAGCACTGCCACTCATCCCATCCCCCCACCAAGGAGTAAGAGAAGGTATAAAAATAGAGAATACATGGAAGGGAGAGGAAAAGAGGTGGAGGAACAAAGAAAAAGCGAGATAAAGAATAAGAGAAATACCAAGAAAGATGGCTAGAGAGAGGGATGGGGGGGAAAAAACAAGAAATTAGGATAGAGAGAGATACAAGGAAAAGAAAGGAGAACAAAGAGAAAGAGTGATACATCCTAAAATGTACCATAAGGGGTTTTAATACTCTACGAGTGGAAGGGACTCAGGGAGCGCTAAATGTCCGTAGGTTAGGGGCACAAATTACTTGTCTTGCCTTGGGTGCCGACAACCCACCCTACGAAAATATTTTTACTGTTATGCCGCGTACACATGAGCAGAATTCCTGTTGGATGGTTTTTGCGACAGAATTCCGCTCAAGCTTGGCTTGCATACACACGGTCACACAAAAGTTCTCTGAACTTTCGAGCGTTAAGAACGCGGTGACATACAACACTGCGACGAGGCGAGAAAAAGAAGTTCAATGCTTCTGAGCATGCGTCAAATTGTTTCTGAGCATGTGTGTTTTTTTGCGCGTCGGAAAAGCATATAGACGATCGGATTTCCGGATAGTATTTTTTCCATCGGGAAAATTGAGAACCTGCTCTCAATCTTTTCCTGACTGGAATTCCGACAGTAAAAGTCCGATGGAGCATACACACGGTCGGAATTTCCGCCGAAAAGCTCCCATCTGACTTTTTCTGTTGGGAATTTCGCTAGTGTGTACAGGGCATTAGGGGTCCCCACCACTTGGAAAATGTTATCAATGGGTCACGGCACTAGAAAGGTTGAGAACCACTGCCCTAGAGGGTACGAAGGATCTGGTGAGTGCAATATTTTTAACGATTACGGATCACCACAGTCACAGAAAAGTCTGCCAGGACAAGCACCACAGCAAAAGTCACCAATTTTCTTTGTCACCATTTTTTGGACTTATCACAAATACCATTGATCATTTATTTTATGTTTGATAGATTGTTCACGTGTATTGTCAACCACAGTATATCACAGAATTGATTAGGGGTTCTACATAATAACCCGGAATCTAGAACAGCTTACCGGCCAATAGTTGGGTCTTAGCAAGCACCCGGCCGAGACACTATTGGAATTTATTTTATATTTTATTTTAATTTCATTTTCTTGAGACACACTCTGAAAAAAAAACACCCTTTTTAAGCTCGCAATAAACACCCGGCCAAGCCTTTCTTTAAATCTGCATTTTTATTTAATTTTGAGATTCTGGCAGGACACCCCATTATAACCTTTTTCAACACCAACCCACTGCTAGGTTAGCAAACACCCGGCTGAGACATCACTAAAATTAGGAGATTACCAGCACACATTGGTTTATTATTAATATCAAGACCAACATTTCTTTTGAACACATCCCAACACCATCCTTTATTCATTTGTTGAACAGTAAACACCCGGCCGAGCCAATACTTTGTTCCTTGTTTTATGCTTTTTATTTGACATTTTTGTCTGTATGCGTTTCTGACGCGTTTCGATCACAAAGGATCTTCTTCAGAGGGTATGTTGTTTGCAATATGCTGTATGTTAGAACCTAGCTTCCAATCAGAGCTCCGCCAAAAGGCAGGCGCCTCCAGGGATCCAACAGCCCCCCAGCCACCCGACACCCCGGGGGCCGGCGCCACCAGGAAACAAATGCGACCTACAGGGAGCCATTCCGGAGGGGGGATGCTCCACGCAGGGCGTGCACAGACAGGCGACCAGCACGATTGTCTGGACTCTCTGATCTGTCATGTTGGGGAAGCTGGGGATCAACATCAATCTTGAGGCACCCTTTAACCACTTCAATACCATGCACTTATACAGCTTCCTGCCCAAGCCAATTTTGAGCTTTCAGCGCTGTCGCAATTTGAATGACAATTGAGCGGTCATGCTACACTGTACCCAAACAAATTTTTTATCATTTTGTTCCCACAAATAGAGCTTTCTTTCGGTGGTATTTGATCGCCTCTGCGATTTTTATTTTTTGCGCAACAAATAAAAAAAGAGCGAAAATTTAAAAAAACAATGTTTTTCTTTGTTTCTGTTAATTTTTTTGTAAATAAGTACCTTTTCTACTTCAATGACGGGCACTGATAAGGCAGCACTGAAGGGCACTGATAAGGCGACACTGATGGGCACCGATGAGGTGGCACCAATGAGGTGGCACTGATGGGCACTGATGATGGGCACTGATAGGCGGCACTGATGGGCACTGATATGTGGCACTGGTATGCGGCACTGATGGGCACTCATAGGCGGCACTGATGGGCACTCATAGGCGGCACTGATGGGCACTCATAGGCAGCACTAATGGGCACTTTTAGGCGGCACTGATGGGCACTTTTAGGCGGCACTGATGGGCACTTATGGGTGGCACGGACGGGCACTGACAGGTGGGCACTTATGGGCACAGATGGGCACGGATAGGTGGCACTGATGGACACTAGTAGGTGGCACTGGTGACACTGCTGCCTAGCAATGCCAGCCACCACACATTTGTTTCTTGGCATGATCGTGCCAGTTAGTGCCCATGTGTGGGCACTGATTGGCATATTTTGTTTATATATATATATTTTTTTTACTACATGTGGATGGCCATGGGGGCCATCCACATGCTTAGGGCTTCCCTGGTGGTCCTTGGGGGCTTCCCTGGTGGTCCAGTGTGGGTATCCGAGGGGGGGCTGCGCTGATAAACAATCAGCGCGAACCCCCCCTGTCAGGAGAGCCGCCGATCGGCTCTCCTCTACTCGCGTCTGTCAGACGCGAGTGAGGAAGAGCCGATCAACGGCTCTTCCTGTTTACTTCCTGATCAGCCATGATTCGACACGGCTGATCACATGGTAAAAAGCCTCCGACGGAGGCTTTTTACCGAGATCAGTGTAGCGGTGGGTCAGACTGATCCACCGCTCCACCGATCGCCGCGATGCGCGCCCCCCCGGGCGCGCGGCGGCTGTTATCCCGCAGGACGTCATATGACGTCCAGTGTGGATAACAGAACCACTTCCCGGACGTCAATTTGCTATTGACTGGGCGGGAAGTGGTTAAAAATGATGACCAATTTGGAGGCACCCTTTAAAAACCATAGACAATCTCTAAGCACCCTATTCTAAAATGTAAAAATGATTCTAATAGTTTTACATAATTTAGCAACATCCACACAAGTAGGACACCCAATGTTAGAGGTGATTTATTCTTTCAAAGGAAATACACTTTTGCAAACTGGTACTGACTAGTAAATCCAATGTTTCTCTTCTCCCACACTCAGCTAATGTGATCCCAACGCTGTAGTAGAGAGGCAGGGGGTCTGATAAACTGATGATGCCATTGGTCGTTAGGATGCTGGCAGCTAGAAGGTTGTATTGGTACACAATAAAAACCCGTGGCTTTGTGCAAACTAAAAGGCAGCTTTATCCACACCCCGGCTTGTATACATTTTTTGGGCAATATTTAGGCATTTTGCCAAGGCACTCCTAAAGAAACCTCAAGGCACCCTGGTTGAAAAAGGCTGGTTTAAAGGCTTGCTGGCCCACTTCTATTAAAGGAAACAAAAAAAAAAAAAATGTCTTTCATCAGTAAGGGGTTTAGCTTCACAAGGTATTATAAGCTAAAAAAGGTAACTAAAAAAAAACAAGCCATCTGGCTTTCTCTTCAGCAGCACTGCTGCTTATGTCAAGATCTTTAAGACCCAGCTCTCTTGGTCACCTGGCTTACTTGGCCTTAAGTTACAGCACTTCGCTGCAGGGACCCACTCATGGTCTCTAGATAGGGGATCTGCTGGCACACTGGGTCTCACTTCCCTGAGACTTATGCCTAGTACACACGTGCGGCTTTTCCATCCGATAAAAAAACTGACGGTTTTCCTGGCAGAATTCCTCTCATGCTGCCTTGCATAAACACGCTCAGACAAAAGTCCGCCCGTCCAAAGCGTGGTGACGTACAACACGTACGACGGCACTATAAAGGGGAAGTTCCATTCCAACGGCGCCACCCTTTGGGCTGCTTTTGCTGATCCTCGTGTTAGTAAAAGTTTGGTGAGAGACGATTCGCGCATTTCCGCCTTGTGCTTTTCAGTCCGTTACAGCGTGATGAATGTGCTATCTCCATTCCGAACACTAGTTTTACCAGGAAGAGCGCTCCCGTCTCATACTTGATTCTGAGCATGCGCGGATTTCTGCCCGTCGGAAATCCATACAGACAGACGGATTTCCCACTCTGATTTTTGGCCTGACGGGAAAAAAGAGATCCTGATCTCTTTTTTCTGTCCGGCAGTTTTCCCGTCGGAAAAACTGTGATGAAGCATACACACGGCCGGGATTCCTGACCAAAAGCTCTCATAGCAGTTTTCCCGTCTGAAAAAACGGTTGTGTGTACGAGGCATTACAGATTCCCTCAGTCCACTGAACTTGCCTAGTTGTCCTGGCTTCCTCAGTCTTCCAGACTCTCTCTTTCTCCTAGACTCTTAGCCACCTCAACTGCATTAGTGCAAGTTATGTGTGTCTTCTGCCTATCCTCACACAGTAGCAGGGCCTAGCACTGTCACATTTTTTAACGGGACTCATGGATTGAATAACAGACCTCATAAGTAATTTCAGTGCTTGCAGAAATTAAAAGTAGGATTTTCTGCTTGGTATTCTAATATTGAGTCGATGGTCTGTTTATTCGAAAAGCACCCTGAATCTTCCATTATAGTGTAGATACTATAAGGAGTGTTGCTCTTTTTATTGGAGAGTGTGGAAAAACAGTGATACAAACCTCTCACAAAAACAGACATGCAGCAGATGCAATGAGTTGAAACACAAAGCATGCCATGAACATGGAGAAAACAGTACACAGCATGCAATTAACTATCTTATCATATATTTCAAAACACATGTACGTGCATATTAGACATTTTTCATGCAATGAATATAAGATAAAGGCACCAAATTGCTACTGAGAATGATCTAAAAGCATATTTGTTACCTACAAAGATGTTCTTACATGCAGAAGTTTACAAATCAGATAACATAACATGTATCTGCCTGGTCTGCCAGTACCTAAATTAAATTTTGATGTGTAAAAAAATTCATTTAGCCTTGGTTCACACTGGTGCGATTTGACATGCAATTTGACATGTCAAATTGGCGGCATTTGCCAGCAATGGTACCGTCCTAATCGGTGCGACGTCGCACCGATTTCAAAAAGTAGCTTCTGTACTACTTTTTGCGATTTACATTGACATCTGTGCAGAAACCTGCACAGATGTCTCTGTAATCGCGGCCGAAATCGGGACTGACAAGCGGGAGTGAAAGCGTGTGAGTTCAGCTGAACTTGCACGGCTTAACTCCCGCAGCCCAGTGTGAACCTGGGCTTACTCTTCGAGCCCCCATGACTGACTGCTCTCAAATGACACAAAAACTACAGACTACTGCCGATTACTAAATATTGGTAACATGAACTAACAAATTAAATATTATTTTAGCAATGTCTACCTACCTGCTCTACAGTTCAGTCCACTTGCTTCACACCGCACAGATTCAAACAATTTTTTTCAGAATGGCAAACTATTAGTTCTATGCATCCTAAAATAACCTGATATATAAGGAATACTAATGATACAAGAAAGTATTTAATACATATATATTTTTTGGGGGGGGGACTTAACGGGGATAAACAAGGCTTTGTTTGCATGAAACTATTATCCAAATTATACTTTTTCTTTTTTTTTCTTTTTTTTTGTTTCACAAATACTTTATTTTCTGTATAAAAATCAATGATTGGTGTTGCGCTCCAGAGTAATAATATAAATAAATAAAGCGGTAATATGAAACAGATAAAACTTCATATGCTGCGATACCTCAATAATTGATGAATAAATAAAGATACACATGGCATAAATAAATAAATGCACACTAAATCCAGTAAAAGTGTAAAAAGTGCTGAACAAGTGACTGTAGTGAATAAAAAATGTAACTTTCAGATATAGGTGTGGAATTTTTATTCACTACAGTCACTTGTTCAGCACTTGTTACACTTTTACTGGATTTAGTGTGCATTTATTTATTTATGCGATGTGTATCTTTATTTATTCATCAATTATTGAGGTAACACAGCATATGAAGTTTTATCTATTTCATATTACCGCTTTATTATTTATATTATTACTCTGGAGCGCAACACCAATCATTGATTTTTATACATACTTTCTTGTGGATAGTGTTTGACCCTCATGGTGTCTGCAGCACCTTAAGATTTAAATTTATTTTCATTAGTAGCACGTATGAATACCCATTATCTTATTACTTTATTTTCTATGTAATCTAAATATCAAAAGAAATATAAAATCAAAAACAAAAAATACCCGTTAAACCCAGCAGTCATTTTAAAACAATTAATGCAACTGTAAAAAAATATATACATTGTATCCTACAATTTTAAAAATGTTATTTAAAGATAAAAATAAAGGAATTTTAATGCAAAGGTGCAAAACGAAAGATAATTTCACCTGTAAATGATAGGAAGAGATTAAGATGAAAAAAAAAAAGGAGAGTAGGGGAGAAACTAGATAAGAGCTACTTGGGGTTCAATATGGGTTTACAAAAGGTTTAAAAGGAGCAACTTTATTTATTTTCCTATTTTTATTTAAAGGATGCTGGAATTGAAATGTATGCAGATGAAAGGCCAAGCCTTCAAATACACTGTACCACTTAGGTGAACACTGCCCAATAAGAGAACCAAAGCTTTGTGAGGCGCATAAAGTTGTCATAAAGTTACCATCTGAGGTAAATTGATACAACTTGCCTCACAGGCAAAGAAACAAATGGGGCCTATGCCCTACAACTTGAGGTAGAACTTCTAACATGCTAGGCTTTTCAAAATGACCCATCTCCTGCAAACCGTTTGCAATTATCCAGTCTCAAAATACTACCTAACTTGTGCCTTACTTCCCTGGCGGATAGTCAATTATGCTGGACACAGCACCAGTTCTATTTGCTAGCAACTAGAATCTGGGACACTGATCCGACATACTGGATGGGGGTCATCTTACGACAAACCTAGTTAAGATCCTTAGATTTTATACCCACATATCCAACCTTTTTTTCAAAGCACCGCCCCCACTTGATAATCAGGCAGCTGAGGCCTTCCATGGCAAATTTGTCCTTCAAATACTCTGAGTGTCATCTATTGACACAGAAATTAATCTGGAAGAGGTACAAAAGGCCAGAAAAACCTCAGAAAAACCAGGACTTAACAGCAGCTTATTACAAAAACAAAATTGGACACTGGTCTCCCTATCTTACCAAAATGTTTAATGAGCTTACACAAGGCTCCTAGTTGGCGAGCGGTTCTTTACTCCTGACTATTTACATGCTGCCAAAACCCAAAACAGACCATACCCCAATTATCACCTTGTTTCTTTCATCCATATTAACGTTACGTTGTTAGCCAAGACAATTGCTAATAGTCCTAATCTGGTGTTGCCTTGCTAAATTTGTAGGGATCAAGTAGAGTTTGTAACAGGCACACAGGCAGGGGAAAATTCTTACAGAATCTCAGTTCTGTACTATGCATGCCAAAGAAAATGTCCTTTAATGCTTCTCTTACTGGACATTTAAAGGGCATTTGACTCCCTCGGTTGATATTATCCATACTTCGTGCTGAGAGTTCGGCCCTTTATTCCTAAATTGCCCTTTATTTATCCCTGACAAAATCGATCAGATATCATGAATATCACTCTCACAGTCTCAATACCTTGTGGCATGAGACAGGGCTGTCCCCTGTTTCTTCTACGATTCACACAGAGCCGGCTCAGGAGCAAGCATGCACAAGTGCCCCATAGCAATTGGTTTACTATGGAGACACTCTGTGGGGGAGGAGCCAGGAGTCTGGGTGGGGGGACCCAGGAAGAAGAGGGTCAATGGCAGATAAGTATAACATGTTTGTTATTTTTTATATTTTTTATCTGAACGTTTACAATTACTTTAAGTACTTTGTACCTGATTGCTTCCATAAATCCTTGCCAAGCTCTTTTTCTTTCACTGGGGTCCCTTCCACTCTACCTTACCTAAGTTTTCACCTCATGCCTTCAAAACTTTTACCAAGCCAATTACCCCCAACTAAATAATTTTTTATCAATATTCCCTGTTCTTCAACTTCTTGGGGAAAAAATACATATTATATCCTGACTTGGACCGATCACAACTGTTAGAATGTTTTTATTTCCAAATTTTGGTGCATGCCAAGGTTTTGTCAGTTGCCATTATTCCTTTCAACTTTAGAAGTTACAACATTAAATTCTGCATTTTTTTTATGGAAAGGCTCTCTGCATCAGGTCACAGTCAGTTTTGTAAAAAAAAAACAAAAAACACAGGGCTGACTGAGCCTGACATTTTTCCTTAACTATTAAAATAATATCAAGCTACACAACTAGCGCCATTTTTTGCGATACGACACTGCGTCGCCTTACATGACAATTGCTTGGTTGTGTGACCCTGTACCCAAAGAAAATTGACTTCCTTTTTTTTGCACAAATAGAGCTTTCTTTTGGTGTTATTTGATCACTTTTGCGGTTTTTATTTTTTGCGCTATAAACAAAGAGCGACAATTTTGAAAAAAAATAAAAAAAATGTAACTTTTTGCTATATGACATATCCAAAAAAAAAAACTATATAGAAAAAAAATATTCATCAGTTTAGGCCGATATATATTCTTCTACATATTTTGGGTAAATAAAAACTTGCAATAGGCATATATTGATTGGTCTGCACAAAAGTTATTGCATCTACAAACTATGGGATGGATTTAGGGACTTTTATTTATTTATTTTTGTTTTTATTGGAAATGGCGTTGATCTGCAATTTTTAGCAGGACTGCGACATTGCGACGGACACATCTGACCTCAAATGACACTGTGTGGGGACCAGCGACATTATTACATTGATCAGTGCTATAAAAAGGCACCAATCAATGTAAAAATGACACTGGCAGGGAAGGCGTTAACACTAGGGGGTGATCAAAGGGTTAACTGCGTTCCCTAGGTATGTTCTAACTGTAGGGTGGATGGGCTCACTAGGAAATGACAGAGATCACTGTTCCGGATCACTGCACAGTAGATATCACACATACTTTCACTACTTGTTCCTGATGAAGAGGAACAAATGCATGTTACACACTTTCTATCTATTTTTGTATCTTGTTTGACACAACCTATGCTGTGCCTTTTAGATGTTTGTATTAATAAAATCAATGCTTTTTAACTAATTTGCAAATGCTCTTTCAGAGTCATTGCCCTTTAAATTCCCACTAGATCGTATTCTTTCTGGTTTGAGTAGATCTCTGTCATGTCATCTGTCAGAATGGGGATCTGCCTTGTTTACAAAGCAGAACTTTATTCTGCCTGTGTACTAGGTAATCGCGGGTCGCCAACGGACATCAAATCCGCTCGACCCGCGGGCACGCTCCCACAGAAAAAAAAACTAGTCAAATTGCAATTACCAGCACCCCCCCCCCCCAATCCATACCAGACCTGATTTTAAGTGAAACCCTGTGCCAAAATGTAAAAAAAAAAAAAAAACTGTTTGCCCCCCCCCCCAAAATCTATACCATACACTTATGGTCTGGTATAGACCCAGGCATGGAGCCTGGAAGGTCAGAAAGGGGGGGAGTGGGGGCCCCCAGATCCTGTCCCCCTCCATGTGTATCCATTTACCAAAAAATTTCAAAAAGTAAGAGAAACACAGGGGCAATTTTTGAAAATGTCCCCTGATGTAAATCCATCGTCAATCACGACGCCCACCAGATCCCCAAAACCCAAAAAAGGATTAAAAAATGGCTCTACAATCATTAATGGCTGACCGCCGAATGCCTCCTCTGACGTTTGACAGTTCTTATATGGGTAAGGGAGGGGCCACTATGCACCGGTCTGGGACGTCCAAGCACCCCCCATGTTGAGGGCATGTGGCCTGGTATGGTTCAGGAGGGGGTGCTCGCTTGTCCCCATCCCTTTTCTGACCTACCAGGCTGCCTGCTCGGATAAGGGTCTGGTATGGATTTGGGGGCTGGGCCCCCCACACCATTTTTTTTACTTTTTTTTGCCCACAATTGTTTTTCTTTTAATTCAGCTGTCAGTGGGGAAGCCATTTGACAGCTGATGACCCATTAATTGTTAAGAACGCTGCTGCCGGCCCAGCTCCTTAACAACCAGCTTTTCCTGTGCCCTGATGGGGCAAAGCTATATCTTTTTAAAAGATTTACATACAGAGCTACCAAAATGATTTGTAGCAGGATACTGTATGGAGCTAATGATTGACTACAGTACTTTGAGAAAAGACATAATCTGACAACTGCAAGAAGGACTGGGCGTTCAGGTGTATTTGTTGTGAGATTTTTAGGTGTGCCCAGCCATCAGCAAAACTTACTGTAACCTAAAGCACAGTCTACATTTAGCTCCCACAACTATACGCCAGGCGTAGTGCCAAAACCGAAGCCTGGTTTCTCCATTTGGCTTAGAAATCTTTGTGCACCCACATATTGCAAAATGTTTGTGGAATGTATATAATAAAATAAAGCAATAAAGCCTGCTTTATTAATTTCGTCAGCATCAAAAACAGCTAGAGAGGCCTGTAAAACAATAAGTCTTCCACTGCCTAGCATTTTGTCAACAGTGCATGTGTACAGATTTGCCTAGCATTTCAGACAAAACCACTAAACAATGGTTGGTTTCCAGTCCCCACACTTCCCTTTTGGGTCATGAGACAGCTCCTTCGGCAAACATTCTGTGAAATCTCATGCACAACAGGCAATAATCTGTCAAATTTCCATTCACTGTGCTGTCATAATTATAGTTCTTATTAAAACCTTAATGAAAACAACATGCTAAGCAAGGCAAATGCAGAAAACACTTTATTATTCCTTCCGCTATAATGTCTATGTAGGCTCTTTAAGAACTCTTTTTTTCGTTCTCTGAAAAGCCACCACGAAAATCAAACCAACCACAAAGCAGCCTTATGAAGGCAACTAGTGATTTAAAACTCCAATGTACTGCACACATTCCTCTTTAATCTGCGCCTTTTAATCTTGTTTCAGACCAAAGATTAGTGCTGGCTGACAACTGTCTGTCTTTGGCACGGGCTCAGCGGTCAGTCAAAATCTGAGAAAGAAAAACTGTAATTCAACAAAATAAGTATGTTCACTGAAACTTCATGGCAATTTACTATATACTTTGTTCTTGACAAAGGACAGGCCTACTGGATAAAATAAGTAAACCGTGGAATGCATATATTTTAGAGCTGCAATATTTCATTAGGTCTCACTCAACGAAAAAGACAAACAGAAAAAAGTTTGTTCACAACTCCAAGACTGTAAGTGTTCAAAGAATATTTCAGTTGTCAGAAGCTACCAGCAAAAGTCTCTCTTTTATGACCCTGCTGTGAAAAATTAGAATGAGATGGAGAATATGAGTTACTACTAGAGTCAACCATAAGAGCCCTCCCTTCGGACACTTTATTACAAAAATCATTATTTGTAGATAATAAACAAAGTAAAACCCTAACCAACACTATAGTCTACAAAATAGGGTCTCAGTGACCTGTTCTTGTTGTCATATTCTTCCTTTAACTGCCCCATAAGTCAGGAAACATTAGATAATGTTATTAGATATATGCACTGTTCAGTATATATGCTGGGATTTCCACAGCAGTGAAATGTTTCCCTTTACTCCACTTAAGTTTCACTCCAAAAAAAATTAAATAATCAATGCAATGTGTCCCTTGTGTTGGTGGCTCCTGCTGTGGTTTAAAACTTTCTCCTCCGATCCCACCACCCACAGAACCATAATCTTCAGGTGCAGTGGGGATTGATAGAGCAGAGGGTCATATGCACTCATCAAGAATACCAAATGTGACGGGAGTCATTTTGGGTGGAGGGCTTGTGGAACCCAGTTTATCTTGGAGAGCACTGGAAACTGCTCCCCTGACCCCTCCTATGTGTACGTGACCCTGTGTCTATTAGGGGCACAGGATGACAGAGAACCCCAGTCGGGTCTGCCGAACCTGACTCTTATTACAACCACACTGGACTCAGCATGTCCTTTTACCCCTGTTATCCTGGATTCTATATGTGTGGTTTGTGCTGAAATAATGAAGTCGCTCTTTCACTTGAGACAGTAATATTTCTGAACATTATCCCTCAAGTAAATATGAAGATACATAATTTCACCTTTCAGACTGCTAGATTGTTTGAGGTGTGGCTGTAACCCATTGTTCTATTGTTTCTGTCTGCCTTGGGAGCAACCTATTATGGGATGTTTATGTGTATGTGGATTAGCTGGGAGAGGGGAAGGAGGGTTTCTCCAGCAGCCCCTCCCAAAGATGGTCTACTGTTGAAATGTTTGAATACCTGTGTGTCATGTTACTGGAGGAGGTAACATATACCCCATCCTGTGTCATTATGCAAAGAAGGGGGATTGACTCCTGAGTGTATATCTCTTTGTACCTGTGTTTGAATAAAGAGTCTTATGTTTTCACTCTACACTGATGATTCGACAAGTGACTGGGTGATCTAAGGTGGGCTAAGGGACCTTGGATCGTGCTGGTACCGGACAAAGGAAGCATATAGGGCGGACATACTCATCTTGAGTACAGGGGCCCGTGACACCATATATGGCCATCCCTAATGCCCTCCTCCATTCATAGACCCTGAACTATAGCTTCCCTGAATGAACTGCAATCTATGAATGGAGGAGAAGACCTTTCATTAATTTGCCTGTCCTCCGTTCATGGATCAGTTTTCATTGTATAGCAGTATAGCTTCTGTGAATGTAGGAGGTGGATGGAAAGGGTAGGCATAGCTGGCACTCTAGTGGAGTGCCTGTGACAGGTCTCTAGGCTCTATGAACACCCCTCTGCACCAGATGGGGATCAGAGGAGTATTACATTTAGGCAGGAGCCAGCAGCACAAGGGACACTTTTCACTGATAGCAAGTAATGTCTTTTGTCCTGACTTTTTTTTTTTACATTGTTTTATATTTTTGACTAAACTTAGGCTTTAACATATAACATAAGTGCAAGTGAACATATACTTTAAATCAGACCCATTTTAATCAGACCAAATTTTATTGTAAAGTATAGTTCAGTTTTTGTGCTACAAAGCCAAGTTAAGATTATTATTATTAATTATGTACACTGAGCAAAATTATAAACGCAACACTTTTGTGTTTGCCCATATTTATCATGAGCTGAACGCAAAGATTTTTCTATGTACACAAAATGCCTATTTCTCTCAAATATTCTTCACAAATCTGTCTAAATCTGTGTTAGTGAGCACTTCTCCTTTGTAGAGATAACCCATCCACCTCACAGGTGTGGCATATCCAGATGCTGATTAGACAGCATGATTATTACACAGGTGTGCCTTAGGCTGGCCACAATAAAAGGTCACTCTAAAATGTGCAGTTTTACTGTATTGGGTGGGTCTGAAAATCAGTCAGTATCTGGTGTGACCACCATTTGCCACACGCAGTGCAGCACATCTCCTTTGCATTAGGTTGTTGATTGTGGCCTGTGGAATGTTGGTCCATTCCTCTTCAATGGCTGTGTTGTTGGATATTGGCAGGAACTGGAACATGCTGTCGTATACGCCAATCCAGAGCATCCCAAACATGCTCATTGGGTGACATGTCCGATGAGTATGCTGGCCATGCAAGTTTTCAGCTTAGATCGTAGATCTTTGCGTTCAGCTCATGATAAATTGGGGGCAAACACAAAAGAGTTGCGTTTATAATTTTGCTCAGTGTATATACCCCATTTTGCCTCTTGGGATTGCCACATTACACATTTTAATGAGGGTGCAAGAATGCCACGAGATTGTGGACATGCCCAGACACAGCACTGGGATTTGCAAGGTATCTGGTACCTGACAAAGCCTGGCGGCACTTCTGTGCATGTGCCAAGGCTTCTCACACAAAACCTGCATGTCCCAGATACTAGAAATCAGAGTCTGTATGCATGCACAAGAACCCACAGATGTGCTGCCGGGCTCTGCCAGGTCCCATGGCACGTGCCTGATTTTTAAAAATGGTGGGTCTGTACAGTGGCAGGGAGTGGGTAACAAAGTGAGGGTGAAGTTCCACTTTAAGTTATCAGTGTAATGTTTACCATGTCGTGATTTGTGGTGTGATTTAAAATTCATTACATATTTCCTGGAAGATATTTCCATTTATATTTTACAAATACTGTTTTGTAGGCTGTCCATTTAATGGCTATTTCACTGCAGTCTCTTAGCCTACCCTTACCAACAACTGCTTTAAAAGCATTGAAAATATGTAATATTATTACTTTGAAGTGTACCTTTGCTTTTGCTTTTAACCTAAACCATTGAATTTCAGCTGCTCTTGAATCGTCATTAATTTTCACAATAGTAGTACATACTTCAGATGCAGGCAATCCAAGCTTTCACAGCCAGAGTCTACCCAGGAACAGGCAAAGTTTATGTTATCTTAGCCGCCCACGTGTCCTGCTACTCTGAGCCTGGTCATAGAGAAATGTGGCAAAAGCACCTGGGACAGCCATCATTCTCTATGACCAGGCTATTCAGAGTGTGACAGTCTCAAAAGAGCTGGACACCAGAGAGAACATAATTCCTGGCCAAGTCATGGTAGTTGGAGCTTTTGTCTGTCTGCATCTGAGGCCTATACCATCATTTAGAATGTTATATATCATACCACTCTGGTTATTACTAATATTGATAATGTCTACATAGTTTGCAAAAATAAAAAATGGATCAATACTTAAACCTAAAATATAGCTGTCTCACAGATATTGAGTACCGCAGTTCAATATAATAAAACAACCATTAAAAAAATGGATCACTTCCTCTCATGTTCCTAGGCTCCTTCCTTTCTTCTAGCCTTTGCAGTTACCTGCAGGGCCCATAACATCATATTAGGCAAATTGCACCCACTCCTTCCTCTGATGTTACACTGATGATTTAAACACAGGGGCAGGCATAGAAATAGGAAGAGCTGTCTGATGATATACTTCACCTTCCTTAATACAATCGCTGCTTCACAATCAAGATATGCTGGGGAATGGGTGAAAAAAATCACCCTAGTCAAAAAAGCTTGTGCAGAATGCAAACTGTCAGTGCTATATTCATACATAATTCTTTATATGTTTGATCAAATGTATTTTTTTTTTTAATGCCTGTTTTATTACCTTATATAAAAATAAATGAAATTAGATGCATCCCATAAATTTGAAGGATACTCAATTGCATTTACTCTTAGTGAAATTATCATCCACAAAGTATTCCTGTTTTAGTGACACCAAGTCAGATCCTCTCTAACAGGAATGCTTATTAATACTTATCACTGTGCCTCACCAGTTAAGTTGCTATGGTTCTTGGGCCATGTAATGTGTGGTTCATACCACAGTCCAGTAGAAATGTAACCTTATACATTACATTATTTGGTAGCTTTACCAATCTCACTGTATAGCTAAAGCAAGAATAGAGTCTGTTCTACATTAGTGAGATAAAAAAAAAATGTTTATATCCCCCCTTTCCCCTGCACCTCACATCACAACCACAGAGTAGTTTCCAGCTAACTTTATTGAAGATTTATAACAAGGTAACCCGCTTGATCTAAAATACAGTACAGCAAAACAGCAATACAGCATGTCAGATTTTTCCCAAACGATCAAGGCTCCCCACTGCCAGAACACAATCCCACAGAGGAGAGAATTCCCTCACCCACATTGAATGTGTGGATGGGGGAATTGGATCTTTTTTTTTGTCTTATATCAGAAGTCCATCCAACTTAAAAAGGAATTGATCGTTCACCAGGAATTCACTAGAAAAGCTAAATTTTAAAACTAAATTTTAAAACGAACTATGAAATAACCTAACAATAAAGTTGAATATAGTTTATATAATTTTCATAAAGTTAAAAAAAAAGTGAATTACATACTAAATATTTGTCAGCTGAACTATTAAGGTATTTATTATATTATTACTAATTATATTTACTAAAGAACATTATTAAGTATGTTGCAAACATGCATATATATTAATTTCAGTGACACCAAGTGACTGTGTGTGATCCGTGAAAAAAAATATATGTAACAAATAAATCAGAACGAAGCAGTCCTCTATTGTGACCACACACAAATGACAGTCCAAAAGTGTAGAAAAAACTTCCTGGTGTTTATGGGAATTTGCGGTGTCGACTGATATGCGGATTCAGGACCAGCTGGATACACCTTGCTGACTGATTATTTAAGCCTGTTTTGACTTGGGTGGTATACACCTTACCAAGTCAATACCATCTGGTAAGCCTCCTCCTTATATCGGTGGTGGTGTCTCTATCCTTTCACAGAGAGGGTCATATCCATGTGGGACTCTTTATTTCAACCTTGCAGTTTTTTCTACACTTTTGGACTGTCATTTGTGTGTGGTCACAATAGAGGACTGCTTCGTTCTGATTTATTTGTTACATATATTTTTTTTTCACGGATCACACACACTCACTTGGTGTCACTGAAATTAATATATATGCATGTTTGCAACATTTGTTATGTGTTGGTAACTGACTCCTTCACAAAAATAAGCGCTACACTTTTTCATATTCACCAGTTTTTGCTTTGTCTCAGCTGTGTTGGCAGCTAATTTTTGTGTTCACTTATTGCACAGCGCAGTATATCCCATATCTAATTTTTAACATTATTAAGTATGAATATACTGTAAATGTATTATTTTATTTATTTTAATAAACAGGCTGCCTATTATACCTGTTTTGCTTTCACTTTTTCTGTATTGAAAATATGGATACTATTGGTTTATTTCTCATGCTATCACAAACAAAATTCCAATTATTTACTATATGTCGTTTTGGTTGCAGCTTTTTAAATTGCTACAAAACGACAAGTGAATCCAATCAGGTTTACTTTCTTTTTATACAGGCCCTACACTTCCTTTAGGGCATAACTGCTTATGTGAAAGATTTTATTATGCCTCGTTTCCACTGAGCGGAACGGTTCGGGTCGGTACAGTTGGAAGGGTTAGAATGGTCCGGCCTATTCAGGGGAGCATTTCCACTGCAAGTCGGACCATCAGGGGCCATACAGGGTTCAGAAAAAAATGCCTAGCGTGTCCGACAATCAGTGGAATGTATTGTAGCTCCGCCCTAACCGAACCGTACCATTTTCTATGGCCCCACATCTGAAGCAGGACCCAGAATGGTGCGATATGGTTCGGTTGTATGGGCCGCTTTCATAATGGAAATACTCAAAACAGCGTACCATACCGAACCAACCCAAACCGATCCGCTCAGTGGAAACAAGGCATTTGTGAGCTACCAAATAAAGCTTGACAAGAGAAACTGAACACTCATATTTGTGTTTTAACATCAAGGTAATGCAAATGTGCAAATTAAAACTATTTTCAATTGTATTTATATTAGTAAATGATACTCTACCCTAACCAAGTACCATAATTAACTATAAAAGGTCCTTCCTAGGACCTCAGGAGCTACAAACAGTTTTGGATGTTGCACAGTCACTGGACAAATTTTGATCCATGTATAAGGTAGCTAGTTGTATACAAGTTGGTCTTTTGATCAACTTGTGTACAACCAGCCTGTCAGGCTTTTCCTAAATGATGCGTGTCACTGGCTATAGTTGGCAATAATATAGCCAAGTATTCTGACAGTGATGAAGGTTCCCCATTGCCAGAACACAATACTACAGCAGAAGGAATTCCCCCATCCACATTTGATGAAAATGGAAATGTGTTAATTTTTCACTCAACTCGCTGGCTGAAAAAAATGAGATAAATCATGTATGGACTGACTTGGAATACAGTATTATGATACAATGTTGGCTGTCTGTTTATTGGGCCAAAGAGGAATCTCTTGCCTCTTTATTTCAACAGCCTTGCATTCTATATGGAACAGGCCTGACTAAAATAAAGCACCAATTTATATAATATTTATAATCACAGTCATCATAAAAATTGATATTTTATCACTACATCATTATTTGTTTCTTTTATTGATATCGTTATCCTGTGAAAATAATACATAATACCATATGTTTATCTTTTGGTTGCTAAATAAATCTGACTTTAGTAAATCAAGCGCTGGGATTCACATGACAATAAGGTGCCTTCATCAAAACGTCGACCAAGTAGAACATAAGAGATGATTTACAGCTGGTTAAGAAAACATGAAGTATAAGCATGCTGGGGATTCAGAACTTACCAAGGAGCTTTGATGGAAAAACATCCTGCTCCAAACAGGTAAGGTCTTCACATAGGAGGGGAAAAGGCAAAACAAATTAGATAAAAGAACTCATTATTAACATTCATTGATTAAATCATGCGTTTATATGCTCAGAGAATTATTTTTGCTAATGCCTTGCAAAAGATAAGCACAAACCCCATTAAATTCATTATGCATCAAGCACATTGTTAAGCTCCTTTTTAGTCTTTAAAACAAAAGATGCCATTTGTTGTTAGTTCATCAGACAAAAACAAAATAAGGACTGCCGCTAGCAACCTATGGTGACCCACACAAAATATAAGAACATACCATTCAAAAACAGTGTAATATAGTTTTATGAATACTATAAATTAGTCTATGGTATGCTTGGCTTCATGGATATAGGAAGTATGTATTGCAGCAGATTGGAAGTATGCATCTGCCAAGAGTTTACTGGTTGCTACATCAAAGTGGCTCCTTGTGGCTCCCAACCCAGTGTTTTGGGGAACACTGCTGGTAATAACACCTAGCAGAATGAACAATTATGCCAGTGGCTGCTAACCACCAACAGATGTGCTATATCAACAAGCAGATATCACAGTCATGCCTGCAAATAACTGTATTGTATATATGTATTGTAAAACATAGTGCATGTGGCTTTTATTTATTCATTTCGTTTTTACATGCATCACAACATGATTAATGGCAAGTAGGTGGTCAAATTATTTTGTATCCGATATTTAACATATAATGTGAGCAACAGTATCACTTTTAGTATTTCAAGAAAGCTGTCTTCAATGTGATGTGGTGCAATCTATTTAAAAAAATATATATTAAGTTTGCTTGCAGAAGAGCTATTTACAAAGAAAACTCGTCTGTGCAAGCATTTGCAAACTAATATAAAAATTCTGCCTAAAAGAAAAACTTAAAGAAAGTAGATGTAAACCCTAAATGAAATGACATACAGTTGGCTAAAATACTGTATATTATTTAAAAAAAATATGTTTTTGCTGTATTTTATTTATTACATTTTTTTTAATAAACCGTGGGGTTTATTTACTAAAGGAAAATTCACTTTGCACTAGTAGTACCAAGTGGATTTGCCTTTAACAAATCAACCCCTTTGTGTTTTATCATTTTTCATTCTTGTGTGCCTCTCTGTGTTGCTGATCTGCTTCAGCCTCATTGCAGCCACTTCCTGTCTATATACATGCAGTCCAGCAATGCCTGCAAGGCATTCCGCAGGGTTGGGTTCTTAATGGTGGCAACAGTAGACTCTACCTGTGTATTGTGTGATAAAACAGCAACTTGTAGTCTCTAGATTCATGTGTGACAGGGTCTTAAAGCAGGGGCACAATACGGCTTCATGTACACTACAGCTCCTAAACTTGATTTTAGGAGCTTTTGGCATTTTCTTGCCAAAGCTCCTAAACTCAACTACATAAAAGCCTATGTGGCAATGTGAACATAGGGGTTGATTTACTAAAGGCAAATCCACTTTGCACTACAAGTGCACTTTGAAGTGCAGTTGCTGTAGATCTGAAGGGGACATGCAAGGAAAATAAAAATAAGAACATTTTTGCTTGTACATGTTTGGATGATAAAATCAGCAGAGCTTCCCCTCATTTCAGATCTTCCCCTCAGATCTAAAGCGACTGCACTTCCACGTGCACTTGCAGTGCACTTGTACTGCAAAGTGGATTTCCCTGTAGTAAATAAACCCCATAGGCTTTTAGCAGAGTTTAGGAGCTGATGCGGTTAGGGGAGCTTCAACCTTCCTCTTCTGAACGCGGAAGAATCACGTTCAGGAAAGCAACATTTTGACTGCCAGCCACAAAACGTGGCAAAATCACAGCACAGTTTTGCTGTGATTTTTTAGCGTTTTCCCACAGCCGGCAGCCAAAGTAGGCTATGGGTAGATGAAGCCTAACAAGATATGCCTCAACAAAGACCTTCATGAATTGATTACCGGTATTATTTAAGGGCTTTTTTACACTTGTGTAGAGATAAGTATGTTTTACTGATATCCACACAGAAAACAATTGTTTTCTGTGTGCTCTGTTCACACTAGAACACAGTGGGCAGCTGCAGAAAATTGCTGTGTAGAAAACTGAAATATTTCAGTTTTACTGCAACTCTCTGTCACACCCTGCATTTTAATGCACCACAGTTTGGCTGCAGTGCATAAAAATTTATGAAATTATAATAAACTTTAATAAACTTAAAAAAAACGTAAAAAAGGGGGAGGAAACAGTGTGTTGAGTTATAAAAAAAACATGACTTTGACCCGCCCACCCAGCATGGACACTAGCCCACATAGGAAAACTGAAAATTTTCCTCTGTGGGCAAGTGTGAACCAGTCCTCAACAAAACCAGTAGATCCACAAATGTTGAAAAAATAGGATTTTTATAACAGCTTACCTGTAAAATCCTTTTCTTGGAGTACATCACGGGACACAGAGCGACATAGTCATTACTCATGGGTTATATAGATACCGTCAGGTGCTGGCACTGGCAACTTCCAAAACCGGAAGTACCCTCCCCTATATAAGCCCCTCCCATCCGGGAGCACCTCAGTTTTGTAGCAAAGCAATAAGTGTCCCCAAAGAGGGGTGGGAGCTCTGTGTCCCGTGATGTACTCCAAGAAAAGGATTTTACAGGTAAGCTGTTATAAAAATCCTATTTTCTTTTTCGTACATCACGGGACACAGAGCGACATAGTCATTACTAATGGGATGTCCTAAAGCAATGCCAAATGAGGGGGGGGATACACCATATATAAGCTGAGCGCTATCAGACATGAGGATCTTTTGCGGCCTGCAACACACTGCGCCCAAAGGCGACATCCTCCTGACTTCTAACGTCCACCTGGTAGAACCTAGTAAACGTGTGTACTGAAGACCATGTTGCGGCCTTACAGATTTGAGCCAGGGAGGCCTGGTGATGCACTGCCCATGAAGTTCCAACTGCTCTCGTGGAGTGCGCCCTAACTTTGAACGGAGGCGGTCTATTTCTCAAGCCATAGGCTTGTATTATGACCTGTCGAATCCACTTGGCTAAAGTAGATTTTGACGCTGCCTGACCCCTTCTGGGGCCTTCCGGCAGAATAAACAAAGTATCCGTTCTGCGAATCTGAGCAGGGGCTTTTAGATAAGCTTTAACTGCTCTTACTACATCCAAAGAATGCAATAACTTTTCCTCTACCGAAGTAGGTTTGGGGAAAAAAGAAGGAAGAACCACATCTTGGTTCAAATGAAACCTCGATACCACCTTAGGAAGAAAGGCTGGATGAGGACGTAACACTACTCTGTCCTTATGGATAACCAGATATGGCTCCTTACAGGACATAGCTGCTAATTCCGATACTCTTTTAGCCGAACAAATGGCTACTAGAAAAATCAATTTCCTGGTGAGAAGCACCAAGGAAATATGCTGTAATGGTTCAAATGGTTGTTTCTGTAGAACCGACAGAACCAAGTTTAGATCCCATGGACATATGGGAATATTAACCGGAGGACTAATACGCATCACTCCTTGTATAAAGGCTTTGACTAGTGAATGCGAAGCCAAGGGCCTTTGAAAAAATATTGACAAGGCCGAAATCTGACCCTTGATAGTACTCAAGGCAAGCTTCCTATCTACAGCCCATTGTAGGGAGTCCAGACTCCTACCTATTACGTACTTACGTGGATGCCATTTCTTGGCTTCACACCAGGCGATGTACACCTTCCAGATTCTATAGTAGATCTGCCTGGATACCGGCTTCCTGGCATTGATCATGGTAGATACCACAGAATTAGAGAGCCCTCTCTTTTTTAGAATGTGGGCTTCAATAGCCAGGCCGTCAAACCTAGGGCTGGTAAGGAAGGGTGGTATATCGGTCCTTGCGAAAGCAGGTCCGGACGATGTGGGAGAGTCCAAGGACTCCCCACTGACATTTTACAATCTCCACGTACCACGCTCTTCGGGGCCACGCTGGAGCCACCAGAATCACTGGTTTCTTTTCTACCCTGATTCTGCGGAGTAATCGAGGTAACCATTGTGGCGGTGTGAATGCATATATCAGCTTGAACTGATCCCAAGGGAACACTAGGGCATCCGAGCCGCAAGCTAGGGGATCCCTTGTCCGAGAGACAAACCTGTCCCCCTTTGCGTTGAATCTGGATGCTAGAAGATCTACATCCGATGTTCCCCACCGCTGACATATTGTCCAGAAAACCTCGGGGTGAAGGGACCCTTCCTCTGGGCCTAATTGCTGGCGACTTAGAAAGTCCGCCTTCCAATTCTCCACTCCTGGAATGAATACCGCAGATATGGCTGGGACATATTTTTTCTGCCCATTTCAGGATGTAATTTACTTCCCTCTGGGCTGCACGACTCCTGGTGCCCCCCTGATGATTGATATATGCCACTGCTGTGGCATTGTCTGATTGAATTCTGACAGGGGACCCTTGGAGTTTGGATGTCCATGCTACTAGGGCATACCGGGCTGCTCGTATCTCTAAGAGATTGATGGGCAGGGCCTTTTCTGCATCCGACCATCTGCCCTGGAGAGACTATTGCTCCAGTACTGCTCCCCAGCCTATAAGGCTGGCATCTGTAGTGACCACCTTCCAAGAAATCGGACTGAAGGATTTCCTTTTTTCCAGATTCTGGGAAACCAACCACCAACGGAGGCTCTTGCGAACGGAAGGGGACAAGGACATTGTAAGTCTAGGCCTGAATTTTTTTGTTCCAGGCTGACAGTATGGCCCCTTGCAAATTCCTTGAATGGAATTGACCGTAGGGTACTGCTTCGAATGATGCCACCATTTTTCCCAGCAGCCTCATATACAGGCGTATGGACGGCTGTCTTTTTTGTACCCACTAAGTGGATCAAATCTTTCAAAGACAACACCTTTCCTCGAGGCAAGAATATTTTTCTCTGGCCTGAATCCAACCTTAGCCCCAAGTATTCCAGACTTTTGACTGGTTTTTAGGGCTGACTTGTCTCGGTTGATAATCCAACCGTGAGATTCCAGATACTTGATCGTCTTGTGAACGACCACGTCTAGTTTTTTCACTGAGTGGTCTATCAGCAACAAGTCATCCAGATATGCCATTATCATTACACCTTGTGTTCTTAGATTGGCCAATAAAGGGCCAGAATTTTTGTAAACACTTGTGGTGCTGTGGCCAAACCGAAGGGTAAGGCTCTGAACTGAAAACGGCGCCCTTCTACTGCAAAGCGTAGAAATTTTTGGTGGACTGGAAAGATGGGAATGTGCAAATAAGCATCTTTGATGTCGATCGTGGCTAACCAATCCTCCCCTTGTAGGGCAGTGGCCACCGATCGGATCGACTCCATCGGAAAGACCTGATATACAGGAATTTGTATAGCCCTTTTAGAATTAATATGGGCCTCCCGTCCGCGTTTGCTTCGGGACTGTAAAGAGGTTTGAGTAAAACCCGAACCCTCATTCTTCCAGGGGAACCTCCATAATTACTCCTTGGAGCAATAGTTGTTCTAGTGCCAACAGGAGGGACTCTCTCTTCCGGGGATCCCCTGGCACGTTTGACCTCAAAAATGGGAAGGAGGAGAGCCTTTTAACTCCAAACTGTATCCCAAACCTACTGCGGAGAGCACCTATCTGTCTTGATCGTGTCCCGCCAGGTCTCTTGCGAACAACTGGAGTCCTCCCCCCACCCGACTGAGTGGGGGCTTCAATGAATTTAACTTTGGGGGAGGTTTTGTACCTCCCCTGACCCAGGGTTTCTCATTACCCTGCTACTGTCCCTGTTTTTTACCCCCGGGATTTGACCGAGGAGGCCGTCGGAACTGTTACACAGCCGATGCCTCAGGGACTGGAGAAGCAGGCCTCTTAAAGAGGGACCTCTAACTCTGCTTTTAACCGGCAAAAGCGTATTTTTACCGCTGGAAATTTTCTGGATATATTTGTCCAGGTTTTCTCTGAATAAGCGTTCACCATGAAATGGGACGCTAACCAGCCATTCTTTACAGGGAGCTTCAGCAGACCAGTTTTTGAGCCATAGGAGCCTACGCGTATGTACTATAGACAGCGTAAGGCGGGAGGCCTGATGGACTGAATCCTCTATGGCGTCAACCGCAAAGCCTAAGGCTCTAGGTAGATCAGCTAGGGCAAAGCCTGCTGATCTGTCAAGTCCCTCAAGACCTGTTTCAACTGATCCTTCACTGCTTAGCAGACCCCAATAGCTGCTACTGCTGGTTGTATCACCAAGCAGATTTTCATAAGGACTCCAATCTTTTATTTATTGGGTTCTTGAACATTTGGACATTATCCACTGGACATGTCAGTGATTTATACATACAAGAGATGGCTGCGTCCACTGTAGGGACCTTCCATTTTTTTTTTTTTTGATGAACTTATCCTCCATGGGATAGACCACCGGAAATCTCTTGGGGGAATAAATATTTTCTCAGGACGTTCCCAATCCTGGTAAATGAGCCCTTTCAGTAAAGGGTGAAGTGGAAAAGAACAAACAGTCTGGGGGCTTCTAGCGACCCCAACGAGGATACAGTAGTGGTTGATGGTTCCGCAAGGTGCATTTTTAAATGCTGATCGGACCATGTTAGTCAGAGACTGAACCCATAATCTTTCAGCTTGAGATGCTGAGAAAAGGTTCCCCCACTGTTGATTCCTCTATAACAGAATCAACCTCATCCTGATCCCCTTCAGGCAGGTCGATCCCTGTATGGGACTGTTGCTCTGCTAACAGGCACTCTGAAGGAGGAGACGGAGATCGGGCGTGCTTTCCCTGACAGGGAGGCAGCGATAAATGTTGACAATCTCTCTCTAATCCTCCCAGAGCTGAGGAAAAAACCTCCTCTGTTACATACACAGGAGCAGGTGACTGAGGACAGCCACAGTACCAAGTACCCCTGCGGGGTCTCTACGGTCACTTACCTCTGAACTTCAGGGGAGACTGGTGCAGCAGAAGTATGCCCAAGATCCTCAGAGCCCGATGAGACCCCCTTCGCTTCCTGGAAGATTCAGTTCCGGAGCTTCTGGACGGCATATTCCTAAGCCTAAAGCTGAGGTATTCCAGCCGTAATACACCACTTTTACTGAGAATAGTCTAGCACAATTGCTGCTATATCACAGTTGGTGTCTACTAATGTGCCTTTCTAGGGGATGCCTGTATCAACCGCTTGCTGTATGCCTTTAAATGTTGCCAGCTCTGTCTCTGTACTTCATATCCAGCTCACTACAATATTGTGCTTTTTTTAAAACTGCTGGGACGCCCGCACATGCGCAGAAGCGCTGCGGCGCGCACAGAGCGTCATCCCCCAGGCTCCGCCCCCTTTCCCGGCTCACCTCTATATATAGAGGCGCGTGCACGTGCGCCTTCGGCGCTAATTTCAAATATGGTAACAAGGGACAGGAGCCAGGGCCCCTCTTTGCCGCAGGCCGGGGGATGGACAAACACTGCAACATGGCAGAGGAAGCAGTTTCCTATAAGAGAACTCACCATCTGCCTGGACTTTGCTCTGCTGAGAAGAAGCTAGTCCACATGACAAGAAAACATTCCACAGCGGCCTCTAGTGGACAAACACAGGTACCGCAGTCTAATATATTAAATATATATAAAAAATTTTTTTTTTTTTTTTTCTTGACCACCATTAAAAATTATTACATTTTTTTTTTTTTAGTAGTTACAGGCATGCACAGAATTTTGCGGGAATACCATTAGGTAACAGACAGAAAGACAAATTAGGCTTGGGGGTCCCCCAATAGAACCAAGTTCCTGGGGGCCCCCACTTACCTGTTCCCCGCCGCAGGACTTTGTTTGGTCCACAAAAGCCCAAACTTCACCTATCACGGCAGGCATTGTAATCAAACCTTCAGGGACCGGGTTCCCAAGGATTCCACTCCCCTGGACCTGTATAGCACCCTGCACAGAAAACATCTTGGTCGTGGGTATGACCAGAGCTCTGGATCCCAGGGTCCAGCTCTCCTAAGAGAAGCATTACAGGCAAAACCTTGCTCTTCTCTGCAAGGCCCGGGTACCGACCGTTTAGCTATGAAGCTTTTTTGGTCGGATCCGGAATAGCTTACTGAGGCCCAAAAGAACCTGTACGCAAGCTCAGTGAAAAACACATGTTTCTTCTTGGCCAACACCTTAGACACTGGCAAAAAACTGAGGTGCTCCCGGATGGGAGGGGCTTATATAGGGGAGGGTACTTCCGGTTTTGGAAGTTGCCAGTGCCAGCACCTGACGGTATCTATATAACCCATTAGTAATGACTATGTCGCTCTGTGTCCCGTGATGTACGAAAAAGAAACATTTTTGTATTGACATCAACATGTTATAAATGATACAAGATTTTATTGATTGGGTTAAAATATATGTTAAGCTAGATAAAAACAAATGACTTGTATACTGTTTGAAACCGTAGCCATATCTACACACAATGCCAGTATGTACAGAGAACTGCATAACCAAACTGTTGCTTGATTTCATGGCTACTAAATGACACAATGGTGTCTTCTGTTTTGTGACATTTTTATGTACCTCTAGCTGTCAACCCTAGTGTCAATGATCAGTACCTCCCACCAGCAACAGTCACCCAACAGCAGCAATCTCTAACGTCTCAGGTGACGGCGGTGACTCTAGGCGTTTCACAGAAAATACATACATCTTACATCCACTAAAATAGACATATTTTCCCACTTTTAACAGTCAAAAAAGAACATGTAGAAAGGCAATACATTAAGTGACCATGCATGCTATTTCTCACCAAAAGACAATTAAAGTGCAACTAAACCAAACTAAAAGGAAATTTAACAGACCAAAAGGAAGCAAATAAAAAAAAAAAGGTTCACTGTATGCTGGCTATACCCCTTCTTTAGAAGATGATATAATCCAAAAGCCTTCCACACTAGATATAAATTGAGTGGATTGTTTAGCCAGGGCTCTAGAACACAATCCTACTAGACCTTGAGAAGATTAACCACCCTGGCGGTATGATTATGTCAGATTTTTGTGTCTCAAAGCAGTACAAATTGTTTTGCATAGAACTTTGGTGTTTTATATTTTAGGCCTGTAATTCTTAGTAATAACACACTTAAATCTGTCCAAACAAGAGTCTAGTAGACATCCCGGGTATGATAAAGTTTAAAACACAAAATCATAAATAATTGTAAAAAATAATAATATAATAATTATAATAAAATGAATTTCCCCACTATTCACTATCGCGCAATTCTGCAAGTGTTCTTATTTACTATCGCTGTTTTCTAGCTGGTCTCAAACCACTTTTGACATAAAGGGACACTATTTCGTTGCTATGGACAATCTCAAGTTTCCAGGCAGAAAGAAAAGTATATATAATATAAAACTGCATGCAGGGTACTGGACAAAACACATGAATTTTGCCATTTTTGAATTTGCCACCAGGCTCCACCCCCGTGTGTCGCGACGCTCGCAGGGTATGGCACCTGGCACACAGAGGCATCGGGTGGAGGACACAGCCCGAGGACACAACGGAGGGACATCACTGGATCCTGGGGACAAGGTAAGTAACCTGCACCAGGATCCTGCAATGCAATCCCGAGTGTGGCTCGGAGTTACCGCTAATGGTACTGAAATATAACCCCGAGCCACACTCGGGAATACTGCCAGGGAAGTTAACTAAACAATGCACATAGAGTTTGCAAGGTGTATGACCAACAGGAACCAGCCGATATTCAAACCATTAATGGGCAGACTGAATGTACCAAGTTGATTGAACGAACTTGGGTGCAACCAGCCTGCCGAATTCGTATCTGATTATTGCAAGCGGCTGCTATAGCCGCTTGCGATAATCATTGTCTTCTCCCAGCGGGGGAGAAGACAATTGCTCAGCAGGAGAGATTCCCCTGTCAACACTGTCTGTGGTGATGGAAGAATTGTGCAAATTTGCACTGGCTATGGGCTGTCTAAGGGTGTTAATACTTGTGTAGATATCCAACTTAATATAGGACATACAATACCCTTAAACAAGTCAAACATCACTGGCAGCCACTGTAATAATTTGCCCAATATGGTTAAAAAAAAGCTAGTAATGTTTAATATATATATATATATATATATATATATATATATATATAAAAGCTAGTAAATCATACGAGGTAAAATCCCAATTTTTTTTTTTAATAGATAATATTGAATGTAAAGAGATTTTCCAATGTGTAAGAAAATAGGATTTTTATAACAGCTTACCTGTAAAATCCTTTTCTTAGGAGTACATCACGGGACACAGAGCGACATAGTCATTACTAATGGGTTATATAGATACCGTCAGGTGCTGGCACTGGCAACTTCAAAAACCGGAAGTACCCTCCCCTATATAAGCCCCTCCCATCCGGGAGCACCTCAGTTTTGTAGCAAAGCAATAAGTGTCCCCAAAGAGGGGCGGGAGCTCTGTGTCCCGTGATGTACTCCTAAGAAAAGGATTTTACAGGTAAGCTGTTATAAAAATCCTATTTTCTTTCTCGTACATCACGGGACACAGAGCGACATAGTCATTACTAATGGGATGTCCTAAAGCAATGCCCAATGAGGGGGGGGATACACCATATATAAGCTGAGCGCTATCAGACATGAGGATCTTTTGCGGCCTGCAACACACTGCGCCCAAAGGCGACATCCTCCTGACTTCTAACGTCCACCTGGTAGAACCTAGTAAACGTGTGAACTGAAGACCACGTTGCGGCCTTACAGATTTGAGCCAGGGAGGCCTGGTGATGCACTGCCCATGAAGTTCCAACTGCTCTCGTGGAGTGCGCTCTAACTTTGAACGGAGGCGGTCTCCTTCTCAAGCCATAAGCTTGCATAATGACCTGTCGAATCCACTTGGCTAAAGTAGATTTTGACGCTGCCTGACCCTTTCTGGGGCCTTCCGGCAGAATAAACAAAGTATCCGTTCTGCGAATCTGAGCAGTGGCTTTTAGATAAGCTTTAACTGCTCTTACTACATCCAAAGAATGCAATAACTTTTCCTCTACCGAAGTAGGTTTGGGGAAAAAAGAAGGAAGAACCACATCTTGGTTCAAATGAAACCTCGATACCACCTTAGGAAGAAAGGCTGGATGAGGACGTAACACTACTCTGTCCTTATGGATAACCAGATATGGCTCCTTACAGGACATAGCTGCTAATTCCGATACTCTTTTAGCCGAACAAATGGCTACTAGAAAAATCAATTTCCTGGTGAGAAGCACCAAGGAAATATGCTGTAATGGTTCAAATGGTTGTTTCTGTAGAACCGACAGAACCAAGTTTAGATCCCATGGACATATGGGAATATTAACCGGAGGACTAATACGCATCACTCCTTGTATAAAGGCTTTGACTAGTGAATGCGAAGCCAAGGGCCTTTGAAAAATTATTGACAAGGCCGAAAACTGACCCTTGATAGTACTCAAGGCAAGCTTCCTATCTACAGCCCACTGTAGGAAGTCCAGAATCCTACCTATTACGTACTTATGTGGATGCCATTTCTTGGCCTCACACCACGCGATGTACGCCTTCCAGATTCTATAGTAGATCTGCCTGGATACCGGCTTCCTGGCATTGATCATGGTAGATACCACAGCATTAGAGGGCCCTCTCTTTTTTAGAATGTGGGCTTCAATAGCCAGGCCGTCAAACCTAGGGCTGGTAAGGAAGGGTGGTATATCGGTCCTTGCGAAAGCCGGACGACGTGGGAGAGTCCAAGGACTCCCCACTGAAATTTTACAATCTCCGCGTACCACGCTCTTCGGGGCCACGCTGGAGCCACCGGTTTCTTTTCTACCCTGATTCTGCGGAGTAATCGAGGTAACCATTGTGGCGGTGTGAATGCATATATCAGCTTGAACTGATCCCAAGGGAACACTAGGGCATCCGAGCCGCAAGCTAGGGGATCCCTTGTCCGAGAGACAAACCTGTCCCCCTTTGCGTTGAATCTGGATGCTAGAAGATCTACATCCGATGTTCCCCACCGCTGACATATTGTCCAGAAAACCTCGGGGTGAAGGGACCCTTCCTCTGGGCCTAATTGCTGGCGACTTAGAAAGTCCGCCTTCCAATTCTCCACTCCTGGAATGAATACCGCAGATATGGCTGGGACATATTTTTCTGCCCATTTCAGGATGTAATTTACTTCCCTCTGGGCTGCACGACTCCTGGTGCCCCCCTGATGATTGATATATGCCACTGCTGTGGCATTGTCTGATTGCATTCTGACAGGGGACCCTTGGAGTTTGGATGTCCATGCTACTAGGGCATACCGGGCTGCTCGTATCTCTAAGAGATTGATGGGCAGGGCCTTTTCTGCATCCGACCATCTGCCCTGGAGAGACTATTGCTCCAGTACTGCTCCCCAGCCTATAAGGCTGGCATCTGTAGTGACCACCTTCCAAGAAATCGGACTGAAGGATTTCCTTTTTTCCAGATTCTGGAGAACCAACCACCAACGGAGGCTCTTGCGAACGGAAGGGGACAAGGACATTGTAAGTCTAGGGCCTGAACTTTTTTGTTCCAGGCTGACAGTATGGCCCCTTGCAAATTCCTTGAATGGAATTGACCGTAGGGTACTGCTTCGAATGATGCCACCATTTTTCCCAGCAGCCTCATATACAGGCGTATGGACGGCTGTCTTTTTTGTACCCACTAAGTGGATCAAATCTTTCAAAGACAACACCTTTCCTCGAGGCAAGAATATTTTTCTCTGGCCTGAATCCAACCTTAGCCCCAAGTATTCCAGACTTTTGACTGGTTTTTAGGGCTGACTTGTCTCGGTTGATAATCCAACCGTGAGATTCCAGATACTTGATCGTCTTGTGAACGACCACGTCTAGTTTTTTCACTGAGTGGTCTATCAGCAACAAGTCATCCAGATATGCCATTATCATTACACCTTGTGTTCTTAGATTGGCCAATAAAGGGCCAGAATTTTTGTAAACACTCGTGGTGCTGTGGCCAAACCGAAGGGTAAGGCTCTGAAAATGGCGCCCTTCTACTGCAAAGCGTAGAAATTTTTGGTGGACTGGAAAGATGGGAATGCAAATAAGCATCTTTGATGTCGATCGTGGCTAACCAATCCTCCCCTTGTAGGGCAGTGGCCACCGATCGGATCGACTCCATCGGAAAGTCCTGATATACAGGAATTTGTATAGCCCTTTTAATTAATATGGGCCTCCCGTCCGCGTTTGCTTCGGGACTGTAAAGAGGTTTGAGTAAAACCCGAACCCTCATTCTTCCAGGGGAACCTCCATAATTACTCCTTGGAGCAATAGTTGTTCTAGTGCCAACAGGAGGGACTCTCTCTTCCGGGGATCCCTTGGCACGTTTGACCTCAAAATGGGAAGGAGGAGAGTCTTTTAACTCCAAACTGTATCCCAAACCTACTGCGGAGAGCACCTATCTGTCTTGATCGTGTCCCGCCAGGTCTCTTGCGAACAACTGGAGTCCTCCCCCCACCCAACTGAGTGGGGGCTTCAATGAATTTAACTTTGGGGGAGGTTTTGTACCTCCCCTGACCCAGGGTTTCTCATTACCCTGCTACTGTCCCTGTTTTTTACCCCCGGGATTTAACCGAGGAGACCGTCGGAACTGTTACACAGCCGATGCCCCAGGGACTGGAGAAGCAGGCCTCTTAAAGAGGGACCTCTAACTCTGCTTTTAACCGGCAAAAGCGTATTTTTACCGCTGGAAATTTTCTGGATATATTTGTCCAGGTTTTCCCTGAATAAGCGTTCACCATGAAATGGGACGCTAACCAGCCATTCTTTACAGGGAGCTTCAGCAGACCAGTTTTTGAGCCATAGGAGCCTACGCATATGTACTATAGACAGCGTAAGGCGGGAGGCCTGATGGACTGAATCCTCTATGGCGTCAACCGCAAAGCCTAAGGCTCTAGGTAGATCAGCTAGGGCAAAGCCTGCTGATCTGTCAAGTCCCTCAAGACCTGTTTCAACTGATCCTTCACTGCTTAGCAGACCCCAATAGCTGCTACTGCTGGTTGTATCACCAAGCAGATTTTCATAAGGACTCCAATCTTTTATCTATTGGGTTCTTGAACATTTGGACATTATCCACTGGACATGTCAGTGATTTATACATACAAGAGATGGCTGCGTCCACTGTAGGGACCTTCCTTTTTTTTTTTTTTTTTTTGATGAACTTATCCTCCATGGGATAGACCACCGGAAATCTCTTGGGGGAATAAATATTTTCTCAGGACGTTCCCAATCCTGGTAAATGAGCCCTTTCAGTAAAGGGTGAAGTGGAAAAGAACAAACAGTCTGGGGGCTTCTAGCGACCCCAACGAGGATACAGTAGTGGTTGATGGTTCCGCAAGGTGCATTTTTAAATGCTGATCGGACCATGTTAGTCAGAGACTGAACCCATAATCTTTCAGCTTAAGATGCTGAGAAAAGGTTCCCCCACTGTTGATTCCTCTGTAACAGAATCAACCTCATCCTGATCCCCTTCAGGCAGGTCGATCCCTGTATGGGACTGTTGCTCTGCTAACAGGTACTCTGAAGGAGGAGACGGAGATCGGGCGTGCTTTCCCTGACAGGGAGGCAGCGATAAATGTTGACAATCTCTCTCTAATCCTCCCAGAGCTGAGGAAAAAACCTCCTCTGTTACATACACAGGAGCAGGTGAACTGAGGACAGCCACAGTACCAAGTACCCTGCGGGGTCTCTACGGTCACTTACCTCTGAACTTCAGGGGAGACTGGTGCAGCAGGAGTATGCCCAAGATCCTCCGAGCCCGATGAGACCCCCTTCGCTTCCTGGAAGATTCAGTTCCGGAGCTTCTGGACGGCATATTCCTAAGCCTAAAGCTGAGGTATTCCAGCCGTAATACACCACTTTTACTGAGAATAGTCTAGCACAATTGCTGCTATATCACAGTTGGTGTCTACTAATGTGCCTTTCTAGGGGATGCCTGTATCAACCGCTTGCTGTATGCCTTTAAATGTTGCCAGCTCTGTCTCTGTACTTCATAGCCAGCTCACTACAATATTGTGGTTTTTTAAAACTGCTGGGACGCCCGCACATGCGCAGAAGCGCTGCGGCGCGCACAGAGCGTCATCCCCCAGGCTCCGCCCCCTTTCCCGGCTCACCTCTATATATAGAGGCGCGTGCACGCGCACGCGCGCGGGCACGTGTGCCTTCGGCGCTAATTTCAAATATGGTAACAAGGGACAGGAGCCAGGGCCCCTCTTTGCCGCAGGCCGGGGGATGGACGAGCACTGCAACATGGCAGAGGAAGCAGTTTCCTATAAGAGAACTCACCATCTGCCTGGACTTTGCTCTGCTGAGAAGAAGCTAGTCCACATGACAAGAAAACATTCCACAGCGGCCTCTAGTGGACAAACACAGGTACCGCAGTCTAATATATTAAATATATATATAAAAAAAATTTTTTTTTTTTTTTTTTTCTTTCTTGACCACCATTAAAAATTATTACATTTTTTTAGTAGTTACAGGCATGCACAGAATTTTGCGGGAATACCATTAGGTAACAGACAGAAAGACAAATTAGGCTTGGGGGTCCCCCAATAGAACCAAGTTCCTGGGGGCCCCCACTTACCTGTTCCCCGCCGCAGGACTTTGTTTGGTCCACAAAAGCCCAAACTTCACCTATCACGGCAGGCATTGTAATCAAACCTTCAGGGACCGGGTTCCCAAGGATTCCACTCCCCTGGACCTGTATAGCACCCTGCACAGAAAACATCTTGGTCGTGGGTATGACCAGAGCTCTGGATCCCAGGGTCCAGCTCTCCTAAGAGAAGCATTACAGGCAAAACCTTGCTCTTCTCTGCAAGGCCCGGGTACCGACCGTTTAGCTATGAAGCTTTTTTGGTCGGATCCGGAATAGCTTACTGAGGCCCAAAAGAACCTGTACGCAAGCTCAGTGAAAAACACATGTTTCTTCTTGGCCAACACCTTAGACACTGGCAAAAAACTGAGGTGCTCCCGGATGGGAGGGGCTTATATAGGGGAGGGTACTTCCGGTTTTGGAAGTTGCCAGTGCCAGCACCTGACGGTATCTATATAACCCATTAGTAATGACTATGTCGCTCTGTGTCCCGTGATGTACGAGAAAGAAAATGTATTTTGTTATCATACCAGCTTGCAGTGATACAAGTAGGGCTGTGGAAATTAACAATTAATTCCTCGATTAATCGATACATTTTTTTGATCGGTACTCACCTCTCCGCCGGCTTCTGGGTCTTCAGGGAGTTCTGTCGGAGATCCGGTGGAGTCACGGACACCGGCGGGTCTTGCCGTGTCCAACTGAAGGGCTCCTTTGCTGTGCCTTCATATCTGCATGCCGGCGGGACCTTACTATCTGCCACACGCAAGGGCTGTTACACTTCCCTCTATCAACCTGGGATTCTACAGCCATCCACTGTGAGTTGTGATTGTTCCCTTCACGAGACATCTACATGCCGACGGACTGATGTTAACCCCTCCTCATCTGGATTCAGAAGTGGTATCATTGTACACATTTTTATACCAGTATCAAGCTTGGCTACATGTTTTCATGACTGATTTTGTTACCGTTTGGTATTACTCGCACCATTTTTTTTTTAAAAGCTTTATTGAACAAAGAAAAAAAAAATACATACAGTTAGCGGTCCTGACAGACATTGGACATGGTAAAGAATATCTCTCAACATGAATATGTGACATCATTACCCGTCACTGCATGCATAAATGCGAGACATATCAATAGGTACCAGTTACACTCCTGTCTCTCGTGTACATTGTGCGTAGAGCGGTGCGGTGAACTCCCCGCCTCCCTGGTGTTTATGTTCCGTGGGGATATCCTACAAGTCCGTGGGCTAGACCTCAACTAGTGTTATTAAGTGCATGTTGCGGGGTCCTGAAGCCACCTGTCCCATATATTATCATATTTTGTAGGACACCACCTGTGAGAGTATACTAGTTTCTTATAGGGTAAGACTGCATTAACCTCTGCCATCCAATGGGACAGCTCAGGTGGGTTGGGCCTCATCCAAACTCTAGCTATGACCTTCCGTGCCGAAAAGAGTGTTTCATGTAGGAATATTTTAAGAAATTTGTTAATCTCTGGGTCTGGGAAGATACCTAGCAGGCACAGCTTTGGCTGTAGCGTTATGGGGGAGCCCATCGTATCATGCAGGAACCGAGCCACCTGTCCCCAAAATGCTTGTATTTTGGGACATTGCCACAGCAAGTGGAAAAAGGTGCCCAGAACTTGGCCACACATGGGGCAGGTGGCAGGGTGATCGTTCTTGTACCTGGAGACTCTGAGCGGTGTGAGATAAGCTCTGTGAGTGATATAAATTTGCGTGAGGCGGTCCGATAATTTAGGGGATATTAATTTACAGGTGTCTAGGGCATCACTCCACTCGTCGTCTGTTAATGGGCCCACGTCCCCCTCCCACCTTGTTTTTAAGGCATACGCCGATTTAGTTGCCTCCGGGAGTGTCAGCATAGTATGAAAGCTAGAAATCAACTTCTTAGGGTCGGGGTATTTTATTGCTGCCATTAAGGGGTTGTCCAATAGGACGAGAGCCTCCTGGGGGAATTGGGCGTAGTAGGCATGTCGGAGTTGGAGGTATCTAAAGTACATGTGATTTGGTAAATCAAAATCAGTTTGAAGGCTGTCGTAGGACTTCAGTTTCCCATCGTGTGTGATGTGGGACAGAAAGTATACCCCTCTAGAGCTCCATATTTCACTATCCTGTAAGAGACTGAATTCAGGTAGGTCTGTGTTGTGCCACAGGGAGGTAAATTTATGGGGCGAAGTGATACGCAACCTGTCCGAGGCTACACTCCACACCTTTCTATACTGATATATGAGTGACTGGCGGTCTGTCAGTGTTCCCTTGCCTCCCCCCCTCCCGCAATCGTCACTAGTGGGTCCGCGGTTGGCTGCACCCATTTGGGGCATAGAAATCGCAGGAATCTGTCCCGGTCCACTTTATCTATATGAAATATCTGTGACAGCTGGGCAGCTAAGTAGTACGCACTAAGGTCGGGTAGTGCCATTCCGGCAAGGTCCGTAGGGTTCTTCAACTTACGCCATGGGAGCTTGTGCCTAGCATTACCCCATATGAACGGCTTAAGGAGAGTTTCCAGAAGTTTGAAATGCCGAAGCACCAGGTACACCGGGGAATGCCAAATCATGTAAAGTATTTTGGGCAATATAACCATTTTCACAAGGTTGATGTGGCCCATCACTCCCAGTGGGAGACGAGCCCAGATTTGTGTCTTGTGCTTCAGCATCTCACACAGTGGTGAGATATTCAGTGGGATGTAGTCTGCGGGAGTTCGGGTAGTCCGGATTCCCAGATATTTTATTTCAGCTACTCTTTGTAATGGGAGAAGGGCTCTGTCTCTGAGTGGTGGGAAGTTATCTAAAGGGGAGTATTTGGGACTTGTCCCAATTTATTCGGAGACCGGAGAACACTCCGAAGCGCTCTATTAGGTTTAATGCTAATGGGAGAGATTCGCTCGATTCGTCTAAATACAACAGGGTGTCATCTGCATATGTGCTTATTTTCTCAACTACCCCTCCCCTCTGGAGTCCCACTATTCCCGGGTGAGATCGTATGGCGATAGCGAGTGGCTCTGCCACCAAAGCATAGAGCAGCGGCGACAGGGGGCAGCCCTGTCTCGTACCTCTAGATAAGGGGAATTGTTCCGAGGGCCATCCATTGGCTAGGACCCTAGCTACCGGGGACTGATAGAGGAGCTGCACCCATTTTATGAATTTAGGACCTAGACCAAACCTGTCAAGGCAGATCCAAAGATACCTCCACTCGACCAAGTCGAAGGCCTTGGCCGTATCCAAGGCCACGACCACCCGCGATCCCGGATTATCATGTGTTGTCTGAAGGTTGATGAAGAGTCTCCTAAGGTTGAAAGAGGTGTTTCGGTTCGGCATAAAACCAGCCTGGTCCTCATGGACCAGTGACAGGATAACTGCGTTGAGGCTGATGGCAAGTACTTTAGAAAGTATCTTGATGTCCACGTGGAGCAAAGATATGGGACGATACGATTCCGGAAGGTGCAGGTCCTTACCGGGTTTGGGGATTAAAACTATGACGGCTTCTCTCATGGAGGGTGGGAGTTCAGAGCTTTCAAATATGGATTTATACAATGTGTGACAGCAGGAAGGTAAAGTCACCTGGTTGCATCCAGGGGGGTAGATATATTTCGCCCAGATTCAGGCTTTACGCCGACTTATACAACTAGGTGGAGAGTTGTATAAGGCTAGTGGGCTCATGGATGACTCATACCTCTAGGGAGAGTGTGGGGCGTCGTACAGACAGGGAGTTGAAGAGACCAGCTGAAGCTTGTCAGCTCATTTAGGCCTCTATAAGAACTCCCAGCTTCATTAGATGTTAGCTCATGCCTGGAACCAGAGCTGTGTGGACTGTCTAGGGAGAGTGAACCCCTGTGCGGTGAGGCAAAGCCTGTGTGGCTATTTGCTTGGACATTTAAAACCAGGGACTTAGGGACTAGGACAGCACTAGGCTGATCCCAGTTGTTAGTTAGGAAACCTGTATGTTTAGTCAGAGGTCAAGTTGACCAGGATTTATTTTGTTTATGTTTCTTTTGCTTTGCTGTGTTTTGTCACTGTAAATAGAAAATAAACCGCACCTTTTTGATTTTGAAAACCACAACCACCGTTTGCTGGGCCTGTTTTTGTGTGGGGAGCCCATCTCGGGGGTCACACACACCCGCTGCCGAGCTAACCCCCTCACAGTTGGTGGAGAACCAGTGGCAGTTTTTTTTTAAGCCAGCATGGAGGAGATACTGAAGCAGCTGGCTCTAGCAAATGCCAATCAACAGCAGACAAATGCAGGTTTGCAAAAGAGCCTTGCAGCTCAACAACAGAACTTCGCAGCCCAGCAGCAAGCTCATCAACAGAGCCTTGCAGCCCAGCAGCAAGCTCATCAACAGAGCCTTGCAGCCCAGCAGCAGACAAACGCAACTTTGCAACAGAGTCTGGAGGCTCAGCAACAAGCCCAGCAGCAATCTGAGGCCCGCTTCATAGACCTGTTACAGAAGCAAGAGCAGAGACTACAACAACAGATGGAAGCAGCAATGCAGCAACGTCCGCAGACCAGTGAGGAAAGCCGTCCCACTAATACCGCGTCCTTTGGGGGGAGTCGTTTATTGACAAAAATGACTGGAGAGGATGATCCAGAGGTATTTTTGACCACATTTGAAAGGACCGCTGAAAGAGAAAAGTGGCCTGAGGAGCAGTGGGCTGGACTGGTGGCTCCTCTGTTAACTGGTGAATCGCAGAAAGCTTACTATGACCTAGAGCCTAACCAAGCAAAAGACTATGCGATGCTAAAAGCTGAAATATTGGCAAGGCTGGGTGTCACCCAGGCTGTCCGGGCTCAGCGTGTGCATAACTGGACTTTCCAGCTTGGAAAACCCCCCAGGTCTCAAATGTATGATCTCATTCACCTGAGCAGAAAGTGGCTACAGCCAGAGACTTTGTCCGCACCAAAGATTGTGGAACGTGTTGTAATGGATCGGTTTTTGAGAGCTCTTCCTACTGCCATCCAAAAGTGGGTAAGCCATGGAGACCCAGAGACGGCCGATGGTCTTGTGGATCGTGTGGAGAAATACTTGGCTACAGAGAACCTGACGGCCTCTTCCAGAGACACTCGGACTTTCCACCCTAAGACCAGACCATCCCCAGGGGCGGATAAGAGGATTCCAAGGGGTGAGGGTGGAGAGAGTGAGAGGGTGGGAGCTCTACCCCAAGTTTGGCGAGAACAGCCTGGGAAATCAGCGGCTCAAGAGGCCGCAAGAAGGATCGTTTGCTACCGCTGCCGGCAAGCGGGACATATTGCAGCCAATTGCCCGGTTGTGGAGGAACCCATGCAGTGTGACTTTCTGACGGGCAGACGTCAGTCGCTGTGTGCGACAGTCGCATGCACTGCCATTCGAGGAACTGAGAAACATTTATGCAAAATGTGTGTTAATGGTAGAAATGTTGTGGTATTGCTGGATTCAGGTAGCCTTGTGACCCTGATAAAGGCTGAGTTAGTTAAAACAGAGGTCTCTGGGAATAGCAAGGTAGCTGTTATTTGTGTGCATGGGGACACCCGAGAGTATCCAGTGACTACAGTGTGTTTCGAGACCCCCAAAGGTACCCTCTCTCATCCAGTGGGCTTAGTATCTCAGTTACCGCATGACGCCATTGTGGGAAGGGATTTTCCGAAGTTCTGGGAACTGTGGGATGATCCTGAGCCCCCCACTGGTGCCCCTATGTACCAGGAATGTGATAGCCAGAACTCCCCTGAGAGTGGTGAGGACTCTCCAGAATTTCCCTTATCAGTATTGGCAGGGGAGACTCAAGAAACTGGAGAGGAGCCCACCTCCTCAGACGAAAACCTGCCGTCTGTGGAGTTTTCTGATCTTGAGGTTCACAGGGAAAACTTTGCCACAGAACAGTTGAAAGACCCCGCCCTAATAAAGGCACGGGAAAACGTAGTGAAAATAGATGGCGAGTTAGTGAACCCAGATAATACCTGCACTTACCCATACTTCAGCGTAGAGAAGGACCTACTGTATCGGGTGGCAAAAAGGGCAGAAGAAACCGTTGAGCAGCTTGTGGTGCCCAAACCTTACAGGAAGTTGGTGTTGGAGTTGGCCCATGGGCACATTCTTGGAGGTCATCTGGGGACATAGAAAACCCGAGAGAGGGTATTACAGAGATTCTATTGGCCGGGGGTGATGAAGGACATAGAAAATTATTGTTCCTCCTGCCCTGTGTGTCAGAGGTCGGCCCCGATGCCACATTTCCGTAGCCCGCTGGTCCCTCTACCCATCATTGAGGTCCCGTTTGAGAGGATCGCCATGGATTTGGTAGGTCCTATAATCAAGTCCGCTAGGGGGCACCAGTACATATTAGTTATAATGGACTATGCCACCCGTTATCCAGAAGCGATCCCTCTCCGAAATACCTCGGCCAAAACCATAGCCAAAGAGCTATCTCTTGTGTTTAGCCGGGTGGGTATTTGTAAAGAACTGCTTATGGACCAAGGTACACCCTTTATGTCCCGGGTTATGAAGGAGCTGTGTAAATTGTTCAAAGTGACGCAATTACGTACATCTGTGTATCACCCCCAAACCGATGGGCTGGTTGAAAGGTTCAACAAAACCCTAAAACAAATGTTGAAGAAAGTGGTGGATAGAGATGGAAAGGATTGGGACTGTCTACTTCCTTATCTGATGTTTGCTATTAGGGAGGTGCCCCAATCCTCTACGGGATTCTCCCCCTTTGAGTTACTGTATGGGAGACACCCAAGAGGGCTGTTGGATATTGCCAAGGAAACTTGGGAAAGTGAGAGTTCTCCCCACAGGAGTGTGATTGAGCATGTCGCCCTGATGCAAGACCGAATTGCACAGGTAATGCCCATCGTGAAGGAACATTTGGCCCAAGCGCAGTTAGCACAGCAGAGAGTGTACAACCGTGGAGCCAAGACCCGTACCTTTTCCCCGGGGGATAGGATACTGGTACTTGTCCCTACGGTTGAAAGTAAATTCCTTGCCAAATGGCAAGGCCCCTACGAGATAATGGAAAAAGTGAGCGAAGTGAATTACAAGGTCAGACAACCAGGAAGGCGAAAGCCCGAACAGATCTATCACGTTAATCTGTTGAAAGCCTGGAGGGATAGAGAGTCCCTAGTCGCAGACACTTGGTCACCAGCTCAAACTGGTTGCGTGATTCCGGAGGTTGGAATAGCAGCCACCTTGTCACAACCCCAACAACAGGAGGTTAAGGAGTTTGTGCTTCGCAACAAGGAGGTATTCTCTGAGCTGCCGGGACAAACATCTGGGGTAGAGCATGACATCATTACCCCGCCCGGTGAAAGGGTGAAGTTAAAACCCTATCGGATCCCAGAGGCCCGACGGGAGGCAATACGGGAGGAAGTACAGAAAATGCTGAACTTAGGGGTGATAGAGGAGTCCCAAAGTGATTGGTCTAGTCCCATTGTGTTGGTGCCTAAACCGGATGGGAGCTGGCGATTTTGTAACGATTTTCGACAGTTGAACAAAGTTACAAAATTTGACACCTACCCCATGCCACGTATAGATGAGTTGATCGACCGGCTGGGAACAGCCCGATACATGACGACTCTTGACCTCACAAAAGGGTATTGGCAAATCCCCCTGGCCAAGTCGGCCAAAGAGAAAACCGCATTTGTAACCCCAGACGGGGCGTTCCAATATAAAAGAATGCCGTTCGGGTTACAGAATGCGCCGGCCACATTCCAGCGGAAAATGGACCAGATGCTGAGGCCCCATCGGAAGTATGCTGCGGCTTACCTGGATGACATAATTGTCCATAGCACAGATTGGGCCTCACATCTGCCAAAAGTGCAAGCAGTCCTGGACTCTGTTCGGGAAGCGGGGTTTACGGCTAACCCCAAGAAGTGTACCATTGGGCAGGAGGAGGCCAAATATCTTGGGTACACCATTGGGAGGGGAGTAATAAAACCCCAACTCAACAAAGTCGAGGCCATCCAGAGTTGGCCACGTCCCAACAGCAAGAAGCAGGTACGAGCCTTTCTGGGAATCGCTGGGTATTATCGGCGATTCATTCCCCACTTTGCTTCTAAGGCTGTGCCCCTAACCAACCTGACGAAGGGGAAAGGGTCGGTCATGATTAAATGGACCCCCGAGGCTGAGGCAGCATTCCAATTCTTGAAACAAGCCTTATGTAGCCAGCCAGTGTTGTACTCACCCGACTTCTCTAAAGACTTTGTCGTACAAAGTGATGCGTCAGATGTGGGGTTAGGAGCAGTATTGTCCCAGGTCTGGAACGGGGAAGAGCACCCAGTCATTTACCTCAGCAGGAAGTTGAAGTCCCATGAGGTAAATTACGCCACCGTTGAAAAGGAGTGTTTAGCGGTGAAGTGGGCTCTAGATTCCCTTCGGTACTACCTGCTAGGTAGGCACTTTGACATGGTTACGGATCACGCTCCGTTAAAGTGGATGGCTCAAAACAAGGAAACAAATAGAAGAGTGAATAGGTGGTTCCTGGCCCTCCAGGAATTCAACTTCACAGTAAAGCATCGCCCTGGCGTTCAAATGGGGAATGTGGATGCTTTGTCTCGAGTACATGAATGCCTGATTGCTGGTGTTCCAACCCCGAGGTTAAAACAAGAGGGGGGGGGGTATGTGACAGCAGGAAGGTAAAGTCACCTGGTTGCATCCAGGGGGGTAGATATATTTCGCCCAGATTCAGGCTTTACGCCGACTTATACAACTAGGTGGAGAGTTGTATAAGGCTAGTGGGCTCATGGATGACTCATACCTCTAGGGAGAGTGTGGGGCGTCGTACAGACAGGGAGTTGAAGAGACCAGCTGAAGCTTGTCAGCTCATTTAGGCCTCTATAAGAACTCCCAGCTTCATTAGATGTTAGCTCATGCCTGGAACCAGAGCTGTGTGGACTGTCTAGGGAGAGTGAACCCCTGTGCGGTGAGGCAAAGCCTGTGTGGCTATTTGCTTGGACATTTAAAACCAGGGACTTAGGGACTAGGACAGCACTAGGCTGATCCCAGTTGTTAGTTAGGAAACCTGTATGTTTAGTCAGAGGTCAAGTTGACCAGGATTTATTTTGTTTATGTTTCTTTTGCTTTGCTGTGTTTTGTCACTGTAAATAGAAAATAAACCGCACCTTTTTGATTTTGAAAACCACAACCACCGTTTGCTGGGCCTGTTTTTGTGTGGGGAGCCCATCTCGGGGGTCACACACACCCGCTGCCGAGCTAACCCCCTCACAAATGCAAGAAGCCTGGGGACAAGTACCTCCGAGTAGGTCGAGTAAAACTCTGTAGGTAAGCCGTCCGAGCCAGGAGCTTTTGAATTGGAGAGTGCAACCAGTGCGGCGGAGATCTCCTCCACCGTCAATGGTGCCTCAAGCTCTCTGGTCTGTTCCTCGGATAGCCGGGGCATATGGAGATCAGCCATAAACTCCTCTATCAAGGAATTGTCCCCCGGAGCCACCGTGGTTATACAGGGAGGCAAAAAAATCCCTAAAAAGTGCCGCCACCCGGACAGGTCCTGCCTCTAGCTCGCAGCCAGGAGAGCGGAGTGAAATCACCACTGGGGGCCTTTCCTCGCAGTGCACTATATAAGCTAGTAGCTTCCCGGCCCTCTCACCGTGTTCAAATGTCTTTTGTCTGTGAAAAAAAAAGTTTGCGTTTAGACTTCTCATAATGCAACTGATCTAGAGCCCTGGAGCACAGTTTGAGGGTAACAGCCATAGGGTCATCCACAAATGCCCGTTCCGCCGTGTAAAAAAGGTCTGTGGCCTTGCCCAGAGCCACCGCCGAGGTCCGCTTAAGGTTATTGATGCGAGTCATGAGTGTCACCCGGGCATGCATTTTAAATGTTTCCCAGACTATATGTGGTGACACAGATTCAACATTAGTTTCAAAGAACTGCTCCCAGTCATTGGCCAAGTCATCGTCCTCCGGGAATAGGGTCAACCAGAATGGATTCAGCCGCCATGAGGGCGGCGGACGGGGTTGGGGAAGGGAGAACTCTGCCCAATATGGGCTATGGTCCGATAATCTAGGGGAAAATCCCATAGCCCGTAGCCTAGGTAAGAGGGCCTTGGAGACTAGTATAAGGTCAATTCGGGACATCTAATGATGAGTAGCGGACGAACAGGAGTATGCCCGGGAAGTAGGGTTCTTGAACCTCCATGTGTCTATTAGATTGAAATCGGCGAGGAGTCTCGCGAATCTCGTGGAGTGGTGAGACCTGTGACCTGGACACCCTGTCCAATGTCGTATCTAGTACATTATTGAAGTCACCCAGCAAGACTGCTGGCACGCTCGGGTGTAGAGCCATGAAATCAAGCCCAGCCGTCAAAATCGTGAATTGAAACGGGGGTGGTACATAAAATGCCAGTAACAATATCACTTCGCCATACAGTTTAGCTTTTAAGAAAACATATCTACCCAGTGGGTCTGTCACTAAATCCTGGAGCTCAAACTGTGAAGATTTAGCAGTGACCCTCTCCCTCAGTTTGTGAATGTCCTGCCTCACCAAGGAGATATCCACCTTCACCTCCTTGATCCTGGAGGTGAGGGTGGTCTGACAAGCTGCCACCGCATCCTGTAATGACCTGCAATACCTTATAAGTGTCCGCGCCAACAGGTACCTCCGCTGTCCTCGTGGCACCACCATCTTGGTCCGGGGGGTCCTTCTCTTGGCGACGATACTGATCCAATCTAGAGACGGTTGCCTTGGAGGATTTCGGCGGGAACATGATCCTAACGCTGCCCGAGGTGTATTGAAGCAGTCTGGGGTCTCGATACGCGGACAGGAATGCAGGATAAGGTAGAAAGGATATCGGTCCGGCGGAGCTCAGCTGCCTAGCGTCCGATCACATGCCGCTCCAGGCCACGCCCTCCACTCGCACCATTTTTTACAGTTTATGTAGCTACATTGATTTTATTTCCAGTGCAATATTTATTTTGTTACCTACTTGAAGACTATAAAAGTTTTAATGCTATTCCCATCGAGCGCTGCCTTTGTGTGTTTTTTGTATCCTGCTATCCATTTTTCCAGTGGTTGGTAGCTGCACTGGGAATCAGCCTGCAAGGAGATCAGCTAAAAGTAGTTGGATCTGTATGTGCGTTATAATTAATCGAAATTAGTGGATTAATCGATTTAAAAAAAACGATTAATCAAAACAAAATTTTTAATGAGTAACAGCCCTAGATATAAGCAATTATGGCACATCTTCGTGGCCTGACTGTCACAAGTGTTGCTGGAAACAGCTACACCCCTTGCTATCACTGGGACTCTTTTAGCCCAAGATCACAAATGTTCATTTTTGGTGCAGATCAGTGCATGTGAAACTGCACCCACAATGAATGACAGTATCTTAGCCATTATAGACAATGACACTAAAGCACACAGATACAAGAACTGTCCTATAAACTCCATCATATACAGTGGATATAAAAAGTCTACACACCCCTGTTAAAATGTCAGGTTTCTGTGATGTAAAAAAATTTGACAAAAATAAATAATTTCATAACTTTTTCCACCTTTAATGTGACCTATAAACTGTACAACTCAGTTGAACAACAAACTGAAATCTTTTAGGTGAAGGGAAGTAAATAAAACAAAATGTGGTTGCACAAGTGTGCACACCCTTAAACCAATACTTTGTTGAAGCACCTTTTGATTTTATTACAGCACTCTGTCTTTTGGAGTATGAGTCTATCAGCATGGCACCTCTTGACTTGGCAATATTTGCCCACTCTTCTTTGCAAAAACACTCCAAATCTGTCAGATTGAAGGGCATCTCCTGTGTACAGCCCTCTTCAGATCACCCTACATATTTTCAATCAGATTCAGATCTGGGCTCCGGCTGGGCCATTCCAAAACTTTAATCTTCTTCTGGTGAAGCCATTCCTTTGTTGATTTGGATGTATGCTTTGGGTCGTTGTCATGCTGAACGATGAAGTTCCCTGTTCCAGCTGAAGAAAAACAACCCCAAAGCATGATGCTGCCACCACCATGCTTCACGGTGGGTATGGTGTTCTTTTGGTGATGTGCAGTGTTGTTTTTGCGCCAAACATATATTTTGTAATTATGGCCAAAAAGTTCAACCACAACACATTTTCACACATGCTTTTGGGAGACTTCAGATCTGCTTTCGCAAAACTTAGCTGGGCTTGGATGTTTTTCTTGCCACTCTACCCCATAGCCCAGACATATGAAAAATACGGGGGATTGTTGTCACATGTACAACACAGCCAGTACTTGCCAGATATTCCTGCAGCTCCTTTAATGTTGTTGTAGGCCCCTCTTGGCAGCATCCCTGGCCAGTTTTTTAATTGTCATCTTTTCATCAATTTTGGAGGAACGTCCAGTTCTTGGTAATGTCACTGTTGTGCCATATTTTTCTCCACTTGATGATGACTTTCTTCACTGTGTTCCATGGTATATCTAATGCCTTGGAAATTATGTTGTACCCTTCTCGTGACTGATACCTTTTAATAATGAGATCCATCTGGTGCTTTGGAAGCTCTCTGCGGACCATGGCTTTTGCTGTAGGATGTGACTAAGAAAATGTCAGGAAAGACCTACTAGAATAGCTGAATTTTTATTTGGGGGTTAATCAGAGGCATTTTAAATGATGGCAAGTGTGTACCGACTCCTATTTAACATGAGTTTGAATGTGATTGCCTAATTACGAACACAGATACATCCTCGGTTATAAGAGGGTGTGCACACTTATGCAACCAAATTATTATTTCCCCCCCCCCCCCCCCAAAAGACTTCAGTTTGTTTTTCAATTGAGTCGTACAGTTTATAGGTCACATTAAAGGTGGAAAAAGTTCTGGAATGATTTATCTTTGTCTCATTTTTTTACATCACAGAAACCTGACATTTTAACAGGGGTGTGTAGACTTTTTATATCCACTGCATCAAAAGTCATAAGCTATTAACATGCAAAGGAATATCAGCCCAAAAGGTAATTATGGTAAAATACAGCATGCACTCTACTCCAACCAGAAAACAATAGTTGATCAGTCCAGCCAAAACATTATTTTCATCTTTTAAAATAGTTGGTTGAAGTCAGAACTTCTGGTGGGTTCCATTTTGTCCTTAATTAGGGTGACACCAGAACAAGAAATAATATATAAAATTTCTATGTGCTCTTATTATATACTCAATTAATGAAAGGTACCTGCATCCTGGAATAACAAGGTCTAAACCATAACGCACATGCGAAGAGGAAGAAGGGGGACCACAAAAATAATTTTGCCCCCCTTTTTTCTCCCTTTTTCCTTGGCGCATGTGCATTATGGTTTAGAACAAGAAATAAGATGGTGTGGAATCACTGGGATAGGAAGACACAAAGAGCAATAAAAAATCTGCCAGATGTTATACCCTCTCCCTACTCAACAAAATAAGCCTGCTTTTTTGTTGTCCCTGTTACCATTAGTGAGATATCCCATCACTCCATACCCTTGTGACACCAGAACAGATAGTAAGTATAAGGCTCCATGCACACTGGGCTTAAAAAAAGTCTGTTCTCTTGACAGTAAAAAACACTCATATAGAGCATTTTTTGTACAACGTTTAGACGAGTTTAGGAGAGTTTTACGTTTTTATTCTGCCAGTAAGCTCCAATCAGAAACGCGAACCAGAAGTTTTTTTTTTCTGCCTCTAAACGTTGAGCTTAAAATATGCCTGTAAAGCCCTGTACACACGATCGGTTTTACTGATGAAAACCGTCCGATGGATTTTTTTCATCGGACAAACCGATCGTGTATGGGACCCATCGATCTTTTTTCCATCGGTTTTAAAAAATAGAACATGTTTTAAATTTTTCCGATAGATCCAAAACCGATAGCAATTTCCGATTGTCTATGGGCAAGTCCATCGGATACAAAACTCACACATGCTCAGAATCAAGTCGACGCATGCTCAGAAGCATTAAACTTCATTTTCTCGGCTCATCGGAGTGTTTTACGCCACCACGTTTGGAACGGTCGGTTTTTTGACTGATGGTGTGTGGGCAAGACTGATGGAAAACAGTTTCATCGGACTAGAATCCATAGGAAATCCGATCGTCTGTACAGGACTTAATTGTCCTAATGTGTATAGACACATAGGATAACATTGAGCTGCTTCTACAGGCAGAACACAAAAGTCTTGTGGAAGCAATGTTTTTTTAAGCCAGTGTGCATGAAACCAAAATCTCCTCTATCTACAGAAAACAAAGCAGACCTGACCTGACAGAGGTTCTAATCCTTCAAAAGTTAACAGAAACTTTGAGCTGAAGTTAGGCTTTAAGGATAGTTTAACTTTAAGCCAGTAGGAAAAAATGTCCACTATTCATAACAATCTGTACTTTCAAATTCTAATCTGCCTGTCAAGTAAAACTATATTGATTGATATGAACAATACTATTGACTGCAAAAATTGTACTAACAGTTCTTAGTGATTTTTTATTTTTTCCCCACATTTTTTAGTTCAGCTTTAAGAAAAAGTAGACAGTCCACTCTATGTAAACCATTCTATCACTAATGTTAAGTTACAAAGGCTTCTAGACATCTGTGAATAAAATATTACTATTTATAGCTCAAAAACCCTTTGGGAACACAGAATTACAAATGGCTACTCCATTGCATCAAACGTTTGACAAACGTCTGTTCTGTGCCCTGGCAAAATGGCTGCACTAAAATGACAAGGCAGTCCTTTCTTGAAATGACAGCTCCAGATGGCCCTGACTTATGATAATCGACACCCAATGTCATGATGAATGAGATCTAAATAAAACGTACGGAGGAATATACAATGATATGCTACAATGGGCTACAATGATGTACCACAATGTGTTTTTAAATATATTTTATACTTTGCTTCATATCTGTAAGCTGTTTTTCTTTTCTTTTCTATTTGACAGTTGCACAAAATGGTGCAAAGTGGTGGATTTTATGAATGATGTGTGCAGTGAACATAGATATATATGAAAACCACATACAGCCAAAAGAAAAATGTATCACTCGCAAACAAAAATGCTACCATTAAGTATCACGCACAACAAAGGCAATGTTACTTTGGATAACGTGCCTTTAGCCGGCCATACAGGGATCTAAATTTGGCTAGGGACCAGCCAAATTTTGATCCAGGTATGGGCACCCTGGTTGTACACAAGTTGATCTATCAACTGACTTGTGTACAGCCAGCTTGTCGGGTTTTTCCTGAATGATTGGTGCTGGCCATAGTCGGCACCACTAATCATTATGTTCTGCTGGCTGGGAAAACTCCCATACACACCGACTGTGTTGGAGGAATTGAGAGGTTTTCTTTCCTTCCACCCATGATGAAAGGAAAGAAAATTCCATAATCTATGGCCTGCCCTACTAAAAAATGATAAGCCATGGTAGTTTGTCCACCTTCATTGTGTTGATGCCTCTGTGTCTGACACACACAGATCTTTAATATGCATTCTCCGAGAACAGTTTTGGACAAATGTGAAGGGTTTGGGTAGAATTGGCCAAATTTACAAAACAGATATGTTATACGACCGTATCAAAGGATATTTTACACACACTACTGGACATGATACACATAATAAACTACATTTTTTTAACCCATTACACCCTTGCTTAGGTATATTGTAAAATGTAACTTCATCCTTCACAAGACAAATACAGTTAATAAAGTAAAACGGATTAGATCAGCTTTTTAATTGCCAGCTATTGAAACAAATGCCAACGAATAATCAAAGCTGTCTTCTAGATAACTTGTTCTAAAAATCCTGGACCTCTTCCATTTGGGCTCATTCGTACTATCTGTGGTGGCCTGCATTTTTTCTGAACTGGACCGCTGGGAAACAGAGAAAACAATTGTTTTATATGTGCCCTGTTCACACAGCAATGCTAGTGTGATTTCTGGTGCAGTGCAGAAAATGCAGCATGTCTGCACTTTTACTGCAGCACACTGAATGGCACCACGTCACCACACTGCTGTGTGAACACAGGAATGAAGTATGAACATAGCTGTAAATGTATTTAGCCATGTGTTTATAAACAAAACAGAGCAATATTTTGTTTCAGATCAAATAAGAATAAAATATGAGGAAACTAGTAGCAATTGGCCTACTGACCTTCAGAACCGCATTGATCTGTGGTGACAGCTGAACACCACTTTATTAGGTATGCCTGTTCAATTGTTTGGTAACACAAATTGCTAATCAACCAATTACATGACAGCAATGCATTTAGGCATCTAGATGTGGTGAAGACGACCTGCTGAAATTCAAACCGAGCATCAGAATGGGGAAGTAAGGGGATTTAAGTGACTTTGAACATGGCATGGTTGTTGGTGCCAGACGGGCTGGTCTGAGTATTTCAAAAACTGCTGATCTGCTGGGATTTTCACGCACAACCATCTCTAGAGTTTACAGAGAATGGTCTAAAAAATAGAAAATACCCAGTGAGCGGAAGTTGTGTGGACGAAAATGCTTTGTTGATGTCAGAGGAGAATGGGCAGACTTGTTTGCGATGATAGAAAGGCAACAGTAACTCAAAAAACTACTCAATACAACCAAGGTATGCAGGATACCATCCCTGAACGCACAACACATCAAACCTTGATGCAGATGGGCTACAGCAGCAGAAGACCACACCGGGTGCCATTCCCATCAGCTAAAGCCTCGTACACACGAGCGGGAATCCCGTCGAAAAAAAACAACGTTGGTTTTCTCGACGGGATTCCTGGCAAGCTTGTCTTGCCAAGCCCTGTGTACACACGCGCCATTCAAATGAACCGTCGTTCTTTTGAATGGCAAGAATGCGGTGACGTCATCGACTAAGACGAACCGGCGCTCGTCACATTTGATAACGTCGCCGCCATCTTGCTACACCCTACACTACCCTTGTATGCTACCGCGCATGCTTCGAAGTCTCATCGAGCATGCGTGGGTTTCCCTGGACAGGTAAGCATACAGACGACCGGGTTTCTCGGCAGGAAACACTCTGCTGAGAATCCCGACGAGAAAAATAGAGAGCAGGTGCTCTATTTTTCTCGTTAAGGTTCCCGGCAGTTTTCCTGCCGAGAAACCATACACACGAACGGTTTTCTCGGCAAAAAGCTCTCCCAGCAGTTTTCTTGCTGAGAAAACCGGTCGTGTGTACGAGGCTTGAGAACAGGAAACCGAGTCTACATCTCACACAGGCTCACCAAAATTGGACAACAGAAGATTGAAAAAATGTTGCCTGGTCTGATGAGTTCCGATTTCAGCTGTCACATTCAGATAGTCGGGTCAAAATTTGGCTTAAACAACATGAAAGAATGGATCCAACCTGCCTTGTATCAACAGTTTAGGCTGGTGGTGTAATGGTGTGGGGGATATTTTATTGGGACACTTTGGGCCCCTTAGTACCAATCAAGCATGTTTAAATGCCCGGCCTACCTGAGTATTGTTGCTGACCATGTCCATCCCTGTATGACTACAGTGTACCCATCTTCTGATGGCTACTTCCAGCAGAATAATGTATCATGTCACAAAGCTCAAATCATCCCACCACTGGTTTCCTGAACATGACAAGGAGTTCACTGAACTCCAATGGACTCCATAGTCACCAGATCTCAATTTAATAGAGAATTTTTGGGATGTGGTGGAATGAGAGGTTTGCATCATTGAGGTGCAGCCGACAAATCTGCAGCAACTGTGTTATGCTATCATGACAAATATGGTCCAAAATCTCTGAGGAATGTTTCCAACACCATGTTAAATATATGCCACAAATAATTAAGGCAGTTCTGAAGGCAAAAGGTGGTCCAACCCAGTACTAGCACTGTGTACGTATTAAAGTGGCCGTGAGTGTAAATGACACGAATGAACGTAGTTCTGTATTTATTAATACATCATGAAGTGTATTTTTTAGAAGTGAAAATGTTTTTATTATGTCAACATTCGAGACATGTATTCAGGACACAACAGTAATGAAGTGAAACAGCAAATCAGCTAAATGGCTATCACCCATAGAATGACATATGCAAACCAGAAGTGCAGGTATCTAAATTCGACATAGTATCACCATTTTAGATTCCCCTGTACAGCAGAGCTAAGATTGGAAGAGGAAGAAGCAGCACGAGGAGCCAGTGACAGCGAGATGCGCTTACCAATCTGCTGCTTCTCCATTCACTGTCCAGCCAGAAGTAGAACAATACCTATAAGTGCTACTTAACTGCAGCAGCGGAAACGTTGGTATCTTGCACTCCCAGACTGGGCAATGCTGTGAGGCAGGGCTCTATGAATTTCAAGGGGATGGACAGAAGTACCAAGTCTTTGGCAGGTACAGTTTCCATATATGCATTTCATTTGTATTTACAGTAGCTGTTTGACTGGAGTACTCCCAAAAAAAAACAAAAAAAACCACCCCTTTAGAATGTGAATACATAAAAAGCCTGTAAAATTATATTTTTTCCCATGTTTTTAGTGTTGCCATTAACATGCATGTACATTGTACACTCAGCTAACTAATTAAATAATTGTTGATTGAAAGGAAAAAAAAAAATACTAACGATCCAAAGCACTTTTATTAACCCCTTCCTAAACAAGGACAAACTGTACAAGAGTAAAAATGCAGTATTCTAAAGTGAGGAGAATACTTCAGCGAATGACAGATTGTCATTACAAGTTAATAAGGGTCATGACAGGATTTTGTCTTCTTTCTTTCAGAAGAAACCTAACACTTAACATCCACTTACATGCACAAAGAGAAAGCCTCCCCTTTTATACCATTTTAATCTGTTGCAAATCGTCTCTGCATGGCGAGAGAATGAGCCATAAAAGAGATGGAGAGGGGGGGAAAAAGCAGATCCAACATGCAGTTAGTGATTACAGCTCGGCTCCAAGACTAAATTACCGCTATACAGCTTAAAGAAGAAAAGGAAAAATACACAAATAAAAGCTTCCAAAAGATCCGAGACCACTTGAAAGTCCAGTTTTACTTTCCTGATCACAGCTTTGTTTTATGTTAATGCAACTCTAATGAGCAAAACTTTGCTCCTCTGTTGTATTTTCATAGCCAGGTCCCAATACACCACAAACAAACCTACTCTAACCTAATCTGAAGATTTTCATTTTCCTCAGTGTCATCTCCCATTCTGTATTTTTAATAAGCATTATGAATAACAAAAATAATTCACTCTAAATCAAAAAATATGCACACAGTTTAGGTTTTATTAATGTAGGATGTGTGCAACATACAGTATATACGAAGTGCAAACAGTGAGTGGGATATGCAGTCCTCACACACAAACCTGTTTTAAGTATGGCTGTGTCACTGTGCCAAGGTGGAGGGCTTGCTTCATGGCTTTGATACCTGAATGATGTGAGACGATCTTAGCAGCCAGGGCATTTCTTAACCACTTGCCTACTGGGCACTTATACCCCCTTCCTGCCCAGGCCAATTTTCAGCTTTCAGTGCTCTTATATTTTGAATGACAATTCCTCAGCCATGAAACACTGTACCTATATGAACTTTTTGTCCTTTTTTTCACAAAAATAGAGCTTTCTTTTTGTGATATTTAATCACCATTGTTTTTTTGGGGGTTTTTTCCACTAGAAAATAAAAAAAAGACCAACAATGAAAAAAATATATATTTTATAAAATTTTGCAAATTAGTAATTTTTCTTTATAAATTTTGGCCAAAAGTTATACTGCTACATATCTTTGGTAAAATAACCAAAATCAGTGTATATTATTTGGTCTTTAGGAAGGTTATAGAGTCCACAAGCTATGGTGCCAATCATTGAATATTGATCACATCTGACGTACTGACATCTCATTTCTTGAGACCCTAACAAGCCAAGACAGTACAAATACCCCGAAAGTTAGCCTTTGTTGGAAAGTAGACATTTCAAGGTATTTAGTAAGCGGCATGGTGAGTTTTTTGAAGTTGTAATTGTTTCCCACAATTCTTTGCAATATTAAGATTTTATTTTTTTGGACATTTTTTTTCTCACAAAATTGTCATATTAACAGGTTATTTCTCACGCACAGCATATGCATACTTGCAACTACACCCTAAAAAACAAATTTTACTACTCCTCCTAAGTATGGTGATACCACGTGTGAGGCTTTTCCACAGCCTGGCCACATAGAAAAGCTTAACATGCAGGGAACACTGTTCTAGACATAAAATTACACATCTAATTTCTTGACTACCTATTACACTTTTGAAGACCCTGGAGCACCAGGACAATGGAAACGCCCACAAAATGACCCCATTTTGGAAAGAAAACACCTCAACATATATTCTTTGATGCATAATGAATCTTTTGAACATGTCTTTTTTTTCCATGAGTTTTTGGAAAATGTGGAAAGAAAATGTAAACACATTTTTATTTACACAAGTTGTCCATTTATAAGCTATTTCTAACACATAGCATGTACATAGCAAACATTAGAGCCCAAAATACATTCTGCTCATCCTCCCGAGTATGGCGATACCACATGTGTGAGACTTTTACACAGCCTGGACACATACAGAGGCCCAACATTCAAGTAGCACCTTCAGGTGTTCTAGGAGCATAAATTATACATCTAATTTCTTGACTACCTATTACACTTTTGAAGGCCCTGGCGCACCAGGAAAATGAAAACGCCCACAAAATTACCTCATTTTGGAAAGGATTTCCCCAATGTATATTCTATGAGGCATAATGAGTTTTTTAAACATGTAATTTTTCCACAAGTTTTTTGAAACATGGAAAGAAAATTAAAACACATTTTTACTGCACTGATGAGCACTCACGGATATGCACTACTGGGCACTGGTGAGTGCTAAACGGGCACTGTAGTGGCACTGATGAGCACTGTAGTGGCACGATTAGCACTTACTGATGGCACTGTAGGTAACTGATGAGCACCAATAAGCACTCACTGATGACACTGATGTGCACAGATTGGCACTTACTGATGGGCACTGTAGTGGCAATAATGAGCACTGTAGTGACAACATAGGGTACTGATGAGCACTGTAGTGACAACATAGGGCACTAATAAGCACTGCAGTGGCACCATAAGGCACTGATGAGCACTGTAGTGGCACTATAGGGCACTGATGAGTACTGTAGTGGCACCGTAGGGCACTGATGAGAACTGGAGTGGCAATGATGGACACTGTAGTGGCACTGATGACACTGTAGTGGAACTGATGGCACTGCAGTGGCACTGATGGGCTCTGCAGTGTCACTGATGGGCCCTGTAGGGCACACTGAATCCCGCCCACTCAAACTGCTGCTAAGTGTCTCCCTCCTCTCCTCACAGCACAGTGGTGTAGTGGTTAGCACTTTCACCTAGCAGCACAAGGGTCGCTGGATCGAATCCCTGTGTCTGTGTGGGTTTCCTCCGGGTACTCCGGTTTCCTCCCACACTCCAAAGACATGCTAAAGTTAATTGGATCTTGTCCAAATTGGCCCAGTATATGTGTACATATATGTGTACGAATGTGTGTCCCAAGCGTGTCGAGATCCTACGGGGTTAATGACCGCACCAGCCAAGCAGACACTGGCTGCAAAAAGCGCCTTGAGGTGATTCAGTTCGCAATTGTAGCGCTATACAAGTCATTCATTCATGTATCAGTTTGAGGAGAGAGCTGAACCAGGCATGACGCCAGTTTGTTTACAAAGTGATCGCTCTGTCATTGGACACAGCGTTCACGTGGTAAAGTGTCGATGTGATTGTGACTTTACTCCGAACCGTGATGCACTGGGTCCAACGGACCCAGCGATCACAGACACTTTCGGATGCGCACAAGAAGTGCAAGCAAGGTAGGCCATCATATGACAGCCCCCCAAAGCGAGCCGGCCCTGCTGTAGTCTTCATTTGGCTATAGCGTGGTCGGCAAGTGGTTAAATACTTATTATAACTAAATGAAAAACTGTTTGTTTTTTTGAGGGTTTTTAAGGGTTGAGTTTCTTAACAAGACACTCGAACATGGAATGTGGAGCAGAATGTTTTTTGCCTCTACCCAGAGAGGTGCTGCAGTTGTGCCAAAAAATACAGACTGGGGTTCAGAAGTGAGAGGCCTTTAAGGTTTTTGAAGTACTGTAATAATGGACAAAGCTATCTGGGCTTGTTTCTTCTTCCAGACTAGTTTCCTGAAAAACCCCTTAAAATTGTGCAAATATCTTTACTGGGATCTAAACAGGGAAATTATGAAGAATATAGAGCAACTGGGGCATGCAAATCATTTTTATAAAGTTTATCCTACCTATGACTGATAATGGAAGATTACACCATATGTGACTCTTCAATCTAAATGCATGACGATGGGGCAGTAAATTGAGATCAATATATAAAACTTAATAGTAGGGGTGCAACGGATCAAAAAACTCACGGATCGGATCGATCCTCGGATCAGAGGCACGGATCGGATCATTTTTCGGATCAGCAAAAAAAAAAAAAAAGACAAAATCTTGTTACACCCACCGGAGTTTTCGATTTCAGTTATTTTCAACACAAAACGGAGTTTATATGCTTAAATACAGTATATGTAAATCCGACGGACTCTTTACATGTTAAATTTTAAAAGCAGCAGCAAACCTGCTGACCTTACATAGTTGCTAATGTGACAGAACACCTCTGATTTTCACATTCAACTAAATGTTAAATGTGAAAATTATAGGTGTTCCGTCACATTAGCAAGCATGTAAAGTTTGCTGCTGCTTTTAAATTTAACATGTAAACAGTCCGTTGGATTTCCAAATAATGTATTTAAGCATATAAAGGTCCGTTTTGTGTTAAAATAAACTGAAATCTAAAACTCAGTTGGGTGTAACAAGATGTCCACTTGGCCCCTTCTGCACAGTAATGATAGTGAGGAGTGTGGGGTGGAGCAAGATGGCGGCGAAACGTCACTACAGCGGCCGCCGCCGGGTGTACAAAGATGGCCGCCGCTCCAGAGCTAGGCCGAAGCCCCGGCCTTTGCTACGGCCGAGGCTCCGGAGTGCTTCGCGGATCGCGTGGTGTCCCGATCCGAACAGGGTGACCAGTTCGCATCACGGATCACCACCGATCCGTTGCACCACTACTTAATAGCCGGGGGGAATGTGGATACCCCAATAAGTAATCTGTTGGAGAATTATAGGATGCAAGGGAGAACACTCCAGCTCATCACTGGATAGAGAGGGAGAAGGACTGACTTCTCTCAGTTGACTGTAAAGAGAAATTGAACCCATTAGAAAGAGTTGCCCATAGGTATTCGTGGCTTTGTGATTATGCACACTCTATCATATTGCATGTAATGAGAGTTTTTCATGATCTGGGTTTAATGACACTTTAAAGTGGTTGTAAACCCTTACAAACCATTTCACTACAGGCAAGCCTATAATAAGGCTTACCTGTAGCTACCATGGATATCTCCTAAACCATCCCTCATATCAGCATGTGCCGATGTGAATGGCACATGCGCACTGCAGCAACGGCTCGTTTGTTCAGCTGTCGTGACATCATTGCGACTCCGACCAAGCACAGCGCCGGAGCCCGCGATAAACGGAAATAACTTTGGGAGACATGTCGCTAGGCAGAGCAGTTTGCTGGGACCACTGGGGGGGCTTTGATCTAAGATGAGTATTTTATAATGAGCTAGTATGCTATGCATACTAGTTCATTATGCCTTTGTCTTGCAGGTTTTTTTTTTTTATTTGTGGGTTTTTTCCTGTACCAGACCAGGTGCTCCATAGGATCTATGCAGAATATTTTGGCCGGAGGTTAAAGTTGTAACTTTGAAGAAAGTTGTTTTCCAGCTCAGCAAGCAAGCATTTGGGAAACTGCAACGGTGACAGCATCCAACTGTAGGGCAGGATCTGCTAGTTCAAAGGAAGTTTTTAGAAGAAACTTTAAACGCCTATCCACTAAATCTGTAAAAATGGGGGTATCCTCAAAAGAAATAGTAGATTCTGCATTCAGTGCGAGAATGGCCAGATCTAGTGGGGACAGACCAATTTTTGTCAAATTCTGCATCCAAAGGGTGCAAGACTTTGAAATTGTCAGGAGTGGGGAAAAATCTGTACAAGGCCCAACTTGCCTGATCCAGAGTAGGAAAGGCCTTTCTTCAGAAGGCCCTCTTCTTTGAGCATTTTTAAACATATTGAGACGAACGTTAGACATACCTATCTAAAGACTAGTACGCACTGCCTCAATTAAATAATCCAAAGTAGTCAACATATGGCCAGAGGGTAAGTAAGTAATTTCCGTAAATAGTGGTGGAGAGAAATCATGAGGCACCACAGCCATGAAGTCCCATCCCTTTTGTTTCTGCCACAGTAAGAGTGACAGGCAATTATGATCTTTTTGTAGAATTGTAATTCGGGTGAGGTGAAACGTGCCTAAAGTGTTACTAAACCTAAAAACTTTATATTCCTTAATGCACAGGTGTCAAACACAAGGCCAGCGAGCTGAATCCGGCCCTCCAGGCCATTTCATGTGACCCTCGCACCTCTCCCGCAGCTGCAGGAGAGCTCCAGCCCTCCTCTGGTCCTCCTCCAGACCCTTACTTTCTGCTTTCAAGCAATGCATCCAGCTTCTTCCCAGCAGCAGCATAAGGTAGGGGGTGCACTGTGATGTAAAGGGAGAGTGGGGGACTCAACTTCTGATGGTGGGGTGGCTCTTGACATCTAATATATGGCGAGGGGATGCGCTGGACATCAGATACAACCGGCCCTTTTGAAGGCAATCAATGCTGATGCGGCCCACAATGAAATTGAGTTTGACACCCCTGCCTTAATGCATGGCTTGCATTAAGGTAAAACACATTTTCAGTGTCCCTGTGCCCCCACCTTCCTGTATGAAGAAGAGGTCGCTATGCAGGGCTGCATCTTTTCTACCCTTACTTCCTCTTTACACTGCATTCGAGCAGCAGCAGGCTTGGCCACTGGCTCTTGCTGCTGTCAGAGGAAGTGGGGGCAGGCCTAAGTCCTGCTAAGTAAGTCAACGGAGTGTGGCTCCGTAGACACACATAGCGAGGACTACCTCTCCCCATAGCAAGCAACTGGCTATGATAGTCCTGCAGAAAAGGAGGAGGGGCCAAAACTGCCACCAGGTACCCGAGAAGAGGAGGATTGGGGCCGCCCTGAGCAATACCACTGCACAGAGCAGGTAAGTATAATAATGTTTATTATTTTAATAATAAAAAAAAAAAAGTTTGAGTTTACTAACACTTTAAGGTGGATTGCCTCTGATTCCAGAAATGGCAATAGCATCTGGAATAGGTCAGACATTGTGACTGTGAATTAGCATGTAGCACACCTGTAAGGGGAGCTCAAGTCATGGGGTTAGAGCAGTGTCAGTATTAAACCTTATTCCAAAGTGAAGGAACCACTATTAACTTCAGGAAACTGAGTTTTCTCAGGGTCTACAGCTGACTCAATACTGTGTCCTGCGTATTCATGCTCCCAGATGTCTATAATCCACCATTGTTAAGTGAGGGTCCTCCCCTGCAGGATACTCAGAGCGGATGTGGATTATGTCCAATGGCTGTTGGGCAAAAGGCGGGAGTCATGTAAGTATTACATCAGTAGCCGGAAAAAATAATTCTGGTTGGGAGGTGGAAAAAGACTGCCAAATTTGAATAGTTAAACGCTATATTAACATAACCTAGGAGGCCAAATAGTGCAAGCCCCTGTACAACTCGCCATATGAGTCACTTGTGTGCATAGAACTGCAGTATATCTTGTAGATAAGGATGCAGTGCATACTTGAGCCATGAAGACATGTAAGCCAGTTACAGGTATATAAAAGAGGTACAGGAGCCCTCACCCCCATCGCCGGACCCATCCAATGTCCAGGTTTCACTCCTCATGATGGGCTTATCCTCAGAGGGGTCATTTGGGTCTGGGTGCCATAGAAATGTGAACCACAAAAAGGAGCACCCACATAGTATAATTCTTAAAATCCAGAACAAAAACTATGACACGGCAGACAGTCAGATGAAGCAATAAAAGTCCAGCAAGTTTTATAAATCCAAATAAAAGCTACCCAATACAGGAGCATTGGTTATAGTATAAAATGACTGAACTGACCATACAGAGGGGGACCCAAACCAAGGAGGTGAAATTCCAGTAAGCCACTCTGCTGAGCTCATAACTTCCAGTCACACATATGGAGTAGTACTGATGGTGTGTCCCCAAACCTGGAAGTGACTCCACATGGGTTCCAGCAGCTGCCAGAATTACACAGATGGAGTAAGTAGGAAATGGAAATGAAGCATACAGTTGAACCTCGGATTACGAGCATAATCCGTTCCAGGAGTATGCTCGTAATCCAAAGTACTTGCATATCAAAGCGAGTTTTCCCATTGAAGTCAATGGAAACTAAAATAATTCATTTTGCATTGACTTCAATGGGATGCAATACTGAATGAGGCCAGAGGTGGGAGGGCGCCGGAGAGCCTCGGAAACGGCCGAAAAGGCTCGAGGACACTTCGGCTGACCTCGGCAAACATCGGAAAGGCACCGAAACTGAGTATTTCTGTGTCTTTCCATGCATTGCTGAACGGCAGCGATCGGCTGCGATTGTCACTGTTCGGCTCTGCTCGGCTCCTGCGCCCCCGTACATGAGGCCAAATGCGGTACTGCAGGCCTATTTAGACTCTGCTCGGCTCCTGTGCCCCCGTACCTCAGGCCAAATGCGGTACTGCAGGCCTATTTAGGCTCTGCTCGACTCCTGCGCCCCCGTACCTCAGGCCAAATGCGGTACTGCAGGCCTATTTAGCTTGAATTCTGCTCAACACTCGCAAACCGAGTCAGAATTAAAAAAAAAAAATGCTTGCAAATCAATTTGCTCTCAAACCAAGTTACTCTTAAACCGAGGTTCCACTGTAATTAGAAAGTTGATGGAAATTTTAACTCTATCCAAAAAAAAAATGGTCTAGAGTTGAGCTGGACATAGACCGATTGAAATTAGGCCAGTTCAGCAGGGACCTGATAAGTTTTGATCTGTGTGGGCTGTCCTTGTTCGAAATCATTATATTGATTTTCTATTGCAAGGGCAAGCTGAAAAACTTTTGTCGATCAGTGGGAGGGATTTCTCCATCCACTTTGTTTTTGTGAATCGATCAATCTGACCTTTTTTTTTTTTCATTCAGACACCGACTATCTAGTGCCAGCTTTAGGCCTAAGGGTTTCCAAACTTCTACATTCCAGTACTAAATAAACTTTATTGAAACAAAATTTTTTATTTATCACAGGATAATTACAGGATAATTGGATAATGACAAAAAAGCATAAAGTTCCTGATCTCTATGTTCAAAATTGTTTACTTTTTCGCTTAAGACATATGGCACATGCTCGATATGGCACTGCATTCACATTTTATTGTTGTTTTCCCTTTAAGTTAATCACACTGTATCTTTTTGTTCTGCTACTGTATTCTTTGCCTGTTGAGTCAGTTTTCTAAAGACAACTAAACTGTTCACTGTTCCCCTACTTTACTGAATGAGAAATCATTTGATCCTATCCCTGAGAAAATAATTCAAATGTGGCATATAGATAATCAAATAGAGGGCTGCAAGACATATAAATGCTGCATCTCAGTGCTTTAGTTGATTGTCCCAGGAATATACAGTGGGGCAAAAAAGTATTTAGTCAGCCACCAATTGTGCAAGTTCTCCCACTTAAAAAGATGAGAGAGGCCTGTAATTGTCATCATAGGTATACCTCAACTATAAGAGACAAAACGTGGAAACAAATCCAGACAATCACATTGTCTGATTTGGAAAGAATTTATTTGCAAATTATGGTGGAAAATAAGTATTTGGTCACCTACAAACAAGCAAGATTTCTTGCCCTCACAGACCTGTATCTTCTTCTTTAAGAGGCTCCTCTGTCCTCCACTCATTACCTGTATTAATGGCACCTGTTTGAACTTGTTATCAGTATAAAAGACACCTGTCCACAACCTCAAACAGTCACACTCTAAACTCCATTATAGTGAAGACCAAAGAGCTGTCGAAGGACACCAGAAACAAAATTGTAGACCTGCACCAGGCTGGGAAGACTGAATCTGCAAGAGGCAAGCAGCTTGGTGTGAAGAAATCAACTGTGGGAGCAATAATTAGAAAATGGAAGACATCCAAGACCACTGATAATCTCCCTCGATCTGGGGCTCCATGCAAGATCTCACCCCATGGGGTCAAAATGATCACAAGAACGGTGAGCAAAAATCCCAGAACCACACGGGGGGACCTAGTGAATCACCTGCAGAGAGCTGGGACCAACATAACAAAGGCTACCATCAGTAACACACTACGCCGCCAGGGACTCAGATCCTGCAGTGCCATACGTGTCCCCCTGCTTAAGCCAGTACATGTCCGGGCCCGTCTGAGGTTTGCTAGAGAGCATTTGGATGATCCAGAAGAGGATTGGGAGAATGTCATATGGACAGATGAAACCAAAGTAGAACTGTTTGGTAGAAACACAACTCGTTGTGTTTGGAGGAGAGAGAATGCTGAGTTGCAACCAAAGAACACCATACCTACTGTGAAGCATGGGGGTGGCAACATCATGCTTTGGGGCTGTTTCCCTGCAAAGGTAACAGGATGACTGATCCGTGTAAATGAAAGAATGAATGGGGCCATGTATCGTGAGATTTTGAGTGCAAACCTCCTCCCATCAGCAAGGGCATTGAAGATGAAACGTGGCTGGGTCTTTCAGCATGACAATGATCCCAAACACACCGGCCGGGCAACGAAAGAGTGGCTTCGTAAGAAGCATTTTTAGGTCCTGGAGTGGCCTAGCCAGTCTCCAGATCTCAACCCCATAGAAAACCTTTGGAGGGAGTTGAAAGTCTGTGTTGCCCAGTGACAGCCCCAAAACATCACTGCTCTAGAGGAGATCTGCATGGAGGAATGGGCCAACATACCAGCAACAGTGTGTGACAACCTTGTGAAGACTTACAGAAAACGTTTGACCTCTGTCATTGCCAACAAAGGATATATAACAAAGTATTGAGATGAACTGTTGATATTGACCAAATACTTATTTTCCACCATAATTTGCAAATAAATTCTTTCCAAATCAGACAGTGTGATTGTCTGGATTTGTTTCCACATTTTGTCTCTCAAAGTTGAGGTATACCTATGATGACAATTACAGGCCTCTCTCATCTTTTTAAGTGGGAGAACTTGCACAATTGGTGGCTGACTAAATACTTTTTTGCCCCAGTGTATATAGAAGTACCAAGGTGGAAGGACATATCCCCAATAGATTCATAGCCAACCTTAGACCTGGCATAGTTGTGTCTAAGCCGGTTCTCTACACCTGCACCTGATTACAAATATGAGTAAAGCCTGGGGGGTGGGGTTATAAAAGCCTTACTCTGAGCAAAATAAAGAATTCCATTGTGGATTATAAATCTCTTTAACTTTGAAATAAGGGAAGATATTAATTATGAAAGTGAGGTGCCATACTGACTTATTTTATGGATGTTTCCCCACAATGTTAAATCATACTCCTATTATCACCATTATAAACCAGTTTTTCACAATAAATCCTATTTCAAACTGCCAAGCATTTGCAAATCACGGACGTTCGGTTATGCATATCTCTGCACAATTATAGGGTTAAGCAGCTGCTATGAAATAGAAAAAAAAAGTGCCGTGTTTCCTTCCAGCACTGCTCAAAGGTGCTGACCAAGTAGGTGTAAATACATCTGTCTTTTGCCATTTGTACTAATGCATGCCTCCTACACTTCTCAGCACACAGCAGATGGTCTCTGTCCTGTCGAAAAATTACAGTGTACAGACTTCCAATGCTATGTGTTTCTAGAAATATGGGGGCAGATGTTAAATATGTTAAGCACATGCTTTGCCCCCTGGAGGTTTAAGTTAAGGCTGCCGTCTCAATTTGGTTATCTTACGCATGCCAGGATTCATGGTTCTTAGGCGTTCCTTTTAAATCTCTCCAAATAGATCATTTCTACATGCTAAGTTTCATTATAACAGCCACAAAACATTTCATCACATAAGTAGCCTTTATTATTATTATGTAGTTAAACAACAACAAAAAGTCATTTAGAGCATTCCACTCTTATTAACTGATGTTCTCACTCATCTTATATTTCTGCATTTACCACTTCAACATTTATATAAAAACATATTGCGAGTAGGGTGTACAGTATATATCAACACATTTTTATTAGTTACAAAAATACATTCACAGACTTAACCACTTAACGACCGCCCACTGTAATTATACGTCGGCAGAATGGCACCGACAGGCAGAATCACGTATATGTACGTGATCGCCTTTGTATAGTTGGGGGGTCCGATCGGACCCCCCTTCTGTACAGTGAGCGGTGGTTAAGTGTTCGGGAGCGATCCGGCATGAGGGGACGGCCGTTCGATTCCGGCCACCCCCTCTCGATCGCTCCCGGCGAATGAGAGAGCTTCCCCTGCCTGTGTAATGTAAACACAGGCAGAGGAAGTGATGTCATCTCTCCTCGTGTCGGTCTTTTCGATCCGGCGCGAGGAGTGAAGACATCTCACAGTAAGTGCACCAACAGCCCACTGACACCAGTACACGTAGGCACACAAATCACCCCCCAGTCACCCCCAGTACCCCCAGCCACAGTGCACCGTTTGCAGTGATCATTTTTTTTACTGATCACTGCAATCAGTGTCATTTGTGACTGTAAAAAGTTGCAGGGCAGTTAGGATTAGGCCCCTTTAGGTCCAAGGTAGCCCCCTAACCCCCCCTAATAAAGGTTTAACCCCTTGATCGCCCCCCAGGTAACCCTTTCACCTAACGCCAACGTTTTTTTTAGGTTCGCCGCAGGTTTTTATTAGCGTGAGGTACCCCCATATATTATTTTAACCCCCTGATTGCCCCTAGAGTTAACCCTTTCACCAGTGATCACCGTATAAGCGTCACTGGTGACACTGGTTACCCAGTGAGTTATTTCGTTATTTAGGTAACCCGTCAGGTTTTTATATAGCGTCGGGTACCCCCATATTTAACCTAATAAAGGTTTTAACCCCCTGATTGCCCCTAGTTAACCCTTTCACCAGTGATCACCATATAAAGGTTACAGGTGACGCTGGTTGGTTAGTTTGCTTTTTTTTTTTTAAATCTTTTTATTTAATTTTTATAAAACATACACACATTTGGCCCACACCTAGGCACAACAGCTGCCCACGCAGGGGCCATTGCCCTGTTTCGGCATCAGACCGTCCCAGGGCGACAAATAACAAAGAACTTAACTTAGTCTATACTACAACCCCAAGCTTGGGGAGAGGGTTCATTCAATATACGTCATGCTTCAAAGTGGTATTGATAGAGGAAGGTAGCCTGGAAACATTATTTGGGTTAATAGATCGATATTTCAATGATACAATAGAAGTCTAGACAGTGGTCACTGTATCACTTGCCGTGCTTCTGTCATCTAACCAACAGTTCCATACCTTTTCAAATTTGTGCGGACAACCTCTAGACAAGTACGTGGCTCTATATAGGGGCAAACTGGCATTAATTAAGTTTTTCCAAAATTTAACAGAGGGGGGAGACGATTTTTTCCAATTCATTGTAATGGCTTTGCGTGCATAATACAACAGGGATATGAGTGTTTTTCTGGCTCTGAGCATTGGCAGTTGGTCAACCAGTCCTAGCAAACAGTGTATGGGCTCGCACGGGACGCAAGTCCCGGTGGCCTTATTGATCACCCGTAGCACTTCACTCCAATACTGTACAATTGCTGGGCAAGCCCAGAAAATATGGAAGAAACCCCCTGGCCGGTAGGAGCAGCGCCAGCACTCCGGAGAATGCTCCGGTGACATCTGGTGCAGCCTGTGAGGCGTGTAGTGAGCCCTGTGGACAATTTTATATTGGACTAATTTGTCCCTTGCTGAGATCAGAGGGGAGAAGGGATAGTCCCAAACCTCCCTCCAGTCGTCCGCGTCCAGCCCCGGTATGTCCTCCACCCATTTCCTGCGGAGGGAAGACAGCTCGGGGATAGCAGCAACCAGCAGGGATCCATAAATCTGAGACGCGGGTTTCTCCAGGTCTTTCACCCGGATAGTAGATTCCAACTCTGAGTATGCCAGTTCGACTGGCCTACCCAAAAATTGGCACCTGAAGGCATGTGCAATTTGGAGATATCTAAAGTGGGCTCGGTCATGTACGTTGAATTTAGCACATAAAGTGTGAAAGGGAGTGAGATCTCCGTTGGTGATGATATGTTTGAGGGTCAGTATTTTATACTTGGCCCAGGCCTGCGGATCGGGGATAGTGTGGAATTGTGATAGGTTGGGATTCAGCCACAGGGGGGTGTGAGGAGACCAAGAGTTCGGCTGGGGTGCCCTTAGTGCCTCACCCGCCTTCCATGCCCGCATAGTGGTACGCATGGAAGGGGTGAGATTGTGAGGCGTTTTAGGCCCCCTGAATAGCAGTCCCTCCAGTGCCTCCAGGGACCCCACTATGGCTGCCTCCAGTACCGTCACAGAGTTGGTCAGGTCCGGTCTCAGCCACCAGTGGGCGGTCACAAGCTGAGTGGCCAAATAATACTTGTAACAATCAGGGAGAGCCAAGCCGCCACTATCCACAGGCCTGGTCAAGGTGGAATATTTGAATCTAGGTGGCCTGCCCCCCCAAATAAAGGAGAGGAAGAGTTGCCTGAGGGAATTAAAGAAGACTTTAGTCAGCCAGTGAGGGGAGTTCCGAAAAATATACGTGAGTTTAGGAAGGACTTTCATTTTAATCAGGTTAATACGCCCGATGAGAGAAAGGGGGAGGTTACTCCACGCCTTAAGTTTGGCTTTAATGGTCACCAGGACAGGGTCGAGATTTAGCCGCACAAAATCCCCAGTCTCCCTTAAGATAACAATTCCCAAGTAGGTGAACTGCTCAACCCACTGAAGCAGGAGAGAGGAGGGCGAGGAGGACCGGGCCCCCGCATCCACTGGGAACAATTGCAACTTGTGCCAGTTCACCCTCAGCCCCGTAAAGGCGGCGAAGGCATCCATGATACCAAGTGCGCCCCGCAGAGAGTCACCAGCGTCATTCAGGAACAGGAGCATATCGTCCGCGTATAAAGCCACTCTCTCCTCCAGCCAGCCCACCCGAAGACCACGGACCTCGGCCGAGCTCCTAAGGGCCTCAGCAATAGGCTCCACGGCCAGGGCAAACAGAGCCGGGGAGAGAGGGCATCCCTGTCTGGTGCCCCTCTGCAGGGAGAACGGAGGAGACAAGGAGCCATTCAGCTTAATGCGTGCCGTAGGACCAGTGTAAAGTGTGCGTATCCAGCCTATAAATTTTAACGGGAACCCCATTCGTCTAAGCACCTCCCACAGATAGACCCATTCCACTGTGTCGAATGCCTTCTCTATATCCAAGGTGGCAATGGTTCTAGTACCCTGGTTAGTATGGGGGGCATGAATATTAGTGAATAATCTGCGTATATTAATGTCTGTAGATCTACCGGGCATGAAGCCCGTTTGGTCGGGGTCAATCAGGGACTTTATCACTACGTTGAGTCTAGTGGCCAGTAACTTGGTCAAAATTTTAAGGTCACAGTTGAGAAGTGCAATTGGCCTGTATGAGGCGCAGAACTTAGGGTCTCTATTAGGCTTAGGAATTAGAACCACATGGGCTTCTCTCATAGAGGGCGGCAAGGAGTCTTGATTCAAGCAAGCTTGAAGCATCTGAGCTAGTTTAGGGGCGAGCAATTCTGCGTGGGCCCTATAGTACTCAATGGGCAGGCCGTCCGGTCCTGGGGTTTTTCCTGCCGGAAAAGATTTAATGGCCAGTGTGACTTCTTCTGGGGTGATCTCCGAGACAAGGAGTTGCCTCTCCGTGTCAGAGAGCCACCCCAGGGCCAATGTGTCCAGCAGGGAGATCATAGGCGCAGGATCAAACCCGTCAGGAAGTGAAGAGACATAAAGAGAAGTGTAGAAAGTGTTGAATGCAGACAGAATATCCTCCTGAGAGGTGGCTAAAGCGCCATCTGCCGTGAGGATCTCCGATATAACCGCTGAGGGCCTGTCCTGCTGCGCTAGCATCGCCAGCAGTTTGCTATTTTTGTCTCCATGTTCAAAGTATGCCTGTCTGCTACCCTGTATACCAAGACTAGTGGCATCTGTAACATAGAGATGTAGTTCTCGCCTAAGCGATGACAGGTGTTCAAAATTGGAAACCGTCGGCGAGGCTGAATACTGATTCATCGCCTCATCCACCCTACGCTGCAGGTCAGATACCCCGTCTCCCAGTTCCGCCTTTACCGCCGCCACAGCCGAGATATACTGACCCCTGCTGTGAGCCTTGGAGGCGTCCCAGGTCATCTCCAGAGAAGCCGACCCCGCATTGTGCGCCCAATACTCCCCCAGGGGGGAAAGAACTCTGTCGTGGACAGCCTCGTTGTTGATCCAATGGGGTTGCAACCTCCAAAGGGCATTGTTCCGCGACCTGGTGGTCCTAATGGTCAATTTAAGGGGGTGATGATCAGAGAGGCCAGAGGGGAGATAACATGCCTCCTGAACGTTAGCCAGCATGGTGGAATTAGCAAAAGCTAGATCAATGCGGGAGGAGGTTCTAAATGTGGCCGAAAAACAAGAGTACGTTCTATCTTGGGGATGAAGCCACCTCCATGCCTCCTGGAACTCCGTGGCCTGAGCCCACGTTCCGAGATCAGAGTTAAAATTGGATTGGGGGGAAGGCCTGTCCAGGTCACGGGACAGCGTAGCATTAAAGTCTCCCATGAACAGAACCTGCGCTGGGCAATGCGGAGCCAGCCTCTCGTAGAGAGTGTACAGAGCCTGTACCTGACCAGGGGGAGGCAAATAAACATTCACTATGACATACTTTTGGGTATATACACTCAGAACAACCATAACGAACTTTCCCTGGGGGTCCAGATGAACATTGTGTATCACACACGGTACACGTTTGCTAATCAGGATAGACACCCCACGAGAATATGAAGAGTAGGTCGCATGAAACGCCCTCTGTACCCAGGGCTTCTTCAGAGCCATAACCTTGCTGCCGGTTAAATGTGTCTCCTGCAGTAGCACTATGTGGGGATTATGTATTTTCAAATATTGGAATAAGAGTGACCTCTTAAACTTCGAGTTGAGCCCCCGAACATTCCACGACAGAACGGTCAGGAGCTCAGCATCCGGAGGAGCCATCAAGGAACACCAGGGGGAAATATAAGCAGGATGAGACCATCAACCCAACACATATAAGTAAACACAGTAGTGGCACACCTATTCAATAGGGTCAGAGACCCATAAGGTAATTAAGCAATACAGTAATTATCTGGACCTTCATAACAATTGAACCCTTCTCCCCATAACATAAAACACCCTACCCAAACACCATACAAACCTAGCGTCAAGGGCCAAAAAAAAAGGGACCCAAGAGCCATAAAAACTGATGCAGGGTTTTGTCCCTTAACTGAGAGAAACATGTAATCTTTAGGTCACTGCGACCCTAAGAAGACGGCCCGTAGGACCGCAGGTGAGGGAGAAGTTTCCGGGGAAGTCCGCCTCAACTCTGGGTGGAAGTCCAAGGTGTGGAAAGGGGGAACAACTTGAGTCACCTTGGTTCATGAGCGAGGCAGTTCGTTAGTTGCCATTGGAGCTCCTTAGACAGGAGTGAGTGGAATTTCAATCAGCCGAAGTGAACATTTGTGTAGAAGGAACAAAGGTGAAAGCCAGCAGGGATAAGCAGGATTAGGGGCATAGAAGGGGGCAGTGCTGGGATTCTTCAGAAGACAGGAAAGATGTTCATTGATGGGATAGTTGAAGCATATCTGTTCCCTGCCGGGTGAACTCCACCGTTGGTCCTCGGCTGTCTAAGGTTAACGGGCGTCTAGCCACGCCGCTGCCGCCTCCGGGGTATCAAAGAAATGAGTGTCGCTACAGTCAGTGACTCGCAGTCTGCTGGGATACAATAGGCCAAAGCGTAGTCCCTTCTCCCGGAGCCGGTGTCTCACATCAGTGAAGGACTTGCGACGTTGTTGCACCTCCTGGGAGAAGTCTGGGAAGAAAAGTAGTCTGGTGTTTTCATACTTAATGTCAGGCATGGCTCGTGCCGTCGCAAGAATGCGGTCCCGGTAGTTCAGCATTCGTAGCAGGAAGGGGCGTGGAGGGGCCCCAGGTCTCGGAGGGAGCGGTGGAACCCTGTGGGCTCTTTCAACCACAAAGGTAGATGCCGGGGCACCAGGTCAAACAGGGTGGTCAGTAATTGCTCAGTAAATTCAGCAGGCCTAGGGCCCTCGGACCTCTCGGGCAGTCCAATTATACGGATGTTGTTCCGCCTGAGGCGGTTCTCGGTGTCTATCGCGTGCTCCTGCAGCACTTTCACTTGAATTTGGAGGGCCCGTATCTCCCTGGAGTCTGACCGGACCGTATCCTCCACCACAGAGACCCTGTCCTCCACCTCTGCGATGCGAGAGCGAAATTTATCCATATCTTGACGGAGAAGACCGACATCCACTGTCAAAAAATCAATCTTAGATGTCAGAGTTTCTTTACAGGATGTGATGGCTGCCAGGATCTCCACTCCCGTGGGTGGCGCCGCCACCCCCGACTCCGCAGCCATCTGCGTATTGGCCGCTATCCCAGCCGAGGATCTCCGTGTAGACGAAACAGCTGCTGACGGGGGTATGTGAGGAGCCTTCGGGCCCTTATTTGTGGAGTAGCGGGTCCTAGGGCGGCCCATCCAAGCCTTACCCCAAAATTAGGGAAAGTTCAGGGGGGGGGGGGGGGAGAGGGGGGTTCGCGGGCAGAGGGGCCAAGTCCAAAAGGGAGGACGGGGGGCACAGCAGAGACAGGATGGAGAGGTGCAGGAGTGGGTGAGCCCCCCTCGCAGTATTGTGAGGCAGTCAATCACCCAAAGGATCCCAGGAGGAGGGGAGGCGTACCTGCGTCCGATGGATGGGGCCGGTCAGGAGGCCGAAAGATGGATGCGGGCTGCAGACGTGGATGCGTAGGAGCAGCTCTCCGAAAGTCATCAGACGCAGTGCCGACCCCCCCCCGGCACGGATGGTGGCTCCGGAGGACGTCCCCGTCCGCCGCGTGTCCCGCGGCACTCAGAAATTGAGGACGGAGGCTTCCGGAATCACGGTAGGCCGCAAGATGTGTGTAGGCCGCAGGCCCGGGCAATCAACCTCCCGAGGCCCCCAGGCGGTCGCAGCGCCGGTCCGGATCACCTTCCCCACCACTGGTGCCCTCGGTGTGCGTGGATGAGGCACCTCCAGCCCCGCGAACCACGGCAATCGAGCCCAGAGGCTCCGAGAAGGACAGCAGGCCGCAAGATGCCGGCGGGACCCGGGAGTACAGAGCCAGTCGCAAGTCCCAGTAACGGCTCGATCGGGCGACCAGGGCCAAAAATACAGGATGTGGCCGAGGCAGAGGACCTTCAGGGACCCGCAAGGTAAGTTTGAGGGCTCACCCGGGCGGTGGGAAGGCAGGATGGCAGCAGATTTTGTCAGGATGTATGGAGCTCCTCAGCAACACGTCTTGCCTGCTCTACATCCGGACACGCCCCCCCCGGTTAGTTTGCTTTTTATAGCATCAGGGCACCCGCCGTATATAACCCAATAAAGGTTTAACCCCCTGATCGCCCGGCGGGTGATATCAATTAGGTTTTAGCGCCAGAGAGGGTCTGCGTCGCCCCAGGCAGCTTTAGGTTAGTGCCAGTAACGCTAACACCCACGCGCAAAGCATACACCTCCCTTAGTGGTATAGTATCTGATCAGATCTATACTAGCGTCCCCAGCGGTTTAGGGTTCCCAAAAACGCAGTGTTAGCGGGATCAGCCCAGATACCTGCTAGTACCTGCGTTTAGCCCCTCCGCCCAGCCCAGCCCAGCCCACCCAAGTGCAGTATCGATCGATCACTGTCACTTACCAAACACAAAACACATAACTGCAGCGTTCGCAGAGACAGTCCTGATCCCTGCGATCGCTAACAGTTTTTTTGGTAGCGTTTGATACATTTGGTGACAGTCAGGTGCTTTTTTTACCTGTGAATCTTACTAGTGTACCCCTAAATTTAGAGCCCAAAATGGCAAGACGAAGGTACACTAGTAAAGAGGCCTACGAGATTCTGAGCATGACAGATAGTGAAGAGTAGGTCACGTATCTGTCAGATTCAGGCTCAGAATATCTTCCCGTATAAGACAGTGACGTCAGCGGCCCCACGTCAGATAGCTCTGACGACGAAGTTGAGGTCCCTGCTAAGGTCAGGCGTACCCGATCCCGATCTTCTGAGGTTGTTGAGGAGCAAGAACCGCAGGGCTCTCGTATCATGGAGCAGAGTAGTACTAGCGCCGCTATTCCTTCTGGTGAATTGGCAAGCACCAGCGGCCTAGTACAGCCTGGGCGTACATCCAGCACTGCAGTATCACGTGGTGACGTGGCGAGTCCCATAAGTGCAGTTCAAGCTGGCGAGGTGGCAAGCACAAGTAGTGTCCCGCTGCCACCAAGAAGACAAAGGCAGGCCCGTCGTGCCCATAGTGCCCTTCCTGCAGAATTCGCCTATCCTGATTGGGTCCCCACCACTTCTGCAGAACCCGTACTTCCCCCATTCACTGCCCAAACCGGTATTCAGGTGAAAACAGCTGATTTTATGCCAATCGATTATTATTCGCTGTTTTTCACGGAAGATCTTTATAGATCTATTGTGGACCAGAGTAATTTGTATGGTGGTCAATTCATCGCCACTAACCCCCAGTTGCCTAAAATTGCCAAAGATTGGAAACCAATTACGGTTTCCGAATTTAAGACCTTTCTGGGCCTTTCCCTCAACATGGGCACACATAAATTCCCGTCATTGCGTGCTTATTGGTCCACGCACCCAATTGACCACATGCAAGTGTTCTCTGCCTCCATGCCCAGGACACGATACGAGCAGATTTTGCGGTTCATGCACTTCAACGACAATGAACTTTGTCGTCCACGTGGGGACCCTGAGTACGACCTGCTCTATAAAATTTGGCCCCTCATAAACCACTTCAACGAACGTTTTGCAGCCTTGTTTATTCCCGATCAAGCTGTCTGCGTTGATGAGTCCCTGATTAAATTTTCTGGCCGCTTGGCTTTCAAGCAGTACCTTCTGTGACAGCAGGAAGGTAAAGTCACCTGGTTGCATCCAGGGGGGTAGATATATTTCGCCCAGATTCAGGCTTTACGCCGATTTATACAGCTAGGTGGAGAGTTGTATAAGCCCAGCTGAGACTAGTGGGCTCATTGATGACTCATACCTCTAGGGAGAGGGCTGGGCGTCGTGCAGACAGGGAGTTGATGAGTCCAGCTGAACCTTGTCAGCTCATTTAGGCCTCTATAAGAAAGCCCAGATTCATTAGATGTTAGCTCATGCCTGGAAGCAGACCTGTGTGGACTGTCTAGGGAGAGTGAACCCCTGTGCGGTGAGAGAAAGCCTGTGTGGCTATATTTTGCTTGGACATTTAAAACCAGGGACTAGGACAGCACTAGGCTGATCCCAGTCGTTAGTTAGGAAACCTGTAAGTTTAGTCAGAGGTCAAGTTGACCAGGATTTATTTTGTGTTTGTTTTTTTGCCTTGCTGTGTTTTTGTCACTGTAAATAGAAAATAAACCGCACCTTTTTTGATTTTGAAAACCACAACCTCCGTCTGCTGGGCCTGTTTTTGGGTGGGGAGCCCATCCCGGGGGTCACACATACCCGCTGCCGAGCTAGCCCCCTCACAGTTGGTGGAGAACCAGTGGCAGTTTTTTTTTAAGCCAGCATGGAGGAGATACTGAAACAGCTGGCTCTAGCAAATGCCAATCAACAGCAGACAAATGCAGGTTTGCAAAGGAGCCTTGCAGCCCAGCAGCAAGCTCATCAACAGAGCCTTGCAACTTTACAACAGAGTCTGGAGGCTCAGCAACAAGCCCAACAGCAATCTGAGGCCCGCTTCATAGACCTGTTGCAGAAGCAAGAGCAGAGACTACAACAACAGATGGAAGCAGTAATGCAGCAACGTCCGCAGACCGGTGAGGAAAGCCGTCCCACTAATACCGCGTCCTTTGGGGTGAGTCGTTTATTGACAAAAATGACTGGAGAGGATGATCCAGAGGTATTTTTGACCACATTTGAAAGGACCGCTGAAAGAGAAAAGTGGCCTGAGGAGCAGTGGGCTGGACTGGTGGCTCCTCTGTTAACGGGTGAATCGCAGAAAGCTTACTATGACCTAGAGCCTGACCAAGCAAAAGACTATGTGATGCTAAAAGCTGAAATATTGGCAAGGCTGGGTGTCACCCTGGCTGTCCGGGCTCAGCGTGTGCATAACTGGACTTTCCAGCTTGGAAAACCCCCCAGGTCTCAAATGTATGATCTCATTCACCTGAGCAGAAAGTGGCTACAGCCAGAGACTTTGTCCGCACCAAAGATTGTGGAACGTGTTGTAATGGATCGGTTTTTGAGAGCTCTTCCTACTGCCATCCAAAAGTGGGTAAGCCATGGAGACCCAGAGACGGCCGATGGTCTTGTGGATCGTGTGGAGAAATACTTGGCTACAGAGAACCTGACGGCCTCTTCCAGAGACACTCGGACTTTCCACCCTAAGACCAGACCATCCCCAGGGGCGGATAAGATGATTCCAAGGGGTAAGGGTGGAGAGAGTGAGAGGGTGGGAGCTCTACCCCAAGTTTGGCGAGAACAGCCTGGGAAATCAGCGTCTCAAGAGGCGGCAAGAAGGATCATTTGCTACCGCTGCCGGCAAGCGGGACATATTGCAGCAAATTGCCCGGTTTTGGAGGAACCCATGCAGTGTGACTTTCTGACGGGCAGACGTCAGTCGCTGTGTGCGACAGTCGCATGCACTGCCATTCGGGGAACTGAGAAACATTTATGCAAAATGTGTATTAATGGTAGAAATGTTGTGGTATTGCTGGATTCAGGTAGCCTTGTGACCCTGATAAAGGCTGAGTTAGTTAAAACAGAGGTCTCTGGGAATAGCAAGGTAGCCGTTATTTGTGTGCATGGGGACACCCGAGAGTATCCAGTGACTACAGTGTGTTTCGAGACCCCCAAAGGTACCCTTTCTCATCCAGTGGGCTTAGTGTCTCAGTTACCGCATGACGCCATTGTGGGAAGGGATTTTCCGAAGTTCTGGGAACTGTGGGATGATCATGAGCCCCCCACTGGTGCCCCTATGTACCAGGAATATGATAGCCAGAACTCCTCTGAGAGTGGTGAGGACTCTCCCGAATTTCCCTTGTCAGTATTGGCAGGGGAGACTCAAGAAACTGGAGAGGAGCCCACCTCCTCAGACGAAAACCTACCGTCTGTGGAGTTTTCTGATCTTGAGGTTCACAGGGAAAACTTTGCCACAGAACAGTTGAAAGACCCCGCCCTAATAAAGGCACGGGAAAACGTAGTGAAAATAGATGGCGAGTTAGTGAACCCAGATAATACCTGCACTTACCCATACTTCAGCGTAGAGAAGGACCTACTGTATCGGGTGGCAAAAAGGGCAGAAGAAACCGTTGAGCAGCTGGTGGTGCCCAAACCTTACAGGAAGTTGGTGTTGGAGTTGGCCCATGGGCACATTCTTGGAGGTCATCTGGGGACAGAGAAAACCCGAGAGAGGGTATTACAGAGATTCTATTGGCCTGGGGTGATGAAGGACATAGAAAATTATTGTTCCTCCTGCCCTGTGTGTCAGAGGTCGGCCCCGATGCCACACTTCCGTAGCCCGCTGGTCCCTCTACCCATCATTGAGGTCCCGTTTGAGAGAATCGCAATGGATTTGGTAGGTCCTATAATCAAGTCCGCTAGGGGGCACCAGTACATATTGGTTATAATGGACTATGCCACCCGTTATCCAGAAGCGATCCCTCTCAGAAATACCTCGGCCAAAACCATAGCCAAAGAGCTATCTCTTGTTTTTAGCCGGGTGGGTATTTGTAAAGAACTGCTTACGGACCAAGGTACACCCTTTATGTCCCGGGTTATGAAGGAGCTGTGTAAATTGTTCAAAGTGACGCAATTACGTACATCTGTGTATCACCCCCAAACCGATGGGCTGGTTGAAAGATTCAACAAAACCCTAAAACAAATGTTGAAGAAAGTGGTGGATAGGGATGGAAAGGATTGGGACTGTCTACTTCCTTATTTGATGTTTGCTATTAGGGAGGTGCCCCAATCCTCTACGGGATTCTCCCCCTTTGAGTTACTGTATGGGAGACACCCAAGAGGGCTGTTGGATATTGCCAAGGAAACTTGGGAAAGTGAGAGTTCTCCCCACAGGAGTGTGATTGAGCATGTCGCCCTGATGCAAGATCGAATTGCACAGGTAATGCCCATCGTGAAGGAACATTTGGCCCAAGCGCAGTTGGCACAGCAGAGAGTGTACAACCGTGGAGCCAAGACCCGTACCTTTTCCCCGGGGGATAGGATATTGGTACTTGTCCCTACGGTTGAAAGTAAATTCCTTGCCAAATGGCAAGGCCCCTACGAGATAATGGAAAAAGTGAGCGAAGTGAATTACAAGGTCAGACAACCAGGAAGGCGAAAGCCCGAACAGATCTATCACGTTAATCTGTTGAAAGCCTGGAGGGATAGAGAGTCCCTAGTCGCAGACACTTGGTCACCAGCTCAAACTGGTTGCGTGATTCCTGAGGTTGGAATCGCAGCCACCTTGTCACAACCCCAACAACAGGAGGTTAAGGAGTTTGTGCTTCGCAACAAGGAGGTATTCTCTGAGCTGCCGGGACAAACATCTGGGGTAGAGCATGACATTATTACCCCGCCCGGTGAAAGGGTGAAGTTAAAACCCTATCGGATCCCAGAGGCCCGACGGGAGGCAATACGGGAGGAAGTACAGAAAATGCTGAACTTAGGGGTGATAGAGGAGTCCCAAAGTGATTGGTCTAGTCCCATTGTGTTGGTGCCTAAACCGGATGGGAGCTGGCGATTTTGTAACGATTTTCGTCAGTTGAACAAAGTTACAAAATTTGACACCTACCCCATGCCACGTATAGATGAGTTGATCGACCGGCTGGGAACAGCCCGATACATGACGACTCTTGACCTCACAAAAGGGTATTGGCAAATCCCCCTGGCCAAGTCAGCCAAAGAGAAAACCGCATTTGTAACCCCAGACGGGGCGTTCCAATATAAAAGAATGCCGTTCGGGTTACAGAATGCGCCGGCCACATTCCAGCGGAAAATGGACCAGATGCTGAGGCCCCATCGGAAGTATGCTGCGGCTTACCTGGATGACGTAATTGTCCATAGCACAGATTGGGCCTCACATCTGCCAAAAGTGCAAGCAGTCCTGGACTCTGTTCGGGAAGCAGGGTTTACGGCTAACCCCAAGAAGTGTACCATTGGGCAGGAGGAGGCCAAATATCTTGGGTACACCATTGGGAGGGGAGTAATAAAACCCCAACTCAACAAAGTCGAGGCCATCCAGAGTTGGCCACGTCCCAACAGCAAGAAGCAGGTACGAGCCTTTCTGGGAATCGCTGGGTATTATCGGCGATTCATTCCCCACTTTGCTTCTAAGGCTGTGCCCCTAACCAACCTGACGAAGGGGAAAGGGTCGGTCATGATTAAATGGACCCCCGAGGCTGAGGCAGCATTCCAATTCTTGAAACAAGCCTTATGTAGCCAGCCAGTGTTGTACTCACCCGACTTCTCTAAAGACTTTGTCGTACAAAGTGATGCGTCAGATGTGGGGTTAGGAGCAGTATTGTCCCAGGTCTGGAACGGGGAAGAGCACCCAGTCATTTACCTCAGCAGGAAGTTGAAGTCCCATGAGGTAAATTACGCCACCGTTGAAAAGGAGTGTTTAGCGGTGAAGTGGGCTCTAGATTCCCTTCGGTACTACCTGCTAGGTAGGCACTTTGACATGGTTACGGATCACGCTCCGTTAAAGTGGATGGCTCAAAACAAGGAAACAAATAGAAGAGTGAATAGGTGGTTCCTGGCCCTCCAGGAATTCAACTTCACAGTAAAGCATCGCCCTGGCGTTCAAATGGGGAATGTGGATGCTTTGTCTCGAGTACATGAATGCCTGATTGCTGGTGTTCCAACCCCGAGGTTAAAACAAGAGGGGGGGGTATGTGACAGCAGGAAGGTAAAGTCACCTGGTTGCATCCAGGGGGGTAGATATATTTCGCCCAGATTCAGGCTTTACGCCGATTTATACAGCTAGGTGGAGAGTTGTATAAGCCCAGCTGAGACTAGTGGGCTCATTGATGACTCATACCTCTAGGGAGAGGGCTGGGCGTCGTGCAGACAGGGAGTTGATGAGTCCAGCTGAACCTTGTCAGCTCATTTAGGCCTCTATAAGAAAGCCCAGATTCATTAGATGTTAGCTCATGCCTGGAAGCAGACCTGTGTGGACTGTCTAGGGAGAGTGAACCCCTGTGCGGTGAGAGAAAGCCTGTGTGGCTATATTTTGCTTGGACATTTAAAACCAGGGACTAGGACAGCACTAGGCTGATCCCAGTCGTTAGTTAGGAAACCTGTAAGTTTAGTCAGAGGTCAAGTTGACCAGGATTTATTTTGTGTTTGTTTTTTTGCCTTGCTGTGTTTTTGTCACTGTAAATAGAAAATAAACCGCACCTTTTTTGATTTTGAAAACCACAACCTCCGTCTGCTGGGCCTGTTTTTGGGTGGGGAGCCCATCCCGGGGGTCACACATACCCGCTGCCGAGCTAGCCCCCTCACACTTCCCAGCAAGCGTGCCAGATACGGGGTCAAGCTCTATAAGTTCTGTGACAGGGCAACAGGCTATGTATGGAGCTTTATGGTTTATGAGGGAAAAGATAGTCAGGTTGAGCCGGTCAACTGCCTGGATTACATAGGGAGCGCTGGCAAGATAGTGTGGAAATTGGTGTCACCCTTATTCGGAAAGGGGTACCACTTATATGTGGACAATTATTACACGAGCGTGCCACTGTTTAGTCACTTGTTTGATCATCAGATTGGAGCATGTGGCACCGTGCGACCTAATCGCCGGGGCTTTCCCCAGCGGCTTGTAGATGCCCGTCTTAGGCTGGGGGAGAGAGCCTGCGTGAAGTGTAATAACTTGCTCGCTATGAAGTGGAGGGACAATAAGAATGTTTTCCTTCTTACCTCCCTTCATGCAGACACGACAGTCCAAATTCGTACGGCGACTGGTGTTGTGGAGAAACCCCTCTGTGTCCACGAATATAACAAAAATATGGGAGGGGTGGACCTCAACGACCAGTTGATGGCGCCGTATCTAATTGACCGTAAGGCGAGACGCTGGTACAAAAAAGTGTCTCTATACTTATTCCAATTGGCTTTGCTGAATGCTCATGTGCTATACAGAGCTTCAGGCGGGACGTTATCTTTTCTAAAATTCCAGAATGAGATAGTCACAGAACTCCTGTATCCAGGCGGTTCTGCACCTCACCATCCCCTACCAAATGCAGTAAGCCGGCTGCATGAGAGGCATTATCCGTATGCCCTCCCGAGTACCCCTACCCAACGAACCCCCCAAAAAAGATGTCGTGTCTGTAGCAAGCGCGGATTTAGGCGTGACACCCGTGTTTTTTGTCCACTCTGTCCTGACAAACCTGGTCTTTGCCTTGGTGAATGTTTTGATCGCTACCACTCAAAAGTGAAGTTTTAGTGTTGGGTACAGCATTTCACAGACTAGGACACACTTACACAGGGTCTCCCAAGATGCCATTACATTTTGAGAGACCCGAACCATTACAGTTGTTAAAGTTACAAAAAAAAACGTAAAAAACAAAACACAAAAAAAATATAAAATAAAAAAACCAAAAATAGTTGTCGTTTTATTGTTCTCTCTCTCTCTATTTTCTCTCTATTGTTCTGCTCTTTTTTACTGTATTCTATTCTGCAATGTTTTATCATGCTTGCTTTTCAGGTATGTAATTTTTTGTTTTCAGGTATGCCATTCAGTTGCAGCGCGGATCTATTTATCTTGACAGCAACAGCGTTTGCTCCCACGATACATAAAGCCGTGACTCCAACGCTGTAGGAGGTGATTTCACCACCACAGTTTAAAAAAAGAGCATATATGCCGAAGCATTGGGGCAGCAGGGGCGGAGGAGCGATTTTGCTCCTAATGCCGCGTATATACGGTCGAAATTCCGACGGAGGCTTGCCCGTGGAAAAGTCCGACCGTGTGTACGCGGCATAAATTTTTTGCGGGAGGATGCCCCCATGCTTCGGCATATATATATTTTAGGCACAGGTTGCGTTAAAAAAAAAAATTTTTATTTTTTACTAGGTTTTGTTTTGGTATTTGCTTTGCAGGTATGGTATGGTAAGGTCTTACTGTTGTACTGTAATGTTACTTTGTTTTAATGTTAACCATCATTTGCTTAGCAGGTACGCCATTCAGTTGCATCGCGGATTTATTTATCTTGACAGCAACAGCGTTTGCTCCCACGATACATAAAGCCGTGACTCCAACGCTGTAGGAGGTGATTTCACCACCACAGTTAAAAAAAGAGCATATATGCCGAAGCATGGGGGCAGCAGGGGCGGAGGAGCGATTTTGCTCCTAATGCCGCGTATATACGGTCGAAATTCCGACGGAGGCTTGCCCGTGGAAAAGTCCGACCGTGTGTACGCGGCATAACCTTTTATGCCGCGTACATACGGTCGAAATTCCGACGAAGGCTTGCCAGTGGAAAAGTCCGACCGTGTGTACGCGGCATAACTTTTTTGCGGGAGGATGCCCCCATGCTTCGGCATATATGCCAATTATTAGAAGTGGGTGGATGAAGGGAGGTATTCTAATGGTGGGCATACCCACCGATCAATCTCTTTTTTTCGTTCAGCCAACAGGCTGCATGAAAAAAAAGATTACAATACATGTCCAACAAGGACCAGCAACGTACTGGTATGTTGCTGGACTTTGAATGTTTATACCAGAATGATGCCTGCAGGTTTAGGTATCATCTTGGTATCATTCTTTTCAGCCAGTGGCCGACTTTCATGTAAAAGAAATTCTAGCAGATAATTAGCCTCTAGACTGCTTTTACAAGCAGTGGGAGGGAATGTCCCCCCCCCCCCCGGATATAAACAGCGCCATTGGGAAATTGGGAAAGCATTTTATCACACCGATCTTGGTGTGGTCAGATGCTTTGAGGGCAGAGGAAAGATCTAGGGTCTAACCCCCCAATTTTTTTCAAAAAAAGAGTACCTGTCACTACTTATTGCCATCATAGGGGATATTTACATTCCCTGAGAGAACAATAAAAATGGTAAAAAAACAGTTTAAAAATAAAATAAAAAAGCAAAATAAATAAATAAATAAAAAAAAAAAAAAAAAAAAAAGCACCGCTGTCCCCCCCTGCTCTTGCGCAAAGGCGAACGCAAGCGTCGGTCTAGCGTCATATGTAAACAGCAATTGCATCATGCATGTGAGGTATCACCACGAAGGTCAGCTTGAGGGCAGTAATTTTAGCAGTAGACCTCCTCTGTAAATCTAACGTGGTAACCTGTAAAGGCTTTTAAATGCTTTTAAAAATGAATGTAGTTTGTCGCCGCTGCGCGTTTGTGCGCAATTTTAAAGCATGTCGTGTTTGGTATCCATGTACTCAGCCTAAGATCATCTTTTTTATTTCATCAAACATTTGGGCAATATAGTGTTTTTTTAGTGCATTAAAAATAAAAAAAGTGTGTTTTCCCCCAAAAAAAATGCGTTTGAAAAATCGCTGCGCAAATACTGTGTGGAAAAAAAAAATGCAACACCCTCTGTAGGGCCTTTGCTTTAAAAAAATATATAATGTTTGGGGGTTCAACATAATTTTCTTGCAAAAAAAAAAATGTTTTCATGTAAACAAAAAGTGTCAGAAAGGGCTTTGTCTTCAAGTGGTTAGAAGAGTGGATGATGTGTGACATAAGCTTCCTAATGTTGTGCATAAAATGCCAGGACAGTTCAAAACCCCCCCAAATGACCCCATTTTGGAAAGTAGACACCTCAAGCTATGTGCTCAGAGGCATGTTGAGCCCATTGAATATTTATTTTTTTGTCCCAAGTGATTGAATAATGACAAAAAAAAAAAATGTACAAAAAGTTGTCACTAAATTATATATTGCTCAAACATGCCATGGTTATATGTGGAATTGCACCCCAATATACATTCTGTTGCTTCTCCTGAGTACGGGGATACCACATGTGTGAGACTTTTTGGGAGCCTAGCCGCGTACAGGACCCCGAAAACCAAGCACCGCCTTCAGGATTTCTATGGGTGTAAATTTTTGATTTCACTCCTCTCTGCCTATCACAGTTTCGGAGGCCATGGAAAGCCCAGATGGCACAAAACCCCCCAAATGACCCCATTTTGGAAAGTACACCCCCCAAGCTATTTGCTGAGAGGCATGTTGAGTATTTTGCAGATCTCGCTTTTTGTCACAAAGTTTTGAAAATTGAAAAAAGAAAAAAAAAAAAGTCTTTCTTCATTTTCAAAAACAAATGAGAGCAAATAGCTTGGGGTGTCTACTTTCCAAAATGGGGTCATTTGTGGGGGTTTTGGGCTATCTTAGCATTTTATGGCCTTCAAAACTGTGATAGGCAGTGAGGAGTGAAATCAAGAATCAAGCCCTTAGAAATCCTGAAGGCGGTGCTTGGTTTTCAGGGCCCCGTACGCGGCTAGGCTCTCAAAAAGTCCCACACATGTGGTATCCCCGTACTCAGGAGAAGCAGCAAAATGTATTTTGGGGTGCAATTCCACATATAACCATGGCATGTTTGAGCAATATATCATTTAGTGACAACTTTTTGTACATTTTTTTTTCTTTTTGTCATTATTCAATCACTTGGGACAAAAAAAAAAATTCAATGGGCTCAACATGCCTCTCAGCAAATAGCTTGGGGAGTCTACTTTCCAAAATGGGGTCATTTGGGGGGGGTTTGTGCCATCTTGGCATTTTATGGCCTTCAAAACTGTGATAGGTAGTGAGGAGTGAAATCAAAAATGTATGCCCTTAGAAACCTTGAAGGCGGTGCTTGGTTTTTGGGGTCCCGTACGCGGCTATGCTCCCAAAAAGTCCCACACATGTGGTATCCCCGTACTCAGGAGAAGCAGCAGAATGTATTTTGGGGTGTAATTTCACATATGCCCATGGCATGTGTGAGCAACATATAATTTAGTGACAACTTTGTGCAAAAAAATAAAAGTTTGTCATATTCCCGCAACTTGTGGCAAAATATAAAATATTCCATGGACTGAACATGCCCCTCAGTAAATAGCTTGGGGTGTTTACTTTCCAAAATGGGGTCATTTGGGGGGGTTTTGTGCTATTTTGGCATTTTATGGCCTTCAAAACTGTGATAGGTAGTGAGGAGTGAAATCAAAAATTTACGCCCTTAGAAATCCTGATGGCGGTGCTTGGTTTTTGGGGCCCCGTACGCGGCTAGGCTCCCAAAAAGTCCCACACATGTGGTATCCCCGTACTCAGGAGAAGCAGCAGAATGTATTTTGGGGTGCAATTCCACATATAACCATGGCATGTGTGAGCAATATATAATTTAGTGACAACTTTTTGTAATTTTATTTATTTTTTGTCATTATTTAATCACTTGGGACAAAAAAAAAAATATTCAATGGGCTCAACATGCCTCTCAGCAATTTCCTTGGGGTGTCTACTTTCCAAAATGGGGTCATTTGGGGGGGTTTGTACTGCCCTGCCATTTTAGCACCTCAAGAAATTAGATAGGCAGTCATAAATTTAAAGCTGTGTAAATTCCAGAAAATGTACCCTAGTTTGTAAACACTATAACTTTTGCGCAAACCAATAAATATACGCTTATTGACATTTTTTTTACTAAAGACATGTGGCTGAATACATTTTGGCCTAAATGTATGACTAAAATTGAGTTTATTCGATTTTTCTTATAACAAAAAGTAGAAAATATCTTTTTCCGTTCATATCGCAAAAAATAAAAATCGCAGAGGCAATCAAATACCATTAAAAGAAAGCTCTATTTGTGGGAAGAAAAGGACGCAAATTTTGTTTGGGTACAACATTGCATGTCCGCACAAGTTACAGTTAAAGCAGCGCAGTGCAAAATTCTGAAATCACCTCTGGTCCTCTAGCTACCAAATGGCCCTGGGCTTAAGTGGTTAAATAAATTGGAATTTTATAATAAAATAATGTATAAGCATCTGCATTTGTATTTTTATACTTTGTTTAGTTTTGCTTTTAGGACAACCCTCCAAATTTACCTCTCGAGCAGGTTAAATTACTTATGTGAAAAAGTCATTTTTGCACAGTTTATCTGCAATTAAATGCCTAATTTAATGGATTTTTTTTTTAAAATAAACTCTTATCTTATAGAAATCAGCTATTGTTTTAAAATAAAGGAGCTGTAGAAATTATTAAAAAGGGTTGTGTTTACCTTTAACAGTCATTTTCTAAAATATCTCTCATGCAATCCAGCATTCCCAGCACATTACATACCACTTCTCCTTTGTTCAAATGGTTGCTTCTATCCCCTCTGTACATGTAGGCCATGCACAGAGCGGCCACTGGGGCTGCACATGTAATGTCTGGCCTGTTCTGCCTTTAATGCAGAACAGAGGGATAACAGCTGTTGAGGAGTTGTTGTTTTTTTTTTATTTCAGAGACTGTGCATGGCCTACATGGAAGTGCTTCTATTTGAACAGTGAGATGGTGCATAATTGTTCTGGGGATGCTAAATGCATTGGGGATCTTAATGAAAATGACTAGGGGGCGCATGCGCGTGATCGCGGCAGATGGCTGCCTAATCCCTGCACTCCGCGCCGCCGGACACAAAATCCCCGGCTGATAGGGCACTGCTCCTCCGCTGACACAATCTGCCAGGCCCCCGAGACAGCGGACACCGCCAGGCTCCCACGGGTATGTACTGCTCGCAGAAACAAAAAGCAAAAACCGGCAAACAGAACAAAATTTCTCCTGCTGTGGGGAGAAGCAAGATGGCGCCCGATCCTCCTGAGCCTGATGACACCACCCCATCCGAGAGCCTGCTACAATTCCCTACTGACCTGGTAAGCCCTGATGTGACTGATTCAGATACAATGCTGGCCAAGCTCCGCTCCATAGTGAGAAATGAAATCTCTATAGCAGGGGTCTCAAACTGGTGGCCCTCCAGCTGTTGCAGAACTACAATTCTGATGAGGCATTGCAAGGCTAAACAGTTACAAGCATGACTCCCATAGGCAGAGGCATGATGGGACTTGTAGTTCCGCAACAGCTGGAGGGTCGCAGGTTTGAGACCCCTGCTCTATAGCCTCTCGCAAACTTTCCTCTGACCTCATGTGGGGCCTTAAAGAGCTAGGCCACCGCACAAATCAGCTTGAACAGCAGATGGATTTAACCACCACAGTACTGGAGGGTCATGAGGATGAAGTTGATAAACGTAATGCTGAACTTGAATGTTTGCGTGACAAGCTGGAGGACTCTGAAAATAGGGCCCGTAGGGATAATCTCAGAATTTGTGGGATACCGGAGGTTATCACGGACCTGCAAGGCACTGCCACCGCTTTCTTCCAAGAGTTAGCACCTGAGATCCCGGTGGACCGCCTGTAATTTGATCGCATTCATCGATCCCTTGCGCCGAAACCTAGAGATGGCCCTCCCAGAGATGTCATTATAAAGTTCCACTTTTACCGCACTAATCTCCTTTCAAAATTACTCTCTCCAGCTGTTTGCAGATCTTTCTCCAGTTACAATCGCAAAAAGAAGGAACTTGAAACCGTACCTCCAAATCCTGCAATCTCCGGGTATTAAATACAGGTGGGGGTTCCCTTTAAGCTATCCTTTTCCCATCAAGGTCACCATGTTAAAGCTTCCTCCCTGCCTGTCCTGAGATGCCATTTTCAGGACTTACAACTGAATCTATAAAACAAAACAGTGTTGCGCTTCCTAAATACAAAATAACTCCCCATAATCCTTAAATGAGAAGAAGTGATTAACTTGCAATATAGCAAGATACTGAGTGCACAATCAAATATTCGTGTTCCCTGACTGGGAATAGTAAGCCAAAAATGAAAAATAGGTGTTCCCTGAATGGGAATAGTGAACAATAAAACAAAACAATAAAGTCCACACACTAAAAAGAAATTAAGAGTCCAAATGCACAAGTATAGTCCTCAGAGTCTTCTGCATAAAAACGCATGAGACTGTAGGCCACACACCCACCATACCCCTTAAACTAACCTTAACCTAATAAATAAAACACAACACCTTTTAATTTGGCAAAAATATTGGCCGCGGTACTTTTATTGGTTTTCACCATATTAAACATTTTACTCAGTAAACCTACCAAATATATAATTTTTATTTCACCATTACCAAAAAGTTCTGCCCAGTTAATAGAACTCGGGCAGCCAGTAAACACCATCATTATTTAAAACCAAACAGTCCCCACCAGCCGGCTTGCCTCAAGCCCGGCCTACCCCCACCACCGCGGCCATTTCAATACCAGACTGTAAGCCCAAATTAAGTCCATACCTATCTCTGAGAGATGAACTCCATCCATTCTATAGAACCCGGGGATACCTCCCTCCAAGTCGATATGCCGGTAAGATACACCCCCAATGGTGGGCATGTATTTCTCCATGGCCCTATTCACCCTTTTCCTCATCCGTTCCATTACTCTCCTCAAGGGTGAGGAGAGCCAGGAAAGGCGTGGAACTATTTCAGAAAAAACGATAACAGTACCTGGGGAAGTTACATGGAATCTGTGAAGATCACGTTTAATTAAATATAAAAGGTCTAAAGTCCTAAGGGTCCCTAAATCATTTCCCCCTAGATGAAGCACCAAAATTGAGGGAGGAGGCCACACCTGAAATAAACGAGTTAAATGAAAGTATAACTGATACCACTGTAAACCACACACACCTTTCCAGAACAACCTGAAGGATTCCGGCTGTAATGACAAGTTCACTGTATAAGGACGTTGAGCCGCTCTCTTATGCGCCCAGTGTATAAACGAATGTCCCAGAATCCACACTGTGCGATGTAAGTCTGTAAATTTAAACAAACAGTTTAGGACGTATATAAAGTTTAAAACAATCTGACCTCCACCTCCCCATATCCTTAAAGTGGTTGTAAACCCACTTTTTCAACTTGCACCTACAGGTAAGCCTAGATTAGCCTACACGGTTTAGGAGATATTTACTAAAAAGACAGGCACCGCTGTCTACGGCGCATGCGCGCCGTAGACAACGGCGCATTCATGGGGTTAATCCCATTCACAAAATCGGCTACTTCCCAGCAATAGCTGGGCGTAGCCGATTGTGACGGCTCTTGCGCGCATGCACAGAGTGACGTCTCCGCCGCTCCGGCCAATCACGGCGCTGTGATTGGCTGCAGCGGCGATACCCGGAAGTAACCTTCCGGCTATCGCCGCAGCGATGGATGCAGCGGAAGAAGGAGACGAGGTCGGCTTCGGGGGCCCCGATCTAAGGTAAGTGATGCATAATGAGCTATTATGCTAGTCATAATAGCTCATTATGCCTTTCTCTTACAGGACGTTGTGGGAAAAAAAAAACATTATTGGGTTTACAACCACTTTAATGGCCGAATCCTGTAATCCCTGTCTGGCTGCTTCGGAAGCTGCCCCTATTCGGAAAGAATGGGAAGAAAATTTTAGGTCCTGTAAACCTAGCAACCCTAGGCATTTATTGAAGATAAAATTAAATTGGTAGCGAGACAGAGGTAGCAAGTTAGCGTGTATGAGAAGATGCCCATGACCCTGCGGTCTAACTTCCAAGAATTGGCGAATCACAGATACTGGGCACAACACCTCATTGGCCTGAGCCCGCAAAGTAATCCAAGGCCCTTTACCACTCTGATCTGTCTTTGAACGCTGCAGCCATATGTGAACCGCAGAGTGCTCCAAAACCACATGCTCCGAGCGTATACCCGAGCAACCAAACTTAGAATCTGGCACTAACTCCGAAATGCTCCAAAAAATCCCAGCACGAAAGCCGTTTTAAACAATAGAGCTTTGTATTCCGAGTAACAAACAGTGGTAGTCCCAGCACATAAGCCGGACAGTATATCAAACGAAATCGGCCTCCTGGCATCGGCCACAAAGGTTTTTTTTCTGTAGCCTTTTAAGACCTGTTTTACGGAAAAGTATGACATACAAGATGGCAACCCCTTCAGCCGACAGAAAAAGTTGATACCTGCCAGAGATCTTATTATATAACTGCAGGAAAAGTCGGACCCCATGAGGGATGCTACAAAAGCCAGCAGACCGCCCTCCGATGGTACATTGCCACTGAACCCTGAAGTATTAGCAAACGCCAGCCAATTCCGCTAGGATGCAGAATAGCTTGCCCAAGTCTTGGGTGCCACTGAACCCTTGATCGCCTCCGCTGTCAAATTCAAACCAGTAACCATAAATGATCCGGGCACCGGGCACCTTCTTCGTCCGCCTCCGGCAGTAGGCTCTGAAAACGGTCCACCTGAAAACGGGACAAAGAATCAGCGATGGTGTTCAATATCCCAGGCGTGTATTTTGCCTTTAGCCAGATATTGTGTTTGAGACACAGAAATACAATCAGACGTAATGCTTTTACCACCCATAACGAGCTGGAGGAAAGACAGTTAACAGCGAATAACACACCCTTATTGTCTGTCTCAACCAAAATGCGCCGATTCTCAAAAGACTCGCCCCATAATTCTAATGCTACTAATACAGGGAAGAGCTCAAACAAAACTATATTCTTGGTAGCGCCCAGGCGAATCCAAGAATCAGGCCAAGGTGCACAGCACCAATGGGATCTCCAAATGGCCCCAAACCCTTTAGAACCCGCTGCATCAGTAAACAACTTAAAATCAGGGGCAAAAACAAAATCATTTTGAAATAAAGAACGCCCATTATAGGTTTCCAGAAACCGGGCCCATACCTGCAAATCCTCTTTCAAAGAACAAGTCAACCGGACGTGAGCAAATGGGGATTTCAAACCTGACACAGCCATGGAAAGTCGTCTAGAAAAAATGCGGCCAACCGGCATGATCCGACAGGCAAAGGCCAGAATACCTAATAATGACTGGAGCTCCTTCAAACGCACCTTCTTCTTTTTTAGGAAGCGTGCCAACAAAGATTTCAGCTTCTCGATCTTTGCCTCCGGCAGACTGAACTCCATCCTGACCGTGTCAATATGAATCCAAAGAAATTACAAGGAAGAAGCCGGTGCGCATGTTTTCTCTTCCGCCAATGGAACGCCAAATGACTGAGATAATGACCGGAATGTATCCAACAAATTTACACAGCGTGTATCATCCACCGGCCCAACAAATAAAAAATCATCCAGGTAATGCACCACACTGTGCACTCCCGACTGAAAACAAACAACCCAATGCAGAAACGTGGAAAATTCTTCAAAATAAGCACATGACAAAGAACACCCCATAGGGAGACATTTGTCAAAAAAGAAACAATCATCAAAATGAAAACCGAGTGAGTTAAGGGCCACAGGAGAGATGGGCAAAAGGCAGAATGCCGACTTCACATCCGCTTTGGCTAGCAACGCCCCCGGACCACACAACCTAATTTTATTAATCGCATCTTCAAACGTGGCATAGGAAACTGAACATAATGACATGTCTATGTCATCATTCAAAGATTGCCCCTTCGGAAAGGACAGGTGATGGATCAAGCGGAAAGAATTGAGTTATTTCTTAGGAACCACCCCAAGTGGTGATATACGGAAATGTGCAAATGGGGGCACCCTAAAAGGTCCTTCCACCCGCCCCTCCTCTATTTCTCTCCAAACCTTGTCTCTTACCACCTGGGGATACTCGGAAACTGATTTAAGGTTATCCACCACCGTGCAACCTATCCCAGTAAAGGGGGGTAATGGGAAACCTTGTGAAAAACCCTCAATGAGGGCATGGGCCTTCTCCCTGTTTGGGTATAGATCCAGCCACGGGCGCATGTTTTCCAGGCTCACTGGCATGCAGGCTTTTGGGAAAAATATCCCTCTGTCCCTGTGTGGGTACAGCAGCAGTTTTTTTAAAGCATTTAGCTACTGGGTGCGCCCCGGCGCAAAAAGAGCACTCATGCCTATATTTGCAAGAAGTGTTCCAACGGCATTGCTGTTCGTTAAAAGCAAAACAGCAGCCTTTCCTATACAGAGCTGGCGCCGTTGGGGCAGCAGCACTTTGTCTATGAATGGGTGGTTTCTGGGACACCATTAAATTGAGCCATAAACCCACATCTTTCATGCCCCACCGGAGTGAGGGGTGAATAGCCAATTTCTGACGGAATGATTCATCGTAAAAGAACCACCCCAGCCCCCCAAAATTTTTATATGCCTCCAGGATGTGGTCCAGATGCTGGAACAGGCCCCCGCATAGGTTAGGGTGTTTCTCGGCCACCACTCCGGAATATATAAAAAATGCTTGTAACCAATTATGGAAGGACCTGGGAACCTGCCTGCGCCTATCATCCTCCTGCTTCTCCTCCCCCCGCCTATCTGTTTTAAAACTAGACTCTTTATGTATAGGGAGAAGGGACAAGATGTCCACAAATTCACCTTTCCATATTTTTTCTTTAATAGGTATCCCTAAATGATAGCCTAGGGGAGAGACTTCACAAGGCATAACATCTTTCATGTATGTTTCTGGCAACCTCTGATCTAATGCTGACAGCCCTGCTCTAGCACTGATTGACCCAGACTGCACTGACTTGGGCAGGGGGGCAGGTTGTGATATAGGTGGATCAGAAGGAAAATCAGGAATAAAAGCCGAGGCTGAGGATAGAAGAGAAGAAGCAGGAATAGTAGGGACAGGGTTAACAGGAGGGGATAGAGATTTAACCAAAGAAGACAGAGAATCCATAATCACTTTTAAAGCAGTAAGTTGATTATACTCACCAGCCACCTGGGGTTGCTCTGTTCCTTGCTGAGACATCCCCTCCAGCAGCCGACTGTGTACTGGATCCTCATTGATCAGACTGTTCTCTGGCCGGCACCCTGCTGGCTGTGACGGATCCTTGGCAGCGCTGGGCGGCTTGCGTGCTTGTGAGGGGGATACCGCGGGCCTCTTCGGAGCGCCCCGCCGTCCACTGAACGCAGGTGACCGCGACCCGGTCCGCCTCTTCACTCCGGAGCGGCGGCTGGGGACCGCCTGGACGCCGCATTCTTCAGCCGCCATGTTGTCCTCCACCGCCGCCTCCACCGGCATCCCTGCAGCTGGGCTGAACCTCCGGGAAGCCTTGCTCCGGCGCGGCCGCTCGCTGACAGGCGGTTCGTCCACCCATTGGCCGGCGCTTCTTCTGTGTGAGGTGACCACCTCTGCCTCTCCATCTTCGTCACTCCCAGTGACAGACTGCAGACAGCGGCGCAGCCAGGCTTCACCTCCTCCTTCACTGGCTTTATCCAGAAATTGCTTCACCAAGGATTCCATTCTGTCAGGTAAGATGAGGAAAAACCGGCAGCACTTCGTCCTGTTGATCTGGTCCGGGGGGGGGGGGGGGGAGTGAATAAGCCCCATAGCAGCTGCTCCTTTATTGTCCAACCTGGGCTTTCCAGAACTTTCCTTATAATCCTATTGGACCAAGCACACCTGTAACATAATTAGAGACACACAGCATACCAAAAGCTTAAGCTAAACCTAATTGCTAAAGGTGTGTGCTGGCCACAGGCTCATGCAGGTGGGCTCCAATTAGTGCCCCCCTTTATCACAACACACCACTAGTGCCTGAATGTTGAAAATGCAAGTGCTCTCCTCCACCTCTATATCCTAGCCGCTCACCTCACGTTCTGACCCGTTTCACCAGCAGGTCAGAAAAAGCAGGGTTCCCTCTCAGGGATATAAACGGATCAACTGGTCAAGACCCCTTGCCGAAGAAGTCATTCGACGCAACGCGTATAGGGGGGAAGGAGTCACAGTGGCTACGTCATCCCGCGAGCATCTTGTCTTTTTATATGCATCCTGAGCACGCACTGCTTAAGTGCTGCGTTTGTGAGTAACGTTTTAAAGTTTTAATGAGCAAATAAACCATTTTTATAATCGGAGAGCACTAGATTTTGCCTTTTCTATTCCTATGTGCACCAGACCTCATTGAGGGAATATGTACTGGCTAGTATCCATCTAATCAGCCGGGAGGCAGCACAAAAGGAATAGGAGCTCCATGACCAGTTGATCCGTTTATATCCCTGAGAGGGAACCTGCTTTTTCTGACCTGCTGGTGAAACAGGGGTCATACCGTGAGGTGAGCGGCTAGGATATAGAGGTGGAGGAGAGCACTTGCATTTTCAACATTCAGGCACTAGTGATGTGTTGTGCGTTTTTATGCAGAAGACTCTGAGGACTATACTTGTGCATTTGGACTCTTAATTTCTTTTTAGTGTGTGGACTTTGTTTTGTTTTATTGTTCACTATTCCCATTCAGGGAACACCTATTTTTCATTTTTGGTTTACTATTCCCAGTCAGGGAACACGAATATTTGATTGTGCACTCAGTATCTTGCTATATTGCAAGTTAATCACTTATTCTCATTTAAGGATTATGGGGAGTTATTTTGTATTTAGGAAGCGCAACACTGTTTTGTTTTATATATTCTACATGTGAAGTGAACGCATTTTCTGTGTGTGCAGCAGCCAGATGGGGGGGTATTTTTTAAATTTTTTCACTTTTTTGTGGGATTTTGCTAAATCACCCACTAAACATATCACTATTTAGTGAATAAGGACATTATTCTATTATTTTTTGCGCTGATAGAAATTTGTTTTATTACAACTGGATCTCCCACCATCCCAAAAGGCATCATCCTCCTCCCGCGTCGGTGCAGCCTCCCCGCAAACCATCGCAGTCATCCCACCAAGGCTCCCCAGGCCCTCCGTTCTCCCCAGGCTCAACGCTTCCAGGATGTCCCCAATGGATGAAGAACTGATCTTCCTTGGACCCCAGGTTTTCACCTCACTATGGGCCTGAGTTCCTTCATGGTGGCCCACTTCTGCTACGCTTACTGAGGCTGATTCAATTTTTCCTCAGTCTGAGAGGCTCCCTAGAGCCGTATTGTAGGTATCAACCTTTTATATACTTATTTTTTATTTATTTTTTCTGTTAACTGTTTTACTACATAAGTGATTGGTGCCTTGAATTTTGGAAGAGGCTGGCATGGTTGGGTGTGGGCCCTCCACCCAGGGTCGCCCAATTTGATAGATGGAGGCCGGGGGGATGGCCCGCAGTTGGCTGGATGGCTAGTACATCAGAGTCATCCTTGACTAGTTACTATTTACTCAGGCTTAAGGTCCACTCCGTGCCCATTTTGGTATACGGACTGTGGCCTTATTTCTTCTGGCCTCCAGGGATGGCTTCTGACCTGTCTGATAAGGCGCTTTTTCACCGGTTGATTTGCTTTGCAACGAAAGTTGCTTAACCACTTCAATACCATGCACTTATACAGCTTCCTGCCCAAGCCAATTTTGAGCTTTCAGCACTGTCGCAATTTGAATGACAATTGCGCGGTCATGCTACGCTGTACCCAAACAAATTTTTTTGCATTTTGTTCCCACAAATAGAGCTTTCTTTCGGTGGTATTTGATCGCCTCTGCGATTTTTATTTTTTGCACAACAAATAAAAAAAGAGCGAAAATTTTGAAAAAAACAACGTTTTTCTTTGTTTCTGTTAATTTTTTTTGTAAATAAGTACCTTTTCTACTTCAATGATGGGCACTGATAAGGCGGCACTGATGGGCACCGATGAGGTGGCAACAATGAGGTGGCACTGATATGTGGCACTGGTATGCAGCACTGATGGGCACTCATAGGTGGCACTGATGGGCACTCATAGGCGGCACTGATGGGCGGCACTGATGGGCACTTATAGGTGGCACTGATAGGTGGCACGGACGGGCACTGATAGGTGGGCACTTATGGGCACAGATGGGTGGCACTGATGGACACTGATGCCCAGCAATGCCAGCCACCACACATTGTGGTAGTGCCAGTCAGTGCCCATTTGTGGGCACTGATTGGCATATTTTTGTTATGTTTTTTTTATTTTATTTTTTGTTTTACTACATTTGGATGGCCATGGGGGCCATCCACATGCTTGGGGCTTCCCTGGTGGTCCTGGGGGGCTTCCCTGGTGGTCCAGTGTGGGTATCCGAGGGGGGCTGCACTAATAAACAATCAGCGCAAACCCCCCCTGTCAGGAGAGCCGCCGAGCGGCTCTCCTCTACTCGCATCTATCAGACGCGAGTGAGGAAGAGTCGATCAACGGCTCTTCCTGTTTACATCCTGATCAGCCGTGATTGGACACGGCTGATCACGTGGTAAAAAGCCTCCGCCGGTGGCTCTTTACCGAGATCAGTGTAGCGGTGTGTCAGATTGACACACCGCTCCACTGATCGCCGCGATGCGCGCGGCGGCTGTTATCCTGCAGGACGTCATATGACCTCCAGTGTGGATAACACAACCACTTCCCGGACGTCAATATGCTATTGACTGGGCAGGAAGTGGTTAATGACCGGTTGATACCGGCACCTGAGTTGCTCAATTTGTGGGCGGGTTTCCTCTTCCGGGACCCCCCTGGGTTTTCCCGGGGGGTCCGGAACTGGACCTAGCCCACTTTTGTTTTGAACGAGAAGTTTCTGTTTTCCTTTTCTAGATTGTGTCTAATATGTGACGTTATATTAACCACTTGCCGACCGCTCATGGTATATATACGTCGGCACAATCACGTACCTGTACGTGGCCCTTTAACTGTCGGGGTCGGGCGCGCACGACGTCGGGGTCGCGCGCGCCCGCGACCCCCCTGCCTTCATCATGAGTGGGACCGCGGGTCCCGCAGACTCGATTGCCGCGGGGATCCCCGCGATCGTCTCACGGAGGCTCGGAGCGGGGAGATGTGTGTGTAAACACAACATCTCCCCGCTCCTCTACTGACAATGTCAGCGATCTCTGCTCTGTGTAATCGGAGCGGAGATCGGTGACGTGTCAGTTGTAGCCACGCCCCCCCTCAGTTAGTAACACGCCCCTAGGCACACTTAACCCCTTCAGCGCCCCTAGTGGTTAACCCCTTCACTGCACGTGTCATTTTCACAGTAACCAGTTCATTTTTATTGCACTGATCGCTGTGAAAATGACAATGGTCCCAAAAATGTGTCAAAAGTGTCCGATGTGTCCGCCATAATGTCGCAGTCACAAGAAAATCGCTGATCGCCGCCATTACTAGTAAAAAAAAAAAAAAAATTATAAAAATGCCTTAAAACTATACGCTATAATTTTTGGGCAAACCAATCAATAAACGCCGATTGCGATTTTTTTTACCAAAAATATGTAGAAGAATACGTATCGGCCTAAACTGAGGAAAAAATATGTTTTTTTTATATATTTTTGGGGGATATTTATTATAGAAAAAAGTAAAAAATTTCATTTTTTTCAAAATTTTCGCTCTATTTTTGTTTATAGCGCAAAAAATAAAAACCGCAGAGGTGATCAAATACCACCAAAAGAAAGCACTATTTGTGGGAAAAAAAGGACGCCAATTTTGTTTGGGAGCCACGTCGCAGGACCGCGCAATTGTCAGTTAAGGCGACGCAGTGCCGAATCGCAAAAAGGGGCCTGGTCATAATGGCCCGTATTGGTCCGGGGCTTAAGTGGTTAAGTGCTCACTTTCATGATTTTTTTTAGTAATCAATGCTAAATAGGCCGCATGGGTCCGGTGGACCACTGCGTCCCCACAGTGTTGGCACTTGACTAGGACTATGGTCCTGGCCAACCACCGACCTCTTGGTGGGCCTACGGACCCACGCTTGGTTGCACTAATGTTTATTTTTTTTTAATTCTCTCTCCCAAGATTTTCTTGGCTTTATTGTGCTTCTCTCTTTCTCTTTCTTTCACTGCTCTCTCCATCCTTCCCCTCATTTTTATTTCTCTCCTCTCTTTTCTGAGTCCACGGGGGCTGCATCCAGAGACGAGGGTACACCCTTAACCATTTTCCCACCATGACGCTACACTGTTTTTTTGTTAAATGTTCAAGGTATGAATTTGCCCCAAAAACCGGTAAAAGTATTTAAATATCTCAAAACACAGCATATAGACATAGCATGTCTACAGGAAACCCACTTTTCCTCTGATTCCAGCCCTAAGTATTTTGACGCTCAATACCCCCAGGTGTTCCTAGCTAATGGCCTGACCAAACAGAGAGGGGTTCTGATAGCTTTTCGCAAGTCGGTGCCTTTTTAATTGTATAACTCAGATAGCAGACCCGGATGGTAGATACCTCCTGCTCGTGGGTACTATTCAAGATACAGAAGTTACTATAATGACCTATTATGCCCCCAATTCTAACCCGGGACCCTTTTCAACACATATTTGCTCCCTATTGACAGCTCACCAAAAAGGAACCCTGCTTTTAGCAGGGGATTCAAACGTGACTTTAGATCCGAATGGGTGGCCGCTTCACCCGCCGCCAAACAAAATTTGCACTCCCTATGCTCTCATGATCTGGTAGACCTCTGGAGAGAATTGCACCCACAGGGTAAAGATTACACCTACTACTCCCACCCGCATCATTCTCACTCCAGAATTGATCATGTGATAATGCTGAGAAAACATCTGCCTTTAATAGTATCAGTGTCTATTCTTGCAGCCCCATGGACGGACCATGATCCCCTTCTTGTGGTCTGCCGATCCCTAGTGCATAATCCTCAACATTCCTCATGGATCATGAATGATTTGTTACTATCCCTTCACGACATTCAGGACGATCTGTTAAAAACCTCTGTAAAATACTTCCGCCTCAATTCCGCTTCTGTCACCTCCCCGGTGACCCTGTGGGAGGCCTACAAGGCTGTGCTCAGGGGTCATGTTATACAACTAGCCTCCAAACGAAAAAAAAAGAGCTCCAAAAGCTGCAGAAAACATTGCAATCCCGGCTGGAATCTGCTTCAACGACCTTTAAACAAACCCCTACACCTGCTAATTGTAAACTTTTGGACAAAGCTCGCACAGAATTGGACTTATGCCTCACTGATCATGCAGAACGTGCACTGCGCTGGTCACCCCAACATCGGTACATTAAAGCGAACAAACCAAATGCGATGCTGGCCAAAAGGTTATGCACTTTCAACCCTAAACCCACCCCTATAACTTTACGCACCAGACATAATATACTAACTAGTAACCCGATCCGCATACTGGACAAGTTCCGTCATATACTCACCACCCTGTATTCAGCCCAAGACCTTACGACTGAAAAGGATAGGGTAGATTTTCTACAGCGTATTTCGCTGCCTACCATTTCTGAGACACAGATGGACCTTATGGATCGTGACATTCAGGAATCGGAAGTTCGGCAATGTATGAAAGACTTGAAAATAGGGAAGAGGCCATTCCGGACGGCTTTACGGCACTTTACTATAGAAAGCTAGTGGATGAGTTAGCTCCTCTTTTGATGGTGATGTTTAACTCTGTTAAAAATGGTCAGAATTTTTTGCCTGCTCTTTTGACAGCTAATATACTGATGTTGCCAAAACCAGACCATGACCATTCCTCTTGGGCCAATTTCCGACCTATATCCTTAATTAATGTTGACATGAAGATACTCACCAAAATTTTGGCTAACCGTTTGAATTAGTTTCTCCCCCGCTTAATTCAAAAAGACCAAGTAGGTTTTGTGCCTCAGAGACAGACAGGAGATGCCGTGCAGAGAATTATTCAACTGCAGCATCTCACCCGTAGCCGCTCCTTGGAAACTATGCTTTTGTCACTGGATGTGAACAAGGCACCTTATCTTGGCCATATCTCATGACGGTACTCCGCCACTATGGTTTTGGTACTTCGTTTTTGCGTTGGCTGGCAGCATTGTACGATGCCCCTCAGACTAAAATTAAATATTACGGGTTTGAATCCCCCATCTTCCCTATCCGGAGGGGCACCCGGGCAAGGCTGTCCGCTTTCGCCTCTTTTGTTCATCTTGGCTATGGAACCGCTGGCGGAGGCGATCCGTTCACATCCCGATATAAAAAGGTATAGAAGTGGCGGGCTCTGTTCACAAGATCTCTGTTTGCAGATGACATTCTATTGACAATGACATCACCCAGAATCTCATTGCCTAACCTGTTTTCGCTTTTGAAGACCTTTGCGTTTCTCTCGGGTCTACATGTTAACCCTACTAAATCTAAGGCAATGTCTGTAAACCTCTCCCCCTTAGAATTGACAGCTTTAAAAGAAAACTTCCCATTTCAATGGCTCCCTTCGTTGCCCTACTTGGACATATGCCTTACTCCTAAATATGATGGGTTATACGAGGCTAATTTTCCTCCTCTTTTTAGAAAGCTTACTGACATGCTATCCTCCTGGTCCCACTTCCCACTATCCTGGTTTGGCAGGATTTCTGTGGTCCGTATGACCTACCTTCCAAAGTTGTTGTATTTTTTCTGAGTACTGCCAGTCCCAATTGCCTCCTATATAATACAAATCCACCAACGCAAACTTTTGAAATTTATCTGGGGTTCCACTCGACCCTAAATTAATAAACGGACCTTGTACGCTCAGCGGATCAATGGGGGTCTCTCGGTCCCCAACCTTCAGGCATACTACACGGCGGCGAATATTTCTCCATTAACGCGTCTTCATGACACATATCAAATGCCGCTATGGGCCACAATTGACCTGGTTGACTCACACCCTATACCCATTTCCTCTGTACCCTGGCTCCCTCCCTCGAAACGCACTCATGGGTTTGGGCCATGTATGGCTCACGCTCTCCGCCTATGGGATGCTGTTAAATATTCGGCCGGACTATTGTCCCCCCACCTACCTCTACTGCCACCTACCTCTACTGCGTCTTACTTATTGCCCATTATTTCCCCCTAGCTGTGAGAACCCTAAACAATTCTCGTGGTGGACGGAGAGTGGATTCACTGATGTCAATTCTCTGCTCACCCCCATGAGAATAATCACATTTGAAACTCTTAGATCTTCCCATGATATACCCTTTCGGGAACATTATAGCTACCTCCAACTTAAACATTTCCTTCAACAGCTCATAAGGGCCCAACCTACCCCATACACCTTGACCCCCTTTGAAAAAATTTGTAGGGCTACACCCCACTCCCCGGGAGTAATATCCTTACTTTACTCCTCAATAATTTCCATTAGGACACCCCCAGTGAGATCCTATCATCTCAAATGGGAAAAAGACCTGGGTAAACAGTTGGATCCGGAGGACTGGCAGATCATGACGATAGCCCTTACAATGAGCTCTAGGAATGTTCTTACTCTAGAGAATGCATACAAGGTGTTTTATAGATGGTACTACACGCCTGCTAGGCTAGCTTGTTTTATCCCTTCCTATTCTCCCTCATTGTTTCCGGGGCTGTTTACTGGAAGGTACAATGGCCCACATTTGGTGGACATGTTCAAAGGTATGTCGATTTTGGGTCAGGGTCTACACCCTCCTGCGCAATATGCTCCACTCCAACCTTAAAAAAGACCCCTATGAAGCCCTCCTATATAAACCTATCCCTGAACTCCTCCGCCCGGAACGCCAATTAGCTCAACACCTTTTCAATGCAACCAAGCTGACCATTGCGAGGGCTTGAAAACCCCCTGTACTTAGCTTTGATGCAGTGAAAAATCGTATGAACGATATTATGATTAATGAGAAACGGACGTCCCTTGCTTCTGATACGCACAATAAATTTCTCAGGGTTTGGCAACCATGGATATCTTACGATCACCCCTCCAGGTTTAACACCCTACTTCTATCAATCTAATGGCGTCTGGATGCATCCCCCCGTGGATTCTTCCCTTTCTTTCCCCTCCTCTTCTTCCCTCTTTTTTTTTTTTTCTTCTCTCTTCTTTTTCTCTTATACTCCCCCCCTCTCTTTGCGATTTACTCATTATATTTTTCTGAGTAGTCTCCTCTGTGACTCCTGATAACGAGGAGTCAGTTTGATGACGATGGTTGCAGTGATACGGAACAAACCAAATAAAAATTCTAAACTATGGGGGAAAAAATTGTTACAAAGAAAAAATGTTACATTATTTTTTTTTATCCTTTGATTTTTATTCTTTGTTCCCTACTCAACATACAGTTGATACGAGAATGTATGCACCCCTTTGTGTTGTTTTTTCGTTATTTTTGTTGCATTTGTGCCTACCGATCAACATAGTCTGGGACGGTGACTGTATTTTAATAATGTGGCGTATGGCTACTATTTTTTTTCCCCCCTCTTATTTTCTTATTATACAAACAAATATTGTAATGTGTATACACCATCCCTTTGTTGGGATCCTCTTCTCCACCTTATGTCTGATGTAACCATCATATTGTTGCACTTATTTGTTGTATTTACTTTTCTCTCAATAAACCTTTGTAAAAGAAAATGAATAGTGGAGCCAGCATTCACTATCCTGACTCTGACGTCTATCCAGAAATTTGCCATTTCCCCAGGCAAGACTTTAGCCCAGAGCTAAGAACTTGACCTGTGTTGATCCCATGACTTCAAGCTCTCCAAACATTTTGGTGTCAACGAAAACCTAAGGTTCCTTGCCCACCTATACGGGTTCCCAAATGTCTGAAAGGATGTAAAGGATGTAGAGAATAATAAAGGAACTTGTTTGACATGTGCTCAAACTAAATCTCCCAACCATGCACCTGCAGGTCCTCTTCTTCTGCTACCCATTCCATAGGAACCTTGGTGCAACATTTCTGTAGACTTTATTACTGACCTCCTTCTGATGGCTGTATGTAATTTAGGTAGCAGTAGACAACTTTTTAAACATGTAAAAAGAAAAAAACAAGCGCCAATGCATATAAATCATAATAAGCACAATACCAGTCCAGCTGCAGTAGAAAAATTGACAAAATGGCAATAGAAATAATAAAGAACAGTCCACTGTGCTTGTTCCAATATAAATGATATACACAAATATAGAACAGTCCCAATTGTATAGTGACAAAGTGCTCGTGCTTAAAGATGTTATATCCGTGCTTCAATGTGCTCAGACTTGGGTGCCCCACATAGATATAAACTCACCCCCTGGAGTTCACCAGCTATCGCTAGTATGGTCCTTTAAACATGTGGTGAGACCCCTGTAGACATCTGCTGCTGGCGCCTCATGCAGTGCAGTTCCTTTCTTTGCTGCTCTTGGCAGGACCACTGATGCCTGTCTTCTCCAAAATATGCCCCCGGTAAAAACCAACTTACCCCCTCTCTTATTGCCTTGACTATTGTAACTTCCTCCTCATTGGCCTACCTATTTGCAGGCTATCCCCTCTTCAGTCTATCATGAATGCTGCTGCCAGACTCATCCACTTTACCAACCGTTCAGTGTCTCCCACCCCTCTCTGCCAATCCCTCCACTGGCTTCCCATTACCCAATGAATAAAATTTAAAACATTGACATATAAAACCATTTACAACTCTGCCCCGAGCTACATCAACAACCTTGTCTCCAAATATCACCCAAACTGTCCTCTCCACACCCCTGAAGACCTCCTGCTCTCCAGCTTCCTTGTCTCCTCCTCCAATGCTCATCTCCCAGGTTTCTTCAGAGCCTCTCCCACCCTCTGGAACTCCCTACCCCAATCTGTCTGGCTATCTCTTACTCTGTCTACTTTTAGGCGATCCTGAAAACTCATCTCTTCAGGGAAGCCTATCCTGTCTCCAGCTAATAACACAATCTTCTATTTCTCCCATCATTTCATCCCTCACAGGTATTACCTTTTGTTCCACCAGCCCCTCCCTTAGGTTGCAAGCTCCCAGGAACAGGGACCTCCTAACTCTCTTGCAGTGAATTGTATTGCTGCTGTATTGTCTCCCTTTATATTGAAAAGCACTGTGCAAACTGTCGGTGCCATATAAATCCTGTATAATAATGATAAAAATAATTCACAGCATGCCAACCCCCATTTTCTGGGATCTGGAAAAGTTTCTGTAAGTCTATAGATGTCTCCTTGGAGTTTCACTTGGCTTATCATACACACACTAATGGATAAACTCGGTCTTTGGATTACAACCTTTGTGCCATGGTGTAAGCCCACTATGAAGATTGCATTGAACAGAATTTGACCACAATAACCATCTAAATGCTGGCACTGAGGAACCCTTATACTTAATTGTACTTAATTGTCTATGGCAAGTCTCCATCCCATTTTGTGCTATTAACCTGTTCCCTGGAGACTCCCGCATTATGGAAAAGCAAAAATACCATAACCAAATTTGATCCCAGACTCAAAACCCACTCCAGGACTCTGCCCTCAGACACACAAAATCTGCAGACTAATGAATCTGCCCAATTTTGTACTGGACCATATGTAGTCACTGCATGTTATGTTTGTCTGCTTCCACATCTCAAGCTATTGAAGTCTTTCTACTCAAACAGAATAGATTCTCCTGCCTTTAATCCCCAGTTACTTCTTCAGTCAAGTGATCTCAAGGGTATGAGGTTTACTAAATACTGCGCTTCACAATTTCTGTTGGAATACTTCTGTACCTAATTGCTCTGGATTCAAACATCTGAAGTGATGGCTCCACAACTCATGAAAAAAATGTATTTCCACTTTCCTATTAAAACCTGGACCCTGATGGGTGGGGAGGCCCTGTAAAAAGTGGGATGGTCAGACTCACCTGTCCCATGATCTGGAGGGGGTATCCATGCTGGCGCCAGCACCTCAGCCAGTAAGGAAATGGCACTCCTAATTGGCGCTGGCTTCAAATAGTGAAGTGACACATGGGTCTGGGCTTGAGCAATGTGTTGCTATGCCTAAGCCAAGCCCCTATGCCTATGATGTCTGCCTCTTGTTTCTTGTGCCTCCAATGACTCCTGCATTCCTGTGCCACCAGTGACCCCTGTATCCCTGTGCCCTTTGCACTTTTGTGCCTCTAAAGACCCTTCCAAACTCTTGTGCCTGTAGTGACTCCTGTGTTTTCAGTTACACAGGTGAACAATATGTCTCCTGTGTCCTCAGTGACCCTTGTATTCTTCTGTTATCCCTGTGACTCCTGTGTCTCAGATGATCCTGATTCTCAAGTAACCCTGGCAACCCCTGTAGGTTTCTATGTCCCTCCAATGATTCCAGTTGCAGTGTGCTACTGTGTCTCAGTGACTCCTGTGTTTCTCGTGACACCAGAACATCCTGTGTCACCCAGTGACCTGGAGCATCCCATTCCTTGAGTGTTGTCCAGTGACTATAGTGCATCAGGAGCACCTCATTGACACCCATGTCCCTGTGCAGCTTCAGGTACGCTCCTTCAATCTCCTGAACTATCTCTCTCTGTGGATATGGACTCTGGTCAGGTCTCAAAAAGTAGAGGAAATAGTTAATTCTTTATTTAAACAGCACAAACGGTAAAGTATCAACAAAATGGGGCACTTTCTTCAGGTTACTCACTTTGCACATAATTTTTTGCACTTCGTTATATGCTAATGCTGTCTGAGTGCAGGTCTTGTTCTTTAACTATATCTTGCATTTTCAGAGTAATCAAAAAAAAAAAAAAAGCAATTAAGGTCCAACTCCAGCAAAAACTTTTTGTTTTAGGTAGGGTGAAGAAGGGTTAGAACCAATGAAAAAATATTTTTTCTGTTTGTGTCCCTGTTAGAGAAACTTTCCATCAATTCCTGTCCCACTGGCCACACAGAAATTCAAAATATCCCCATTACTGCTAGAAAGATTCTGCTGAATTTATATTCTGCGGACTACTCACAGAGTAAAAATCCCCTACGGAAACAAAGGCAAGAATAAGAATTTCAACTCCAACTATTCCAAAGTTTCATTAAATATTTTCGCTGGAGTTGGGTTTTAATGCATATCATCTCTCCAAACATTTTTCAAGGCTCTGCCTCTGTAATATGTCACTAATAATCTGCAACATAATAGGAAGAATGTGAGATAAACCGTCTACTAATAAGAATACAAAGAGACTGGCTTAAAATACAAATGTGTTTAGAATTGGCTGCTTCTGAAATAGTTTCAGTCCAGAATAGAGGCAGTTCCAGGATATGGAATCATCCATTTAACTGTGCTGCTGCACCTCATGGGATCAGCCAATTTTAGAGAGTTCCAGTAATTGCTGGAACTGGCTGAATAGCATACAGTGTTTAACAACTGAGCCAGATTAGAGAGTTTTCCAGATTAAAGAGCTGCAATTCCCTAAGACTGTAAACTTTGCACGTTGGCAGGATATATTTTGGTAAGTGAATTGCTCCATCAACAACTCACCAGCTCAATCACAGTGCTAAGACAAAAGGAGGAAAATTAGCACATTACTACAAAAAGTTTATTATATAAACAGAAACTGAAAAAAAACAGTTTCCATTTTATTTACAGCACAACTCCATGAAGAAAAGACACAAATATATTCAGAACAGTAATCATTAATACATTCATTTTCAACATGTAAGCAGTGCAAGTACTTGAATTTGACTTAGTATCAGGCTTTGTACAGCAGAGCTCATAGAGAAAGAAAAGAAAAGCAAAACCATACCTCCCAACTTTTCAACTTCAGAATGAGGGACACTTGAGAGAGGAAGTGTCCCTATGCACGCCACAGCAAAAATGGGTGTGACCAAATGATTAAGAGCAGAAGGGGCTTATGGGGCGTGGCTAAACAAAACCTGGGCTTCCTGCTTTGATTACTGTGCCACAAACAAGAGTCTCACAGACACAAACCCCAGTACAATCATGTTAAAAAAAAAGAATTAAAAGCTCAATTACAAATGGTTTTGCACACACTGTGGAATAGTGTGTTACACAAAGTGTGGAAGGATGCAGGCGTGTGTTTCATACAGAGTGTGAGGTTCAGGAATGTGTTACGTACAGATTGTGAGGTTTAGAAATCCATTACGTACAGAGTGTGAGGTTCAGAAATGCGTTGCATACAGAGTGCGAGGTTCAGGAATACGTTACGTACAGCGTGCAAGGTTCAGGAGTGTGTTACATACAGAGTGCAAGGTTCAGGAGTGCATTATGTATTAAGTGTGAGGTTCAGGAGTGTGTTACGTACAGAGGGCAAGAGGTTCAGGAGTGCGCTACGTACATAGAGTCCCTTGTTATCCTATGCATACAGGAACTTCTAATTTCCCTGTAACACAGGATATCGCATAGTGGAGTTGTAGTCCCCCTGTCATTATGGTCATGCTGGGGGTTGTAGTTCCCCTCTCATTATGGTCATGCTGGGGGTTGTATTCTCCTGATCACTCAGTAAATGCTGGGAGTTCTAGTCCCTGTCATTATGGTGATGCTGGGAGTTTTAGCCACTCACCCTCTGCAGCTCCCTCTCGATCTCCCTGGCCTTGGTGACGATGGGCCCCCTTCACAGCATACTCCACTGCCCGCACCTGGGGTTCATAGCCTGCAGGGTGAGGATCCAGCTTTGCACCACAGTGGGCCTCCGTCACAACACTACTCTTGGCCCTCCTGGGGGCTCTGGCAACCACCCTCCTCAGCCCGCCGTGGAGCATCAAACTCACCAGACCACGCGTCACCGGAAGACCACCGCTCTATGGTGGGCAGAGTCAGGAGGAGGGGACGGGTGCCTCTCTGTGTTTTTGGGGGTAAAGTCAGGAGGGGCCAGATGCCACTGTCTAGTGGCCGGAGTCAGGAGGAAGGGCCGGGTGAAGCTCTGTGGTGGGCAGAGTCAGGAAGAGGGGCAGGGTGCCGCTCTCTGGTGCCTGCAGTCAGGAGGAGGGGCAGCGTGCCACTTTGGGGTTGGCAGAGTCAGGAGGCTGAAAGCACATATTGACCCACCCATCTCCAACACAGTGTTAATTTTGGCAGCAAATTTCGATTTTGTTTTAGTCCTAATCTTATGACTAAAATGGCATTTATTTCTTCTGCAATTATTTTAGTTTGTCACATTTTAGTCTTTTGACTAGAATGGCATTTTAGTTTTAGTCGAATTTTAGTCATCTCAATTGTTTTAGTTTTAGTTGTATTTTAGTCGACTAAAATAGTATTCATTTAGTCGACTAAAATGTTTTAGTCGACTAAATTAACACTGCCCCAACATCAGAGGCTGAATTTGACAGTTGTACTTTCCCTCATTGCAACCTTACCCCTGCCGGCTCGCCCACCAATCCCTGGATGTGCTAAATGTTACAGCACACTGCTGCAGGTACTGCTCTGCTGTTAACATAATGGAGTAATATGGGACAAAGCCCCTGTACTCTGGGACCGCGGGACAAAGGTGAAAATGCAGGACAGTCCGACCCAATCTGGGACTGTTGGGAGGTATGCAAAAGGAGCCAGCCAGGTATGTTGCAGTGAAATGAGCATGCTGATAGGAGGAGAGAGAAGAGTTAAAGAGAGGAGCTAATCATTGTGCTGCTTTTTCTTTTACTAGCCTCTTCACTAGGGTGGTGGGAAGACCTGTAAGTGAAAGGGGAAGCACAGCAGTGAAAGATAAAATCCCTATGCTATTTGACAGAGCTGTAAATCCCAGGACTGAATGGTCAGAAATCCTAACCACTTAAAGGCAAAACAGCTCCCATACAAGTATTTAATCAGAACATGTGGCTGTTTGCCTGGAGTTCAGTTTTAGACACACATACACAGTGAGATCTTTAGAATACTGTGACTAAAAATGCAGTTATTCATCTAACATGTATTCAAAGCTACATTGTCTTCTCAGATGGCTAGCTTTTAAAGCTTAAAGTGTAAGTAAACCCCCCTATCGTTTTCAGCCAAGGAAGCTGCCATCTTTACCTCTGTTTAATCTACAACTGTCATGATACTGCACATGTGATCAGTTATGACACCAGCCATTGGATGGTTTGACAACTTGGTTGAGAACACAACCAATGGGAGTGTTACATTTCCGGCACATCCTGGAAATGAAACTGTTTTATGGATGGGTTTAATTCTGCTTTAACTTTTGGAACAACGGAACAAATGGCAACAAAAGACCTTCCCCCACCCAGCTCTGATTCCTGATTTACACCTAAAGTGATTGTAAAGCCTAAACATTTTTTACCGTAATAAATTCCTTGCATTAAGGTAAAACATGTTTAGGTGTCAGCATCCCCCCTCACCCACCCCTTTTACTTACCTGAGCCCTCATTCAATCCAGTGCCGTGCATGTCTGCAGCTGTTCTCTCCCCTAACTTCCGGGTCTCGCTGGCTTTGCTGGGGCACCGGGAGCCATTGGCTCCCAGTGCTGTCAATCAAAGCCAGTGACGAGGGAATGGGGGCGGGGCCGAGTCCCGCTGTCTGTCAATAGACGCAGCAGCTCAGGTGCGAGCACGCACGAGTGCCCCCATGGGAAGTGAATTGGACAGAGGGGAGAAGCCTGGAGTGCCAGCGGGGGATCTGAAAAGAGGTTTGCTGCCCCTCTGTGCAATTCAATTGCACAGAGCAGGTAAGTATAGACATGTTTGTTATTTAAAAAAAAAAAAAAATATTACCTTTACAATCACTTTAAGCCTAGTGCACACTAGTAGTTTTTTTTTTTTTTTTTTCATTTAACCCAGCAGGGCTGAACAAAAAAACTGACAGCTCAAGAGCCATTGGCTGAGAGCACTGATTGGGAGCCATTTGGTAGACCTTTTCCGGTTATGACCCTTTGACAGAAGCCGGCTACTGTCGGACCAACTCCAGTACACGTGTGCCGAATGTCAGCCGGTTTATATTGAACCGGCCAATGACGTCCGACATTCGGCCCGTGTGTTATAGGCTTTAGAACCTGTTGCTCACAAGTACTTCTCCTAAGAAATAAGTAGGAGTGCTGGTTGCTTGGCAAGCACATTACCAATTAGAGATTATATCAGGTCTGCTAAAGCAGAACCAAGGTCTTCTTCAAACACACAATACTTTAAAACATGAATTGTTTTAATGAACTATCTGATATTCAAAATAGCTACTACCCTGATCTTGATAACTAGCCTCACCTGGTGTAACTTTTTACCTGGCAACTAATTTTTGCACCTAATTAGTTGACTCCTATTCCTGAACGTCTATATTATACCACTTTGCTTAAGCCAGATCTCTGCATTACTATCTGCCACTATTTGCGTTTTAAGGCTTGTAGCTGATTCTTGCCACTGTTATGCATAACTATTCACTGTAACTTCTATACCACACAAAAAAAATATTTCAGTTATAATGTATATGGCGTTTGGTATAATGGTCATTGTACCAAAAAAAGAAAAAACTGAAGAGCTTGGGAGGAGCAGCTGTGCCAACTATGCAATGTTAGCACAGCGATCTCCCCCGCTGAGGTATTGTGTCCTGACAGGGGGTGCCCCCCCCCCCTGCCAGAACACACTGGCCAGCACTCTAAGCCATTGGCTGAGAACGCTGAATGGGTGCCAAGCGGCAGACCTTTTTTGGACATGCCCTTTAACAGAAGCTGGCCGAAAGACCGGCTATTGTTGGACTGGCCACCGTACACACGGGCCGAACGATGCTGCCTGATATTCGGCCCGTGTGCATGCCCCTTTAGCATGGCTAAAAAAAAAAAAGTTTTTTTCAGCTCATTCACAAATAGCTAAATGATTATTTTTTTCACCCTAAAATTTACAAGGAGATGTTGGGTGTGTAATTGTATTTTTCTAAGCTCTACATGCATACTCATGTATGGGCATAATTATGTATTAAGTAATTGCCAGAAACAATCTTACATATTACATTGAATATGATTCAAACAAACTATGACTACCTTAAGTATCTAAGATAATCAGGAACAAATTCAAAATGTAGTTAAGGGATCCCTTTGCAATTATCCCCAGACACTATCCCCCTATCCTTTTAAATTTTCAGATCAAAATCTTTCTCGGCTACAGCAGGGCTCCAAGAAAAATGGCAAGTGAGCTGTCAAAGCCTAAGATGGGGAGGTAAATGCTACTCCTACACATGTAAAGTGTTCTCATCATGCACTCATCCAGGTTCCCAGTGTGTGAGCTCAGAGCAACCCAAAGTTTATGCCTTCCAAACAGGATATATGCCTTATGAAAATCCTTTATTTTCATCAGTTTCCTGACACATGGAGGAGAGAAATGGAAATATTTCATATACAGTTCTAAATTTGAATCAGTATAATAGCGAAAACCAGCTCAACTCTAAAATGAAAACTAATTATATTTTGGCTTGCATATTGCACTACTTAGTGACCGTGTGGAAAATGATTATTATATTTGCTGTGTGTCTATAACACATTTATTTATAAAAGTTACCATTCTTGGACAGTCTTTACTTGGCTGCTTTGCAAAGACATATGGACTGGATGAATTTCCTTAAGTCTGATGTAGTCAAACAAGAATATCCAAATAAATAATTTTTGCAAAGGCTCAGTCTCTGCTGCTCCCATTTTAGTCTCAGATTTTCACCTCTTCTACTTTCCCAACACATTTTTATATAATAAAAGAGGGCAGCCAGAGTGCTAAAGGTTTAAACCTTGCCACATGAAAGGCAAGCACACAGGGAAAAGCGTACTGATGGCTTATATGTTAGTTGATCAGTGACATCAACATCACAAGGATAACTTGTTGCTCTGCTATTGCAGACTTCAATTTGGACATGGATCACTTGACACTTTCCACAAAAATTATCAAGCACATTGTGTTCTTGTTCATACTTAAATAGTTTTAGCTCTGACAAATTTCTGTTCTCCGTTTATGCTAATAGTCTCCTAAAGGTTTTATAACCTAGCCAGTCTCATGAACTGTTCAATAGGACCTTCTCTTTGAGCCAAGGTGACCATTTTTTCACATTTACATTTATTCTTTTAGACATACCTAATCAAAATAGGGGTTGAAGCTAATACTTGTAGTGTTGCTCTAAGCAAAGAAGGAGAGTGTTATATAGTCCCGCTTGTACTCAGGAGTGGGGTGCTGGCTGAAAATATCCCCATCCATTAGTGTGCTGCATACTTAGGAAAATTGCTGCTCAACCCTATCCAGTCTATGTGGTTCACATGCATAAGATGGCTTTGGCCTTGCACCACTCCACAAGCCATGCCCTCAGACATGTTTTGCCCCACTCACCGGGGGTTAGTCATAGACTATGAAAAAGCATTGGTAGGTTGGGTGAACCATGTCAAAAGAGGGGCTGAATTATACAGGTCTATTAAGTCCATGGTTCCTTTGAAGGTGCTTAAGATTTTGAACAGCCGAGCAGCGGCTTAAAGTGCAGCTCATTAAGGCTGGGGCACCAACAATGTTGTTTTTTCAATGGCAGTAAAGGCTGCTTGTTTACATGGTGGCATGGTTGGCAAGATGAAACCAGGAGCCCGGTAAGTATGCAGCACCTAAAGGGAGAGGAAATGGTGTGCCCTCAGAGAGGAGAGTGAGTGGAGGCGGGAAAAAAAAACCTGTGATGGTGCAGGGATGCCAGAGCATGTTAAAAAAGGCAGAGCTACCAATTTAAAGGCAGAAGCAGAAAGGCCAGGAGTATGCAGAGCCAAGGGGAAGCATTAATATGTGTAGGTTTCATTGCACTGCCAAGCACACTAGCTCAGTATCCACATCACCTAGAAAAATAGGATAATGTTATTTTCAGCCCTCTCGGATTGACAGTACGCTCCTCTCAATTTAACGCTTCCCCTACACATACCCCGTGGACTACTCTTTCTCCTCTTTCTTTCCTTTTTGGTCTTTTCTCCTTCTTTCAGGTTTCTACACTTCCCTTTATTTCTTCTCTTTCTCCTTTTCCCTTTCCGTTCAATATTCTTTATGCCTTAAGTTAATAGGGATATTGGGCTGACAGGTATTGCCCTGGTTAGGATGGTTATTTTGATAATATTGCTTTTTATGTTATTTTTTAATTTTTCCACTTTTTTTTTTTTTTGTTCTACCCTCTCCAACTGGGAGACTCTAGACTATGAATGCCTTCATTCAGATATCCCATATTCTATAATTGGACATTTAGGTCTGTAGACATGATATGACCTCAGCGATACCTTGAAAGGCTGCTTTTGGACTCTCCCTTACATTCTTAGTCACCTGGGTTATCATGTTTGTGACCTGTGTATTGTTATTGTTTATGTTCTCTCTTATTTATCCTTGTTTTGTTTGTTTTTTTATAATTTTTTTACCTCATTTCTGTTTATTACAAGCTGTAACCATCACATGGCTGTCCGTATATGTTGGATTGTCTATTAATAAAACTTTTGTAAAAGAAAAATAGGATAATGTACTATATGCACTATTTTCCCTGATGAGACTTCTTTTTAAGGACATATAGGACAATTTGGTACACCGTTTAAATAAATACACTGCTCATAATTTTGCTCCTAAACTTAAAAACGGACAAAAATGTAAAAAAAATAAAAATTACGTTTTTACACATAATAGATTTGATCAAACTTTACTGTAATATAATGATTTCCTAAACTGTACTTCTTTCTCTCTGCACAGTACATTCAAATTTGCAGGTTGAAGAAGTTTGTTTATAAAAATAAACCTTAGGCCTGCATTTTACAAGTACTGCCTGTCATGGTGATAACATAATTGGGAACTTGGCTGGCTGCTTTCTGATCAATAGTCTTAGATCTGCAGTTGTTCGTGAGCACAGGTGAAATAAGCAACAATGTAAGCAATGATGTAAGCAACATCAGCCAGAAAAATTCTGCAAACCCAGTCAGTACTGATATTGAAATTACTTTTTTACACCCATAAATTGATTCTGGCAAAAACTGATATAGCAGTTCAGTACCACCTCTTGCTAAATATGCTACATGGTTATGTCTGGTAACTGTTTAAAGAGCAGGCAAAGATCAGATATTTTGTCACACTGGATAAAACATCGGTTTGTGTCAGGAAAACATTAAAGGCTAACTCCACCTATTGCAACATGTTAAGCCCTGTGAACACACGATCGGATTTCCTATGGTTTTTAAACCGATGGATTTTTCCATCGGAAAACCAATGAAGCTGACTTCCATCAGTCTTGCCTACACACCATCAGTCAAAAAACCGACCGTTCCAAACGTGGTGACGTAAAACACTCCGATGAGCCGAGAAAAATGAAGTTCAATGCTTCTGAGCATGCGTCGACTTGATTCTGAGCATGCGTGGGTTTTTTAACCGATGGACTTGCCCATAGACGATCGGAATTTGCTATCGGTTTTTTATCCATCGGAAAAATGTAAAACATGTTCTATTTTTTGACACCGATGGAAAAAAGACAGATGGGGCACATACACGATCGGTTTGTCCGGTGAAAAAAATCCATCGGACTGTTTTCATTGGTAAAACTGATTGTGTGTACGCGGCTTTACACTCATATTTAGTGTGTAATGTAACATGTTGCTACATCCTGCAAAAATATGTTCAATTATCATGTATGTATTTATTTGCTTTTGAAAGGCAAACTTAGCCTTTAAAACAGATTTGAATATGCTTAGCTAAGATACTAACTGGCTAAAGTTAAATGTATTTTGTTGTGGGAAATCCAATCTAAAGTCCATGAGCATTCTATGGATCAATGAATTGTGTGTCAGCTCCCGTTTATGGTAATCATGAATTTGCAGCCTCAGGAGATTGACATTGGCTTTTTGTTCTGTACAGGCACTTGCACATAGTAAACAAGCTGCAGGCATGAATGGTAAAGAAACAGCAATATTGCCTGAGGGTATAGCTACTAGTCACAAATCTGAGCATACTGATGTAAACATTAAAGTAATAAAAAGAGGAACAAAACAAACTGGTGTATTTTCTTGACGGACATGATGTCCCAGAACTTTTTTCATGTAAATGATTACATAATGCAGGCATACTAACTATAATACTATGATTTCTGAACACATGATTGATTGTTGGGAGCCTGGAAAGCATTGCACCCACTATCAGTAGATTGTGGGTGCTATGAAGGGCTCTTGCAGACTCAGTGTGTAAGATGTTTGGCTGTACATCGTACGGCCAAGCAGTTACACACTGGCAGTAAGCATCAATGAACTACCACAGAGCTCATCAGCGCCGTGGTAGTTTATTGAGAGCGACAAACTGACAGAACAAAGAACATTGTGAATGGATGATGCAGCTGGCGGGCAGAGCCCCACATGGCCGTGTCTTTTACTGATCATATTACAGAGAGTTCAGGGGCTAATCTTGTGTAAGGCAACATGGAAAATGGCTCAAGAGTGCAGGGGTGCATAATGAACAGAGTAAAGGGGAAAGGAGCAGGTAATGCACTAGGCGCAGGGGTCCGGAATGCATAATGTACAGAGTGCAGAAGTCAGGAGTATGTAACACAGACTGCAAGGGTCAGGGCTGATTATTGCACAGAGTATAGGTGTCAGGTGTGCCTAACACACAGTACATGCCACCTTCTTTCCCACCAGTACAGATGCCTAAGCCACCCCCTCTTTAAACTCATTCATCAGATGCAATGCAACCTCGCATGCAGCAGAAAGTTCTCCTTTTGGCTGTGCTAAATGACCTGAACCAAGGGTGAGCTTCCCTATGCTTTGCATATGAATGAGTTGTGATAATGCATTCATATGCAATTTATGGCATTAGCTCATTTATATGCAAATATGTGTGTGGATTGGAGGGAAGGTAAAGACCTGAGTTCCTGCATGAAAGTTAAATTGTAGACATGTCCTGTTTCAGCCACCAGTAGAAAAGAAGGATTTTGACAGAGAGTAGTCATGGTAATGTGGGGGAGAACTAGATTTAAAGAGTATTTAATGCTATCCCATGTCAATAATTTTTATTGAGTAAAACGTATCTGGTTGCTCCATTGGAACCTCAAGAAAAGGAGCTGGAGGAATCAAAGTACATAGGTTTCGATAAACAGAAACTACTCGCCTTTTTAAAAAATATATCATTTCTTTATATTCAAAAAGAAGAAATTTTACAAAATACACCAAAAAGGTAACAAATACCTTCTTCAAAGGTTATACAAAACAAGAATGCACAGAGTAGGTACGTTTTGCATAGATAATGGGTTCAATCAGAGAGAACAAGAACTTTTAGAGAGTAAAATTATAAATAAGTGATCAAAATGGGGAAGGTAAAAAGTGACCAAGACAGGGATTGAAATGGAAAAAGGGCATGGAATAAAACAGACAGGGGTAAGGACAAATCATTTAAGTGAAGTTAAGGGGGCGGGAGATAGAGGGCATTACAGGGATCAGGAGAAAAAAAAAAAGAAAAGAAAAACCTTGGGTGTCAGGTTAGAAAAGTCTAGCCAGTAAAACCAGGTCTTCTTGAAGGTTTCATGTTTTATTACGGGAGAAAAGCATAAGGTCCTCCATACTGCAAATGTCTTCAACTTTAAGTAAACTGAAGAGGGATTGGGGTCTTTTCATTTTAGGGGAATACATGATTTAGCAGCATTCATCAGATGGTGGAGGTAGATTTTGCATATGTGTTCTGGAAAATGAAAACTGATGAAGTAGAAAGAAGGCCAGGTCACCCAGAAAAACAAAATCCATGAATTTCTGAGAGATCTCCCGTACTTTGGTCCAGTATTGGCCAAGATCAAAATACGTGGGGGAGTAAGCCCATCTCCGAATGGCAACTCCAGCTGGTATTAGGAATATTGGGGTTAACTTTGTGCAGGATAGAATGAGTTCATTGACAAAGACTTTATAATTAGTTTCCTTGAACCTGGAGCTTATCGAGGATTTTAGGGAGAAACAAAGTATCATTTAACTTTGTGAAGGAAAGTTATTTGTAGATCCTGCTCCTATTGAGATAGGAAAGAAGCCTTGTAATGTCCCTGCAGTTGGGAGAGCAGGGTGTAGGCTACGGAGAGGGAGTGTCTGAGTGGACCCGTATCGGGGTATAGGGTCTCAAATTGTGTAAGTGGTTTCAGAAAAGGTCTAGGGGGAGGTAAGGAAACTACAACCCCAATTCAAAAAAAAGTTGGTATGCTGTGCAAAATCCACATGCAATGATTTGAACATCTCATAAGCCCATATTTTATTCACACTAGAAAATAGTAAACATATCAAATGTTTAAACTAAGAAAATGTACCATTTTAAGATAAAAAATATGGTAATTTTGAAATTGCTGCAAAATGCAGCAACACATCTCAAAAGTTGGGACAGGCAACAAAAAAGCTGTCAAAAGTAAGTGGTACTAACAAGGAAGAGCTGAAAGAAGAACATTTTGCAACTAATTAGGTTAATTGGCAACAAGTCAGTAACATGATTGGGTATAAAATGAGCATCTTGGAGAGTCAGAGTGTCTCAGAAGTAAAGATGGGCAGAGGATCACCAATCTGTGAAAATCTGCCTCTAAATTATGTCAGACAATTTTAGAATAATGTTCCTCAACTTAAAATTGTAAGACTTTAAATGTATCATCATCTACAGCAGTGGTTCTCAACTCCTGTCCTCAGGACCCACTAACAGGCCAGATTTTAAGTATTACCTTGGTGAGATGCAGACTAGAATACTGCAATCACTGAGCAGCAAATTATATCACCTGTGATGCATTTCAGTTATCTTGCAAACCTGGCCTGTTGGTGGGCCCTGAGGACTGGAGTTGAGAACCACTGATCTACAGTATATATCATCAAAAGATTCAGAGAATCTAGAGAAATCTCTGTGCGCAGGGGACAAGACCAAAATGCAGTATTTTACACCTGTCATCTTTGGGCCCTCAGACGTCACTGCATTGAAAATGGGCATGATTCTGTAAAGGACGTTGCTGCATGGGCTCAGAAATAATTTAAAAAAAAAAATCACTTTCCGTGAACACAGTTTGCTGTGCCATCCAAAAATGCAGTAAAGAAGCCATATCTGAACATTGTATGTGCTAAATAAACAAATATAGTGGGGGCGCTAAACAATACTAATAATATTTAATTAATATTAAACTATATTTAGTAAAAAATATATTAAACACCAGCCAGCCTGAACGGACCGCAAACACTAGTCTAGGTCTATCCAATGATGGTAAACAGACTAGATGCAGTACCCTTAGTATATGAGATGGCTTACAAGACCTATCTACCTACTAGATTATAATACATGTGAAAATAAAAATGTTGAATGACAGCAATGGTTAAACATGCAGTGATAATGATAATTGAATGTCCCAAGATTTAAATAAATATTATCAAGAGAACAAGTGATAGTCCATATGGTGCAACCAATGAATTTAATCCTGGATCATATCTGCATCCAACAGGAAAATAAAGGAAATTGCTTGAAGTGATAACCTTCACCACCTTAGTGCAAGACACCCGATAGTGCTCGTGTAGAAAAATTGGCTGCTTACCAGATAATGTTGACTCTTTTAGTTAAAAAAGGAGTCAAATATGCTTTGTGCAAGTTCCACTTGCTAGTATGGATAATGGTGTCAAAAGAGCAGGCATGAAGGATCCCTGCCTCCTGGAGGCTCGGATGGAGCAATGCGGACCACAAGAAAGAAATAGAACTGAAGATAGTGTAATCCCGTTTATTAAAATGCATAAAAATATAATAGCCAAATGCCCCCTTACTTGGTTGGTGCCTTGAGCCCGGCACTGAGGCTGAAGAGCGTGGGCTGATATGGCTAGTATCCCATGGAAAGGTGAGCCGGCGTGCGTTCCACCTATGGCAAACGATGGACCAGCGGGACCGGAAGTGTCGTCAGATCGTAGTCTAGCACCTCGACAGCTGTTTCGTGTAAGCACGTCGTCAGGAAGTGTGCTAGACTACGTGTTTCTGACTGTTAAATACGGATGTCAATCACAACAGGGGGAGGGGTTTCCGGACTAAGATCCAGCCTCAATGCTGTCTCTCCGCATAATACAGACACAGCAAGGTTGGAATCCATAACTAATTGTACCATATAGATTATAGAAACCAATCCACTGCCTACATCCTGCCTATAAAATGGCTCATAATAAAACATTATCTAAAATACCCATACATCAACCCTGTCAGTATACATTGTTAGATGATACGTACCACTCACGCCCCCTAATGGGTGGATATGATACGGCACTAGCCAAGACTAGTAATACATGTTGCAATAAATGTATAATAGTGCAGCAACATATCCTAGACAGGGTATTGATATTTAATGGAAAAAAATTGAAATAATTAAAATTGAATTAGTATATCTCTACACCTGTTGGACCTCCAATATATTGGATCAAATTGTAGAAATCTATATTTATTCATTGGTGAGGAAGCAATTCAAATCCAAGTCTATGTTGAGGCCCAGTGGCTGCATTGTGGACAATCTATACAGCCACTGGGTCTCATTCTGGGAGATAGCCTTGGTAAGGTCTGTCCCTCTCCAGTTGTATGTAACCCTATCTATGCCATAAAAGACCAGCTGGCGGGGGTCTCTGTTGTGATGTTGGAGAAAATGACGCGACACACTATGATTTGGAAAACCCTTTGCTATATTGGCTACATGCTCGTTGATTCTAATTCTAAGCTCTCTTGTGGTGCGCCCCACATACTAAAGGGAGCAGGGGCATTCCAAAACGTATGTCACATGTTTGGAGTAGCAAGTTATCAAGGGTTTGATATTAAATTCTTCTTGTGTCACCAATGACTTGAATTTAGTTACTTTTCTTGTACGTCGTATTGTAGTACGACAAGCTTTGCATCTGGTGCAGTAATGAAATCCAGAACCAGCCAAGAAAGTGGGGGGGTTGTCGGGTGGATCTGGAACATTAGGCGCAATAATGTTTCTCAGGCCTGGTGCCTTTCTGTAAATAAATCTGGGTTTGGAAGGTATTACCGATATCAGATCTTTGTCTTTCTGAAGTATAGGCCAGAACTTTTTAAAAATCTTTTCGATACTTTTATATTGTCTGTTGAATCCTGTAATAAATGGCAACATCCCCATTGTTATATCAGTTTTCTTTAGACTCTAAGAGGGAATGTCTATCCATAACTGCTACTTCATTCTTAACTCGGGTCAGTTCAACCTCGCAATACCCCTTTTCACGAAACCGTTCTGTGAGAATTGAGGCCTGTGTGGTATAATCGCTATCCTCAGCGCAATTCCTTCGGATGCGCATGAACTGGCCCTTAGGTATAGCCCCGAGCCATTGGGGGTGGTGGCAGCTATTAGTTGGCACGAAAGCATTCCTGTCTGTTGCCTTAAAGAACGTCCTTGTGCCAATCCCTATCTTTCTGTTTGACCAAGGTAAGATCCAAATAGTTTATAGTTGTCAGACTAAACTCAGCCGTAAACCTTAATCCATACTGGTTGGAATTTAAATCTTGTAAGAATTTATGTAGTGTGATCTGGGATCCCTCCCATAACAATACTACATCGTCAATGTACCTTTTGTAGTAGAGTAGGGATAATGGTTTATCTTTATAAATGGTTTCTCTCTCCCACTTATTCAGTACCATATTGGCTACACTTGGGGCATATCGAGCCCCCATTGCCACTACCAGGCCTGAGAAACATTATTGTGCCTAATGTTCCAGATCCACCCGACAAACCCCCCACTTTCTTGGATGGTTCTGGATTTCATTACTGCACCAGATGCAAAGCTTGTCGCACTACAATACGACGTACAAGGAAAGTAACTAAATTCAAGTCATTGGTGACACAAGAAGAATTTAATATCAAACCCTTGATAACTTGCTACTCCAAACATGTGACATACGTTTTGGAATGTCCCTGCTCCATTCAGTATGTGGGGCGCACCACAAGAGAGCTTAGAATTAGAATCAACGAGCATGTAGCCAATATAGCAAAGGGTTTTCCAAATCATAGTGTGTCACGTCATTTTCTCCAACATCACAACAGAGACCCCCGCCAGCTCGTCTTTTATGGCATAGATAGGGTTACATACAACTGGAGAGGGGCAGACCTTACCAAGGCCATCTCCCAGAATGAGACCCAGTGGCTGTATAGATTGTCCACAATGCAGCCACTGGGCCTCAACATAGACTTGGATTTGAATTGCTTCCTCACCAATGAATAAATATAGATTTCTACAATTTGATACAATATATTGGAGGTCCAACAGGTGTAGAGATATACTAATTCAATTTTAATTATTTCAATTTTTTTCCATTAAATATCAATACCCTGTCTAGGATATGTTGCTGCACTATTATACATTTATTGCAACATGTATTACTAGTCTTGGCTAGTGCCGTATCATATCCACCCATTAGGGGGCGTGAGTGGTACGTATCATCTAACAATGTATACTGACAGGGTTGATGTATGGGTATTTTAGATAATGTTTTATTATGAGCCATTTTATAGGCAGGATGTAGGCAGTGGATTGGTTTCTATAATCTATATGGTACAATTAGTTATGGATTCCAACCTTGCTGTGTCTGTATTATGCGGCGAGACGGCATTGAGGCTGGATCTTAGTCCGGAAACCCCTCCCCCTATTGTGATTGACATCCGTATTTAACAGTCAGAAACACGTAGTCTAGCACGCTTCCTGACGACGTGCTTACACGAAACAGCTGTCGAGGCGCTAGACTACGATCTGACGACACTTCCGGTCCCGCTGGTCCATCGTTTGCCATAGGTGGAACGCACGTCGGCTCACCTTTCCATGGAATACTAGCCATATCAGCCCACGCTCTTCAGCCTCAGTGCCGGGCTCAAGGCACCAACCAAGTAAGGGGGCATTTGGCTATTATATTTTTATGTATTTTAATAAACGGGATTACACTATCTTCCGTTGTATTTCTTTCTTGCGGTCCGCATTGCTCCATCCGAGCCTCCAGGAGGCAGGGATCCTTCATGCCTGCTCTTTTGACACCATTATCCATACTAGCAAGTGGAACTTGCACAAAGCGAATTTGACTCCTTTTTTAACTAAAAGAGTCAACATTATCTGGTAAGCAGCCAATTTTTCTACACGAGCACTATCGGGTGTCTTGCACTAAGGTGGTGAAGGTTATCACTTCAAGCAATGTCCTTTATTTTCCTGTTGGATGCAGATATGATCCAGGATTAAATTCATTGGTTGCACCATATGGACTATCACTTGCTCTCTTGATAATATTTATTTAAATCTTGGGACATTCAATTATCATTATCACTGCATGTTTAACCATTGCTGTCATTCAACATTTTTATTTTCACATGTATTATAATCTAGTAGGTAGATAGGTCTTGTAAGCCATCTCATATACTTCGGGTACTGCATCTAGTCTGTTTACCATCATTGGATAGACCTAGACTAGTGTTTGCGGTCCGTTTAGGCTGGCTGGTGTTTAATATATTTTTCACTTATTACTAAATATAGTTTAATATTAATTAAATATTATTAGTATCGTTTAGCGCCCCCACTATATTTGTTTATTTAGCACATATAATCACTTCCACTTACGGTTTCAATGTTTGAAAATTTGGGGATTGCAGCTTAATTATTTATTAATTTCAAAATTGTGTAAGGCGCAAGATTATCACTATACACATATCTGAACATTATCCAGAAACACTGCCGTCTTCTCTGGAACAAAGCTCATTTAAAATGGTTTGTTGCAAAGTGGAAAACTATTTTGTGGTCAGACAAATCAAAAGTTGACTTTTTTTTGGAAACCATTAGGTGCTGCGTCCTCTGGACTAATCCGTAGAGGGACCTTTTGGCTTATCAGCACTTTGTTCGAAAGCCTGCACCTCTGAAGGTATGGGGGTGCATTAATGAATATGGAATGGACAGCTTGTACATCTGGAAAGCCAGCATCAGTGCTGAAAGATATATCCAGGTTTTAGAGCAGAATATGCTACCATCCAGACTATAGGGGTTATTTACGAAAGGCAAATCAACTTTGCACTACAAGTGCACTCACTGTAAATCTGAGGGGTAGATCTGAAATGAGGGAAGCACTGCTGATTTTATCATCCAATCATGTGCAAGCTAAAATGTTTTTTTTTTTTTTTTCCTTGCATGTCCCCCTCAGATCTACAGCGACTGCACTTTCAAGTGCACTTGTAGCGCAAAGTGGATTTACCTTTCGTAAAATAACCCCTAATGTTTTTTTCAGGGAAAGCCTTGCAAATTTCAACAGGGCAATGCTAAACCACATACTGCATCTATGACAACAGCAGGGCTTTGTTGAAGAAGAGTACATGAGCTTAACTGACCTGCCGTAAGTCCAGACCTTTCACTAATTGAAAATATTTGGTGAATCTTGAAATGAAAAATACAACAAAGAAGATCCAGGGCTGTTGAGCAGTTAGAATCATATATCAGGCAAGAATGTGACAACATTCCTCTCCAAAAACTCCAGCAACTGGTAATTTATAGGGTCTTGTTAAAAGAAGAGGGGATGCTACATCATGGTAAATACATGGCCCTGCCCCAACTTTTTTTAGACATGTTGCTGCCATAAATTTCCAGACTTTTTTTTCATAAAATAGTATGTTTTCTCAGTTTAAACATTTTGTGTGTTTTCTATTTTCTATTGTGAATAAAGTATAAGTGTATGAGATTTGCAAACCATTGCATTCTGTTTTTATATAGACTATGCACCATCCCAACTTTTTTTGTAATTGGGGTTGAATGATTGATTGCCTTAATTGGAAGGCCTTCCAAGTTGTCAATTTAAAAAAGTCCTGTGGTTGAACTAAGCATAGCCAAGGTAGGCTATTGACTAATACCAAAGAAGTGAGAAGCTATGCAGATATTGTCTTTGAAAAGTCTGCAAAATGGTCCCACAGAGGAACCCGATGGGAATGCTGGATTACCCAGAATAGGGTAAAGAGGGAAGTACATCAAAGACAGACCATATTTCAAAAGAGAACACCTACAGCTCTTAATAGAAGGACCCAGTAGCCAAGGAGATCAGAGGTGAGACAGTAGCTTAGGAAGGCACCAAGGTAATCGACAGAGGGGATAAAATGTGAAATGGCTTGTTCAAGTGCAAACCACTTTTTCATGTCCTTGTGTCTGCTACAATCAAGTAATCCTACCAAGTGGCTGGCATCTTGCTACCTTATGATGTCCAGGAGCACAATGCCACTGAGTTTTCAGAAGGGTCAACGGTTAGTGTCTAGAACATTTATTCGCTCAAAAAAAAAATAGAAAATAATGAGTTGATAGATCTGAGGAACGAGGTTGGAATATGAATGGGTAGAGTTGGCAATAGGTACAAACATTTAGGAAATTTTGTCATCTTGAGAATTTTGCAGCAACCAAACCAGCAAAACCTTTTTTTCCCCATTTTTGTAGGGAGTTTGCATCTTCTGGAGTAGGGGAGGGAAATTTAGAGAGTTGAGAATTTGAGAAGTTATTTCTCAAGTCTGCTGGAATAAATATGCATTTGCCTTGGATAAGCAGTGAAAATTAAAGTTGGACTTAAGGGTGCAAATCATCTTTGAATTTTGAAAGTTAATTGTGAGCGATGCAAGGTCACCAAGATCAGTCTCAAATAACTTCAGGATATTAGACAGAGATATGGGGGGCTGTAACGGAAAAGAGAAGATCATCTGCATAGGCAGAGATTTTATAGTGGCCTTCACCTACCCTTAGCCATGTTATATTTGGGTAGGTGTGCACCTGAGGATAGTATAAAGACAAGGGAAAATAAAGGGCACCCTGTTGAGCTCCATTTGTGATGGTGGATGGGTCAAAGAAAGTACAGTTTACTTTGACAGATGCTGATGGGCTGGAGCAAATGGCAGAAATCCACCTCATGTATTTAATTTCCAAGCCAATATGTGTTAGGACTGCTGACATGAATTTCCAATTAACCTGGCCAAATGCATTTTTGGCATGAGTATGTTAGAAAAGGTATGAAGTCTTAACAGAGGAGGCCACATGGATGAGATTAATAACTTTGATCACATTGTCTTCTTGGCCTGGGAGGAAATCCACCTGATCCAGATCTATCAAGCCTGACACATGTGAAAGCAGACATGTGGCTAAAATCTTTATTAGGAGTTTAAGGCCAATATTTAATAGAGAGATGGGACAATAGATTGCATGGGAGGAGGGGTCCTTTCCCACTTTGGAAATATCAATTATATGGGCTTTCAGGGAGTATTGAGAGAAATGAGAATGTGAAGTCAGTGATATTAGTGCTTTGGTTAGGTGGGATGCTAACTGAGAAAAAGGGTTTGTAATAGTGAGTGATGGAACCATCGGGACCTGGAGATTTACCTGTTTTCATGAAGTTAACAGCAGACTTGATTTCCTCTTGTGAGATAAGGGTGTCTAAAGCAGAGCAAGCTGAGGATGCCAGTTTAGGCAAACTGGATGAAGTAATATAGGCTTCTTTTTTTTGTTGTGTCAATGTTTAGAAAGGCACTCTGTGGATGGAATCTGGAGGTTGTAGAAAAAGGAGTAAAAGGACCCAAAAGCATTGGCAATTTCTTCAGTTTGGCCCCTTGGGGATTTACTATGAATGGAACACAGGAAAGGAGTCACTGATCTTTAAGGGCTGAAGCAAGGAGATGACCACACTTGTCACAATGTTCATACTTTTCAGTAACAAATTAAAGTAAAGGGAGTCAAGTTGGTTTTGCAGCGTGAGAAGTTCAACTCTCATGTTCGAGTGGATTGTGGTTTTGTGTGCTAGTCTCAAGCATTCTTTTTCTACCTTTCACATTTGACCCTAGATCTATGTTTGATCAAGATATCTCTGATGTAGGGTTTCCAATATGATCATGAGATCACAGTCATCTGTTTAATTGGTATCAAAGCAGTGTTGATTTCGTCAACGAAAACGTTTTCGTCAACGATTTCATCAGCGGCAATTTTAAAGTGACGAAAGCGGAACGAAAAGTACAGCACGTTTTCGTCCTCTGACGAAAACTATGACGAAAATTTGATCCGTTTTCGTTATCGGACGACAACGAGACGAAAATGGGAAGGAGGGACGTTTAACAACTTATGGAGCTCCACCTACTCACGCAATCCGCGCGCCCAGCGACACCGTAAGAAGAGTCCGACGCCAGTGGTGAGGCGAGGCCGCCCGCGTGAGGACACAGACAGGACACAGACAGAGAAAGCACTCCGAGTCTCCAGACAGAGTCCCGCTCCCAACTCCCGACTACTCCGACTCCACCCGCCACTCTTCTCCCACCCAGAGTACAGACATCACATCAGAGCTACACAAATTGTGGTACGTACAACAGGCCTGAGGCCTCCCCCTCCCCTGACCCACTACTACTAGTTAGTACAGTACTAACTATCCCTTAGACGACCACTTGTTGTGTGATGAAATTCTGCTGCTCAGTGGAGTGGCACGGGCATCCATTCCAGGCCTTTTTGCAAAATATGTCTCACTGTCCATTATAGGCCATCCCCTCAGAGTCAGACCAACATCCAGGCAGAATGTGTACTGTACTGACTGCATGCTGGAAAAGACATGTTGTTCTGTTTATCACCAAACTGTTCTTAGATGGTTAGGAGTAGGACTTAGGAGAAGTTGTTCTCGGAGCCTGAATAGTATGTTTTTGTACCATTTATTCATGGTTCTTCTTAGGCAAAATTGTGAGTGGGCCCACCACACCGCACACTCCCTTGGCTGAGAAGAAGCAGCAGAGCCAACCGCGCACACATGAATGTCACGCAAAGTGTTCCTATTTTTTTTGTGGGGTATTTTATCCTTTTATTAAAACAGAAATATTCTTGACGAAAAGTTTTTACTTAAATAAAGACGTTATATAACGACTAAATCTGTGTCTCTGTAGTGCATGTTGTAACCTAACCATTAAAAAACAACATATTTGATTTCTCACTCCAGCAGCAGTTACTATATAATAATGAGTTTGGAAATGGTAGAGAAATGCTTAATTGATGCATTACAATTACAATTTAACTACACCCATTAGATTTTAGACAACTAAAAGGAGTTTTAGTCGACTAAAAGGAGTTTTAGTTGACTAGAAGGACTTTTAGTCGACTAAAAGGACTTTTAGTCGACTAAAACTCCTTTTAGTCGACTAAAACTCGACTAAAATGAATTGGAGTTTTAGTCGACTAAGACTAAAACTATTGAAGAAGACTAAAATGGGACTAAAACTAAAATGCCATTTTAGTCCTGAGACTAAGACTAAAACTAAAACAAAATTTGCTGCCAAAATTAACACTGTATCAAAGTACACAGCTAGACTTCATATAACATTGGCCACGGTTAGGGGTGAAACAAGAGATGTGCCGCTCCAGGTGAGATCGTTATACTGGTTGGACTCCACACATTGGTGCTAGCCCCGCCTCGCGTTTGTAGAATACATGTATGAAGAGGAAAAGGCTGCACACCATGACAGTTTAAATCCATGTATTGCAACATTTCAACAGAAATACAACAATAATCCACACAGGACAGTAGCAGGTACAGAAGGTTGATGTGTTTCACACAAATATGCTGTGCTTATTCATGGTGTGCAGACTTTTTTCTTCATACAAGGTTAGGGGTCCTGAAAGAAAAAACTTTCATTCAGATGCCATTCCCGTGCTTTGGGAGATTTTTTAGAGGAAAGTGGGCCTTGGACAGATACTAGGAAGTGACAAGGTTATAGAGCCAATAGAGGAGTTTTAAACTAAGGGAATGGCTCTTTGTGAGATAAGAAATAAATCAATATGAGCATACTGGTTGTAGAAAGGCGAGTAGAATATACAATCTATTTGTCAGAGAAACAACCAGTTCAGCCGCGCCAGCCGCGTCCCCGCACGTATGCGCGGTAGAACGGCGATTCGGCACAAGCGCGTTCGCGTCCCTATGGAACGGCATGCGCGCTAGTGGACGCCCAATCAGCACTCTGGCTGGCCTATATAAGGCTGCCCAGGTACTCTGACAAATTGCTGGTTTGTCTTCAGCTTCCTGCTTCCTGTTTGAGCCTAGTTACTGTATCTGAACTCTCGTTGTGACCCGGATTGATACTGACTACTCTGCTCTTATCCTGGGCCTGACCCTCGGCTTGTTTAACGGACTTTGCCCTGCTACCTGTGCTTGACCCCCGGCCTGCATCTCGGATCTGCTACTTGTCTGCAGCGATTTTCAGGCGATCGAAAAAAATACAGAGCTTTCAAGAACGCTTGCTCTCTTTACCTTGCTCTTCAGCCCAGGACTTTTTCCTCAGAAGCAGTAAAAGTGGGTTTCATCATATCCCTCCTAACGGATGAGCCACAAGCCTGGGCCCACAGCCTGATGGAACAGAGGAGCCCAGTGCTGAACTCTGTAGACACCTTTTTTGAAAATATTGCACAGTTGTACGATGACCCCCAGCGCACGGCTACGGCTGAGGCCATTCTACACAAATTATCTCAGGGGAGAAGGCCAATTGAGGACTATACAGTAGAGTTCCGGAAGTGGTCAGCCAACACTGGCTGGAACGAGCCGTCCCTAAAATACCAATATCGCCAAGGACTGTCTGAAGCTCTCAAGGACGAGTTAGCTAGGGTGGAGACCCCTGCTACCCTGGAAGATTTGATCCAGTCTGCCACCAAGCTTGATAGGCGCATGCGGGAGCGGCGCTCAGAACGCTTCCAGGCTCCTTGTCCCAGTTGAATGCTTCCCAAGTCGGCTCCAGTTCATCCGCCTTTCCCAGTTCCTGCAGCTACCTCCACTCCTGAAACCGAACCTATGCAACTTGAACTGGTCTGTGCCCCTCTCACTCTTGAGGAGAAACAGCGCAGGCGTCAAGCCAATCTATTCCTATACTGTGGGGGTGCAGGCCATTTCCTCCGTAACTGCCCAGTGAGACCTAGTAAGTCTGCTCCTCAAGTTGTTATGAACTATCACGTTTCTGGTATTCCTCAGACTTATGTCACTCTCTTTGTCTCCCTACAGCTAGCGGAAAGGGAAACCCGCCTGCCAGCCATCATTGACTCTGGAGCTTGCAGCTGCTTCTTGGATTCCACGCTAGCCCAAAGACTGCATGTTCCTCTTCAGACCAAAAAACAGTCTTCAGGTACATCTGGCTGACGGGTCTCTTCCTCGCTCTGGACAGACTCCTGCCATCAGGAGTTCCTGCGATTCGACCTCATCCCCTCTCCTATGTTCCCCATCATTCTGGGACTTCCCTAGCTGCAGGTACATGAACCTCTCAAATTGGTCTAAGAAGGAGGTCACCTTCTCTTCTCAATATTGCTCCCAGCATTGTTTCACCCCAGCTCCAGCCACTTGTTTAGCTATAACACCTGTACCTGGCAACCTTCAGCATGCCCCCTCTGTATACCTCGAGTTCAAAGACGTCTTTGACAAACAGCAGGCTGACCGTCTACCACCTCACCGGTCTTAAGACTGTCCCATCGATCTGCCCGGCTTTGAAGTTCCTTTTGGCCGCATCTTTCCACTCTCCAAAAATGAGTTAAAGGCTCTCAAGTCTTACATCGATGAAAATCTGGAGAAGTGCTTCATCCGCCCTTCCTCACCAGCTGGTGCAGGGATCTTTTTCGTGGAAAAAAAAGATGGTTCCCTGAGGCCCTGCATCGACTACAGGGAACTAAACTAAATCACTATTAAGAACAGGTACCGTTGCCTCTTATCCCGGAGTTATTTCAGCGGCTCCGATTTGCCCAAATCTTCTCCAAGCTGGATCTTCGAGGCACATACAACCTCATTCGAATTATGGCTGGGGATGAATGGAGGACTGCTTTTAGGTCCAGGTTTGGACATTATGAGTACCAGGTGATGCTGTTTGGGCTCTGCAACGCCCCGGCCACTTTTCAGCATTTAGTAAATTACATTTTCCAAGAGTATCTCGATGACTTCCTAGTTGTCTACTTGGACGATAATCCTCATCTTCTCAGCCACTGTTGAATTACACCGGGTTCATGTCAAAAAAGTCCTTGCAATCCTTAGACAACATAAGTTGTATCTTAAAGCTGAAAAGTGCGACTTTGAAAAAACGACTGTGCAATTTCTAGGATTCATTGTTTCCACCAACGGGGTCGCAATGGACCCACAGAAGGTCAAGGCGATTCAGGAATGGCCGGCTCCAGTAGATAAAGGTGTACAGCGGTTTATTGGTTTTGCCAATTTCAGAACAACTGTTTTTACTGGTCGCAGGAAGCTTTCATTAAACTAAAGGCCGTGTTTACTTCTGCACCAGTTCTGCAGCATCCAGACCCAGGACTACCATTCATATTGGAAGTAGACGCTTTCGAGACAGCCACTGGGGCCATCCTCTCTCAAAAGACGGGGCCTCAAGTCCCTCCTACACCCTGTAGCTTTTGCATCCCGGAAGCCAAGTCCGCCGGAAAGAAACTATGATGTTGGAGACAGAGAGTTGCTGGCCATTAAGTTTGCCCTGGAAGAGTGGAGGTACCTGCTGGAGGGTGCAGCTCACCCTGTCATGATCTCCACCGATCACAAAAATCTGGAGTACCTCAGGACAGCAAAACGTTTAAAACCCAGACAAGCCCGTTGGGCTCTTTTTCTCCAGATTTCATTTCCATATCTCCTATAGACCTGGCTCCAAAAATGGTAAGGTGGATGCACTCTCCAGGATGTTCCCCGAAACCTCTCAGGCAGTTGAACCTGGTACCATCTTTTCTTCACAAAATGTTCTTCTGATTACCCAAACTGATTTGTTGACCTCCATTAAAACAGCATCCAGGCACTGTACTGACCTTGAAGTGTCTTCTTTAGAGAAACACGACGACCTGCTCTGGTCTCAAGGAAAGATCTTTGTCCCACTGGAAACAAGACCTCTGGTTTTAAAAACTTTTCATGACCACAAGTTAGCAGGTCACTTCGGAACACAGAAAACTGCAGAACTAGTCTCTCATTCCTTCTGGTGGCCGGGTTGGAGACAGGATTGTAAGGATTATGTTGCCTCTTGCACCCTATGCCAGCGCAGTAAAGGACCAAACATCAAATCCTGGGGCCAACTCAAACTCTTACCCATTCCAGAACGACCATGGGCAGAGGTCTCCATGGATTTTATTGTCGACTTAACTCCGTCAGGGGGATTCACCACTATCCTGGTTGTTGTCGACCGCCTTTCGAAGACGGCACACTTCCTTCCCATGGTGGGTACCCCCTCTGCTTCAGATACGGCCAAAATCTTCTTTAGATAAATAACAAGGTTCCATGGGGTACCTAAGAGCATAGTTTCGGATATAGGTGTCCAATTTACGTCCAAATTTTGGAGGGAACTCTGTAAATCCCTGGAAATAAAGATCTGTCTCTCATCCGCTTACCATCCTCAAAGCAACGGCCAGTTGGAGAGAACAAACCAAACCTTGGAGCAATATCTCAGTTGATTTTGCTCTTCCTCCCAGGACGACTGGTCTTCTCTTCTACCTTATGCTGAATTTGCATACAACTCCATACATACAGCTACCAATCAAACACTCTTCTGGTCCAACTTCGGGTTCCATCCTTCTTTTCTCCCTAACTCCATCCCTGAGATATCTGTCCCTGCTGTACAGGACCAGATAGCCTCAGTCCAGCGGAACTTTCAGAAACTTCAGGAAATTATGCAAAGTAACCAGGACAATTACAAAAAGTACTATGATAAGGGAAGGAAGGAGAACTCAGCCTTCAAAGTTGGGGAAGAAGTTTGGCTATCAGCCATCAATCTCAAATTGCCACTTCCCTCACGGAAGTTGGGGCCAAGATTCATTGGACCTTTTAAGATCAAGCGGATGATCAACCCTGTGGCCTTTGAGTTGGCCTTGCCTGACTCCTATAGAATATACCCAGTATTCCATGCATCTTTATTAAAACCTGTTGTTTCCAGCTCCTTCCCTGGGAGAGAATAACAGCCTCCTCCACCAGTCAAGGTAGACGAAAAAAATTAATCCGAAGTGGAGTCCATTTTGAGTTGCAGGAAAAGGGGTAGACAACTACAATATCTGATTAAATGGAAGGGGAATCCCCCCCGAGGACAATTCCTGGGAACTCTCTAAGAACTTGCATGCCTCACGCCTGATCCGAGCCTTCCACCAGGAACATCTGGAATTGATGTCCAGCTTGGGCATCCGGAGTCCGCCCCTCGGGGGGGGGCACTGTCAGAGAACCAACCAGTTCTCAGCCGCCCCAGCCACGTCCCCGCAAGGAATGCGCGGCAGAACTGCGTTCGCGGCCCGATGGAATGGCACTCACACATGCGCGCTAATGCATGCCCAATCAGCACTCTGGCTGGATTATATAAGGCTACCCAGGTACTCTGACAGATTGCTGGTTTGTCTTCAGCTTCCTGCTTCCTGTTTGAGCCTAGTTCCTGTTTCCTGTATCTGAACTCTCGTTGTGACCCGGATTGATACTGACTACTCTGCTCTTCTCCTGGACCTGACCCTCGGCTTGTTGAACAGACTTTGCCCTGCTACCTGTGCTTGACCCCCGGCCTGCATCTCGGATCTGCTACTTGTCTCCAGCCCTTGACCTTCTGCCTGCATCTCGGACCTGCTACTAGTCTCCAGCCCCTGACTTTCTGCTTTTGTTTTGGACTTGGTACTTGTCTCCTGTGCTAGACCCTCAGCCTGCACCCAGAACCAGACTTCTGCCTCCTTGTTCTGATCCCGGTTTGTGCTCTGGACTTGAATCTCCAGCTAGGGTCCTGCGAAGAGCTGCACCAATCTGTGTTTGACCCTCAGCCTGCTCTTGTTGGATTACCTTCTTGTCTTTGCACAGCTGTTCAGCTCTACCAAGATCCCCTTGCAAGACCTACCCATCCTGCTGGTAGCCAGTGCCTCTTCGTGCCATCCACCCCCTGTATCATCTCCAGGGGGTGGAGTGCGCCTAGTCGCAAGGGTGAACCGCTCTCGGCATCTCAGCCTCGGTAAGTACACACCTGACACTATTTTATCTGCAGACAGCAGATATCCATTAGCTTAGCTTCAGGGAGCAGGTGAAGAACATGCCTTCAAATATGGTCTGGAACAGAGGAAGTCCCCTGAAGTCCCTAGGAGAAGACAAACGGAAAGTCAGATAGGCTGGAAATGAGGGGACTACAGTGGCCTGATAGCCAAAGGTGGAATGTCCCAGAACCCAGACAATGAGGGCAGGTGGCACTCTAAAACCTAGGTGGGCTAGAGGTTGGCAATTGGGAGTGACTGCATACATGAGGGAAACATACAAACAATGGAAATTGACCCTGTGTCGTGTAGGAGACTAACAAGTTAAGTCAACAACTGTTGTACAGTTATACCTAAAAATAGATTCTACAAGGGGTTCAGAAGGCAAGTGGAAAGAAGGTGGCAGACAGCAATATTGTCACCTACCTTTGCCACCTCTGTCCTTCCAAACCGCTTGGGGGTTAGAGCTGGGGAAGGAAAAACCCAAGCAGTTCAACATACAGCAGTAACAAGAGAAATGTAATGCTGAAATTATAAATGTTGCTATTATAAGGAAATTTATTTTACCCTGGTATGGAGTGTTACTAGAAAGATGTCCTGCCCAGGAAAGTAGCCACTGTCCATTTCAAGTAATCCATATAATACTCTAAAATCCCTATTTTGGAGTATTTAAGGCACAGAGGTGCATAAAAGATCCACCTACCACGTGTGGTGGATGTCAGCCAAGGGGGCTGACTGATGGGACACAGTCGGGCAGTATCTAATGCGATTTATCAGGGCACCTTAGATTAACCAAAGTCCTGGGGGATGCTACAAAGCAAAGTATGAAAGGGGGACAGGTGCAAGAGGAGTAAAGGAGGCCAACATCTCTGCTGTACCGCCTCCCCCCAGGAGCTGTGCAGACTACAACATCTGAACTTGTTTAAAATGAACAAAGTAAAACCTAAACAGTAATACATTCCTCCCAGAGCAATATCAGATGCCTATAACCGGTCATTCACTGATGGTCCAGGTCAGCCAATAGCCATGTGGAACCCGGAGCAGCAGAGCATATTGGGGGGTAACTAGATGTTTAAGGGAAGCATATGGTCCTTCCATCCCATGTGTTCTCGGCATACCATGGTGGGACTGAAATCAGAGCGTGACGGGGTAGAAATCCGACAGCCAGTGAAAAATGTCAGTGGCACACAGTGAATAAGCAAAGGAAACCACATCTGTGTAATTTAAACAAATATAACACGTATATAGTAATTCCTCATTTAACAATAGAAATGAAAACTCTCTAGGCACAAATGAGGGTATTAAGGGCAAGAACAGGTAATAACCAGGGGGAACTAACTTGATCCTGTAACTTGCCTAAGAATGTCCCAGTATCAGATAATATGGTGGGCAAGTACCTCACCGGAGTGATGATTCTATAGTAGTGGGGGAGTGAGAGTGAAAGGCCTTATATGTAAGATTGCAGTGCAGAGTGTCAGAAGACATCTTCTCAGAGAAAAAATCATTAGCCCTGGGAGAACAGTAAAAGAAGGAAGAATGGGTGACTGAGCTGCATTGCAAAGTAGGCAGTGAGAAAGGATTAGGGCACAGACTGTGTGGATGGCACATTTGAGGGAGCAGGGAGAGCCCATACAGAACAGTGGTAAGTACATGTCATACAGAGTCCAGGCCCCTGCAAGGAACAGTGAGAAAAAGCCAAGGAGAGATGTCAGGAATGGCTGCTCGTGGTGGATTACATCTGCACAGGGGAGAACTGCATCCAGGTTCACTGCTCATTCTCCCAGGGGTCCAGGGGAGACTATCTGCATGTAGTTCTGCGTGACCAGGAAAGCTGAGGTATCTGAGGGAAAGGTCCCACAAGAGGAGAAGGATCAGTCATTAGCCAGTTAAGTACTTCAATTGGGGGTAACCTCTAGAAAGCTTAACCAGTTTGGCAGGTGATCCGGAGATTGTATGACAAAGCGATTGTTGCCTTTTCTGATGAGTAGTAAGGAAAGGGGGTGGACCCCATGTATACAAGGCACTGCTCCAGGTGATTAATTCCAGGAGGTGTACTCTTTAGAATACATCTCTTAGGCCCATACAATCAGCCTGGGGGGGGGGGGGCTGACTTGACCTAGTGTACTCTGCCCAGCTCTAGAAAAGGAGGATGGAGGTTTGCCTAGATAGGAGTTCAATATACCAGCTACTTTATTAGGCAGTTCAGAGCCAGCTGTTGCCTCTGGTATGCCCTGCAGCTTGATGTTATTTTGTCAGCTGTGGTTCTCGAAGTCATCAAGGTGCAGCTATGTTTGAAGAGCTCTCTTACTCTGCTCCTCCTGATGCTTTTCCAGGTTAGAGACATGCTTTTCCAGTGAGGAGAGTTCCGTGTCTTGAGAAGAAACCTTACCTGTGAGAGAGTAGATTTCCTAAGAGAGCTCAGAGTGATCACTTTGGAGTATGGACTGGATTAGAGTTGTAAAGGATACCAATTAATCTCTGGTCAGCAGTGAGTGCAGGACGCGAGTCCCTGACAGTTTGAGAGAAACTTGTGGTAGGCAGATTGTTTCCCTAGGTAAGGGATTTGTGCTTGGGAGTGGAGGGAGTCCCCAGTCGTAGTAGTGGCACAAACAGTATGAGGCAGAGCTGTAAAAGAAGCAGTTGTCAGCGTGGGAGAAGAAGGGTCTGCTTCACAGTTGAGAGTTGTAACCTCTATACACAAGTCTGCAGCCATGTTGGAAACCCTGGCAGGGGAGGCTGTAGAGGTAGAGGAAAAAAACTGCCTGAAAATTAAATCTAGAGATGATCCTTTTGATCCAACTTCTACTATAGCCATTTTCCCATATTTAGGCATGGTGTTGAATTTGAGGAGTCCTGGGAGGTTGGGAGTACCAATCAACTTATGCAGAGCTCAGGCACTTTGCTTCTTCATGCCACCATTGCCTGACCACCTTCTCCGCTACTCACCACTTTTTAAACCATATCTTTTAATCCAAATATATATATTTACTGTGTCTTATTTGCTGTAAATGAGTATAATTTAAATCTGTCCAATTCTCAAACATAGTAGATTTAAATAAATTGTTCCATATTTGAGACCACATGCAAAGCAAAATAAATACAAACGGTATCACGCTACGGAAAACATTTCAAATAATAAAAAGGTAGTAAATCATGAGCGTCATTACTATTAAACTCAACATACTGTTATTCAGTAGATATGTGGAGTCACAATAATCACCTCTATATAGTGATTTTACTAAAATCTTATTTGAATACCAATATATTACATACATGTTCTGTATGCATGTCTGGTGATCTTGTGTAAAGTAAAAAAAAAAAAATAATGTAAAAATGCAACGTGGGCATAATTCATGGGTACATTTTTACCAAATGGAAAATACAGCAACTAAATACAAGCTTTTACTATAAAGGCAAAGTTTTACTTCTAAATTACCAGCACCATACCTTTGCTACTCTATGGAGTATTTTTTAAACCAACATACAGTGTATGTGCATTAAGATTTTGCTTAGGTGAATTATTTGAAAAGTTGATGTAACTGTGCATACGCTGGATATGTCTCACTTACCCTGTGCGTTTTGTGATGGTTCCCAGTGTCATTGGTTGCTTTATTTGAACTAGAGGCAGGACCACAGTCAAACTAGGAAGTGGTGACAAGCGTGGGTTCCCTGGGTTGTTGTTCGTGAAATTGTTGTAATTGTCTTGGCTATTAAGTTTACCTGCAAAAACAAAAAGAAAGCACCAGTGTCACAATAATAGTACAACTGAAAGTCTATATACATCACCTCTCTGCTCAGGACTTTTTTTTAACAACTTGGTGAAAACATCCAATTGAGGTCTAAAACTGCATTCATAAAAACAGTAGCTAGAAAAACAGAGAATAAAAAACAAGCCAAAAAACAAGTGCCTAGCCCGTCCCAAGCCGCTTAGGCACCAAGTCAACTAAAGGAGGTCATAATCTCATGGAAAGATGCCACTGGCATATGTGAGGCAGACAAATTAAAAGATAAACACAGTATCAGTAGAAGTACCACATAGAGATTACACTCCCCTACTGTTCCTCCTCCAAATCCCCCACCCCTCATGCTGACTCCACCCCTCGTGTAAAGCATGATATAGATATCCACCATCAGGAGATGCACCCCTTCAGGCTATGAAGGCTGGGCTCTCAACTAAAAACATTTAATAAAGGCCATACATTAAACATAAACAAATCAATATAATTAGTTGTGAATAAAATGTATATATATATATATATATATATATATATATATATATATATATATATATATGTGTGTAATGTCCATACACTGCCACCAGATGTCTCCAATCAAGTGAAAGTTATATCTTCTTTAAAAATCTATGCAATGAAATGTGAAATAAAAGTACCTTCTTCCACTAGCCCCTAGGCAAACATCCTACTAACTAAACGTGCATGACATCCATCACAGGTAGTCAAAAGAAGAACGTAAAGCAGGGATGTAGTCTCCAGGGAAAGGAAAAATGGCCCATAAAGATGCAAGGGTATGGTGAATCACATGTCAAACGGAAGAAAAAAACTTCATAGTGCAGTTTGTAAATTTATTTGCATCGCAACTAAAAGAATACACCTACAATGTCACTGATCAAGAAGAGCTCAATAAAAACAAGCAGGGATACCGATTGTGTTCCACCTGCGTTCCAAGGGATGGTGGAAGTGACGTGTCGCGTAGTACCCGGCGCGTTCCATCAGCAACGTCTGACGTCATCAGGGGTGACGCACGTGGGGTAAAGCAAAGTCTCACAACAAGATGACACATGATTTATATGTGTATGGGTAATAACAGTCATAAGTATTGTGACAGTAGGAGCTACTGTCACGGTAAAATGGACAGTTTGCTGGACACAGGGTATGCACATATGTGAGGTGCAAGACTACAGAGCATAGATGTGGACTGGAGAAGACTGCTTGTGCAGCTTTCTCCAGGTTTTGGTATTCTGGAATGGGGCTTTGTAGTTTGGAGATTCCACAGTGTCTTGGCAGGGATGGGATCTCCAACCCTGTGTCCAGACTTTGCTGATTACCAGCAGGGTGTGTGCTCAGATGAGCACAGCCCTTATAATGAATGTATGGGAAGACCTCATGGCTCCCAGTTGGAGACGGCTCCACACCAAGAGACAGAAGGTCTTCAGGAGTCAGAGAGGCTGTAGGAGACAGCCAGAAAGTTGGTGACCGCAAGAGGCAGCCAGAAAGTTGGTGACCGCAAGAGGCAGCCAGAAAGTTGGTGACTGCAAGAGGCAGAGCTGTGGACGCTAAAGGGAAGCCGTCTACTTTAAGGAGTCCGGTGGTCTGGCTGAGCAGGATAAAGTGCAGAAGTACTGCTACAGAGAGCCAGGTGGGCTAGCATTTTCGGTTCTGTGTATTTATTGGAGAAGAACCCCTGCGTGGGAAACCTGTTTGGACTTTTATTTTGCCTTTTTAATAAAAATGGGCTACCATGCCCTTAAATATAGTTCCTGACTGGCTTGAATCGCTGGAAAAATGCATCTACCACGAGAGCTAACAACCCCCATCTCACAGTATTCATAGGTTATAACCCATTTGGGTTCCCAGGAAAGGAGAGATCTCACTAAATACCAACCCCCAGACGGATGTAGGTGTAGTAATGATTTAATATCCACAGATAAAGCCGGGGTTCGATGGCATAGATAAAATTGGGATGTCCAGGGTAGGAGTCCTAGAGCTTGTAAAAGGTTGGATTGCAGGTTTCTACTCCACTAGTGGTTGTAGCCAATCCAGCACAGAGAATGGTTGAATCTCAAGGAAAGAATGGGGATTCGGAAGATCAGCATGTCGGTGTAGCGAGAAGGATATGTTGCCCTTTCTGATGATTAAGTGGAAGGGGAAGCCCCAGCGATAGGCTTTGTCAGAAGGAGCTCTCCTATCAAGTAGTGGCTGTTGACAGGTTCGGGGGGATCATTATGTCCACTCCATCCAGGTTTCCTGAACCATTGGTTCATGCCCCCTTGAAGGTGAATTCCTTGTGGGCATAGACATGGAGGTGGCAGATTATGTCTCTGGGCCTAGTTGGGTCTGAAGATTTGGACCCCAAGGCACGATGGACCTTGTCCAACTCAATGTCCAGAGAGTGGGATTTATCCAGCACCTTATGCAGAATTGTTGTGACAGTATCATGGGGATGTTTGGGTCCTGAAACTGCAGGGAGGCCCCAGAGCTGCAGGTTGTTACGGTGGCCCACAGCCCTTTAGATTTTCCAACTGCATCTGGATTGCTGTAATCCGGTCTGTGCAAGAGGTCTGGTTGTGCTCCCAGCCTCAATTCTCCATTCTAGGACAGCTGCTGACATCTCTCCTGTGGAGACCTGATTCGTGAGTTGCTGGACTTCGGATAGAAGAAGCTGAAATTCCTATTTCTGTGTCTCCTCCAATCAATTTAAAAGTACTTTTATATCAGACTTAGTTGGGAGAGCCTGTATCATGTCTTGCAAGTCATACACTTCCAATCCTGAAGGCCACTCTGGAGTCAGGGGATTGGAGGGGAACGGGCAATCTCCATCTGTCCAAAGTGCATGGGACAGAAGGAGAGGCCAGCTGGTCCACCACGGTAAGTTGCTTTTGTGTAGCACCACATGCAGCTGCCACATGAGTCAGGCACTAGCGATGACGATCTTCTGATGGCAGTGAAAAAAGTGTTTGCTCTTGGATTGTGTACCTATTTTATGTGATCCCACTGTCTTTTTCTGTTTGGGGGGAGCTCATAATTGGGGTGTAGACTGATGAAAATGTGGTGTAGGCCTGTTGAGTGTCAGGAGCTGAAGCACTGTGTGTCTTCACTCCACCATGTCAAAAACAATCCCCTCCTATTAAAAAATGTATGTGATAAACATTGGACTGTGTAGGGCTTCACAAATGTTCATTGCTGCAAAAATATCTGTGAAATGGGACTATTATTTAGATTTTATCAGAATTGTTAATGTATGTGATATTTCCACTTGTTGCAAATTAGAGCCTCAGTCACCCCATACGTGCAGAAAAACTGGTGGAAATAACACACAGATTTCTTCAGCTGTTCATGTTTCAGTGAGTTCTATATAAGTTGCAGATTCCCGCACAGAAAAACTCACATCTTTGCACATGGTGTGAACGAAGCCTAAAGCTGAAATCAAACCAGACTACTAAATACATAATTGAAATACCTATATGAACTGAATTTTAAATGCTGTTCAGGTAATTTTGTGATTCTGCCAGCCTGCACAGCTAGAAGGTTGACTTAGTTACATTAATGGAATTTAGTGATGTCACCTTATACCGCTAGCCTGCTAATGCTTGGTCAATGATGGAGCAGAAGGAGCGGCAACATGATGACAGGTCATCAGCACTGCTGAATCTGCTCTCTTCTTTTGTCAGAATATTTCCTTTTAGCAGAGCCTGATTGGCTCTAAATGCTACCCCTCCCTCTCATTATCCGAGTCATCCTGTCCAGGGGTTGATGAGAAGCTGATGACAAGACAGCGTTTGGAAATTATGTGAACACAAAAGTTAAATACACAACAGAATTACCTAGTTTTCATTTTTAGTTTTGCCTAAGTTCAAATTTAACATTGAGGATTAACAGACATTTATCTACCACTGACTCCCAGTTATCTGCTTATAGCCAGTCCTATGTGTCCCTACACCAGCAGATCTGTCATCAGTAATGACAGAACAGAAAAAAATCTGTTCAATGCCAAACCAACCACTGCACTGTTCAGCTCCCTGACTTAGGTCAATTTGAAACCGGCATACACACAGTAAAATAATTGTTCCAGTCAAGTCCCAGCATGTTGAAATATTTCTGAGACAGATTAGCAGCTCTTCTGACAACAATACAATATTCAGTTATTGTGTATGATGCCCATACAGTACCTGTCACATGATGATGATGATGATGCTAATTGGGCAGCGTATGGGCATCCCTTGAAAGCTTTATCTAATCTGATATAAACAGATTTACCTACATATAACTTAAAAAATGACATTTATGATATAATAAAGTTTGTCCCCCTACTCAACCTCTCACAAAAATAAAAAAATAGGCTTATGCAGACATGCCTGGCAAATATAATTATTTTGTGTCTTAAAAGCAATAGAAAAAATCGAAAGATTAAACAAGAATGCTGTCCATATGAAGAACCCTCGCGCTCTCTATTGTTAGTCACTCATGACCTTTTTAGCCCCCAGACAGAGGAGGAAATGAGCTAGAAATTACACAGGCTGTAGGAAAATAAAAGCTCGGGAAAGAAAGAAACTAGGAAAAAGAATAACGGAAAAGAACTGAATAAGCTTGTTTGTAATAAAATCAAAGTACTTTAAATAGTCAAAAACAGTGAGCTAAAGAGTTTAGATCATTAACTTGTTTTTGGGCTTTCAACAACGCTGTGAGATGGTGGCTTTTGTACCTAATCAAAGAGGAGCCATATTGGGAATTAAGTTCCTAAATAACTGATGCATTCTTCAGTACATATTACAGAAATCCCAGGCCTGATCCTCACAATCCTGGCTTCAAGAGGGTTCTTAAAATTTCAAAACAGCTACACCCCCAGTGCAGTCACCTTTTTACAAGGAAGAATAACAGCATAGAAATGGATTTCTCACAGGAAGCTGCCTGAAATGCCATAATGGTACTTGGAATGGAAAGAAAACAGTCAAAAGAGGAAAGCAGAAAAGATCTCAATGAATTTGGAACTAAGACGTTCTTTCATAGTTCTAGTTGATAAAGAATAGGAAAAGTAATAAGGAAAAAAGGCTTCTCAACCCCTTCCCCAATGGTCACAGAAAATATTTGCAAAGATGCACTGCGCATCATGATGGCTAAAACCCACATCTTATTTCCAAGAACACGTGCTCCCAGACTATTCAAGCAAGCTCTCTAATTAGTTGGTTTCTAGCAGTAAAGGATTATGAAGCAAAGACTTATGAAGAAAAGTGGTTATTAACTGGTAAGGGATTTCCAACAATATACAAAAGCTCTGTATGGCTGGTTATTCACTGCCATACATTGATAAGCAAATGTTCATGTATCCATTGAGACTGGGCATTATATAAGTTAACAATCAAGCAATAGCAACCACAACAGTTTGACACGGTTATTATTACTTACAGCATATTTCCAACAATTATTTTTTTTAATCCGATAATTTTTATTGAAAGTTTTCAAATACATAAAAAGAACCCCCCCTTTCCCAACCACTCTTCCTGGGTTAACCGAACATTGGAAACCCCAATCAAGAACAAAACAATCGCCAATACAAAATAAACAAATGCTGGTGTGCTTGATGGTGTCTCAAGCAATATGTAGTGTCATTTTTTACAAGAAGGCAAATAACAATGCAATTGTGTTGTATAGTATTGTCTTTCAATAAACAATTTGCAATGCAACCTGTGGACTTGGTCATTTCATTTAACAGCATACCTTAACCACTTGCTTACTGGGCACTTAAACCCCCTTCCTGCCCAGGCCAATTTTCAGCTTTCAGCGCTGTCATGATTTGAATGACAATTGCGCAGTCGTGCGACGTGGCTCCCAAACAAAATTGATGTCCTTTTTTTCCCACAAATATAGCTTTCTTTTGGTGGTATTTGATCATCTCTGTGGTTTTTATTTTTTGCGCTATAAACAAAAAAAGAGCGACGATTTTGAAAAAAACACAATATTTTTTATTTTTTGCTATAATAATATCCCAATTTAAAAAGAAAAAAAAAAATTTCCCTCAGTTTAGTCTGATACGTATTCTTCTACATATTTTTGGTAAAAAAAAAAAATCGCAATAAGCGTTTATTGATTGATTTGTGCAAAAGTTATAGCGTCTACAAAATAGGGCATAGTTTTATTGCATTTTTATTAATATTTTTTTTTTACTAGTAATGGCGGTGATCAGCGATTTTTATTGTGACTGCGACAATATGGCGGACACATCGGACAGTTTTGACACCATTTTGGGACCATTGTCATTTTTACAGCGACCAGTGCTATAAAAATGCACTGGTAACTGTAAAAATGACACTGGCAGGGAAGGGGTTAACACTAGGGGACGAGGAAGGGGTTAAATGTATTCCCTAGGAGTGATTACTACTGTGTGGGGGAGGGGACTGACTGGGGGAGGTGACCGAGCTGTGTCCCTATGTACAAGGGACACAGCATCGGTCCCTCTCCCTGACAGGACGTGGATCTCTGTGTTTACACACAGAGATCCACATCCCTGCTCTGTGTACACGCCGATCGCGGGTACCTGGCGTACATCGCGGCCGCCAGGCACGCGCATCGGCATCTCAGTGATGCGCCAGGCGCGCGCGCGCCCCCTAGTGGCCAGAATACCTGAGGCCGTATAATGACGGCCTCCCGGATTTCTAGATCCGCATTGAGGCCGTCATTCGTCAATGGCCCGGGTCTCAAGGGGTTAAAAGAGAGAAGTTAAAAGATCTCCCCTGAACATAGTCCCATTGCCCAGTTGGTTTAATTTTTCTATAAGGCACCATTGTTCCCGCATAAGGGGACATAGAGAAATATAGCTCTGAGGAGTATGAGGAATTTGAAGAATCTTTGAGATCAGTTTGCAATTGTGAACATGTATTTAATAGAAAGTGGAATTAACCACTCACAGTGAGTAAACTGCATCCAAACAACAGCGGAAAATAAGGAAAATAATCAGCTCAAAGCGGCATAATTCACAATATACAATAATAGATCCATGTAAAGTGGATCTAAAACTACATGTTGACAACAAATGTATTTGGATACAATTTACCACTAGCATTATTTGACACTTGGGTGAACATTTGAATTGACTTAACCACTTCGTGCCCGGGCCGTGGTCAAAAGATGGCCGCATTGCGGTGCTCAATTGCCGGGAGGACGTCCATGGACGTCCTCCTGTTTACTTCCACGATGCGCGCCGCCGTGGGCGCGCATCGGGGAAAAGCTGTGCCCACTGTGTCACGCGGGTGCCGATGCGCGTGCCTGGCAGCCGCGATGTCCGCCAGGTACACGCGATCGGCTGTCACAGAGCAGGGACGTGGATCTCTGTGTGCAAACACAGAGATCCATGTTCTGTCAGGGAGAGAGGAGACCGATGCTGTGTCCCTTGTACATAGGGACACAGATCGGTCTCCTCCCCCAGTCAGTCCCCTCCCCCCACAGTAACAATCACCTAGCAGGGTACACATTTAACCCCTTCCCGCCCCCTAGTGTTAACCCCAGTCACATTTATACAGTAATCAGTGCATATTTATAGCACTAATCGCTGTATAAATGTGAATGGTCACAAAAATGTGTCAAAAGTGTCCGATGTGTCCGCCATAATGTCACAGTCACAATAAAAATCGCAGATCGCCGCCATTACTAGTAAAAAAAAAAAAAAAAATACAAAAAAATGTCATAATTCTATCCCCTATTTTGTAGGCGCTATAACTTTTGCGCAAACCAATCACTATACGCTTATTGTGATTTTTTTTTACCTAAACTGAGAAAAAAAAAACGTTTTTTAAATACAAATGGGGATATTTATTATAGCAAAAAGTAAAAAAGATTGTGTTTTTTTTTTCAAAATTGACGCTCTTTTTTTGTTTATAGTGCAAAAAATAAAAACCGCAGAAATTATCAAATACCACCAAATAAAAGCTCTATTTGTGGGAAAAAAAGTACGTCAATTTTGTTTGGGAGCCACGTCGCATGACCGCGCAATTGTCTTTCAAAGCGTGACAGTGCCGAAAGCTGAAATTTCGCCTGGGCAGGAAGGGGGTTATGTGCCCAGTAAGCAAGTGGTTAAAGAGCACATATAAGAGTTTTTGATGTTTTGTTTTAATTCAACCAACAATTAAACTGTATGCAAACCCAAGCAAAAAATATATAAATGTACTGCAATCTACCATTTTTTAAACATAGTGGCTGTATTATTATTATTCTTTTTTTTTTTTCCAGGCTTCCCCCTTTATTAACACCTAGGCATCTATTTATAAACAAAAAACTGGATGAATGTCACAAGCACTCACCAGGTGTCACATATAATCACCATAATCTATGTTTATTTCTTATGACCATCAGCTCCAACTAGTGGCCAAAATGCAATGATTGAGGTATGTCAGGAAAATACTATATTATGGCCGCTAGATTGAGATAACGATCAAAGGAATTAAACATAGGCAGATTACTGCAATTATTTGTGACAGCTGGGCAAATGAGTGTGACATTTGTGCAGCAAATGTTTGATAAATAGAACCCCTAGTGAACACAATTTCTTTCCTAGGCTGAAAACACCTACTTGCTGTGTCTATGGAGGAGCACTGTTGTCACTCCAGGACAGGACTACAGAACAGCCATCCACCATAACAGGTTGAAGTGTTCTGTAGTGAACAGAGCTGGGAGCCAGAATAAGGCTACTTTCACACTTGGACGCCCAGCGTTCAGCGCTAAAGTGCTGCCCGATTTTGTGGTGCTTTAGCGCCGTTTTAGCGGCGCTCTTGTGCCACTTTTCGGCTGCTAGCGGGACACTATTAACCCAGAAAAATGGTCAAAAAAAAGTCCAGTTTTGCGGCGCTATTAAATCGCTTTCAACGTGATTTGGAAGCGTTGCCCATTCATTGCAATGGGCAGGGCGTTTTGGAAGCACTAAATATGGCACTCCCAACCTGCCCCAAAGATGCTGCTTGCAGGAATTTCCGGAATATCCCGCAAGTGCACCACCCCAGTGTGAAAAGACACACTGCAATGAATGGGAGGCAGTTTTCAGGCACTAGGTTTGTACATTTTAGTTTTTATTTCAAAGTATTTTGGTGTTCATAGCGCCTCCTCAGATTAGTATTTGTATCTAGTTTGAGGGCAGAGGAAATTGGTATTTTTTTTTTACTTATCAAGCAAATATAACAAAACAAAAACTACAGTGCCTTGAAAGAGTATTCTGCCCCTTGAAATTTTCCACATTTTGTCATGTTACAACCAAAAACATAAATGTATTTTATTGAGCCCCCCCCCCCATTCTTCTTTGCAAAATAATTCACGCTCTGTCAGATTGGATGAAGAGCATATGTGAACAGCAATTTTCAAGTCTTGCCACAGATTCTCAATTGGATTTAGGTCTGGAATTTGACTGGGCCATTCTAACATATGAATATGCTTTGGTCGAAACCATTTCATTGTAGGTCTAGCTGCACCTGTATGTTTAGGATTGTTGTCCTGCTGGAAGGTAAACCTCTGCCCCATTCTCTTTTGCAGACTCTAAAAAGTTTTTTTTCTAAGATTGCCCTGTATTTGGCTCCATCCATCTTCCCTTCTACTCTGACTAGCTTCCCTGTCAAAAAAAAAATGGTGTGTTCAGGGTGATGTGCAGTGTTAGTTTTACGCCACACACAGTGTTTTGCTTTTAGGCCAAAAAGTTCAATTTTGGTCTCATCTTCTTCCAGATTTTTGCTGTGTCCCCCACATGACTTCACACAAACTGCAAATGGGACTTCTTATGGATTTCTTTCAACAATGGCTTTCTTCTTGCCACTCTTCCATAAAGGCCAGATTTGTGGAGTGCACGACTAATAGTTGTCCTGTGGACAGATTCTCCCACCTGAGCTGTGGATCTCTGCAGCTCCTCCAGTTGACATGGGCCTCTTGGCTGATTCTCTGATTAATGCTCTCCTTGCCTGGCCTGTCAGTTTAGGTGGATGGCCATGTCTTGGTAGGTTTACAGTTGTGACATACTCTTTCCATTTTCGGATGATGGATTAAACAGTGTTCCATGAGATGTTCAAAGCTTGGGATATTTTCTTATAACCTAACCCCAATTTAAACTTCTTGTCAGTAATTGTGTCATTACTGGTGTCACCTGCTGGTGGAACTGTTACGTTCGGCACCAGTGGGTGTAGTTCTGGTGGCCACCAATGGGTGTCTCCCTGCCAAGATTTCCAACCAGCTATCAAACCCACCTGATCTGGGTCTGCTGGACTATATAAGTCCATCCTTAACCAAGTCTCAAATATTTCAGAATTCCATCTGCTAGCCTTGTCCTTGCCTGAACCTGCTTTTGTCCCAAACCCTGTTCCATGTACCCTGTCCTTGAGACCTGTTCCCTGTACCTGCTCCCTGCCCCCATTACGGTTTCCTCATACCTGGCTTATGTTCCCCTTTGCTTTTGTCCCTGCCTGGGTCATTTATGTTTATCTCCCGTGCTTATGAATATATCATTATTAGTTAGATAATTATTTTGGTGTTTTTGGGGTTTTGCTGTGTCTTGCACTTATTACTTGTTTATGGTTTGCTGTTTGGTTTACACATGTGTCCATCGTAAATAAACTTACTTTTTCACTTACTCATTTGTTCCCAATTTCTTGGTGCAGCCCAACGATCTGATCACCTGTATTGGATGTCTGTGTATGGCATCCCCCTGACACTTCTCTACAACTTTATCCCTGATCTGTCTGGTGTGTTCCTTGGCCTTCATGATGTTGTTTGTTCACTAAGGTTCCCTAACAAACCTCTGAGGGCTTCACAGAACAGCTGCATTTATACAGAGATTAAATTACACACAGGTGGACTCTATTTACTGATTAGGTGACTTCTGAAAGCAATTGGATCCACTAAATTTTAGTTAGGGGTATCAGAGTAAAGGGGGCTGAATACAAATTGCACGCCACACTTTTCACATATTTATTTGTAAAAAACGTTAAAAAACATTTATCATTTTCCTTCCACTTCACAATTATGTACCATTTTGTGTTGGTCCATCAGATAAAAAACAATACAAACATTTACGTTTTTGGTTGTAACATGACAAAATGTGGACAATTTCAAGGGGTATAAATACTTTTTTCAAGGCACTGTATATATTACCAGACCAAATGGGAGCAAAGGATAGTTTTAGGGGTTTACATATACTGTAACTACTTTAACACCTTCCTTACTGGGCACATATACCCCCTTCCTGCCCAGGCGAAATTTCAGCTTTCGGCACTGCGTCGCTTTATCTGACAATTGCGCGGTCGTGCGACGTGGCTCCCAAACAAAATTGACGTCCTTTTTTTCCCACAAATAGAGCTTTCTTTTGGTGGTATTTGATCACCTCTGCGGTTTTTATTTTTTGCGCTATAAAGCAAAAAAGAGCGACAATTTTGAAAAAAAAAACACAATATTTTTTGATTTTTGCTATAATAAATATCCCAATTTTTTTTTTTAAAAACAATTTTTTTCTCAGTTTAGGCCAATACGTATATTTCTACATATTTTTGTTTAAAAAAAAAAATCGCAATAAGCGTATAGTGATTGGTTTGCGCAAAAGTTATAGCGCCTACAAAATAGGGGATAGAATTCTGACATTTTTTTTATTATTTTTTTTTTTTTACTAGTAATGGTGGCGATCAGTGATTTTTATCATGACTGCGATATTGCGGCGGACACATCGGACACTTTTGACACATTTTTGGGACCATTCACATTTATACAGCGATTAGTGCTATAAAAATGCACTGATTACTGTATAAATGTGACTGGCAGGGAAGGGGTTAACACTAGGGGGAGAGGAAGGGGTTAAATGTGTGCCCTATGAGTGATTGCTACTGTGGGGGGAGGGGACTGACTGGGGGAGGTGACCGATCTGTGTCCCTATGTACAAGGGACATAGCATCGGTCTCCTCTCCCTGACAGGACATGGATCTGTGTGTTTACACACACAGATCCATGTCCTTGTCTGTGTACAGGCCTATCGCGGGTGCCTGGCGGACATCGCGGCCGGCAGGCACGCGCATCGGCATCTCAGTGATGCGCCGGGCTCGCGCGCCCCCCAGTGGCCGAAGGAGCGGAGGCCGTATAATGACGGCCTCCCGGCATTTAAGAACCACTTTGCGGCCGTCATTAGTCGTATGACGGGCGCGAAGTGGTTAAGAAATGAATTACTGTGAGATTGTAAATCTATGTGTACATCTCATAGGTTATATGCATGCAAAATTCCTAAAGCAAGAATAGAAAGACTTTTTCCAGGAAAGAAAGGTTTGGAGGCTGGGATTTTTGCCATAGGTATGAAATTCTGATTTACAGAGTGTACAAACCCATTTATAATTCTATTTTCCGTTTTATTTTTTCCTGGTAAATTGAATAAACTGTCATGTATATAAAAATCTGCAAAAAGTCCAGTTTTATGTTTGTTTCTTGCACTCTGTTGACTTTTTGCACAGGTAATGTTAGAATGAACAAAAAACTTCTGATAAAGGACAAGCCAGGGCTGGTTCAAATCAGTTTTGAACCATGTATGGGCAGGTTTGATCGAACTTGGGTACAACCAGTATTTACTTGCGATTATCGCTAGTGGCTGCTATAGGTGCTAGCAAAAATCACAGTCTTCTCCCGGTGGGGACGCCTTACCCAGCTGGGAGAATACGATGTCTCAGCAGGAGGGATTCCCCTGTTAGCACTGTCTGTGTTGATGGGGGAATCGTGCAAATTTCTTTCTTGCAACCCATGGTTGCAGGAAAGAGATTTGCACCGTCTATGGCGCGCCTAAAATTTAAAATAAATTCTAGCGAGAAAAAAATCCCATTTCATCTTCCACTGACCTGTTTCTCCATCTATTTAAAAAATATATATATAACTAGAAACGCAATTTAGTTACCTAAAACTCAAGTCATGTGACAGGCCATATCCGCCCAATGTTGTTTCCAGTGTTCCCAATGCGCGCTGACAGTGAGTACTGTCAGTGCGCATTGATACCCGATGCCCTCTCTGTTGTTCCGGTTCAGAGAACTCTGAGGGTGGAGTCGGGAGTGATGAAAAGAGCGGGAGTTCTGAATTCAGAGCATGGAGACGAGGAGCCGAGAATGGAGGCATGGAGCTGAGAATGGAAGCAGGGAGCCAAGAATGGAGGTGGGGAGCTGAGGGAGCCGAGAATGGAGGCGGGGAGCCGAGAATGGAGACAGGGAGGTAAGCCACTGGAGAATCAGTGATTGTTGACAATAATCCGGCAGCTGAGCAGCCCAAGCACAGATAAGGGAGCTGCTAATACCCCAGCCTTGACAGTAGGTCAAATCTGCACCATTTTCCATCAATTCTTATGCATGTATGTCTGCTGTTTTATTTATTAATCACAATATTTGGGGGTTTTGTTCAAGTTCAGTAAGGCCTCATTCACACTATATGTGCAAAAAAACTGATGAAAAATATGTGCAAATTTGACATGCTTAAAATATTTTGGGCTTGTTTTAACGTAGGGCTCTGAAAGGACATAAAGAGAATTATTGATTTCTATGTGCACTGTTAACACGATAATGTTAGTGTCAGGTGAGTTCTAATATTTATTATATTATGAAAACTTTACATAATAGAAAAATTGTAAAGCGATTTCTACAACAATTATGGTTATATTTACAGCTCGCTGATCAGATACAATGTTCTGTGAGCTGTAGATCTTTTCTTTTCTTTTTTTTTTTTAGGGGTTCCCGAAGATCTCAGACTTTTTGCCAAGGTTTCCCCACGGTAAAAAGGTTGAGAAACACTGATCTAGTCACTGACTACAGCTTGTGGAAAAGGCATCATGAGGCACCATATGACAGTGGGTTTAGGTAAGTTTTTCTGGAGTTTAGAGGCTTTGTAATTTGTATTATTATTTAAACAGATTGGATAGGAACAGGGTGCCTTCCGTTAATCAAACCTGTGCTTTAAGCCCTGGTTCACACCAGTGTGGCTTTGAAATCATGCTAATTCAGCACGATTTCAAAGCCACAGATCCGTGCGATTTGGACCTCCGATTTCATTGCGATTTGCAACTTCACTTAACACTAAGCTATGCAAGTCGCAATGAAATCCCCAAAAAGTAGTGCAGGAACCTTTTTAAAAGACACTGTGGGGTTGATTTACTAAAATTGGAGAGTGCAAAATCTGGTGCAGCTGAGCATGGTAGCCAATCGGCTTCTCACTTCAGCTTGTTCAGTTAAGATTTGACAATAAATCCTGGAAGCTGATTGGTTTCTATGCAGAGCTGCACCAGATTTTGCACTCTCTAGTTTTAGTAATTCAACCCCTGTGACTTGAGTTACAACAATTTGAACGGTTCCATTTCCGGCAATAGGGTACGACTTGCCATGCAATTTTGAACTGACAAATCGCACCGGTGTGAACCAGGGCTAAATCACACAATCAAGACAAAAAGCAGCACGTTCAGATGAAATAATCAGTGAGTGTGTATGTGATTGAAGATTGATGAAGCAGTGAAAATGTCAGGACAGAGTTCATGCTTGTGACGAAGATAAGCGTTCCACATGAAAAATGTTGTAGCAGCATAATGAAGGTTTAAATACCTAGGTGTTAGTCTACATTACTTACACATAAGTATGTGTAACTCCTAACAAAACACACAAAGTGCCTACATTTCCGAGTAAAAAGTTAACTATTTTATTAATTACGGCATGTTGTAGCTGCACATATTTGTTAATGATTTAGGAACAGTTGAAGGTTTATTAGCTTTCTCATCATATGCATGTACTGATTGTAAAGGATTCATTTCTTCTAGGACACCAGGAGGAAAAAGCATATATAGTGAGTGCTGCACATGAGACACAAGAGCAGGCTGCAGAAATTCTTCTGAAATTACAACAATTCTGCAATTACTCCTATAACCAAAGGATGATTGCAGGTAATTGCCATGGTTCCACTGTTATTATAATGTAGTACAGGAAATTTGTTAGCCCACAGAAAGTTTATTTCAGGTAAAGAGAGTTTTTATGTTAGCAGAAAAACAGGTTGAGAGTGCAGGATATTGTGTCAGTTGATTTGCCAGGTGTATGGAATACTGGCAGTAATAGATATAATTCACTGCAGGTAACAGTTCTGTGTTGGCAATAAAGCTCATAAAAGAGGCATAACTAAACAGCAAACTGCACTGAAAATTTCACTGCGGAAAACTTGCAGTGTAACTGTTTATCATCATTCAACTAAGCAAGGGGCAAAGTAAAATATCCCCCTGATACTACTTGGGAACATCACTTTCTGTTGTGCAAATTCCTGAGCCCCCATTTTGGAAAATCCAGTATGTCCTACGATTCTAAGCCAACTGAAAATAATATAAAAACTTGGGGTGCAATGCTCATTTCAAAAAATACATATTTGTAAAGTCCAGTATGGTCTCCAATTTTAGAACACATAAATCATATAATGTCTTTGGAGCCTTTACACAGCAACATTTATATTCTGTTACGGCCCAGTTGCAGCATCTTACAGGGTTGTTTCCTGCCTCCTCATCTGAATCCCCCACTCTGACATCATCTGCTGCTTGCCTAATGTTGCACTGTACTGGTGCAGATTCTGTCCTGGAGGGATAAGAGGCGGGTTTATTCGCAAAACCAGACAAACACTTCCCTACCTATAATCTCCTACATAAAATATGGACCAAATCAAAGCAATTGGAGCGGGTAGAGGGGTTCACAGTGTACAGCCCAATTTGGGGTAATAAATATTACAGGGAATTGGTCCATCTAACGGAGGGTCCTAGATGGAAGGCCTTGGGGGTGACTCACTTGGTCCCTATTTTCAGGAATGGGACACTGCTGCCGTTCTCAGCTCTCCAGGAGAGGTTCTTCCTTCCCTCGTACATGCAGTTTTATTATATTCAATTACAGCATGGTTCCAAGACAGTATGGAATTCATCACCAACCCCAATTTTTCATGTCTTTTTATCGGTAGCTTTTGCTAAAGGTCTTATATCCAAGGGTTACAGTATGCTACTGAGTAATTATCTGGATGGGCACCCCTCCAAGGCCTGTGAGAGATGGGAGAGGGATCTGGGCCAGCTCTCGGGGGACCAGCGGGAGGATGTGCTGCAGGCAGTGTTCACTATCTGCCTCATTCCGTCACAAAAACGATCTCAGTTATATATAGTGCTGAGATCTCATTACACTCCCACTAGATTACACCTTATGAATGTACTTGCAGACCCTCTTTGCTATAGATGCAAACGTGACAGGGGTAACCTCATCATCTCCTATGGAGATGCCCCAAGCTCCACCGATACTGGACAGCTGTGCTGGGTACTCTTCCAATCTAATATACCCCTTGACCCCAAATATTGTCTGCTAGGTATCCTAAGTGACATTATCTCTGAGGAACCCATGAGGGTCGCAATTAATTGTGCCCTATTTCAGGCCCAAAAAACTATTCTCATGTTGTGGAAGTCACCTGAGCCCCCCTCCCACTAGCTATGGGTGACGCATATGGGTAACACCCTTATCTTTGAAAAATATTTATACCAACACAGTGGTTGCCTGGGAAATTTTGAAAGACTATGGGTGCCTTGGCTGGAAACCCCAGGTCTCAGTCTGCAGGCTACTGCAGTGTCCTGGTCATCTTACATGACCCATATTGGAATTAGATTATCCCGAGCTGATGGTTATATATATATATATATCCTCGTTGGGAAGTTATTATACCAGGATAATGGCTGTTGCTGCAGCCATTATCCTTGTGGCATTATTAGTGCTGGCGATTCTCTTTTAGTAAAGGTGATTCGAGCGGCTGTACAGCTGCCTGATCACTTTTGCAGGATCAATTTTACAGGGTTTGATTGGCTGCTTTGGAGGGCAGAGGAGAGATCAGGGGTCTAATGTACCCCAGATCTTTCAATAAAGAGCCTGTAACTGCCCAGTTATCACAAGGGATGTTGTCCATCCCTTGTGATAGCAATAAAGATTGAAGTAAAAAAATTATATAAAAAATGAAAGTGCCCCTGCCCCCCTGTGCTCACACACAATTGTGAACGCATATGTGCATCCCATGCGTATGTAAATGGTGATCACACAACACATGTGAGGTATTGGAGTGACCATCAGAGTGGCAGCAATTATTCTAGCACATGGTGAGACTAAATGAAGAGCACTTTGGATAATTATTTAGAAACGCTTATTTTTACTTTAACTTTTAAGAGCTTATAATCACATACTACTGCAGCACATACGTTTGTGACACTTTTGGGCTGAGTGCCATTTCAAGTTTTTTCACAAATTTTGGATAACAAATTTTATAGCAATTTGTTTGATGTAAATATTTTTAGCTGAGAAATGTATTCATTTTTTTTTTGTTGCATATACTGTATGTTCATTTATTTATTTTTTTATATATAAATGTGTCTTGAGATATACACAATATACTTTTTTGGTATTAGCTAGCTCTACGGACAGGCTATTGGTGGCGTTGTCCAAAGTTAACCAAAGAGCTATGTTGGTGGTTGAAAATTATTCACTTATGCACTTCTGTATAACACCCCAAATTGACCGAACGATAGAACAGTTCAAAAAAAGTGGTTGACGAGTTTTCCTTGTTTTAAACTTTTTACAGTAGATGTCCTCTAAGGACTACTAGATATAGTTGGTGAATTAAGGGAGCAAGAGGACACACCTTACAAAATTGCAGAAATGGATAGAGTCTGTAATGTGATTGTTCAGGGACATGTGCAACAAGTCCAAGAGAAGCAGGCCAGAGTTTATAATCAGTCTGCTAAAATCAGAACTGCCAGCCTGAGTTTTGATGCTTGCATTAGGGAGCAGATTTATTGTAAAATGGCAAGGCCCCTTTTAGATCAGAGAAAAAAATCAGTCATGTGAACTACTAAGTATAATAGTCTGGAAATAGAAGTCCCATCCAACTATTTAGGTACCATGTTATCCTAAAAAACCCTGTAAGGATTGTGAAGTTCTTTCAGGGGAAAGCATTCCTAATGTATCACCACTGAAAGTTAAACCAAAGGTTAGGATTTTGGAGACCAGAAGGTGACAGAGTTCTTCCAGAACTTTGGCTGCAAGCTCCATACACGGCAAACTCACTGGGGAGAGTTCTCAAAACTGCAGCACACAGAATCTAGTGCAGTTTTGTATAGTAACCAATCAGCTTCTAAGTTTTATTGTTCAAGCTTAATTGAATAAGCTGAAGTTAGAAGTTGATTGGTTACTATGCACAGCTGAACTAGATTGTGTGTGCTCTACTTTTAGAACTCTTCCCCACTGTTCAGCTGATATTTTGGTAGAGCTGCTGTCTTCTCCATCGGTTTTGATTTAGCTGGCTGACAATTTATTACTAAAAGACACTGGCAGTAAAACCTTTTGAAGATGCACAAAAAAGCTGAAGGACTTCTGCATCCCTCCCCAATGATAGGCCCAAGACAGATGCCTCCTCTGCCTAACCCTTGGCCCAACCCTTGGTTCTGGAGTACTGTTGGCCCCCACTCTCCTAGTCCCAGTATTCTGGCGATATAGAAATCTTTGATTGTAATGTAGGAGACCTATTCTCAAACACACCCCTCAAGCTCTTTTCTGCTCCCCCACACAGTGTACGTTAAAATAAATAACGAAAAAAAAAGTTAGTCAACAACAGGATTCAAAATTGTTTCTTAAAATTGAGTGGTGTTGCAGAAATCAGTGTAGAAAAAAATTATGAAAAACACTGGTTGTAGATAAATGCAGAGAACTAATATTTAGTAAGCTGAGTGAACTTTTTATTAAAGGGGTTGTTAAGTCTCAAGGTTTTTCACCTTAATGCATTCTACGCATTAAAGTGGTTGTAAACCCGTTTGTCTTACTTTTATCTATAAGTAAGTCTAGAATAAGACTTGCCTACAGTGGGGCAAAAAATAATTTAGTCAGCCAGCAATTGTGCAAGTTATCGCACTTAAAAAGATGAGAGAGGCCTGTAATTGTCATCATAGGTATACCTCAACTATGAGAGACAAAATGTGGAAACAAATCCAGACAATCACATTGTCCGATTTGGAAAGAATTTATTTGCAAATTATGGTGGAAAATAAGTATTTGGTCACCTACAAACAAGCAAGATTTCTGGCTCTCACAGACCTGTATCTTCTTCTTTAAGAGGCTCCTCTGTCCTCCACTTATTACCTGTATTAATGGCACCTGTTTGAACTTGTTATTAGTATAAAAGACACCTGTCCACAACCTCAAACAGTCACACTCCAAACTCCACTATGGTGAAGACCAAAGAGCTGTCAAAGGACACCAGAAACAAAATTGTAGACCTGCACCAGGCTGGGAAGACTGAATCTGCAATAGGTAAGCAGCTTGGGGTGAAGAAATCAACTGTGGGAGCAATAATTAGAAAATGGAAGACATACAAGACCACTGATAATCTCCCTCGATCTGGGGCTCCACGCAAGATCTCACCCCGTGGGGTCAAAATGATCACAAGAACGGTGAGCAAAAATCCCAGAACCACACAGGGGGACCTAGTGAATGACCTGCAGAGAGCTGGGACCAACGTAACAAAGGCTACCATCAGTAACACACTACGCCGCCAGGGACTCAGATCCTGCAGTTCCAGACGTGTCCCCCCTACTTAAGCCAGTACATGGCTCGTCTGAGGTTTGCTAGAGAGCATTTGGATGATCCAGAAGAGGATTGGGAGAATGTCATATGGTCAGATGAAACCAAAGTATAACTGTTTGGTAGAAACACCACGTGTCGTGTTTGGAGGCGAGATAATGCTGAGTTGCAACCAAAGGACAACATACCTACTGTGAAGCATGGGGGTGGCAACATCATGCTTTGGGGCTGTTTATCTGCAAAGGGAACAGGACGACTGATCCGTGTACATGAAAGAATGAATGGGGCCATGTATTGTGAGATTTTGAGTGCAAAGCTCCTCCCATCAGCAAGGGCATTGAAGATGAAACATGGCTGGGTTTTCAGCATGACAATGATCCCAAACACACCGCCTGGGCAACCAAGGAGTGGCTTCGTAAGAAGCATTTCAAGGTCTTGGAGTGGCCTAGCCAGTCTCCAGATCTCAACCCCATAGAAAACCTTTGGAGGGAGTTGAAAGTCCGTTTTGCCCAGCGACAGCCCCAAAACATCACTGCTCTAGAGGAGATCTGCATGGAGGAATAGGCCAACGTACCAGCAACAGTGTGCGCCAGCCTTGTGAAGACTTACAGAAAACGTTTGACCTCTGTCATTGCCAACAAAGGATATATAACAAAGTATTGAGATGAACTTTTGATATTGACCAAATAATTATTTTCCACCATAATTTGCAAAAAAAAAATCTTTCCAAATCAGACAATGTGATTGCCTGGATTTGTTTCCACATTTTGTCTCTCATAGTTGAGGAAAACCTATGATGACAATTACAGGCCTCTCTCATCTTTTTCAGTGGGAGAACTTGCACAATTGGACTAAATACTTATTTACCCCACTGTATAGGTAGTGGAAATATCTCCTAAACGTGGGTCGTTTAGGATATATTTCCCTTGTAATGCACCAATGTCATAATCGGTGCATGCGCTGGGAAGAAATGGACCATCATGCCGTTTCTTCCCCAGCGTGTGCCGTGACTGACGGGAGTGACATCACGCGGCTTCAGCCAGTCACAGCGCCGGAGTCTGCGGCCCCGGAAGGAAGAGGATGCGGCCTGCACAGGGGATAGCGCGGGCTTCGTTTGAAGGTGTCACCTAATGGGCTAGTATGCGATGCTTACTAGCCCATTATGCTTTTAATTTGCAGGGTTTGCATGGAGCGAAAGAGGAAGTAAAGCCCATCAGGGTTTACTTCCTCTTTAAGGTGAAAAACCTTTTTGCTGCCCCCAGAGACCCCCTTTTTCTTACCTGAGCCTGTTCGTTCCAGGACGTGCATGAGCCCAGAAGCTCCAGCAGCTGTCTCTGTCCTCATTGGTAATTTGATAGCAGAGGGAGCCATTGGCTCCCACTGCTGTCAATCAAATCCAATGACATGAAAGCGGGGCCAAGTCCCATTGTCTGTGCCAATGGACGCACCATAGGGACTTGAGATCGTGCCCTCACGGGTGCCCCCATGGAAAGCGGCTCACCGTGGGGGCACTCGATAAAGAGGAGGAACCAGGAGTGCCAACAGGGCACCCCAGAAGAGGATTGGGGCTGCTCTGTACAAAATCCTTGCACAGAGCAGGTAAGTATAACATGTTTGTCATTTTTATTTTAAAAAATGTGAACCTTTACAACCCCTTTAAGACAGGTACAGTGATTGCTGGATAGCATTAGTATTTGGCCCGAGTCTTCTGTACCCGTGCATGTGGGGCAACACCTTGCCCACCAATGTCCCGGACAAGGCCGAAGCTGCGGTCATGTGAATAATTGAACATTAAGGTAGTACCTCACTCAGAGATGAGCCGCTTTTGTGCAGCAATAATACACAGTTATCCTGTAAGATGTTTTGTCCCATAACCCTACACACATGTAACTGATGTATGTTTTGCATTAGAGGAGAAGTGCAGAGCTTTCACCTGCATTCACCTCACTCCCGGTAAAAGAATGGAGTCCTGTAGATCTCATAGCAGGCCCCATGCATGCTCATTTACTTTTTCCTCCCGGTACCTCCTGATCAGGCCTTCAATCTCCATAAAACACTAGTCTGCTCCTGGTGACCGGAGGAATTCAAGCACTGACCCCCTTGATAACGGAGGACCTGTCACCTAACCAGGTATAATGCAAAGAAACTGGTTGCTGTAGCTGTTCTTCCTCTCGGTTACCCATGGCAACTACCTCCTCTTCTTTGCCTTGCGAGTTAACCTCTTGCAATGGTGTTACACATACTCCATAGTGCTATTACAGACCCAGGTTCCTTATAAATACGCCAAGACCCAACATGCAACCCTTGAATAACTTCAGGCCAGGCTCAAAGCAGTTGAAACAGCTTTTACTGAAAATTCAGCATAACATATGAAACAGCATAAAACGTAACTTCCCGAACTAACTCTGATTTTGGCTGCCGCAGCTTACCTGTGCAGGTAAAGTCTTTATGGATGTAGTCCATGGTCGGAGAGTCCAGACAGGAGGTGTCCATAGTTTCAGGGTTCCGATGCATAGGTTTCCTAAAGGTGGACCACAGGTCCCAGGAAGCTTCTTTAATTGTCCCTGGTCTTTGGCCCCTAAACCTCTTACCTTTTATATATTATGGGAAGTGAGGTTGGACCCCAGAAAATATGCAAACATGACCAGGGAAGGCAGCAAAAACATTAATCCCTTAACCTGGTCAGCTGAGCTGGCTAACCCAATATGGTAGGCAACCTGACTACAAGTAGTTCAAGGTTCATACAACTTTAAAAACAGGATTCACACATTTTTCCAAATGAATCCAATTAGAAAAATGTGGGAACATTTATCAATAGTGCTACACTCAGAAAAACCTACATAAATGTACGGACTAAGATACATTTTGAGGCCAACATACTCATAGTAAAATAATAAAAAAAATCATGTGAATGCAAAAAAAAAAAAAAAAAAAAATTAAGAGGTGCAGAATAACTAAGATCTTTCCTGTTTGAACCTGTACTAGATTTCAGCAAGAATGGGAATTGCTGCTACAGGCAAAACAAACATCTTCCTTTTAACAATTTGTGCACAGGTTGTTGTTATTTTTTCTTAGCAAGAAAACTAGGACTATAACTGACAATTTGCCTTTACAAGAAAATACATTTCAATTTGCACCTCTCTCTTCATTTTGATCAAAGAAACTGCTGCCACCCACCGACACCGGTTGTTTGTAATGGTATGGAAAATGTCTCGTAATGAAGATATATCTTAATGGTGATCTCTAAACTGGATGGACATGACACACAGGAAATACATTCTGTTAAAAGGTTTATTAGACATAAATGATGGCCGTTTTTTTTTTTTCCAGAGACTCTTTTCTACCGTCTGCTATGGCTAGCTGAACTCTGTGGGGAGTTCTGATTGTTCTTCGCCTATTGATTCTATGAGAGATCAATACATGGACAGCAAGCCCACATCCCTTTGACAGCAAACCTCACTAAAGCAAATTAAACATTACAACTTACAGGCTTTACACCAGCAGTTTTAAGACTGCTCTCAACTGTACTGTGAGCCTAATAAAATTTGCATTGCGCTGATTGACATATTGTGGTTTTGCTGCACTTCACAGATAATTTGTTGCATATTTATTGTAATTTTTACATGTATTTATTAGGAGATTAAATTGTGTGTGCAAAATCAAACCTCATCCAAAAATGCCACACTTAGGGCCTATGTCAACGGGCTTTTGTTTACCTCTCCCCAAATAAGTCTATAGGAACACAAAAGCGCAGAGTAAAGGTCAAATGCAAGTCATAAAGATATAAAAGGACATAAACAACTGTTGATGAACTGTGAATAATCTCAGAAGTGTCTCAACTTGATGTCAAAAGCACGCTCATCAACAAAGTCAAAGCCAGTCAATACAGGTCCTACGTTATTTACCTATTAAAATCTTTCTTTTTAATTAAGCAGTGTTGTTCATTATATTCATCTTTTCTTTTTGCTTAAAATGTCTACCACTGATATATGCTCAAAATACCAAGTATACAGGCTGGTATCCAAAAAGCTGGAAGGCCAGGGATCATGTAGCCTGCACTATGCTCATATCAGTCCATATGGCCTTCAAAAACCAGGTGGGTGCTTTAGAGCATGGATCAATGAAATATGCCCACTGTTAAAATACAAATCTGCTGCTGCTGGACTCTTCAGTACTGCTTCAGTTAACAAGATTTAGGTGTAGTTTCCTGCCTCTTCTGATGTCAACTATATTGTTGTCTACGACAACATATGACAAACATATGTCTGTTGGTTTTACATATATGGCAAATCAGGTCGAAAATAACGTGTATTTAGCAAAAGCAAGATAAGTGGAAATTAGGTTAAAGGGGTACTAAAGGTTCGCAGATTATTTAAAAAAAAACAAACATGTCATACATAACTCCACTGTGCAGTTCGTTTTGCACAGAGTGGCCCCGATCCTCATCTTCTGGGGTCCCACGGCGGCTCTCGCGGCTCCATCCCGCAAGAGCTAACCCCCTCTGGGAAGCACTCTCCCAAGGGGGTTAGCTTTTGGGCACGCTCCCGTGCCATACAATCGGCGGCCATAGACGCCAATTGTATGACTCGGCCCCGCCCCCAGCGGCCTCATCATTGGATGTGATTGACAGCAGCGGGAGCCAATGGCTGTGCTGCTATCAATCATCCAATGAATAGCCGACAAGACCAGGGGGAAAGCTACGCAGGATCACGCACATGGAGATTCGGGGCTCAGGTAAGTAAAACGGGGATTCGGGGGGGGGGGGCGGTGACTGCAAAGTGTTTTTTCACCTTAATGCATAGGATGCATTAAGGTGAAAAAAAAATGACGGTTTACAACCACTTTAAGTCTAGTGCCAGGAAGTAGGGTTTGAGTCAAGGCATGTCAGCTTGAAGTCCAAGCAGGGGTCTGGATACAGTGATAATGTCCTAGACTAATAGAGTCCAGTTCCAACCAAATTATATACTAATGCCTCAAATGTTTCAATCCTTTTTTTTTTAAATAAAGGTTTATTAAAAAACACAAAAAATAAATGCAAGATCACAAAGAAGTTTGCGCAATCCAGATCCAAGGAGAAGAAGGGGGGGAGAGGGATGGCAGAGGATAAGAGAAATGGGGGGGGGATGAGAGCATGAGCCAATTCTGAGCCCTACCCATGTATAACATTTTACCCATCAATAGGCTCAGCTGAACCATGAGCATCAATCCAGGTGGACCATATTTGGTCAAACTTCTTGGGACAGTTTCTACTCTCATAGGTTAATTTGTATAATGGCAGGACTGCATTTATTGCAGCTACCCAACCATTTAGCGTGGTCGAAGTGGGCTGCTTTCATCTACGAAGAAGCTCCCTGCATGCATAATAAAGTGCAAAAAGACAATAATAACATATCTAGAGGCTACAGTATCTTCCATAATGCCCAGTAATACCATCTGTGGATCAAGCTGCAGAGACCAGTAAGATGGCTCATTCAAAGTGTTAATCACTGACTCAATCATTGAGTTCAACCAAACCCAATGTTTCAATCATTAATTAATCATAAGGAACAGTAAAGAGTGAAAGCCCTGAGATCAGATGAGAAAAAGGTAAAGATATGTACAATAGAAACAAAAGATAAAGCAAATATTCCTCCTGATCAAGGATCCACCCCACTCTCACCCCTGTTATTAAACTCAAATGGAGGCATATACTGTATACAGGAATGTGAATTCCAGACTCCATCAGACCTCTCCTGCTTGTCCTGTAAAATTCCTGCCAGCTATTTCATGGAGCATAAATTAGAAGAGCTTATTTTTTGTTAAGGTAATATCAACCCTGGGGGGTTTCCAATCTTTAGGGGCTGGATATTTTTTGCCGCAATTTTTAAAAAAAAATATGCCTGAGAGTGTCTGGAAAGATCAGAAACCAGCTTGTTTAAGAGGACCACGAGGGGCAGGCATGGGAACATTTTTGGTAACATCTGATTTTAGGGCAGGTCCACAAGATATGGATCATGATGCTCTTTTTTCTGCATCCTTTGAATTGTGCTGGGAGGCATCAGGTGAAATCTTGTTGATTCAAGTGGACACTAGTTACCAGTGATGTCATCTGTCTCTTTTTTTATGGTATTTAGAAAATGTGTAGTTAGGTGAATGCATTTATTTTTAAAGAATAATACCAGCATCAGCATGTTATACATAGTTACATTTTTCCAGCTTGGACCAATGCAACTATGTACAGTATATGACATACAATACTTGGCAGATGCTGCTGTGAGCTAAAAAATCACTGAAGCAGACACTGCTACTTCAGTGATCTCCAGTTACTTCTGGGTACCACGCCAAGTGGTTGCTCTTCTGCATTGTTAAAACATGAGGTTGGCTGCTCGGCACGGGTGCCGTTCAAGTAATGCTTTGCATTTTCTGAATGGATGCAAAGTGCTCTATGATTGGGCAGGGCAGTGACATAGCACGCTCCATCTTGTCCAAAAAACACTTTGTATTCCTGAGTACACTCCTGTATTCACAATGCATCAGGCTGCTCAGCATGGAACCCAGAAGCAAGTGGAGATCATTGAAGTAGCAGTGTCTACTTCAATGATTTTGTGCTTCCAACGGCATTGGCCAAGTATGTCATACATAGTTACATTGTTTAACGTGCCTATGCCCAGAATTGTTCTTTAAAGTTTCATTATCAATTTTGTTTAAGTATAGCTTTTTTTTTTTTAAACTTTGTTTTAAATCATAAAAGTCAGACAATAACACGCAAAGGTATTATCTGATGAAAATGACAAATGGGTAACAGGATGAGGGGGACGGGAGGGAGGAAAAAGGAGGGGGAGAATAAGGGGAGAAGGGCAAAACACCTAAGGTTAAGAACTTCCAAACCAGGGTGACAAAAATGTTCCCACAGGTGTTTTTCAGCAGACAAATAATTGGTCAGTGATAATGAATTCATAAAAATCTTTTTATTATACAAATTAGTAAAATTCACAAGATTTTTAAATATGAGCTCTGGTTGAAAACTAATGAAACATGATCCATCAAACATGGTGACACTAAAAAGTGGGGCTGATGCACTCATACAGTACAGTATACCAGTCCCAGATTGTACCCCGACGTGTTTCGACCCAATGTAGGTGTGGTCTTCTTCAGGGAGATTGTGTTGTGGTTTTCCAAACCAGGAGCTAACAGTTAGCCCGGATGTAACACAGATGTACACAAAAAAAAAAAAAAAAAGCATAAACTAGTATCATGGGATACTAGTGTAATTCAGCAATCAACAATATGATCTAGTTGTCCTTTCACTAGTGGCAAATAAACTAGCACCTCTAATTATGTTAGAGATTGGGTGAGCACAATGCTGGAGTGGTAGCGGGAGTTCTGTCGGCGGCTGGCAGGACTTAAGCAATATATGGGTCCCACTTGTGATGGAAGCGTGAAGTTAAATCCTGGTGAGACAGGGTTGCATCCAGCTTGTCTTTACGAAATAGGCCTAACTGGACCACTTTCACATCTACAATGTTCGGAGGGGAAACGGTAGTCCACTGTTTGAGGATGGCTCCTCTGGCGGCCATAAAACCAGTCGCTAGCCAAGCTTTGTTACGTGCAACAGTTGACCATTGTGCATTCAAGCGGACTTGGCGGTAGCCATCTATGAAGCTGAATAACAAGACAAGAGAGTCTTTGCAATGTTGGTAGCCTGTGACCGTGACTGCAATGTTTTCCAATTGTTCCCAGAAACAGGATATGCGTTGGCAGGACCACAGTCTGTGGAGCAGTGAGGGTTTGTTCCACCTGCACTGCTGTTGCCCCGTCATTTGAGAGGATGGCAGGAAAGAGATGTAGGCATGATACATAATTTTGAATTGCTGCTCCCATCAGAATTAGTTGGTGACAAAAGTACAAAAGGTGTTATAGCCAACAAGGATGTGGAAGTATAGCTTTAAAGGAAATGTGTACTCAGAAAATGATGTGGCTCTTTTTTCTGAAAGTTACAAAAGCATGCAAAACAGGAGTATCATTTTCTTTTTTCATTCAAGTTTTAGTTTATTATCTTAATAGAGTCAGTACAATTTTTACAGGAAAAAGTACAATGTAGTATCACAGTATAAAAAGCAAGCAAATAAGTCAGATAACAGTAGATCTCAAATTACAATATTACCATGTTGGAATACATCAATGCAAAGATACCATAAAAACGGAAATTATTGAAATATATTTATCAAAAATAGGAGTAACCCCCTACCTCTACACCCCCTCATTCCAACCTTCCCTTCTTCGAAAGTAAGTAGAAATGATGGCCTATTAAATATCTCAAAATATATGTATATAGTTACCAGAAGATGAGGAGATCCTCCATTCCCCCAGACACCCCTAAAGGGAACATACTGTGCCTGAGAAGGCAAGAGGAGCCCCCCCCCCCCCAAAGCAACCCAAAAACTACTTTTTTTTTTTTTGAGAAAACATATGACCTTAATTCGAGTATATATAACAGGAAATATAGTAGTCTACTATAAGTTTAACCGGGTGTAAAAAATCCTTCTCAAAATAATAAATCAAAGTCAAATGTTCTGACCCTAAAATAAGAGATCGTTGTATAAACCTGAGAAGTCTTAAAACAGCACAAACACCTATTGTTTATATTCCATATAACAAAAATAATTAATAATGGGAGAAAGAGAGAAAAGAAGAGAAAACATTTAGTGTTCAGTAGGAAAAAAAGGAAGAAATAGAAAAGGAAAGAAAGAAAAAGCCTACCTGCTCAATGTAAACATCAATATTCAGCGATTGGTGTTGCTAATTACTTAAGGGGTGTAGGAATTCCCAAAAATTGTATCCAAGGTTCCCATATAGAATTAAATGGAGTAGATCTGTCCAACGTTGAACTAATCATTTTTTCCTGTTTCATTATCCACGTAACTTTTCTCTTCATACATAAAAGAGAAACTGACGTTTTTTCCATGCTTTGGCAATGGTTATTCTAGCCCCTGTAAGTATGAGTAGAATCAGTTTTCTGGTAACCTTGGGAACCTGTGGTATAAATCTGTTAAGTAAAGCGATCGCTGGAGATTGATGTATTGTATATCCTGTGATTTTTCGTATAATATGGAAGATTTTATTCCAAAATCCTCGGATTTTGGGACATCAGGAGTATAATTTTCACTCTGCCCCATCCTGCCCCATGCTTGTTCCAGGTCTGTAACTTAAAATACTGATGCCAGAGACTGCCGGTCAACTAGCATTTGAAGAAATATAGAAAAAAATTCAATCCGGATGGCCGCACTCCAACAACAATTTCTTTATTGGTTAAAAACCATTCAGCAAAAGATGCAATCAACAGCTGACATTTTTTACAACCTAAATACTGGTGCTTACTCATAGCACCAGTAGTTATGGTGTGAAACATGTCAGCTGGGGGGTGTGGTCTGAGCATGACTGCGTGAGGACACACAGACCAGGAGCTCCAAGCATTCCACCTGACTCGGAGGATGGCATTTCCTTAGCTGAAAGATGGGCGGTATGAGAACGGTCAGACAGCGGGTAACCAGGACCTCTCGTAAGGCGGAGGAAAGCAGTAAAACTCAGCCTGATATACAAAATTTTTTCCCAATATCTGAAAAGCGGGAACGAAAGGAAGACACGGAACCAGTGAGAGCGGAGTGCGATCCGGGCAGAAGTGATGAGCGGGCAGAAGGTGAGGACACGCGAGACGTCCGGGTCAGTGGAGCCGGATCAGATATCGCATCAGACAGTGCACCCGCTCAGAGAGAGATGGAGAAAGATCTACGAGCGATAATTCAGGCTTTACCCACAAGAGTGGACCTGGAGGCACTGCCCACGAAAGCGGATATAGAGGCCCTCATATCTAAAGTGGAGGAAACGCACCTGGCAGATATGCAACAAGTGTACGCAGAGATCCAGATGGTAACGGAACACCTCGTAATAGGTGAGGAAAGAACAGCGTCCCTGGGGGAGAGGATGGAGGCATTGGAGAAAGAAAGAGAAAACTATGTGGAAACAGTTTCAGATATGCAGCTCCAGATCGAGGAACTGGGGGACCGTAGACGCCGCTGTAACCTGAGGCCGAGGGGGGTCCCAGAAGACCAGTGCCAGGAACACCTCGAGGAGAAGGTAATGAAAATATTTCATACAGTATTGGAGGGTAAAGCTCCAGCAAATATGGAGATAGCCAGAGTACATAGGGCTTTGGGCCCAAATCTACTGACCCCATGAGACCACGGGATATAATATGCCGCCTACATCGGTATACGCATAAAGAGAAACTGTTGAGGAAAGCATGGGAGGCAGGCACAACTGAGGTTGGGGGGGTGATGTTTAAAATTCTGCCCGATCTCTCCCGCGCCACATTGCAGCGCAGGGCTATGATGCGACCAATATTGGACTGTGTACGGCGGGAGGGGGGACATACCGTTGGAGGTATCCCTTAGCAGTGGTAATAAAAAAGAACTCAGCCATGTTTATAGTTCAACTACACAGCGACCTCCTAAACTTTTCTTATTTCTTGTGGTAGCACCGTTCTCGGTACCAAACTGGAGAGTACCATTACCACAGCTAAAAAAGTATAAAGAAACTCAAAATGCGTAAACAAAATAGCAGATGGAATAGCAAACTTACTTACATTAGACATTAAACTGGCTCTGGAGGGAGGGTGAGGAGAGGAGAAATTAACATAAAGAACTATGGAGAGCCCCAGCCCCAGCACCGCCCCCCCACACTCCCCGGAAAATCAAAGCAAATTATTTTTTGGAAGTTGTTTTTTTTTTTGGGAGGGGGTAAATGTTGGATAGATTTAATATAAAAGGGAAGGTGGTTGTACCACCCTTTTTTTTGCAGGGAATAGAGGGGAAAGGAAGTGTTTTTTCTCAGCATATGGTTTTGTTGCAATATGGAAAGTGGTGTGGTTAGGCTTTCCCGTATAACACGGGGGAAGAGGTGGAAGGGGGTGCGGGGGGTGGGGTAATAACATGCAACATAGAGAAAGTGAGAGCACAGAAGGGGGGGGGAGGGAAGGAATCAAGAGGTAACACAACACAAAGTAGGTGGGGAAAGGGAAAGAGGGAAGGAAGGGATTTTCTTTTTGGAGGTAGGAGGATACACATATAAAGGGGTACATAACATAAAAAGAAAGCGAAAGGGAAGATATTATTTTATTTTTTTCTTCTCACCTACATTAGGCGAAAAGATCAATATCTAGATTGTGCTTCTTAAAAGGGAAGGTAGGGGAGGGGAAAGAGGACCCGTCCTTTTTTTTTTTTTGGTGGCTGGGTATTATGTTATAATATAATTTTTTGGGGGAAGAGGGGAGGACAGATGGGAAATATAAAAGGTAGAATAGTAATACTTAAATGTATGAAATGTATGATGTATAATATTATTGGCGTATAAATAGAGAGATATGGATATGCATGACATGTACTGAGACTCTGGTGAGTGGGATAAAGGGGAAGGAAGGAGGAAACGAGAAGTAAGAAAAGGGAGGGGAAAGGGGAGATGGGGGGGGGTGAGAATGAGGGGTAATTGGGAAGACTATATAGAATAGAGATTTGCTCTCCTTTATTATATATAAATCTTCCTCTTTTTGTTGTTGGTTCACTGAGCCTTATTGAGTTTCATGGAGATATATGTTATATGTAAGATATGATGTGTATAAATAGGTGGAGTTTGCTTGGAATTCTCAGGCCTGGGGCAGTAATGTTCAACCTTGGCCCCCAAGTAGGTTAACACTCAAGGAATCGGATCGATAGGGGATTGAGTGAATAAAGCAGAATAGCTTTAGGAACTCCTAGGAGGCCAAATAACGGTCCTCCAGGGAGCTCTTAGATAGGTGGGGGGGGGGGGTTAGAAGGGTTTTTTTTTGTTCCCCTCGCTCTCTCCTTCTCTCTCTATTTGCCTCTCCAGTGGGTTCCCGACCGTCTGGTATCTCTATCGTGTTGCCTTTTCGGGGCAATAGAAATTATGAGAAATGGAATCCCTGTTAATTATGTCATTTAATGTAAGGGGATTGAATATCCCCGAAAAACGCTGGATGTTTTTATAGGATTTTAGGAGACAGCACATTGATATTGCCTATATTCAAGAAACCCATTTCAGAGAGAATAATCCTTCTATGTTGAGGAACAGAGATTAACCAGTTGTGTACCATGCAATCAACCCGGATTCTAAAACAAAGGGTGTCTCGATTTTGATATCCAATAGGGCGGCTTGGGTCCATAGAGATTCCCTGATAGACAGGGAGGAAAGATACCCATTTATAAAAGGAACAATTGGAGGGATAGTAGTGACGTTGGCGTCCTATTATGCCCCCAATATACAACAAGAGGTATTTGTTAAAAAAATGATGAGAAAACGAATAGAGTTTACAGAGGAGCAGTTGATTCTAGGAGGAGATCTTAAGGTTCCGTTAATTCCTAGCGAGGATACCTCATCAGGGTCATCGTCAGTACAACCTAAAATAAGGAAGGGGATTACAAAGGCAATGGTAGAGGCAAAAATGGTGGATGTATGGCGATTGTTTCACCCGAAGGAAAGAGATTATTCTTGTTTTTCCAATCCCCATAAAGTATATTCACGAATTGATGTTTTCTTAATCCATCACAAACAATTACACTCAGTTACGGAAACTACTATTGGTATGATTACCTGGTCAGACCATGCACCGAGGTATGATTTGGCAGAGAGAAACCATACAGCCCCGATGATGTGGAAACTTAACGAAAGTTTACTACAGGACCCAATGGTAATGGAGAATATTAGAAAAGAGGTGAGATGGTTCTTTCAGGCGAATGATAACTCAGAAAGTACATTAGGAGTAATTTGGGAAACACATAAGGCTGTAATAAGAGGTGTATTGATTAAACACGGAACAAGGATTAAGAAAAAGAGAGAAGCTAAACTAACAGGTTTATTAGGAAAAATTCAAAAATTAGAGGCACAATATAAACATGCCCAGACCATAGAAGTAGAACGGGAACCATTAAAAACCCACAGACAAGTGACCGAGCTACTACAATATAGAGCAAAAATGGCATTACAAATTGGACGTAAATGTAGCTATGAATCAGGCAATAAGTGCGGAAGACAATTAGAAAGAGCCTTACGGGAAATACAGACAAGGAAATACATACCCTTGGTTAAAAAAAAGATGGAATAGAGGTCCAGCTACCGGGACAAATTGTGGAGGCATTTGGCGACTACTACTCCTCATTGTACAATTTAAGATTGAGAGAGCCAGATCAGGCAGAGATGGAGGAATATCTAATATCAAGTGGTATGCCGAGTCTGGCGACAGAGGTCGGTGAAAAGTTGCAGTCGCCAATAACATTGGAAGAAGTTCAAAATGCAGTAAGATTAGCAAAGACAGGTAAAGCACCAGGACCAGACGGATATACGGCACAATATTATAAGACACTTATTTCTGAGTTAGGACCTTTTATGGTTAGAATGTTTAATGAATTGGGGGATACAACCCTCTTTCATTCAGAGACAGTGAAAGCTACAATATCAGTGTTACCAAAAGAGGGTAAGGATCCAAAGCAATGTAGTAGTTATAGGCCAATATCTTTGCTGAATGCTGATTTGAAAGTATTTAGTAAGATAATAGCCCTAAGGCTACAACAACAACTTCCCTTTTTGATTCATCAAGATCAAGTTGGATTTATACCAACAAGAGAAGCAAGGGATAATACCATCAAGGCTGTGAATCTGATGCATATAGCTAACTCGACTAAGACCCCCTGCGTCTTTCTTGGAACAGACGCAGAGAAGGCCTTCGATCGGGTGGGATGGGGGTTTATGTTTGCGGTCCTACGACATAAAAGTTGGAGAGAAAATGACTAATTGGATTGCTAGTATGTATAAAGGACCTACAGCTCAAGTGAAAGTAAACAGAGTTTACCAAAGATTATGTACCTTCTCCAGGCAGTCCCAATTGCAATACCAAGATTCTTTTTTTAGACGTATCCAAACACTATTTATGAAATTTATTTGGGCCGGTAAACAACCAAGAATTAAGAGGACATTACTTTTCTTACCAAAACAGTATGGAGGGCTGGCGGTCCCTAACGTATATAAGTACTACCAAGCAGTGCATCTAGGACGGGTATTAGACTGGTGTCGACACAGGGATATGAAAATATGGCCAAATCTAGAGCAAGCGCAATGTAGGGAATTAAGCAGAGCACCTTGGTGTTATAAAAATGTTACAACTAATACTAAGATGCACCCAACAATAGGGCCAACATTACGAGTATGCCACAATCTTTTTGCAGGGGATAAAATATCGACATGTAACTCACCATTGACGCCTATACTAGGTAACCCCCAATTTATACCAGGTATACAAAAGGGACCCTTTGCGTTGTTAATTGAACGTGGGCTGTTTCAGGCCTCGCACTTTATGGTCTCAGGTAATTGGCCAACAATGCAGGAATTGATGCAAAAGAATGGTCCTTTTTCAATTAGATTTTTGGCAAGCAGCACAAGTAAGACACTTCTTAAGTACTATAGGGGCTCCATGCTTTTTGGACCGGAGTCTAACATTATTTGAGAAGCAATGTATGGAAAAAGAACCAATAATGCATACAGTGTGCAGAATGTATGGGTTGTTGATTAAACCATTGGAGAATTTTCAGCTGCCCTTCTTTCATAGATGGGAATTAGATCTGGGAAGGACCTTCCAGAAGTCTCAAAAAATTTAAATGATCCACGCAATATTTAAGACAGCAACATGCACAAAAATGCATGAAACAAATTATAAAATCATCTCACAGTGGTACAGAACCCCGGAGAGACGCCATAGATGTTTCCCGAATGTGACAGGAGAGTGCTGGAGATGCCAGTCAGAACAGGGTAGTATGTTACACATTTTCTGGGCCTGTCCTAGAATAAAGGAATTTTGGAAGGATGTCCGAGAGACCATCCAAAGATTTAGCGAAGCAGGAATACCGGAGGACCCAGCATTCTTCCTCCCGCATTTAACAGAGACACCAGGAGATATATACAGAAATTCTATTCTGTGTCACTTAGTGAATGCTGCTAAATCGTGTACACCATTAAAATGGAAACAGACACAACCCCCTACTATGAGTATGTGGCTTCAAAAAGTGGAAGAAGTGAACAGGATGGAAGACTTAGTATGGACAAGCAGGAGAAAGAGAAATATATTTAAAAACCTGGTCAACATGGAATGATTTCATTGCCTCGGTGGAGGGGAGGGGGTGGACTGTTGGGGACTAGGGGGAGAGAGGAGGAAATGTGGGGGGAGGGGTCGAGGAGGGGTTGCTGGCTTTTTTTTTTGGGGGGGGGGATTATAGGAATATGGGAAGGAGAGTAGGAGGGGATAGCAAATAGGAAGGAGTAGACTGAATACTCTGGGACAGTGGTCGAGTAGGAAGAGCCAGGGGATAGCGTCGCCCCAGGCTTAATTATAGGTGATGATATGAGAGGAGGGGAAGAGTGGAGAAAGCAGTGATTATTCTTTCTATTTTTTTTTTTTTTAGGCCTTTCCTCCCATGTTTACCTTGTTGATTATCGAAACACAGATTAGGAGCCGTACTAGCCCCGTCTGGTCCTGAGTAGAGATTATCTTGGGGGGATGGAGTTAGTGTATCAATTTAACTTCAGCAAAATGAAACATAAGAAGATATGTTTAGTTTGTACGAGAATGATTTAACTACTCTATTTTGTATATGTCAATGGGATTTATTCCCCTGTATAATTGGAAAAGTGAAAAATAAAGAAATTGAAAAAAAAAAAAAGAAACATGTCAGCTGTTGATTGCATCTTTTGCTGTATGGTTTTTAACCAATAAACAGATCGTTGTTGGCGTGCGGCCATCCAGATTGAATTTTTTTCTATATGCTATTTTGCATACTGAGCCAGCACCATCATTTTGAGGAGAAGATTCTTTGTGACCCAGACACCAGGAGCGGGTTCTTTTCCCTGTTTGTTCATTTATCCGGATAGCATTTGAAGAAACAAATCAGTAATGTCATTCCATAAGGCCCCAATCACACTTGCGAACGAGGCCCTAAGCAATTAGATGCGGGAGACCCGATAGGGGTTGCAGAGGATTAACTACGGGCAAAAGCTCCATTGAAAACATAGGGAGGCTCAAGGCTCCCATGGCTAAATGCAAAGCTGCTAGCAAGTGATCTCTCAAACAGCAATTACTTGGGAATGATCAGCCGCTTGAGCTATTACATGTGAGTGGCTGAAAAGAACTGCTGGAGCTTTCAGCCTCCAAAGTTTTCAATGGGGCTTCTGCCCGCAGCTATTTGCCAGGAACCACATATTTAATAGCTAACGGCTATATTTGTAAGTGTGAATGGGGTCCTATGCAGAGATGGTGTCACAAATATATCTCTACAAATATCACAAATTATCAAAATTGAAGAACAACTTTTAAGTGATTAACAATGAACAAGTAAAAACATTTATGAACTTTGGCATTAACAATAAATAAAGGACACTATTTTGTAATGGTGTCTTAGTACAACATCCTAGAACTGCTAGAACGTAAATATGCTTCTGTGTTGGCCCCATGAAAATTGTATCCACAAGAAAATCTTGTTTTTAACTGCTAGATAAAGAATAAAGTGAAGAAAGTGATGTTCTCATTCTGGTATATTTTCACTGGTACAGTGCTAATTAGTGATGCATGTACCCAAACAGGAATATAATTAGGCATGCTAATTAGCCAATTTTTAGTAATGGCCACATTGAAATGTTTTACAGACACAGAAATCAGCTGTCACTAGTCTTCTACAGAACATAGCCATAAATAATTGCACAGCAGTGATTGTTGCAGTGCCATTTATTGAATTGTTATAATTAAATCATATGTAGAAACAAATCTGTGACCTTCGCTAAACTGATAAGTTGGCCCTTAGACAGCTTGCATCCTCAGATGCCACAACCCCCCATGAATTCTAAAACTCACAAATCCTACTGAGCTGGTTCTATACATTTTTAATAGACAATTTCTCTTTAGGTACAGTGTCTAGGGCAGGTTTTCATAAATGGTGGCCCACGGTCCAGGTCCGGCCCACGTTACTGTTCTATCCGGCCCACCATTTAGGAGCCAGTTTTTCACCTCAGCTGCAGTCACTGTGGAGAGTATCACAGCAGAGAGGTAGACTAGATTGCTGGGAGGCACAGCTACTTAGGATGGAGGGCAGGTGCAGGAGCTGCCAGAGTTAACTTTTGAAGTTAACCAGCCGGTGATTGGTTGTTAGAAGGCAGGGCGGTCCCAGCCACCAATTACCTGGTGGTTAACATGAAAAGTTAACTCCAGCAGCTGCCGATCCCACCCTCCATTCAGAGCTGTGTTTACACTCACTATCTGCTTCATGCCTGAGTAAGGTAGGAGAGTGAAGGGACAGAGCTGCAAGGGCTGTAGTGTGAATGGAGGGGCTGTAATGTGAATGAGGTGGGAAAAAGCTGCAGGGGCTACAAGGTAAATTGGGGTGACAGAGCTGGGGGGTGGTAATGTGAATAAGGGGGCAGAGCTGCAGGGGCTAGGGGATGCAATGTAAATTGGGGGGCAGAATTATGGGGCAGTAATGTGAATTGGGGGGGTAGAGCTGTAGTGGCTGCAATGTAAATTGGGGGGACAGAGCTAGGGGGGCAGTAATGAGAATGGGGGGCAGAGCTGCAGGGGCTGTAATGTGAATGGGGGCAGAGCTGTAATGTACAGTGGGGGGGCAGAGCCATGGGGGCTGTACTGTGAATGGGGAACAGAGTTGCAGGGGCTGTAATGTGAATAAGAGGGGCAAGGCTGCAATGTAAATGATGAGGACAGAGCTGTGGGGGTATGGTAATGTGAATGGGGGGGCAGACCTTCAAGGGCTGCAATGTAAATTATGAAGACAAAGCTGTGAGGAGACAGTAATGTGAATGCGGGGGCAGAGCTGCAGGGGCGTAATGTGAATTGGGGGGTGGCAGAGCTGCAATGTAAATGGGGGGGCAGAGCTATGGGGCGGTAATGTGAATGGGGGGCAGAGTTGTAAGGGCTGTAATGTAGATAAGAGGGGCAGGGCTGCAATGTAAATTATGAGGGCAGAGCTGTGGGTGTACGGTAATGTGAATAGGGGGGGCAGAGCTGCAATGTAAATTTTGAGGACAGAGCTGTGAGGGGACAGTAATGTGAATGGAGGGGGAGCAGAGCTGCAATGTGAATGAGGGGACAGAGCTGTGAGGGGGCAGTGATGTGAAGGGGGCAGAGCCATGGGGGGCTGTGATAGGGAGGGGGGCAGAGAACACTGCTGTGGGAAGGGGATGCTGTAAATAAGGACAGAGTACACCGCTGTGGGGAGTGATGTGAAGGGGGGCAGAGGATATTGACGTAAGAAGAGAATTGGGATATAAGAAAATGGGGGCTGTGATGTAAAGGAGCCATCGCACAAACTTGCGATTCACACCTCTGCTGGCAGAATTGTTTTCTGATCGGACCTCCATGAATTTTAATTTAATACACCCCTCGTCTAGGACCTAAAAGGAGAGAAAAATTTAATGGACTACAGTCACAAAATCTTGATGACTGCATGGTGGTAGTACACATAGTGATAGCATTCAGTATTGATTGATTCCATTTATTTCTTTCACATGCATTTATTTATATTTTCTTCACATAAGCATGCCAAACAAGCTGTACAAAAACATTTACCCAGACAGCAGCGGTGGCTGGAACATACCACAGCACTACTAGGAGTGCAAAAGCAGTTAAAGCTTCTTGTGTAAGAATGTGTTTGCTATAGTAGTCCAGTAGTACTACAGGCACTGGTCTGGGGAATGGATTTAAGTAACATCTGCCCACTCAGTAACATCTATGACATGGTTGGTAAATGTAATCTTGCCATTGGTGAAATTGTTAGCCAACTCAAAAAAAGATGCAATAACTGGACATATATAAAGTAACGGTTATACATCTGGTAGGACAGCAAATTTCAGTGTATTAAAGAGACAATAAACCCTGTGGGTTTTTTTAAGATCTCTTTCCCTCCAGTCTATATCTGTGACTGTTTTTCTGAGATTCACCTAACTTGTTTGCATACTCTCAGGTCAACCTCACAGAGACAGATGTACAGTGTGCATCCAGAAAGTATTGACATCACTTCACCTTTTCCACATTTTGTTATGTTACAGCCTTATTCCAAAATTGATTAAATTTGTTATTTTCCTCAAAATTCTACAAACAATACCCCATAATGACAATGTGAAAGAAGTTTGTTTGAAATCTTTGCAAATTTATTAAAAATAAAAAATACAAAAAAATCACATGTATTTACAGCCCTTGCTCAATACTTTGTTGAAGTTCCTTTGCCACTAATTACAGCCCCCTATTTTTGAGCATGATGCTATAAGCTTGGCACACCTATTTTTGGGCAGTTTCTCCCATTCTTCTTTGCAGGACCTCTCAAGCTCCATCAGGTTGGATGGGGAGTGTCGGTGAACAACCATTTTCAGATCTCTCCAGAGATGTTTAATACGGTTCAAGTCTGGGCTCTGGCAGGGTCACTCAAGGACATTCACAAAGCTGTCCACTCCTTTGTTATCTTGGCTGTGAGCTTAGGGTCGTTGTCCTGTTGGAATTTGAACCTTCGCCCCTGTCTGAGGTCGAGAGCGATCTGGAGCAGGTTTTAATCAAGGATGTCTCGTACATTGTTGCATTCAGCTTTCTCTCAATCCTTACTGGTCTCCAAGTTCCTGCAGTTGAAAAACATCCCCACAGCATGATGCTGCCACCACAATGCTTCACTGTAGGGATGGTATTGACCAAGTGAGGAGCGGTGCCTGGTTTCCCCCAGACATGATGCTGGTCAGTCAAGCCAAAGAGTTCTATTTTTGTTTCATCAGATGAGATAATTTTGTTTAATTTCACATGGTCTGAGAGTCCTGCAGGTGCCTTTTAGCAATCTCCAGGTGGGCTGTCATGTGCCTTTTACTGAGGAGTGGCTTCCATCTATTATACAAACCTGATTGGTGGAGTGCTGCAGAGATGGTTGTCCTTCTGTAAGGTTCTCCTCTCTCCACAGAGAAACGCATGAGCTCTGTCAGAGTGACCATTGGGTTCTTGGTCACCTCCCTGACTAAGGCCCTTCTCCCCCGAATCGCTCAGTTTGCCCAGGCTGTCCCGCTCTAGGAAGAGTGCCGTTGGTTCCAAACTTATTCCATTTACGAATGATGGAGGCCACTGTGCTCATTGGTACCTAGAATGCTGCAGAATTTTTTCTGTAAACTTTCCCAGATCTGTGCCTCAATACAATCCTGTCTCAGAGGTCTATAGACAATTCCTTGGAATTCATGGCTTTGTTTGCGCTCTGAAATGCACTGCTAACTTAACTCAATGGGTTAAATGTGTTCCCTTAGCGTGTTCTAACTGCAGGGGGGATGGGCTGGCAGGGCCATGACAGAGATCACTTATCCCGATCACTGGGAACAGTAGATCTCTGTCATGTCTCCTGTCAGAATGGAGATCTGCCTTGTTTACAAAGGCAGATCCCCATTCTGCCTCTGTACTAGGCGATCGCGGGTCGTCGGCGGACATAGAGTCCGCCCGACCCGCGGGCATGCTCCCCGCAGCGTGCGCGACTGCGTGCAACAAGCCGCACCGCCATGGTGATTTGCAAAGGATCGCTGACCTGCCGCCGTATAACAATGGCGGCTGGTCGGCAAGTGGTTAAAGAAGCTATTTAATTTCTTGTGAAAAAAAAAAAAAAGAAGCTATTTAAAATAGGATTTTTATAACAGCTTACCTGTAAAATCTTTTTCTTGGAGTACATCACGGGACACAGAGCGGCATAGTCATTACTATGTGGGTTATATAGTTTACCTTCAGGTGCTGGCACTGGCAACTTCCAAACCGGAAGTACCCTCCCCTATATAAGCCCCTCCCATCCGGGAGCACCTCAGTTTTGTAGCAAAGCAATAAGTGTCCCCAAAAGAGGGGTGGGAGCTCTGTGTCCCGTGATGTACTCCAAGAAAAGGATTTTACAGGTAAGCTGTTATAAAAATCCTATTTTCTTTCTCGTACATCACGGGACACAGAGCGGCATAGTCATTACTATGTGGGACGTCCCAAAGCAATGCCCAATGAGGGGGGGGGATACACCATACATAAGCTAGGCGCTATCTTAGACATGAGGATCTTTGGCGGCCTGCAACACACTGCGCCCAAAGGCGACATCCTCCTGACTTCTAACGTCCACCTGGTAGAACCTAGTAAACGTGTGTACTGAAGACCATGTTGCGGCCTTACAGATTTGAGCCAGGGAGGCCTGGTGATGCACTGCCCATGAAGTTCCAACTGCTCTCGTGGAGTGCGCCCTAACTTTGAACGGAGGCGGTCTCCTTCTCAAGCCATAGGCTTGCATAATGACCTGTCGAATCCACTTGGCTAAAGTAGATTTTGACGCTGCCTGACCCTTTCTGGGGCCTTCCGGCAGAATAAACAAAGTATCCGTTCTGCAAATCTGAGCAGTGGCTTTTAGATAAGCTTCATCTGCTCTTACTACATCCAAAGAATGTAATAACTTTTCCTCTACCGAACCAGGTTTGGGGAAAAAGGAAGGAAGAACCACATCTTGGTTCAAATGAAACCTCGATAACACCTTAGGAAGAAAGGCTGGATGAGGACGTAACACTACTCTGTCCTTATGGATAACCAGATATGGCTCTTTACAGGACATAGCGGCCAATCCCGACACTCTTTTAGCCGAACAAATGGCTACTAGAAAAATCAATTTCCTGGTGAGAAGAACCAAGGAAATGTGCTGTAATGGTTCAAATGGTTGTTTCTGTAGAACCGACAGAACCAGGTTTAAGTCCCATGGACATATGGGAATATTAACCGGAGGGCTAATACGCATCACTCCTTGTATAAAGGCTTTGACTAGTGAATGCAAAGCCAAGGGCCTTTGAAAATATATTGACAAGGCCGAAATCTGACCCTTGATAGTACTCAAGGCAAGCTTCCTATCTACAGCCCACTGTAGGAAGTCCAGAATCCTACCTATTACGTACTTACGTGGATGCCATTTCTTGGCCTCACACCAAGCGATGTACGCCTTCCAGATTCTATAGTAGATCTGCCTGGATACCGGCTTCCTGGCATTGATCATGGTAGATACCACCGGATTAGAGAGACCTCTCTTTTTTAGAATGTGGGCTTCAATAGCCAGGCCGTCAAACCTAGGGCTGGTAAGGAAGGGTGGTATATCGGTCCTTGTGAAAGCAGGTCCGGACGATGTGGGAGGGTCCAAGGACTCCCCACAGACATTTTTACAATCTCCGCGTACCATGCTCTTCGGGGCCACGCTGGAGCCACCAGAATCACTGGTTTCTTTTCTACCCTGATTCTACGGAGTAATCGAGGTAACAATTGTGGCGGTGGGAATGCATATATCAGCTTGAACTGATCCCAAGGGAACACTAGGGCATCCGAGCCGCAAGCTAGGGGATCCCTTGTCCGAGAGACAAATCTGTCCACCTTTGCGTTGAATCTGTATGCTAGCAGATCTACATCCGGTGTTCCCCACCGCTGACATATTGTCCGGAAAACCTTGGGGTGAAGGGACCATTCCCCTGGGCATAATTGTTGGCGACTTAGAAAGTCCGCCTTCCAATTCTCCACTCCTGGAATGAATACCGCGGATATGGCTGGGACATATCTTTCTGCCCATTTCAGGATGCAATTTACTTCCCTCTGGGCTGCACGACTCCTGGTGCCACCCTGATGATTGATATATGCCACTGCCGTGGCATTGTCTGATTGAATTCTGACAGGGGACCCTTGGAGTTTGGATGTCCATGCTACTAGGGCATACCGGGCTGCTCGTATCTCTAAGAGATTGATGGGCAGGGCCTTTTCTGCATCCGACCATCTGCCCTGGAGAGACCATTGCTCCAGTACTGCTCCCCAGCCTATAAGGCTGGCATCTGTAGTGACCACCTTCCAAGAAATCGGACTGAAGGATTTCCCTTTTTCCAGATTCTGGGGAACCAACCACCAACGGAGGCTCTTGCGAACGGAAGGGTACAAGGACATTGGTAAGTCTAGGGCCTGAACTTTTTTGTTCCAGGCTGACAGTATGGCCCTTTGCAAATTCCTTGAATGGAATTGACCGTAGGGTACTGCTTCGAATGATGCCACCATTTTTCCCAGCAGCCTCATGCACAGGCGTATGGACGGCTGTCTTTTTGTACCCACTAGGTGGATCAAATCTCTCAAAGACGACACCTTTTCTTGAGGCAAGAAAATTTTTCTCTGGTCTGAATCCAGCCTTAGCCCCAAGTATTCCAGACTTTTGACTGGTTTTAGGGCTGACTTGTCTCGGTTGACAATCCAACCGTGAGATTCCAGATACTTGATTGTCTTGTGAACAACCACTTCTAGTTTTTCCACTGAGTGGTCTATCAGCAACAAGTCGTCTAGATATGCCATTATCGCTACACCTTGTGTTCTTAGATTGGCCAATAATGGGGCCAGAATTTTTGTGAACACTCGTGGTGCTGTGGCCAGACCGAAGGGTAAGGCTCTGAACTGAAAATTGTGCCCTTCTACTGCAAAGCGTAGAAATTTTTGGTGAACTGGAAAGATGGGAATGTGCAAATAAGCATCTTTGATGTCGATCGAGGCTAGCCATTCCTCCCCTTGTAGGGCAGTGGTCACCGATCGGATCGACTCCATCCTGAAAGTTCCGATATGTAGGAATTTGTTTAGCCCTTTTAGATTTAATATGGGCCTCACGTCCCCGTTTGGTTTCGGGACTGTAAAGAGGTTTGAGTAAAACCCGAACCCGCATTCTTCCAGGGGAACCTCCATAATTACTCCTTGGAGCAATAGTTGTTCTAGTGCCAACAGGAGGGATCCTCTCTTCCGGGGATCCCTTGGCACGTTCGACCTTATAAAATGGGAAGGAGGGGAGTCTTTTAACTCAAATTTGTATCCCAGACTTACTGCGGAGAGCACCCATCTGTCTCTGATCGTGTCCCGCCAGGTCTCTGCGAACAACTGAAGTCTTCCCCCCACCCGATTGAGTGGGGGCAATCCTTCATGCATTTGATTTTGGGGGAGGTTTTGTACCTCTCCTGACCCAGGGTTTCTTGTTACCCTGCGATTGTCCCTGATTTTTACCCCCGGGATTTGACCGAGGAGGCCGTCGGAACTGTTTCACAGCCGATGTCCCAGGGACTGGAGAAGCAGGCCTCTTAAAAGAGGGACCTCTAACTCTATTTTTAACCGGCAAGAGTGTACTTTTACCGCTGGAAATTTTCTGGATATATTTGTCTAGGTCTTCCCCGAATAAGCGTTCACCATGAAATGGGAAGCTAACCAGCAATTTTTTACAGGGAGCTTCAGCAGACCAGTTTTTGAGCCATAGAAGCCTGTGCATATGTACTACAGACAGCGTAAGGCGAGAGGCCTGATGGATTGAATCCTTTATGGCGTCAACCGCAAAGCATAAGGCTCTAGGTAGATCAGCTAGGGCAAGGGCCTGCTGATCTGGCAGGTCCCTTAAGACCTGTTTCCACTGATCCTTCACTGCTTGGCAGACCCCAATAGCTGCCACTGCTGGTTGTGTCACCAAGCCTGCTGTAGAGAAAGTCGATTTTAATAAGGACTCCAATTTTTTATCTATTGGGTCCTTGAACATTTGGACATTATCTACTGGACATGTCAGTGATTTATTCACACAAGAGATGGCTGCGTCCACTGTAGGGACCCTCCATTTTTTGATGAACTTATCCTCCATGGGATAGACCACCGGAAATCTCTTGGGAGGAGTAAATATTTTATCAGGATGTTCCCAATCCTGGTAAATGAGCCCTTCCAGTAAAGGATGGATTGGAAAGGAACAAACAGTCTGGGGAGCTTTTAGCGACCCCAACGAGGAGACAGAAGTGGATGATGGCTCCGCAAGGGGCATTTTAAATGCTGATCGGACCATGTTAGTCAGGGACTGAACCCATAATCTTTCAGCATGTGATGCTGAGAATGGCTCTTCCACTGTTGATTCCTCTACAACAGAATCAACCTCATCCTGATCCCCTTCAGGTAGGTCGATCCCTGTATGGGACTGTTGCTCTGCTAACAGGCACTCTGAGGGAGGAGACGGAGATCGGGCGCGCTTTCCCTCTGACAGGGAAGCAGCGATCAATGTTGTCAATCTCTCTTCCAGTCCTCCCAGAGCTGAGGAAAAAACCTCCTCTGTTATATACACAGGAGCAGGTGAACCGAGGACAGCCACAGTACCAGGTACTCCTGAGGGTGCTCTACGGTCACTAACCTCTGATTTTTCAGGGGAGATTGGTGCAGCCAAAGCATGCCCAAGATCCTCAGAGCCCGATGGAGACCCCCTTTGCTTCCCGGGATTCTTAGTCCCGGAGACTTTAGACGGCATATTCCTAAGCCCAAAGCTGAGGTATTCCAGCCGAAATACACCACTTACTGACAATAGTCTAGCACAATTGCTGCTATATAAACAGTTGGTGTCTACTAATGTGCCTTTCTATGGGGATGCCTGCATCAACCGCCTGCTGTATGCCTTTCTAAATGTTGCCAGCTCTGTTTCTGCCTTCCATAACCAGCTGACAACACCTAATTGTGCTTTTTAACATGCTGGGACGCCCGCACATGCGCAGAAGCGCTGCGGCGCGCACAGAGTGTCATCCACCAAGCTCCGCCCCTTTTCCCAGCTCACCTCTATAAATAGAGGCGCGGGCACGTGCGCCTTCGGCGCTCTTTTTGAAAAGGAACTAGGGACAGAAGCCAGGGCCCTGTTTGCCACAGGGCTGGGGGATGGACGAGCATTGCAACATGGCAGAGGAAACAGTTTCCCATTCAGAGAACTCACCATCTGCCTGGATTTTGACTTGGAAAGAAAAAATCCACATGACAAGAAAACAACGTTCCACAGCGGCCTCTAGTGGTTTAACACAGGTACCACGGTTTAACCATTTTTTTTTTTTTCTTGACCACTCTTAAAATTATTACATTTTTTAGTAGTTACAGGCATGCACAGATATTTAGCGGGAATACCGTTAGGTAACAGGCAGAAAGACATATTAGGCTTGGGGGTCCCCCAATAGAACCAAGTTCCTGAGGGGCCCCCACTTACCTTTTCCCCCGCCGCAGGACTCTGTTTGGTCCACAGAAGCCCAAACTTCACCTCTCACGGCAGGCATTGTAATTAAACCTTCAGGGACCGGGTTCCCAAGGATTCCACTCCCCTGGACCTGTATAGCACCCTGCACAGAAAACATCTTGGTCGTGGGTATGACCAGAGCTCTGGATCCAAGGGTCCAGCCCTCCTAAGAGAAGCATTACAGGCAAAACCTTGCTCTTCTCTGCAAGGCCCGGGTACCGACCATTTAGCTATGAAGCTTTTTTGGTCGGATCCGGAATAGCTTACTGAGGCCCAAAAGAACATGTACGCAAGCTCAGTGAAAAACACATGTTACTTCTTGGCCAACACCTTAGACACTGGCAAAAAACTGAGGTGCTCCCGGATGGGAGGGGCTTATATAGGGGAGGGTACTTCCGGTTTGGAAGTTGCCAGTGCCAGCACCTGAAGGTAAACTATATAACCCACATAGTAATGACTATGCCGCTCTGTGTCCCGTGATGTACGAGAAAGAAAACCAATTACCCCCTTAAAATTGCCTTCATTTTACCCTCCACATTAATTCTAATGCATCTTGCTGAAATTGTTAAAAAAAAATAATAAAAAAAAATGGCCAAACCTCATGCTTTTTTGCTGAGATATTGAGGAAATTAAAACTCTCAATTTCTTTCATGACATTACCTTGCGAAAACATTATAGCTACTTGCAGCTTAAACATTTTGTCCAACAGCTTATAAGGTCCCGGCCTACCTCATACATGTTGACCCCTTTTGAGAGTCTTTGCTGGGCCCGACTCCATTCCCTGGGCTTAAACTTACTAATCTACTTGTCAATCTCATCTAGGAGACCACCATTGAGGCAATATCATCTTCAATGGGAGAGTGAATTGGGGAAACAGTTGGACCCGGAGGACTGGCAGTACTATAGCACGCTCCAAAAGCTCCAAACATTTTCTTATATTAGAAAATGCTTACAAAATATTATATAGATGGTATTATACGCTGGCTAGGCTGGTGCACTTCATTCCAGCTTATTTCCCGCTCTGCTTCCGAGGGTGTTCATCAATGTGTACTATGGCACATATTTTGTGGTCTTGTCTGAAGGTGTGCAGATTATGGGTTAGGATCTATACCCTTCTTTGTAATCTATTTCATACTGATCTAAAAAAAGACCACTATGAGGCTCTTATTTGCAAACCGATTGCAGAATTGCTTCGTCCGGAACATAAACTTGCCTTACATCTGTTTACTGCAACTAAATTAACTATTGCAAAGGCATGGAAAACAACTACTCTTAGTTTTGAAGAGGTCAAAAACTGTATGAATGGCATTAGGGTAAAGCTGACAGCTAAACTTTTGGACACTCACAACAAATGTCTTTGAATCTGGCAACTGTCGATTGCTCATACCCAACCTTTAAAATTTGATCACATGCTTCTTCCAATTTAGTGCTTCTCTGCTGCACGCCCCCTGGGACTCTTCTTTTCTTCTGTTCTATTTCAACATATACTGTAGTAGGAATTTTCATAATGTTTAGGGATAGCAGTTTTTGGATCTTTACTGCCATGGGTGCCAAACCTTGAACATGTATATTTTTCCTGTTCTGTTCTTGGCCACCATACAATGTAACCATCTAACTGTTGACTGTGTGTGTTGGAATGATTATGAATACAATTTTTTTTGTAAAAGAAAAGGAAAACTCTCAATTCCACTTATCCCTATATCACAAACTAAAGCCAGCAGTAAAACACAAATTTCAGTATACATAATTTTGGAAAAGTTCATCAATATAGCCTGAATAATTTGTTGCATAGAAACTAGGAAAAAGTTTAATGCCCTGGCACACCTTAACAGTTTACATTTTATCTAACCTGTACTACAAAATTTACAGCAAGAAACAAAATGAATGTAAGCTGTAGAGCTGCACGATTAATCATCGAAATCAAATCAAAATTGCAATCTTTTTCCCTTCCTGATCTTTAAGGCCCCATGTACACGGGATGCTGTTAAATGCGCGTTCAGGGGGGCGTGGTCTGGACATGCTGCGGTGAGGACGTGTGTCTCTGGAGCTCCGGCGCTGGCACCTAATCTGTAGCACTTTTATTATCATTAAGGCACTGCCTTCTACCCTGAACACCATGGGCAAGAGGACGGGCAAACCCCTATCCACCAGGGGCACCTCTTCGGGCTCCATCAAACGTTTCTTGGCTGTAGATCCGGACGAAATAGCGGACTCGGATGGCCTGGGCCGCTCTCCGCGTGGCGTTAGCTCCGCCTCCCGCCTCAAACCAGCACTACGCCATCATTCCCCGGCCTCGTCCGTCGGATCGGGAGGAGAGAGCGGCACGTCCAGACACCCAGAGGTCGCATCCCTGGTGAGTGACCTCCCGACTAAATCGGAGTTAGCCTCCATGCTACTAGGCTTGGAACGAGCTATTAAAAAAGAACTATCGGCTGTGCGCTCTGACCTCTCGCAGGTCTTAGAACGAGTAGAGGAGACCGAACAGCGCCTAGATCGCCACGCGACCGCCATCAGATCCCTGCAGGCCACTACTCGCGGTCTCTCCATTGCCCATAGGATGGCCATGTATAAAATCGAGGACCAGGAGAACCGCAATAGGAGGAATAACATCCGCCTCAGAGGCCTGCCAGAGGCAACGGGGGATGAGGACCTTCTCCCATCCATACGGGGTATTTTTAACGGCCTGTTAGGCCTTGCGGTGGATAATCCCCTTAAAATAGACCGGGTCCACAGGGCCCTGCGTCCACGCAACCTTTCCTCGGACACCCCCCGAGATGTGATTTGCCGAGTCCATTATTATGAGGAAAAGGAGCGCATTATGAAGAAGGCCCGAGAGTCCACCTCGCTCGATTTTGATGGTGCAGTGATAACCCTCTTCCCTGATCTAGCCAGAGAAACCTTGGACCGCCGCAGGGCCCTGCGGCCCCTCACGGAGAAGTTGAGAGCGGCCTCCATTAATTATCGCTGGGGCTTTCCAGCGGCCCTAATCGCTAGAAGGGATGGCAAAACTGCGATCCTCAGATTCCCAGAAGACCTAGAAAAGTTCTGCCTGGATGTCGGCATCTCCCCTCCAGAGCTTCCCGGATGGCAAGACGCCATCCCGCCTGTCCCGGGCACTTCAGAACCGGGTTGGCACAAGGTGGACCGAAGACGTCACTCTCCTACCGCGGGAGCATCTCCTCAACTGGGGTAAAACACCCTGCCGTGCGGCATTTTCTTTCTCTTTTATTTTTTCATCACCCGGGCCCACGGATAATGGTACCTCCTTTCTGCGAATCTGGCGTTCTGCCCCCTTGTTGTGTTCTTTTTTTTGCAACCCCACAGTTTGCACGTCGTGCCTTATTTTGCATACTTTACTAAATACTTGACTCTTGCCAAATGGCACTATTCTATGATACCCACTCCATGGCTCAGAACTATGGGCCCCAGTTTTTCAGGTTTTAGGGTTTTTTGGTTGCCAGTTCAGTGCTACCATATAAATGTATACTCATGTTACTATTGTGGCAGCGTCGGAGCATCGGGATGTCACCTGCACCAACTTTGGTGTACGTGATCGGATGCCCACGACCTTCCGCCCCTGTACTGTGGGGCGCCGGGGGACCCTGTGCTCGTGTGCCCTTGCCCGCTTTTGGGTTCTCGGTATGCGGGCGCTGGGACTCTCGTGTACCCCTCCCTCGCACTGCAGTACTCTGCGTGCCTTTGCTGACCACCCCCTAATGTGGTTTGTGTATGTATTGTTGTTTGATACTGTATGTTTTCTCTTCTTTCTCTCGTTTCTGCTCTCTTTTCTCTCACTCCCCCCTTCCTCCCTCCCCACCCTCCCCTCTCTTGTCTCCCGCCTCAGGTCTGCCTCCAATGGATCCTATGATCTGCGTCTCCCCCCTCCTGACTGTCATGGCTAAGGTAAATTTGATTTCTTTTAATGTGAGGGGCTTACATACCCCGGGTAAGAGACACAATTTGTACAGGGAGCTGGGCCGCCTGCGGGGAGACATTGTTTTCCTGCAGGAGACTCACCTTACCCACACTACGTCAGTAAAATTATCTTCCCCGCGTTTCCCTACCTGGTACTATAGCCTATCTGATGTGAATGGGGCTAAAGGGGTGGCCATTGGCTTCCGCAGAGGCTCCACATTTACATTGGAATCTATGTTGTCTGACCCTCTGGGACGCTTTCTGTTCATAAAAGGTACGCTAGGTAATATGCCCTGCACTCTAGCCAACCTGTACGCTCCTAATAGGAACCAGATAGGATTCGTAGCATCCACCCTCGGGAAACTGAGGACCTTTGCCCATGGGTGCATACTCCTTGCGGGTGATTTTAATTTCCCGATGGAACCCCTCGTGGACACCTCACTGGGGCGATCCTGTATCTCCCATGCACGCTTATCCTACATACGCAAGCAGCTGCATGAGTTACAGCTGATTGATATCTGGAGAATTGTGCACCCGCGGGCAAAGGATTATACTCATTACTCCCACACCCACCAATCCTACTCTAGGATTGATTACTTCTTTATTGGCCACCACCATCTCACCCTAGCGGTCGACACCGACATTGGCACCTCCCCCATCTCTGACCATTCCCCGATCCTACTTACGCTTAAGATCCCTTCAATGCCCCCTAGGGTAACCAACTGGAAGCTTAACGATGACCTCTTGAATGATGACATAGACAAGAAAATGCTGGGAGAAGAATTGTCCCATTATTTTACAGACAACACGAGCCCAGACCTTTCCCCGGGTGTGCTCTGGGAAGCGCATAAAGCCCATATCAGGGGTAAACTTTTTGAACTTGGATCTAGAAAAAAGCGAGAGCGAACACACCAGCAGTCAGTACTGGTAAGGGAGATTCAGGAACTTGAGCAACAGCATAAGGCTAGGCAATCCCAAGAGGTCTTTCATAACCTGACCCTGAAAAGGGAGGAACTGAAAGCACTCCTTCAGGTTGAACAGAAGCGACAAGCCCGTCTTCTATCCCAACGCTTCCATGAATGGGGCAACAAGCCGGGCCGGCTTTTGGCTCACTCATTACAGCAAAAGAAAAGTGCTTCCTTTATAGCCAAGATTAAGACAGCATCTTCTGAATTGGTACATGATACCCCTGCCATAGCTAAAGAGTTCCGGGCATTCTATCAACACCTTTATCATGTTCAACACTCCATAGCTGATCGCGACACTAGGTTACAGCATATTAGAGACTACCTATCCCAAGCCAATTTACCAGCCTTACCCCCAGAGACGCTCGCGACTTTAGATGGTGAGTTCACAACCTCAGAGTTAAGCATCGCCTTGAAGGCCATGGCCAATGGTAAGGCGCCGGGCCCAGATGGCTTTACGGTAGCCTATTATCGTTCCTTCGCTGAGGTTCTACTACCGCACCTAACATGCTATGCCAATGCTATACCTGATGGTGGTTCCTTCCGGTCTGAGAGCCTTCACGCCCACATTACGGTGATACCCAAACCTGGAAAGGACCCCAGTGTTTGCGGGAGCTATCGCCCCATCTCCCTGCTAAACATTGACGCCAAACTGTATGCCAAAGCAATTGCAAATAGGCTCCTCCCCCTCCTCCCACAGTGGATCTCGTGTGACCAGACGGGCTTCATCCCCGGTAGGGAAGCTCGTGATAACTCCCTCCGTACCCTGTCCCTGATGTCATACGCACGTGGATCCTCCCAGCCCACCCTCCTGCTGTCGACAGACGCTGAAAAGGCGTTCGATAGGGTGGACTGGGAGTATCTAATGGAGACGCTGACCCACCTCGGCATCAGCGAATCCTTCCGAAGTCAAAGCTCTGCCCTCTATAACTCCCCCACAGCCCAATTACGCATCAATGGTACTTTGAGCGCTCCCTTCACGTTATACAATGGCACCCGTCAAGGCTGCCCTTTGTCGCCCATATTATTTGCCCTATCCTTAGAACCCTTTCTCTCCAGAGTTAGAAACAATCCCTCTATTCATGGGATCACGGTGGGTGGTCTTGAACATAAATATGCCGCATATGCAGATGACATCCTGTTCTACATACGGCAACCTTTAATATCTCTTCCTAACCTTATGTCGGCATTTTCTGCGTACAGTGACGTCTCTAATTTTAAAATTAATATGTCAAAATCCGAAATCCTAAATATCTCTGTTCCGAGTACCCTCGTGTCTCATTTGACACGGTCCTTTCCTTTTGCGTGGCAGACACGCAAGATGAAGTACCTAGGAATTTATCTCACCACCAACCCGGCTTCCTTGTTCCGCGCCAACTTATTGCCCCTATTGAACACAATCAGATCAGACTTACAAAGGTGGTCTACGGTTGCCCATTCCTGGTTGGGAAAAATCAGTGTTGTTAAGATGAATGTCCTACCTAGGTTACTGTTCTTGCTGCAAATGATCCCCTTTAAAATCCCTGTAGGTTTTTATACTTTAGTCAGGTCTCTTATTGGCAGATATATATGGAACAGAAGGCGTCCCAGACTTGCCAGGTCCCTCCTTACCAGACCAAAAAGGGAAGGTGGTTTGGCACTGCCAGACCTTAAGAAGTATTTCTTAGCAATTGTGTTGAATAGAATTTCTGACTGGAAGTATCACAAAGCCAATAAGTTGTGGGTGACTTTGGAAATAACACTCAGTGGGACAGACCTCTTTTCACAACTCTGGATACCCAGAAAGCATAGGACTCTGGCCCCGACCACATCACCGCTTACTCGCTCTACCCTAATGGCATGGGACTCTTTATGCTTCAAGCAGGATTGGAAGTACAACTCACCACTTATGCCTTTACGGGGTCACAACTACTTCCCACCAGGGAACACGGGTCCCAATACTCAGATTTGGGAACTCGGCTCTGCCACTTTTTTGCACCATGTAACTACCTCCATGAGTATTGCTCCCCTGTACACGTTAGTACCTCCTGCTACTACAACACCCCTGGACCACTGGCGCTACCGCCAACTTGCAGCATTCGTCCCTTCACTACCAAAACCAAAACGTTCCATCTCGGACTTGACTCCCATCGAAATGGCTCTTGCCGAAGACAAACCTGTGGAAAGACCCATCTCCTATTTTTACCAATCCCTGCAAGCCTTGGCCTCTTCGGAAGGCCCCGCCTTCCTCCGTAAATGGGAGGAAGACCTTCACAAGGAACTCTCAGCTGCTGAACGAAACTCCATTCTATTACTAGCTCACACCACCTCCATAGCCTCCAAGATGGCGGAAGTAAATTATAAACTGTTGACGAGGTGGCACTACACCCCAGTGGTACTTCACAACTTTTTCCCGCACACGTCACCTTTATGCTGGCGAGGCTGTGGAGAACGAGCAACACATGCTCATATATGGTGGCACTGCCCCCTGATACGCCCCTATTGGGCGGCAATCCTACACTGGGCCAGTGTGATTCAAGGTTTTGACATCCCTGATGATCCTGGGGTAGTCTTACTTCATTGTACGGGCAAATCAGTGGGAGCATACAAGAAATCTTTAACACCCCACCTGCTTAATGCTGCAAAAGCGCTTATTCCACGTTATTGGAAACAATCCAAAGTCCCAACCCTACGCCAATGGCTGCTGGAGGTCGACCATATATACCATATGGAAGACCTCACGCTCTGTCTCAGAGGTAAAACTGATTTGGCAAAAAAAATATGGTCCTGCTGGTTTGCCTTTAAGTATACGACTGACTACGCTGAACTAATGTCTAGTACTGTTTAATGTCTGATTGCAACAATACTGAATGTTGTCAATGCCTGACCTGGGCAGACCCCCCCCCCTCCCTTCCTTCCCTCCCTCCCTTCCCCCCTCCATTTCTTCTCTTCTCTCTCTTTTTCTGCCTTTCCCCTCCTACTAAGCTCAGTTTTTATGTTGGGTGCACGACATAGCGGAGAGTATTCTGTCATTTCCACTTTTCACAACCCCTAGCTGATGGGAAACTCCTACTATGAGACTAGTCGGTGAGTCTAGACGGCTTTATGTTCTGTAACCCACTATGTTTCGCACACCCCCTGTATACTTTTTTATTTATTTTCTTTTTCTTGATTTTATCTTACCTTGAACTGTATTGTTCTTATTATTTCTTTGTCTCAATAAAAAATTAATTAAAAAAAAAAAAAAAATGTGCGTTCAGAGGCAGTTGGACACTTTTTTCAACTGCCCCTGAACACATTTAATGTTATCCTATGCGATTATGTACACAGTCTCGTTTGTTGACGTTTTTAGGAAGTTGCGTTTAACAGCGTTTCTTTGAAAGCAAAAAAATGGGTTCAGACGCAGATTTCCACGTTTAAGATGCAAAAAACGTGGCTAAACGCGGTACCGACGTTTAGCCGCGTTTTCGTTTATAAGCGTTTTTAAAAGGTGACTTTTTTTTACATTAAAAATCTCAAAAATGATGGAAAACTATTAAAAAATATATAAAAAAACTCTAATTGCTTGCATTGCATTGTGGACAATTCACAACTTGTGGCAGGTGACGTGGCAAGTGGACAATCCACAACATGTGGCAGGTGACGTGGCAAGTGGACAATCCACAACTTGTGGTATGTGGACAATCCAAAACTTGTAGCAAGTGGACAATCCACAACTTGTGGCAGGTGACGTGGCAAGTGAACAATCCACAACTTGTGGCAGGTGACGTGGCAAGTGACACGCTAAATACAAGTACACTGCTGCCCTCTCAGCTGCTGCTACTCACTCTGGTCTCACAAAATGGCTGAAATGGTTAAATAATACTGTTTTTTGAGCTTAGGGAGGGTCTTATGTTTCTTAACTACACGCTTTGAGACGCAAATACGGTAAAACGCCGCTAAACGCGGCATTCTAACACGGCAAAACGGGCGTTTCTAAACGCCGGTTTCAAGCTTAGTTCAGAAGAGTTTGCACCAGCGTCCCGTGTACATGGGGCCTAAAACAGCATGTCACGATCTTTAACAAGTGCAGAGAGTTCTCATAGCTGGAAAAACAAAATCCAGGCAGCCTGCCAAGTTTTATTACAACACGCAAATAAGTGAAACAAAGTATCTTTTCGTTCTTATATCAAAGGAAAGAACTCGGAATGTAGATGAAGGAAGTTTTACCATTTAAAAACCAAACCTTTTCTGACATTTGTTGCTTACAAGTAAAAATCATTATTTTCTGCTAGAAAATTACTTGGAGCACCCAAACATGATATATATATATATATATATATATATATATATATATATATATATATATTATTTTTTTTTGCAGCGACCCTAGAGAATAAAATGAGGGTTGTTGCAATATTTTATGTCACACTGTATTTGCGCAGCGGTTTTTCAAAAGCAATTTATTTTGAAAAAATACACTTTAATTAATTTTAAAAAAACTAAACAGTAAATGTAGCCCTTTTTTTTATATAATGGGAAAGATGATGTTACACCGTGAGAATTGTGATCTTTATTCTAAGCAAAAAAATTGTGATTCTCATTTTAGCCAGAATCGTGCAGCTCTAGTATGCTGTATTATTTTCTTCACCCAATGTTTGCCCCATGTTATTTATAGACATGACCATATGCCCTCTCTCAGCAGAGTACACATTAAAGTTCCATGAGGACCAAATGATTTATTATTTTGATCATCCCAAAGTATATTTTCAAAAGGAAGCACAAAGATACAGGCAGAAATGGAACAAGAGACTACTTATGAAAAGCATCCTGTTTAGCAGAAACAGCACAAACACTAGTAATATGATGTATAAGCTTTATTAAACATTCTTAGTGCTTCTTAGAACCCAACTCTCTCATTCCACTCAATGAGTCTGAAAATGGATGGCTGAACATGAAAGAGAACTTACATGTGGGGAAACTAAATGGGTAGACTTGGCAAGGTTAAAACCATTCACATAAAGTGTGCAGGAAGTTAGTTTATTTCCATTGATGTACTGTTAACATCCCAACTTCCAGAAAGAAAAAGTGCAGAGGACTAAAAAGTAGTTCATAGGAAAATGTATCCTGCTGGATTAAGTAAAAATTAAATGTTACATTTTAAGACACTAATGCTATTGCAGCAGCAAAAATATATACAAAAAGAGATTCAAACGCTTCAGTGTTTTATATTTTGAAAACCTATTCTCTAGATAAGAAATCTAGAATAATAAATGGAAAATGTGTCCTCATTTCTATTCATTCAGCAACTGCAAAGGTGTGTACTCAAGACTGCCAAGCACAGCCATCTGAGAATATAAGGAACAAAATGCAGCCAAGACATATTTGGAAACATGCACTTTGGCGGATGACCTTTTTAACTCTGGACTTTAAATGATTTTTAACCTTTTCTTTCACTGGACAATCGCAAATGAAAGGACTTATAATGAATTGTCTACTGTTAGTGAAACAGAATTAGTAGTTTTCATTGCCTTCAGAATATTTTTTCTATTTAACCACTTAAGGACCGGAAGAATTTGCCCCTTTAAAGCGGAGATCCACCCAAAAATGGAACCTCCGCTTTACAGAACCCCCCGGTGTCACATTTGGCACCTTTCAGGGGGTAGGGGGGTGCAGATACCTGTATAATACAGGTATTTGCACCCACTTCCGGGCATAGTCCCCCGCGGGGGGTTACGCCACTTCCTGCCGCCCCACTGTCTTTTGGGAGACACATGGGTCCCAGAAGAAAGTAGGGACCATTTCGATTGCGCAGCGCGACTCGTGCATTCGCAGTAGGGAACCGGGAAGTGAAGCCGCAAGGCTTCACTTCCTGATTCCCTTACCGAAGATGGCAGCATCCGAGGATCGAGGATAGAGGGACGGGTCGGCCTCGGATGCCGACATCGTGGGCGCCCTGGACAGGTAAGTGTCCATATTTTAAAAGTCAGCAGCTGCAGTATTTGTAGCTGCTGACTTTAAAAAAAAAAATAATTGGTGGACCTTTATACGTTATGCAACGTTGTACCCAAACAAAAAGGTATGTATTTTTTTTTGCCACAAAGATTTCTTTTGGTGGAATTTGATCACCTCTGCGGTTTTTATTTTTTGTGCTATGAAAAAAAAGAGAGAGCGACAATTTTGAAAAAAAAAAAAAATATATAGATATATATATATATAATAAATATCATATAAAAAGCATAAAACTCATAGAGTCCATATGATAAACAGCGCTGGTTATGGATAAATGTCCAAAAACATATAAAACACTTGAGTGATGACTTTGCAACAGTCAAACTAGTAGTGGTATTTCTTCTAAGGATACGGTCTGTAGTGCACCCTACACCAATCCCAAGTCTTCACCACAAGTGAGGCACGCTCCCCCTCTGGGGTACAAACTCACCACAAAGATGAAAAAGATAAGCCTTTTTAGTCTGTAGGTAGTCTCACTCCAACATCCGTCATCACCACCAGGGCAGTATGGGTTAAAATCCTCAGGCAAACATACAAGGACATAAAGGCACCAATAGTGTAATATTGCTTTAATCAAGAAATCCCCCAATACAAAGTCCCTGTTTCAAATGCACGTAGATTTCAATCACTTGTAAAAAAGCACATAAAGTATAGAGTGTATTCACCGCTATCCTGTCCCAAGAGGGCGCCCATGTTGCAAACGTAACGCTGCAGTCTTTGTTCCGGGTTTGAGACAGTTGCCGTGGAGATCACTCTGTACTTCCTAGTTACAGAGACGCTGCGGTATCTGGGCCCTGACCGGTTTCGTCACAAGCTGACTTCAACTGAGGGCGTAGATAGCCCAGCGTCAGCATGCGTGGTATAACCCCCCGCTCGTCGCCTATTGGCTGGAGTGCCGCAATCCGTCCGCCCTGATTGGTGCTTGTCAGGGCGGAACTGAGATATGCACGTCCTCAAACAGGAGCTTTTGGGGAGTGTTCCAACAGCACGTATTACTGCACAATTTGTTATATTACAGATAACAAAACGAAAATTTGAACATAGAGGGGCTAAAAGTTGCTATCAAACTAAGACAGCAAACATATAAATTAAACCATCGCAATTTTAAAACAATATCTCAGTCACTATTACATAGAAGCGAAAAGCTTGCACTATGATAATATCCACCTGTCGGTGTTTAAATGTTTCTTAAAAAAGATGATTTGTTTGCAGAAGGAAAGCTGCAGTTACTTGGTGTTAGCTGCACAATATAGCTCAATGGGACAGGTCTAGTGAAACACCTAATCTGTCCCCTGAGAGATGCAGTGTACATCTTAACACTACATTAGACATATTCGGGCTTTGCAACCACTATGTGTATATGCGTGTATTCTAGCAGCAGAAGATGTTCAAAAAATGGGAATTTAAACCCGCTAATCCAAATATTGAAAATAAATCAATATAAGATACATGCATATAATAGATGCATATATATATATGTATAGTCTACACATATACAAGTGTATATAGAACTATATGAAGTAAGTTAAAATTCGATCTAAATTATTTAAAATAAAATGAAAATTGGACCGTCAAAATTTATGAGTGTATAATTAATTAGCCTTAGATAGGTGAAATTAGATAAATAAAACTATAGATAAATATATCAACATATACGTACATAAGTTTATAAGTTTCAGAGGTTTGGGCCGAGAAAGGGTGCCATTGAGAGGCGGTATTCAAATCAATTGTTAAAAGTGTAGATAAAATTGCTAAAACAGTCAATAAAAAATTAATCATAAAAACTGTTAATAAAAACAATATATCAATAATTACTAATAAAACAATTGATGTCTAGATCTATGTTTAACCCCTTTGGAGATAAAGTGTCTACGGAATAAATCCATTGGGTCTCAAGCTTGGATAATTCTCTTACTAAATTGGACCCCCTCCAAGGTGGTTTTAGGTGGTCCACTCCCCAAAACTTGAGACTTGCGGGGTTTTGGTCGTGGAACAATTTAAAATGTAAGGAAACATTGTGATCCTTATACCCAATTTTGATGTTTGCCACATGCTCAGCTACACGTATTTTAAGAGCCCTCTTAGTGCGGCCTATGTACAGTAACTTGCAGGGGCATTCTAAAACATACACTACATAGGTAGTGTTACAGGTAATAAAATCTTTAATGGTAAACTCTCTGTTATTGGACGTAGATGTAAAGTTTTCAAGTGCTCTAAGAGGTTTATTCACCTCTCTGCAAGGGCGGCATTTTCTGCAGGCATAAAAGCCATCCTTATCCCAAAAAGATGGGGGTTTGTGTGGTACGTCTAGTATCTTCTTGACGACCCTGTCTCCATAGTTAGGAGCTTTCCTATAGATAAAAGTAGGTCTTGTTGGTATATAGTTTTTAAGGATTTTGTCAAGAAGGAGTATATGCCAATGGGAAAAGAAGATATGTTCCACTTCTTTATACTGTGAGTGGTATCCTGACATAAAACTCCATTCATGATTATTTTTATTATTATTTTGCCCTTGGAGAATGTTTTTATTCAAATAGTTGGTTCTGACAGTGCGCATGCGCGGGGACTCGGAGAAGGACGTGTGCTGACCGAGCTCCCGGCACCCCGACCCACCAGAGCTAACGATAGCGCAGGCACTGAGGTCCGTGAGCCAGGACCGATCCCACACCAACCCCGAAGTGGCGATGAACCGTAGGGCACAGGGGCAGCCGCGGAAAGGACACGATACGCAAACTACAGCCCAGAAGAGAGCAGGGCCTTCCCCTACAGCACAGCCGCGATCCAAGATGGCGCCGGGTAAGCCAGACACACGAGGCAGCACGGCAGCAGCCAGATCCGACGGCGCTACACAGAGAGGAGACAGGCAGCTAAATCTGGAGCCAACTAGGGATCCATTCTCCTCACAATCCTCGGGAGAGGTGGAGACCGGACAGCGGGGTGAGTCACTATCACATCCCCCATCCCCAGCCATATACGCTGATAGACATGACTCTCCAAACTCCCCTGCCTCCTCCATGGATAGGAACATGGCAGACTTAGCAGAAGTCCTCATTAGCCAATCCAGCCAATCCAGCCAGGATATGCCAATTCCCCAGCTCTCACACTATTCCCCTGATGCTGTACTTTTGGGCAGATTCTCCACCATGCTGCAGCAGGAGCTCTCTAAGGCCTGCACATTAATCACCACTGACCTGAAAAAAGACATCCATAGCTTGGGAGAGCGTTTTGAGCTAATTGAAACCAAAGTGGATGGAGCCATCAAAAGGGTCAACCAGAACTCAGCAATGGTGACAGACCTCCAGGATAGATTAGAAGAGGCATTCACAAAAATTGAAGATTTGGAGAATCGTTCTCGTAGGTACAATGTCCGCGTGCGTGGCCTCCCTGAAACTCACACAGATCTAGAGGGGGCTGTAAAAGACCTGATGAAAACCCTTATCCCTGATATAGCCAACCACCACATGGAAGTTGATCGCGTTCACCGAGCACTGACAGCCCCAAGGGCCGACGGCCTACCACGAGACATTATTGTTAAGCCACATCACTACCGCATTAAGGATAAGATGATGCTTGCGGCTCGCAACAGGCCGGACCTGTCGCTATTTGGAACACCAATACAGCTCTTTACAGATTTGGCGCCATCAACGGTCCAGAAACGCAGAAACCTACGGCCATTACTCCAGCAACTTATGGCCAAACAGATTAAGTATCGATGGTCGTTCCCTTTTAAGTTATCATTCACTTACAACGGAAAGTCCCACTCCTTTTCCACGTTCCAAGCAGGCGAAGACCTACTGCTTAGTCTCGGCATCATTGCACGGGACTCTCCGACTCCGATTTCATCTCCCCCTCGTCTGGATCATCGTCCCCTCTCCCCGATATGGCAGGATCGCACACGCTCACAGGCCAGAAATGCTCGCCGGAATACCTGAGTATTATTGCTCTTCTCTCTTTTTGCTTTTTTGCCCCCTTTTGGGAACTGTTAGTGCTTGATTGCACGGATATGGCCTGGGCCCATGGTGGACTATGGGCCTGATGGGGCCATCGTTACCGTTCACAGTTCACAGGTTACAAAGTCACGGGTTACAAAGTTACTGGAGTTCCTGGTTCTTCGGACTGGCTGCCAGCCGAATATTTTACAACCCCGACGGGCCCAACCTGGTCGAAGAAATTTTGCTTTTTGCTTTTTAGCAGTCTGGGGGCCTTAGTCGGACCGCAATGTGTTCCCCTGTTGGGCTGTGGCTCGGGGGCCGGAACGACCGATGGGGACCCTTCCGGCCCCGGCGCCACTGGCCTTGGGAATGTATGTTCCTATAGACAGCCTGTTATGTTAAAACTGTATTGATTGATTTTGTCATTTCCGATATGACCTCGAATAGCCTGCTCGTACAGAGTGTAATCATATTTGGGTCGGGGTGGTCATGCTTGCCACCCAACTGCAAGACTACCTATCCTACGACAAGGATGGTACCCTTGCACCTAATTTGCCGGATGTTGTCTCCGGCAGGGGTTATTCCCCATTCCTTCATTCATCAGCTAGGATTGAGTTATATTGGTTGTTTGGGCCTAAGGCCTATGTATATGTTTTTTTGCTTTTATTTTTGTTTCTCTTCTTCTCTAATGCCTTTTCCTTCTCTCCCTTCCCCCTCTTTCTTCGGAGCCTCGGTTCAGCGCCCTTCCCTTATGTCATGGTCTGAGAGGTCACATAGCCAAACAGTCATCATCATCGGGACCCTTCTCGCTTCATTCATTATGCAAGGTAAGAGTGCTCTGCCCTACCACGATGGCCACCACATATAACACAGACTATTCGATAGTTAGCCACAATGTACATGGATTTAACTCCCCTACTAAAAGAACTAAGGCTTTCCAGTTTTATCATAAACAGAAGGCTGAAGTCCTGCTATTGCAGGAAACTCATTTCTCCAATGTCTCAGCGCCCCGTTACCTCAATGGGAAGTATCCACAGTTTTACTTGGCAGGGGGTCGGGAAAAGAAGGGCGGTGTAGCCATCTGCTTTTCGAAACGGACCCCCTTTACCCCCATCGCTATCGTTAAGGACAAGAGGGGTAGATATATTATGGCAGTGGGGCGGCTCCATGACCAGGAGGTGTCCTTTATATCATACTATGCCCCGAATACTGGACAGCCGGAATTCTTTAGCAAAATGCTGAAGATTCTTATGCCCAAAGTCCAGGGTCAGGTCATTATGGGAGGCGATAGTAATATTCCCTTGGACAGAATTATGGATAAATCGGACTCCTCTAGACCAACATTGAAACGCCCACCGACTGGAAGCAGCAAGGTTGCACGTCTGTTTCATTTCTATGACCTCATCGACGCCTGGCGAGAAAATAACCCTACGGTCAGAGACTTTACACACTTTTCACAAGCCCATCATACTTACTCGAGGATAGACCACGTTCTAGTACGTACGCCTTTGCTACCATTTATTAAGTCGGTTAAGATTTTATCTACCCCTTGGTCTGATCATTCCCCGATAAAACTCTCTACTTCAGGGCTATGGACTAAATCTAGACCCTCCCCGTGGAGACTTAATGTGAGCTTGCTGAATGACCCTACAATCTTTTTAGAGATTCAAAAGGAAATACAGGAATACTTTAGACTTAATAAGGCATCGGACACATCCCCCGCAATTAACTGGGTAGCTCATAAAGCAGCGATTAGGGGCATATTGTTACAAGTGGCAGCCAGGATTAAACGCAATAGGGAACAGGCAAATAAGATTCTGGAAACTAACTTAGATAACTTACTTAGTGAACAGCACAGAAATCCCCTGGTAGATATAAGGCATAAAATTGACGAGGCTCGACTAGCACTAAATCTTAGCTTGACTACTCAAGCGGAGAAACATATTAGTTGGTCTAAGCACAGGTTCTATACGATGGGTGATAAACCTACCACAATGTTAGCTAGAAAACTGGTTCCTCGACCGTACACACCGACTTTGCCTAAACTACGACTATCCACGGGCCTAACCTCCCAGAACCCCGAACGGATAATTGGAGAATTTCACAAATTTTATGCTAAGCTGTATGGAGTGCAGGACAAGTTCGATTCATCTGAAGCGAGCACATTCTTTCGCGACTTACAGCTGCCTAAATTGACACAAGCCCATGCGGAACTGATGGACGGTGCTCTTACAGAGCCTGAAGTCAGGGCTGCAATCAAAACCCTACACCCTACCAAGGCCCCTGGGCCAGATGGATTCCCGGGTCACTACTATAGGAAATATCACGATCTTCTGGCCCCACATCTCTGTACTTACTTTAATGACCTGAGAAGCGGCAGCAAGCTCCCCAGCCATGAAAATGTAGCCTATATAAGTGTTATCCCGAAACCAGGAAAGGACCATACAGACTGTTCCAATTATCGCCCAATTTCTCTGATCAATACGGATCTTAAGATTCTAACCAAAATACTGGCCCAGAGACTTAATACTTTTCTTCAGTGTTATATCCATCCTGACCAAGCAGGTTTTGTCCCGACAAGACAGGCATCGGACCAAACCCGCCGGATAATTAACCTTATCTCGGCGGTTCGGTCTGATTGGGATGGAAAGGGGACTAGGAGGGGAATGTTACTTTCATTGGATATCCAGAGGGCGTTCGATTCTATCTCCTGGGACTATCTTTTTGATGTTCTCACACGCTTTGGATTTGGGAGACGCTTTCTGGATCTCCTTCACATATTATATGATTCCCCCAGTGCCTCGCTAATGCTCAGAGGATATACATCCCAAACATTTCCTATCAGGAGAGGAACTAGACAGGGCTGCCCGTTGTCGCCACTATTATTCGCCCTGGCGATTGAACCACTAGCGCTCAAAATTCGCGCCTGCAGAGATATACAGGGCATTTATTGCGGAGACTATGAACACAAATGTTTACTCTTTGCGGACGACTTGTTGCTGACCTTGACCTCACCGATCACATCCCTACCTAACTTGTATGCTATTTTGCAGCCTTTCTCCAACATTTCCGGATTGGCAATTAATCATAGTAAGTCAAGAGCACTGAACTTATCTTTGCTAAGCTCCACTCAGGCTACGCTTGAAAAATCATTTCAATTCCGATGGGAATCCACAGCTCTCCCTTATTTAGGCATACAGCTGACCTCATCTATTGGCGAGTTGTACAAAGAGAATTATCCAGCCCTTTTCAAACGGCTAACAGCTGACATGGCTAAGTGGCAGGTTCACCCGCCATCGTGGTTTGGCAGACTTCACTCAATTAAAATGAATGTTCTACCTCGATTATTGTATTTCTTCCGTACCTTGCCAGTTTCATTGGCCCGTGATGACCTTAAACGATTCCAGAATAAAGTACTACAGTTTATTTGGGGTGATAAGAGACCCAGGGTGAATAGGAGCACTCTATACACGTTGAAGCGGAGAGGAGGACTTGGTCTTCCAGACTTATTAAAATATTTTTATGCTGCCCAGATAGCACAACTTACAAGGTTTCACTCCCAACAGGCACAGGCCATTTGGATGGCTATGGAATCTTATTCCTGCCGTCCCAAACCTATTTCTTATATTTTATGGCTCCCTATCAAGGAGCGACCTCCTATACTTTGCCCTACTTTATCCATGTCACTGGAACTATGGGACAGACTCTCCAGATCTCACAAATTCAAATCTCCTCATTCTCCACTGACACCTCTGCTTCAAAATAAAGCATTCACCCCGGGTCTCACTCCACTAGCGTTCGAATGGTGGACTAATAAGGGTTTTAAGTGTATTGCTGACTTGTGCGATCATAGAGGTATGCTGACCGAACGGACTATGGCTGACAGACATCAAATGCCTCCAGCGGAGGGTTATAGGTTCGCCCAAATCTCACATTATGTACAAACCCTGGCTCGCAAGAGCAACCTAGCAACCCAAACTCCCATGGAACATCTATGCAAAAATTATGATAAAATTGAAGGACATTTATCTGCTATATATTCGATATTGCTGAGTGTATCGACAAAGCTGACTTATATGGTCCAATGGGAGACCGACTTGCAGGAAACCCTGGATCTGGACGAATGGCATAGGATAGCCGAGACAGCATCTCGTTCGCTCGTCAATACTTCAATAATTGAGGCCAATTATAAGGTTCTACTGAGGTGGTATATGGTGCCGGTCAGACTGGCAACTTTTGTCTCAGGAGCTACCCCGTTGTGCTTTAGAGGATGTGGCCAGATGGGCACCACCTATCATATTTGGTGGACATGCCCAAAGGTCCGGAGGTTTTGGATCAGGGTGTATAATTTAGTTTACTCCCTTACCCAACTAAACCTAACTAAATCAGCTAAGCAAGCACTACTGGGGGGAGGAGATGTGGAAGCCTCCAAGTCCTGCAAGAGGCTCTTGACATTTATTTTTATTTCAGCCAAAATCACTATTGCTAGGAACTGGAAATCGGCAGCTCTACCATTCGATCAGCTTAAAGGCAAATTGTCTTGGTTGATGCTAAACGAACGCTTGACCGCTCTGGCCCAAGATAAAATGAAACTGTTTCATGGAGTTTGGGACCCATGGCTTCGTTACCTAACTAATGACCCGGGGATGTTTACAGCATAGCCTAGGGGATTAGGTTGAGATGTCTGGATGCTGAATCGGGGCTCCTCCCCCCCCTCCCTCCCCCCATTCCCCCCTCCTCAACTGTCCTTTCCTTACTCTGTCTCCTTCCTTCTATTCTTTGTCACTGTCCTCTTTCCTCTCTTTTGAAATTTGTTTATTGTTTATTTTTGGAGTCAGATCCAGACCTTAGAGGTTTGTGCTGCTCCCTGTTTTCTCAGCTCCTACGGGACCATTGTCAGTCTGATCAGACCTCTGGGCTGCCCACATGGCCGGCTGAGTTGCGCCCCCCCCGATAGATGGATGGGGGGGCGGCTCATCTGGGTGGACGGTTCAGATATGATCTGCGATGCTAATAGGGGTTAACGGCTCTACGGAGCTTCGGACTACTCCAAGGACCCCTACACTTGGTGATCTTCATTGTGTTACCCCAAATGTTGATTGTGACTGTACAATGTTATGTGGCGACTTTTATACATTTTGTATGACAAAACTTGAATAAAAAGATTGAAACACAAATAGTTGGTTCTTGGAGTAGCTGCGAGGTCTTCAATAATTTTGATTAGTTGTGTTTCTTTATAACCCTTTTCCATAAATTTATTCTTTAGTACATCAGCCTGGAATAGGAAATCTGCATCCTCAGTGCAATTGCGTCTTACCCGCATCAATTGGCCTTTAGGGATGTTTTTTAGCCATGCGGTGTGGTGGCCGCTTTGTGTGGGAAGAAAGCTATTAGCATCTGTGGGCTTAAAGTAAATTTAGTGCCCAATTTATTCCCATTCCTATATATATGAACATCCAGAAAATGAATACTTTCCTTATTATATTCACAAGTAAGGTTAATATTGTTAGTGTTCTGGTTTAGTTCTTCCAGGAAGGTTTCTAGTGATGCTATTGATCCTGCCCATATGAGAAATAGATCGTCAATATATCGTCGGTACAGTATCAGTTCTTTACGTTTTGTGTGGAATACTGTTTTGTCCTCCCACTCTGCCATGAATAAATTCGCTATGCTTGGAGCAAATTTAGCACCCATGGCTATTCCCCTTCTTTGTGAATAAAAGCTTCCATCAAACCAAAAATAATTGTGTCCTAAACAAAAATCCAGAGCATTACGTAGGAACAATTTCTGTGAATGGGAGATGTCATCTCTTTTAGACAGTGCCCAATTCAGGGCTAAGAGGGCGTCGTCATGTTGTATTATTGTGTATAACGATGAAACGTCTGCGGTTACTAAGAACACTTCTTCTTTTCCAGTCAGATCTATTTCCTGTAATAGAGATAGGAGGTCCTTAGTGTCTTTAAGATAGGCATGTGTTGATGTCACACTGCTTTGGAGGTAATGGTCAAGATATTGGCCCAAACGTGATGTAATCGATCCGATCCCATTCACAATGGGTCTTGCTGGTGGAAGGTTGAGGTCTTTATGGATCTTAGGGAGAGTATATATAGTAGGTATCCTACTACTACTACTATATATACTCTCCCTAAGATCCATAAAGACCTCAACCTTCCATCAGCAAGACCCATTGTGAATGGGATCGGATCGATTACATCACGTTTGGGCCAATATCTTGACCATTACCTCCAAAGCAGTGTGACATCAACACATGCCTATCTTAAAGACACTAAGGACCTCCTATCTCTATTACAGGAAATAGATCTGACTGGAAAAGAAGAAGTGTTCTTAGTAACCGCAGACGTTTCATCGTTATACACAATAATACAACATGACGACGCCCTCTTAGCCCTGAATTGGGCACTGTCTAAAAGAGATGACATCTCCCATTCACAGAAATTGTTCCTACGTAATGCTCTGGATTTTTGTTTAGGACACAATTATTTTTGGTTTGATGGAAGCTTTTCTTCACAAAGAAGGGGAGTAGCCATGGGTGCTAAATTTGCTCCAAGCATAGCAAATTTATTCATGGCAGAGTGGGAGGACAAAACAGTATTCCACACGAAACGTAAAGAACTGATACTGTACCGACGATATATTGACGATCTATTTCTCATATGGGCAGGATCAATAGCATCACTAGAAACCTTCCTGGAAGAACTAAACCAGAACACTAACAATATTAACCTTACTTGTGAATATAATAAGGAAAGTATTCATTTTCTGGATGTTCATATATATAGGAATGGGAATAAATTGGGCACTAAAGCTTACTTTAAGCCCACAGATGCTAATAGCTTTCTTCCCACACAAAGCGGCCACCACCCCGCATGGCTAGAAAACATCCCTAAAGGCCAATTGATGCGGGTAAGACGCAATTGCACTGAGGATGCAGATTTCCTATTCCCGGCTGATGTACTAAAGAATAAATTTATGGAAAAGGGTTATAAAGAAACACAACTAATCAAAATTATTGAAGACCTCGCAGCTACTCCAAGAACCAACTATTTGAATAAAAACATTCTCCAAGGGCAAAATAATAATAAAAATAATCATGAATGGAGTTTTATATCAGGATACCACTCACAGTATAAAGAAGTGGAACATATCTTCTTTTCCCATTGGCATATACTCCTTCTTGACAAAATCCTTAAAAACTATATACCAACAAGACCTACTTTTATCTATAGGAAAGCTCCTAACTATGGAGACAGGGTCGTCAAGAAGATACTAGACGTACCACACAAACCCCCATCTTTTTGGGATAAGGATGGCTTTTATGCCTGCAGAAAATGCCGCCCTTGCAGAGAGGTGAATAAACCCCTTAGAGCACTTGAAAACTTTACATCTACGTCCAATAACAGAGAGTTTACCATTAAAGATTGTATTACCTGTAACACTACCTATGTAGTGTATGTTTTAGAATGCCCCTGCAAGTTACTGTACATAGGCCGCACTAAGAGGGCTCTTAAAATACGTGTAGCTGAGCATGTGGCAAACATCAAAATTGGGTATAAGGATCACAATGTTTCCTTACATTTTAAATTGTTCCACGACCAAAACCCCGCAGGTCTCAAGTTTTGGGGAGTGGACCACCTAAAACCACCTTGGAGGGGGTCCAATTTAGTAAGAGAATTATCCAAGCTTGAGACCCAATGGATTTATTCCGTAGACACTTTATCTCCAAAGGGGTTAAACATAGATCTAGACATCAATTGTTTTATTAGTGATTATTGATATATTGTTTTTATTAACAGTTTTTATGATTAATTTTTTATTGACTGTTTTAGCAATTTTATCTACACTTTTAACAATTGATTTGAATACCGCCTCTCAATGGCACCCTTTCTCGGCCCAAACCTCTGAAACTTATAGACTTATGTACATATATGTTGATATATTTATCTATAGTTTTATTTATCTAATTTCACCTATCTAAGGCTAATTAATTATACACTCATAAATTTTGACGGTCCAATTTTCATTTTATTTTAAATAATTTAGATCAAATTTTAACTTACTTCATGTAGTTCTATATACACTTGTATATGTGTAGACTATACATATATATATATGCATCTATTATATGCATGTATCTTATATTGATTTATTTTCAATATTTGGATTAGCGGGTTTAAATTCCCATTTTTTGAACATCTTCTGCTGCTAGAATACACGCATATACACATAGTGGTTGCAAAGCCCGAATATGTCTAATGTAGTGTTAAGATGTACACTGCATCTCTCAGGGGACAGATTAGGTGATTTCACTAGACCTGTCCCATTGAGCTATATTGTGCAGCTAACACCAAGTAACTGCAGCTTTCCTTCTGCAAACAAATCATCTTTTTTAAGAAACATTTAAACATCGACAGGTGGATATTATCATAGTGCAAGCTTTTCGCTTCTATGTAATAGTGACTGAGATATTGTTTTAAAATTGCGATGGTTTAATTTATATGTTTGCTGTCTTAGTTTGATAGCAACTTTTAGCCCCTCTATGTTCAAATTTTCGTTTTGTTATCTGTAATATAACAAATTGTGCAGTAATACGTGCTGTTGGAACACTCCCCAAAAGCTCCTGTTTGAGGACGTGCATATCTCAGTTCCGCCCTGACAAGCACCAATCAGGGCGGACGGATTGCGGCACTCCAGCCAATAGGCGACGAGCGGGGGGGTTATACCACGCACGCTGACGCTGGGCTATCTACGCCCTCAGTTGAAGTCAGCTTGTGACGAAACCGGTCAGGGCCCAGATACCGCAGCGTCTCTGTAACTAGGAAGTACAGAGTGATCTCCACGGCAACTGTCTCAAACCCGGAACAAAGACTGCAGCGTTACGTTTGCAACACGGGCGCCCTCTTGGGACAGGATAGCGGTGAATACACTCTATACTTTATGTGCTTTCTTACAAGTGATTGAAATGTACGTGCATTTGAAACAGGGACTTTGTATTGGGGGATTTCTTGATTAAAGCAATATTACACTATTGGTGCCTTTATGTCCTTATATGTTTGCCTGAGGATTTTAACCCATACTGCCCTGGTGGTGATGACGGATGTTGGAGTGAGACTACCTACAGACTAAAAAGGCTTATCTTTTTCATCTTTGTGGTGAGTTTGTACCCCAGAGGGGGAGCGTGCCTCACTTGTGGTGAAGACTTTGGATTGGTGTAGGGTGCACTACAGACCATATCCATAGAAGAAATACCACTACTAGTTTGACTGTTGCAAAGTCATCACTCAAGTGTTTTATATGTTTTTGGACATTTATCCATAACCAGCGCTGTTTATCATATGGACTCTATGAGTTTCATGCTTTTTATATGATATTTATTGTATTTTACTTTTTATATGTATGAGGTTCTCATTTTATATAAATTTAAATAGCTGCTTCCTTTTATATAATTTGTATCACAGTTTAACAACTCTGATATAAATTCTTGAGCTGAGTATATCGTTTATTCCCCATTACTTTTCCAGCTAAACAGTTGGAGGAGTGAGCCACAGGCACCGCAGACTAGCACCTAGGCGCCGAGAAGTGCAAATTTGGGCCAGTTATTTTGCACCTTTACTTTCTATAGATATATATATATATTTTTTTTTTACTTTTTGCTATAATAAATATCCCCCAAAAAAATAAAAATAAATCTTCATCAGTTTCGGCCAATATGCTTTCTTCTACATATTTTTGGTAAAAACAATTTGAACAAGCATATGTTGATTGGTTTGTGGCACGTTATAGCGTCTACAAAAAGGGTATAGATTCATGGCATTTTTATTATTTTATTTTTTACTAGTAATGGCGGCGATCTGTGATTTTTAGCAGGACTGCGACATTGCGGCGGACAGATGGGACACTTTTGACACTTTTTTGGGACCAGTGACATTTATACAGCAAGCTAAAAATAGCCACTGATTACTGTATTAATGTAACTGGCAGGGAAGGGGTTAGCACTAGGGGGTGATCAAGGGGTTAGGTGTTCCCTAGGGAGGTGTTTCTAACTGTGGCGGCAGTGTACTGACTGGTGGAGAACTGCAGATCTCTCTCTACTCTACTGACAGAAGGGGGATCTGTCTGTTTAGGGTTGACAGATCCCCATTCTGGCTCTCTGTGGAGCAATCGCAGGATGCCGGCAGACATAGCAGACGCCGGCTACGCACAGCGGCTCCGGCGTTGCACCGCGGGCGTGCACGTGCCTGATGTACACCTACGACGATTCACGCAGCCGTGCAAACCTGCTGCAGTATAATGACTGTGGCTGGTCGGCAAGTGGTTAATGAAACCACAGTGGTTTTATAGGTTGGATTTTACCCTTTACATTGTGTAAACAGAATATAATATGTAATAGGATATAATTTTTCACAGTCATTTTTATTGTGATCTCTGCTTAAAATGTATCAAAGGTAGGTGAAACAATAATTTCACAATAATAATTAATTAAAAATCATATATATATATATATATATATATATATATATATATATATATATGTTAAAGGTAGTATATCAAACATAAAAACAGTGGTAATCGGTGTCAGTAATATACTAAAACAGCGCTGATGTTGGTAGGAATCGGGTGGCCAACACCACCTTGAAAGTGAATAACAGTTTTTGGCCTATTTATACACCTTTGCTTTGAGATAAATATATATATATATATATATATATATATATATATATATATATATATATATATATATATATATATATACAGCCCTCAAAATTTGCACTCGCCTGCTCGCATTTGGCGAGTGAATTTATGAGCAGTGCGAGTATGGACAGGGCTTCCCCTCCTGCCGCGCACACACTTGCAGTGCGGCCAGTACAATATGTATTCTACAGCTGACCTGCCAGCGCCGCACCGCTCCACTTTCCACACATTGCCGCTTGGGACCGCCCCTCTCCACCTCCCACATATCCCCGCACTGCACAGGCTAGCTGCAAAGCAGAGAATTTGCAATGACGTGTACCAGCCAGCGCCGCCCCTCTCCACCTCCCACACATCTCCCTCACAGGCTAGCAGCAGATTTGTGAAAAGAATGGATACCGACGCCGCTTGCGACCGCCCCTCTCCACCTCCGCTTGGGACTGCCCCTCTCAAACTCCCACAGGCAAGCAACTTTGCCCACAACTGTACCAGCCGCATGGGACCGCCCCTCTCCACCTCCGCTTGGGACCGCCCCTCTGCACCTCCCACAGGCCAGCAGCTTTGCCCACAACTGTATCAGCCGCCTGGGATGGCCCTCTACACCTCCCACACATCCAAGGAGTGCACCGATGCCTGAATCATAGTATGTGATAATGAGGCAGTCTGTTGTGAGGTTTTGGAGGCGTTGGTGGATTGAACAATTCGTTTGCTGGGAGTAAGGGGGGGGGGGAATTGGGAGAACATATGTGCTGGATTGGGGGGTGAGTTAATTGTAGGCATAGGTCTGAATCACCCCCCCCCCAATCCATTATACCTATGCCTCCAATTCAGCCCCCTCCCCCGATTCTTTCATACCTATGCTTCCAATTCAGCCCCCTCCCCCCATTCTATCATACCTATGCCTCCAATTCAGCCCCCTCCCCCCCAATCTATCATACCTATGCCTCCAATTCAGCCCCCTCCCCCCATTCTATCATACCTATGCCTCCAATTCAGCCCCCTCCCCCCATTCTATCATACCTATGCCTCCAATTCAGCCCCCTCCCCGCAATCTATCCTACCTATATGCCTCCAATGCAGCCCCCTCCCCGCAATCTATCATACCTCTGCCTCCAATGCAGCCCCCTCCCCCCATTCTATCATACCTATGCAGCCCTCAAATTTTCCACTCGCCTACTCACATTTTGTGAGTGGAAAATGAGGGCTTGTGAGCTGGGCTGCCTGCCTCAGGGGGGGGGGGGGGAGCACCGCCGGTGGGAGCCATTCTCCCATCAATCGCCCCGGGGAGAAGAGAGCATGGAGGAAGAGGAGAGCCATGGGATAGCATGCTGTTACCGGCGCTTACATTATAATTGTCTCTGCTATGCTCTGCCTCCTCCTGACCTGCTCCTGTGATAGATAAAACACCAGTCCAATGCTGCGAGGTGTTCTATCTTTCACCGCCACAGGGTCAGGAGGAGGTGGGGCTGTGTCGAGCAGAGCGGATACAATTATAAATGTAACAGCGTGCTATCCCGCAGCTATGTAGAGTATGGCTGCAATGGGCACAGTGAGGCTGCAATGGTGGGCACAGTGAGGCTGCAATAGTGGGCACAGTGAGGCTGCAATGGTGGGCACAGTGAGGCTGCAATGGTGGGCACAGTGTAGCTGCAATGGTGGGCACAGTGAGGCTGCAATGGTGGGCACAGTGAGGCTGCAATGGTGGGCACAGTGAGGCTGCAATGGTGGGCACAGTGAGGCTGAAATGGTGGGCACAGTGAGGCTGCAATGGTGGGCACAGTGAGGCTGCATTAGTGGGCACAGGTGAGACTGCATTAGTGGGCACAGGTGAGGCTGCATTGATGAGCACTGGTGAGGCTGCATTGATGAGCACAGGTGAGGCTGCACTGATCAGGTTGTTGTTAATATTTATTTTTGTAACTTTTTTTCCATAAAACATTTAAGTGTCATGTCATGAGATATTTTATGAGGGCGTGTCTAGGGGCGGGGCAGGGTAGGGTAGGGATTGAGTGGGGCACTGGTGGCGAGTAACCTTCGAGGCCCGGCTGGTAGCTCAGGACTTGAAATTTTGAGCCCTGTGTATATATATATATATATATATATATATATTGTGACAGCAGGAAGGTAAAGTCACCTGGTTGCATCCAGGGGGGTAGATATATTTCGCCCAGATTCAGGCTTTACGCCGACTTATACAACTAGGTGGAGAGTTGTATAAGCCCAGCTGAGGCTAGTGGGCTCATGGATGACTCATACCTCTAGGGAGAGTGTGGGGCGTCGTGCAGACAGGGAGTTGATGAGACCAGCTGAAGCTTGTCAGCTCGTTTAAGGCCTCTATAAAAACTCCCAGATTCATTAGGTGTTAGCTCATGCCTGGACCCAGACCTGTGTGGACTGTCTAGGGAGAGTGAACCCCTGTGCGGTGAGACAAAGCCTATGTGGCTATTTGCTTGGACACTTAAAACCAGGGACTTAGGGACTAGGACAGCACTAGGCTGATCCCAGTTGTTAGTTAGGAAACCTGTATGTTTAGTCAGAGGTCAAGTTGACCAGGATTTATTTTGTTTATGTTTCTTTTGCTTTGCTGTGTTTTGTCACTGTAAATAGAAAATAAACCGCACCTTTTTGATTTTGAAAACCACAACCTCCGTTTGCTGGGCCTGTTTTTGTGTGGGGAGCCCATCCCGGGGGTCACACACACCCGCTGCCGAGCTAACCCCCTCACAGTTGGTGGAGAACCAGTGGCAGTTTTTTTTTAAGCCAGCATGGAGGAGATACTGAAGCAGCTGGCTCTAGCAAATGCCAATCAACAGCAGACAAATGCAGGTTTGCAAAAGAGCCTTGCAGCTCATCAACAGAGCCTTGCAGCTCAACAACAGAACTTCGCAGCCCAGCAGCAAGCTCATCAACAGAGCCTTGCAGCCCAGCAGCAAGCTCACCAACAGAGTCTGGAAGCTCAGCAACAAGCCCAGCAGCAATCTGAGGCCCGCTTCATAGACCTGTTACAGAAGCAAGAGCAGAGACTACAACAAATGGAAGCAGTAATGCAGCAACGTCTGCAGACCAGTGAGGAAAGCCGTCCCACTAATACCGCGTCCTTTGGGGTGAGTCGTTTATTGACAAAAATGACTGGAGAGGATGATCCAGAGGTATTTTTGACCACATTTGAAAGGACTGCTGAAAGAGAAAAGTGGCCTGAGGAGCAGTGGGCTGGACTGGTGGCTCCTCTGTTAACTGGTGAATCGCAGAAGGCTTACTATGACCTAGAGCCTGACCAAGCAAAAGACTATGTGATGCTAAAAGCTGAAATATTGGCAAGGCTGGGTGTCACCCAGGCTCAGCGTGTGCATAACTGGACTTTCCAGCTTGGAAAACCCCCCAGGTCTCAAATGTATGATCTCATTCACCTGAGCAGAAAGTGGCTACAGCCAGAGACTTTGTCCGCACCAAAGATTGTGGAACGTGTTGTAATGGATCGGTTTTTGAGAGCTCTTCCTACTGCCATCCAAAAGTGGGTAAGCCATGGAGACCCAGAGACGGCCGATGGTCTTGTGGATCGTGTGGAGAAATACTTGGCTACAGAGAACCTGACGGCCTCTTCCAGAGACACTCGGACTTTCCACCCTAAGACCAGACCATCCCCAGGGGCGGATAAGAGGATTCCAAGGGGTGAGGGTGGAGAGAGTGAGAGGGTGGGAGCTCTACCCCAAGTTTGGCGAGAACAGCCTGGGAAATCAGCGGCTCAAGAGGCGGCAAGAAGGATCGTTTGCTACCGCTGCCGGCAAGCGGGACATATTGCAGCCAATTGCCCGGTTGTGGAGGAACCCATGCAGTGTGACTTTCTGACGGGCAGACGTCAGTCGCTGTGTGCGACAGTCACATGCACTGCCATTCGAGGAACTGAGAAACATTTATGCAAAATGTGTGTTAATGGTAGAAATGTTGTGGTATTGCTGGATTCAGGTAGCCTTGTGACCCTGATAAAGGCTGAGTTAGTTAAAACAGAGGTCTCTGGGAATAGCAAGGTAGCTGTTATTTGTGTGCATGGGGACACCCGAGAGTATCCAGTGACTACAGTGTGTTTTGAGACCCCCAAAGGTACCCTCTCTCATCCAGTGGGCTTAGTATCTCAGTTACCGCATGACGCCATTGTGGGAAGGGATTTTCCGAAGTTCTGGGAACTGTGGGATGATCCTGAGCCCCCCACTGGTGCCCCTATGTACCAGGAATGTGATAGCCAGAACTCCCCTGAGAGTGGTGAGGACTCTCCGGAATTTCCCTTATCAGTATTGGCAGGGGAGACTCAAGAAACTGGAGAGGAGCCCACCTCCTCAGACGAAAACCTACCGTCTGTGGAGTTTTCTGATCTTGAGGTTCACAGGGAAAACTTTGCCACAGAACAGTTGAAAGACCCCGCCCTAATAAAGGCACGGGAAAACATAGTGAAAATAGATGGCGAGTTAGTGAACCCAGATAATACCTGCACTTACCCATACTTTAGCGTAGAGAAGGACCTACTGTATCGGGTGGCAAAAAGGGCAGAAGAAACCGTTGAGCAGCTTGTGGTGCCCAAACCTTACAGGAAGTTGGTGTTGGAGTTGGCCCATGGGCACATTCTTGGAGGTCATCTGGGGACAGAGAAAACCCGAGAGAGGGTATTACAGAGATTCTATTGGCCGGGGGTGATGAAGGACATAGAAAATTATTGTTCCTCCTGCCCTGTGTGTCAGAGGTCGGCCCCGATGCCACATTTCCGTAGCCCGCTGGTCCCTCTACCCATCATTGAGGTCCCGTTTGAGAGGATCGCCATGGATTTGGTAGGTCCTATAATCAAATCCGCTAGGGGGCACCAGTACATATTAGTTATAATGGACTATGCCACCCGTTATCCAGAAGCGATCCCTCTCCGAAATACCTCGGCCAAAACCATAGCCAAAGAGCTATCTCTTGTGTTTAGCCGGGTGGGTATTTGTAAAGAACTGCTTACGGACCAAGGTACACCCTTTATGTCCCGGGTTATGAAGGAGCTGTGTAAATTGTTCAAAGTGACGCAATTACGTACATCTGTGTATCACCCCCAAACCGATGGGCTGGTTGAAAGATTCAACAAAACCCTAAAACAAATGTTGAAGAAAGTGGTGGATAGAGATGGAAAGGATTGGGACTGTCTACTTCCTTATCTGATGTTTGCTATTAGGGAGGTGCCCCAATCCTCTACGGGATTCTCCCCCTTTGAGTTACTGTATGGGAGACACCCAAGAGGGCTGTTGGATATTGCCAAGGAAACTTGGGAAAGTGAGAGTTCTCCCCACAGGCGTGTGATTGAGCATGTCGCCCTGATGCAAGACCGAATTGCACAGGTAATGCCCATCGTGAAGGAACATTTGGCCCAAGCGCAGTTAGCACAGCAGAGAGTGTACAACCGTGGAGCCAAGACCCGTACCTTTTCCCCGGGGGATAGGATACTGGTACTTGTCCCTACGGTTGAAAGTAAATTCCTTGCCAAATGGCAAGGCCCCTACGAGATAATGGAAAAAGTGAGCGAAGTGAATTACAAGGTCAGACAACCAGGAAGGCGAAAGCCCGAACAGATCTATCACGGTAATCTGTTGAAAGCCTGGAGGGATAGAGAGTCCCTAGTCGCAGACACTTGGTCACCAGCTCAAACTGGTTGCGTGATTCCTGAGGTTGGAATAGCAGCCACCTTGTCACAACCCCAACAACAGGAGGTTAAGGAGTTTGTGCTTCGCAACAAGGAGGTATTCTCTGAGCTGCCGGGACAAACATCTGGGGTAGAGCATGACATCATTACCCCGCCCGGTGAAAGGGTGAAGTTAAAACCCTATCGGATCCCAGAGGCCCGACGGGAGGCAATACGGGAGGAAGTACAGAAAATGCTGAACTTAGGGGTGATAGAGGAGTCCCAAAGTGATTGGTCTAGTCCCATTGTGTTGGTGCCTAAACCGGATGGGAGCTGGCGATTTTGTAACGATTTTCGTCAGTTGAACAAAGTTACAAAATTTGACACCTACCCCATGCCACGTATAGATGAGTTGATCGACCGGCTGGGAACAGCCCGATACATGACGACTCTTGACCTCACAAAAGGGTATTGGCAAATCCCCCTGGCCAAATTGGCGAAAGAGAAAAACGCATTTGTAACCCCAGACGGGGCGTTCCAATATAAAAGAATGCCGTTCGGGTTACAGAATGCGCCGGCCACATTCCAGCGGAAAATGGACCAGATGCTGAGGCCCCATTGGAAGTATGCTGAGGCTTACCTGGATGACGTAATTGTCCATAGCACAGATTGGGCCTCACATCTGCCAAAAGTGCAAGCAGTCCTGGACTCTGTTCGGGAAGCGGGGTTTACGGCTAACCCCAAGAAGTGTACCATTGGGCAGGAGGAGGCCAAATATCTTGGGTACACCATTGGGAGGGGAGTAATAAAACCCCAACTCAACAAAGTCGAGGCCATCCAGAGTTGGCCACGTCCCAACAGCAAGAAGCAGGTACGAGCCTTTCTGGGAATCGCGGGGTATTATCGGCGATTCATTCCCCACTTTGCTTCTAAGGCTGTGCCCCTAACCAACCTAACGAAGGGGAAAGGGTCGGTCATGATTAAATGGACCCCCGAGGCTGAGGCAGCATTCCAATTCTTGAAACAAGCCTTATGTAGCCAGCCAGTGTTGTACTCACCCGACTTCTCTAAAGACTTTGTCGTACAAAGTGATGCGTCAGATGTGGGGTTAGGAGCAGTATTGTCCCAGGTCTGGAACGGGGAAGAGCACCCAGTCATTTACCTCAGCAGGAAGTTGAAGTCCCATGAGGTAAATTACGCCACCATTGAAAAGGAGTGTTTAGCGGTGAAGTGGGCTCTAGATTCCCTTCGGTACTACCTGCTAGGTAGGCACTTTGACATGGTTACGGATCACGCTCCGTTAAAGTGGATGGCTCAAAACAAGGAAACAAATAGAAGAGTGAATAGGTGGTTCCTGGCCCTCCAGGAATTCAACTTCACAGTAAAGCATCGCCCTGGCGTTCAAATGGGGAATGTGGATGCTTTGTCTCGAGTACATGAATGCCTGATTGCTGGTGTTCCAACCCCGAGGTTAAAACAAGAGGGGGGGGGTATGTGACAGCAGGAAGGTAAAGTCACCTGGTTGCATCCAGGGGGGTAGATATATTTCGCCCAGATTCAGGCTTTACGCCGACTTATACAACTAGGTGGAGAGTTGTATAAGCCCAGCTGAGGCTAGTGGGCTCATGGATGACTCATACCTCTAGGGAGAGTGTGGGGCGTCGTGCAGACAGGGAGTTGATGAGACCAGCTGAAGCTTGTCAGCTCGTTTAAGGCCTCTATAAAAACTCCCAGATTCATTAGGTGTTAGCTCATGCCTGGACCCAGACCTGTGTGGACTGTCTAGGGAGAGTGAACCCCTGTGCGGTGAGACAAAGCCTGTGTGGCTATTTGCTTGGACACTTAAAACCAGGGACTTAGGGACTAGGACAGCACTAGGCTGATCCCAGTTGTTAGTTAGGAAACCTGTATGTTTAGTCAGAGGTCAAGTTGACCAGGATTTATTTTGTTTATGTTTCTTTTGCTTTGCTGTGTTTTGTCACTGTAAATAGAAAATAAACCGCACCTTTTTGATTTTGAAAACCACAACCTCCGTTTGCTGGGCCTGTTTTTGTGTGGGGAGCCCATCCCGGGGGTCACACACACCCGCTGCCGAGCTAACCCCCTCACAATATATATATATATATATATATATATATATATATATAATCGAATCTTGCTATATTAGCTTTCAGCAGCAGAAGATTATTCCAGCATCATTTAATCGACTACTGTCCCCAAACTGGACTCACAAGAGTATGCTGCAAAGAGCATGCTCCATTACCTGGCACTGCTCTCAACATCATTTGGGCTCTTAGGATCTGCCCTCCACCAGATATTTTTTTGTATCTGCAGGGATACCCTAATGGGGTAAAGGGGAAATAGGGGGGGGGGCTGGTGAGCCTGAAGTTGGGCTTTAAACCATTGGTATAAGCAAAATACTCTATAGTGTTGCTACAAATTTCAGGCAAACATTGTAAGGGACTATTTAAATCGAAGTTCCACCCATTATTTCGTCTTGTAATGTCTGTTAAAAGCACTGCAAGCACTTTAACCTATGACATTTTTTTTGGTAATTAAATAACTTTTTTTCTTCATTTGTCGGCAGCACTTCCGGGTACGGCCGCCTAGACAATTGATTCACTAGGCGATTTGCAAGGGCTCCTGTGATAGCAGTGTCATGTATCCCAGGAGTCATTGCAAATTGCCTAGTGATGAAATCTTGCATTATTTCCAGACTGGAAATGACGTGCAGGGGAGGCCTGGGATGTCATGATTGGCAGGTTGCTATAGCAACAGGGCGGGAACTTTCGCCGATGCCGCCATTGCTATGAATACCTGTCGGAAAGAGAGAGAGACGCTCAGTGGCTTCAGTGCGCAGGCACCAGACCGGGAGGTGCATGCTGGGTAGCCAGCTGCACCTAATCCCAGAAATAGATACCAGAGGTCTTCAGAGGCCCACAGTGGACATGGACCCTGCCAGCTTCCGAGATCAAGGTAGTTTTTCTTTATTTAAACATATATTAAAAGGAATAAACTATAGACATTAGCTAAATGTTGCAGATAAAGTGGAACAAATTACAGTATTAAAAATTAAGAGTACTAAAAAAAAAAATACTTGGGGGACTGGAACTCCGCTTTAAGTAACACAGGTATCATGAAATACAATAATAATAATAAATAAATAAATAAGCACATAGTAAATAATGTCAAAATAATACTGTATGAGACTTTTAATCACCTAGATGACCCAGACAGCATACGTTCTAATTTAAACTGCCTATTTTTTTTTCTAATTACCTTTGTTTATTGGTCTCCTAATTTTGTTGATAGGTTTTTGGTCAAATTGTCCCTACTTAAAGATTACTGATTTAAAAAAAAAATAATAGCTTAAAAAACTGCCAAAAATATAATGGTCCACAAATTATTCCTTTCCTACTGAACCTTTTATGATCCATTGTTATCATTAACCAGTCTTTTACTAATAAACTAAAATGGCCAATTGACACAAATACTTCTGAGTCTGATCTTCCACCACTGGTTATGAGCGAGTTGGTGCTGGATTGCTGACCAGCAGCAGATTCCTCCCCTCTGTCACTCATTAATAGTTCAATTACCAATAAGATGTACTGCAACAGCAACACTAGTAATATGGGTTTGAACTCATTGCTAAATCACTTCAGCAGTCCATTCTTCAATCCTTGATAAATTGCTCCAAAATTCATACGTTACTATACATTACAAATCATACTAGCTACTTTAGTTACAGTGCAGTATATAGAATGTTCATTTGGAAACAATGTAATGTGAATTGGAAAGTCTCCATAATGTACTACCATAGTGAAATAATATTACACATTCCACTTCTTTCTGCTCAACACCAGCAGGGCTGCCAGTTCTATAACCCTCCATTGTAACCTTTCCATCTCATACAGTCTTGCATACTCTGTAATCTAAAAGATTCAGAAAAGGAAGCGCTATTAGACTAGCGAGAATCTGTGCCTTCTGACCCCCTGGAATGCCACTACAAGCAGTTCTGTCCTTTGCAAGTCGTCTGTGAGATTACAAGTGGAAAACAGACAATGCAATAAGAAAAAAATGCAGCATCTCATTAGTGCTGAGCAAGCAGTTTAATGGGACAGTTAGCACATCTTTCACATCCATAAAAATAACATCACACGGTCTAAGGAACACTCAGCGGGGGGAGTGAAACCGGAAAGAAAACAGTTCTTTATTTTTCTTCTCACAAGCCTCAATTGGGATACATCTTGTGAAGTATTTGCAGATGCTTTTAATCTAAACCTGACTTGTGAATCACTCCAGAGAGACAATATTTTAATATCTTCTGAACATGAGTGAAAATAAAAGTAGGGGGGAAATAAATGTTGCTTAAAAAGTACATACATAAAAGGATTTTCAGTAAACATACTATGTGGCAATTTACACATGGCATTTTCTTTTTTCTTCACCACAAGAAGAAAAAGTTCCTGAAGTTCCTTTATCAGAGTATGTCTGTTAAGGTTTCGATTTGTCCAGGTTACGATACAACTATTATAGTAGTTAGTCACAATCAACTGGCCTTGTTCTGTAATGTTAAAGACCTTTTTATAGCTCACCCAAGCAGCTTCTTCAGTTCCCCACTTACAGTATGCTGTTCAAATGAATAGAGCAGCATATAGGTACTGTAAGTTATCAGTAGGATTGAATGACATTATCTGGATAATGAGCAAGGGACAGCTCACTACTGTGAATGCAACTCATTACGTACAAAGTTGAGGTCTTGAAAGTGGTTGTTAACACACAAAAAAAAAAAAAACCTGCCAGACAAAGGCATAATGAGCTAGTATGTATAGCATACTAGCTCATTATGAAATACTCACCCTAGATCGAAGCCCCCGCAGTGGTCCCCCGTACACCGATCCGGTCGGCAACATTGCTCCCGGAGTTACTTCCAGGTATTGCGGGCTCTGGCGCTGTGATTGGCCTGAGCCACAATGACGTCATGTCACATGCGCGCGGGAGCTGCCAGTAACGGCACACTAACTGATGCAACAGCGCGAACGTGCCATTGCTTCAGGGCCGATGACGTTGGCACATGCAGACACGGGATATCTCCTAAACCGTGCAGGTTTAGGAGATATCCGGGGTAGCTACAGGTAAGCCTCATTATAGGCTTACCTGTAGTCAAAAGTGAATTGCAAGGGTTTACAATCACTTGAAGACATCAGTGTAAGATAATATAGAAATAGGAAAAATGCAAGCAGATACAGATGTGGTCACAATATATGTTCAATCAGATTTTGTGTTTTTCCTGAAGATCCTCTTAGAGTAAACCTTCCACCACAAAATTGGCTAATCTTCTTTTAGAAAAATGTGTAATGGTAGTCAAAACTGTAGTACATATTTTAAAAAGGAAGGTAAATGTTTAAACTCTTTGTCTATCAGGCCTTCCACTTAAGCATTGGTTAAATGGTCATTCCTTTACTAGAACCTTACATACTGTGTACACCTCTAAGGTACCAGAATAAGTAAAGGGATGGTCGGCACTCAGGATGTTGGGGGTTATTATTGTGTCTACTAACACCAATGCAGGGGTTTTTGTACTCCAACCTCTTCAGTGTGCATTGTGATACACTGCAAAAAATGCAGCAGGACTGAAATTTTGTGTAGCCCTCTGGAAAATGTTGGGAGCTGCACTTGAGGCACTCTATCATTTTCAGGCTGGCCACCACTGGTGCACATTAATTGCAATATACTGTATGTTTGATAATGTTGGCAGCTGCAAACTGTCACCTTGCTGTATCATAAGCTATATTACTGTTCTCCACTTAGTGTATAAAAATTAAAAGTACCAGGGAGAATAGAATCTGATTGGTGACTGTGAGACATTTCTAAATAGTCATTTTAAATAGACACAGCATGCAGCCTACAGTGGGGCGCTTTGAAACAATGTTTTTTTTCTTATTTTTTTTTTGCTTTACGTGACTATTTATATTATTAATTGTAACCGCTTAGCAAATGCCCCACGCAGATATACTGCTACCTAGTACGTGATCTGACACTCCTGGGTCTGGGGCGCATGCCGCCGGTGACCTGCTCCAGCTGTGATTGGACACACCAGGAGTCAATCAGCAGGTCCGGCGGACACCCGTCGATTGTTCAGGAGAAAAGCAGAACGGTGATCTGCCTATGTAAACAAGGCATACCACCGCTCTGTGAGAGGGGAATGTGCTAATCCTGTGTTCCTGCTAAGCAGGAACACGGATCTTTACACTCCCCAAGTCAAAGCACATCCCCCCCAGTTAGTAATCATTCCTAGGGAACACATTTATCCCTTTGCCGCCATTACTAGTAAAAACAATAAATAACATATAAATAAATATATCCCATAGTTTGTAGACACTATAACTTTTGCCCAAACCAATCAATATACACTTATTGGGATTTTTTAACCAAAAATATGAAGCAGAATACATATTGGCCTAAATTGATGAAAAAATTTGATTTTTTTTTAAATTTTATTGGGAATGTTTTAAAGCAGAAAGTAAAAAATAGTGGGTCTTTTTTTCAAAATTGTAGGTCTTTTTTATATATAGCACGAAAAATAAAAACTGCAGAGGTGAACAAATACCACCAAAAGAAAGCTTTATTTGTGGGGAAAAAAAGACATACATTTTATTTAGGTACAGCATCGCACGCCTGCCCAATTGTCAGTTAAAATACAGTGCCCTATCACAAAAGGGGGGTAAACCTTCCGGAGCTGAAGTGATTAATATTATTTATTAAAATTTGCAACAACAATTGCCCCTCCCCGCCCAAAAAAATAAACAATATATTTGTAGGTGTTTGCACAGGAACTATATGGTGTGGAATATGTCTAACATTCCTACTGCCTAGTAAATAATCATCCAGTTACTATCAGTAACAGTTACGGTACTTTCTGGCAATCCATCAGCACCAAGACTTAGGTCATGAGAAGTGTCAAAGATGCATTTCCTTCAGATGGGAATAAGCAATTGATTTCAAGAGCTCCAGCGAACCTATGTATGTCAAAACATCCAGCTCAGCACTTTGTAGATAAAAATGCAATACTTGCAAACATCAAAACCGGATTCTGTGTTTCCTCAGTTTGTGGCCAGTATCAAAGTCTATGTGCTTGTTTTTTTCACATTTGTTCATACGGTTTGGTGAGGCTCTAATCAGTCCCCATGAAATAACTAATTGTCCAACAAGAACTTGTCACTGACTCAAAAGGCTGTTGGCTCTTCTTTTTATATTATACATTTACAAAGATAGTTAATATAATTTAAAGATATTAATGTAAAAAATATAGTACCCCACAGAAATGCCCCGAAAAATCACTTCATTAAGTCAGATCACTTCAAGATAAATTCTGACTTCTTGCCATGGGATACTGCACTGCAGCCCTTATGCAATGTTTTTTTTTTTTTTACTTTTCCCAGCATTTAGATTTAAATAATGATAGTAAAGCATTGGTTATGCTCTGAAAATGTAAATTACTTACATTTACCTGGCCTGGGAAATGTGTCCAATATATGAAAATTCAGAGTCAATTCAGGTAAACCTGTACTCCATTTTGAACTTTAAGTGCCACAATGTGTTTCCTATTACTTTTGCCAGGGAATATACCTTTTTATTACTTTGACTTTGGTTTTCCTTTGTTTACTATGTGCCTTTGTTCCTTGCCTGCTGGAACTGAGCTCTTCCCACCTGCCATTTAGACCTTAGTCATGGAATCATGTCCTCAATAAAGACGTGAAACCAGTTTTTAGGGGGAGTAAACAAAAGAGGGAGGGTGCATAAAAAATGTTAATGCAAAAACCTTGCAGTGCCTCATCTTAGCTATTTTTTGTGTAAAGAAAGATGTGCATACTTACCTATTTTTGATCTGCTATGCTCCAGTCATGTGATCCGCAGCTCCAACTCCCCTGTGTCAGTCAGCGGCGAATACAGGGAAGAGGAGGAAGTGCTGACAATAGTTGGGTTAAGGGAGCCTATGAGTGACATCACGGCATCACAGGTAAATATGTGTATGTGGCATTGGGGGGCAGGGAATATTTTTAAGACTGATTAGTGTTAGGCTGGATTTCCACTTTAACCACTTAACGACCGCTCACTGTACATATACGTCGGCAGAATGGCACCTGGAGGCACAATCTTGTACGTGCCTGCCTTCTTATGGGTGGGGGGTCCGATCGGACCCCCCTCCGGTACAGTGAGCGGTGGTTTTCCGTTCGGGAGCGATCCGCGATGAGGGGTGGCCATTGGTTTCTGGCCACCCCCTCGCGATCGCTCCCGGCGAATGATATGCTTCCTCTGCTGTGTAAATGTAAACACAGGCAGAGGAAGTGATGTCATCTCTCCTCGAGGCGGTCTTTTCGATCCGGCACGAGAAGAGAAGACATCTCACAGTAAGTTCACCAACAGCCCACTGACACCAGCACACGTAGGCACACTTTTCACCCCCCAGTCATCCCCAGATCACCCCCCAGCCCCCAGTCACAGTGTCACTGATTGCAGTGATCATTTATTTACTGATCACTGCATTTAGTGTCATCTGTGACAGTAAAAAAGTTGCAGGGCAGTTAGGTTTAGGCCCCTTTTAGGTCCAGGGTAGCCCCCTAACCGTCCCCTAATAAAGGTTTAACCCCTTGATCGCCCCCCAGGTAACCCTTTCACCCCTTATCGCCAGCGTCACTAAGCGATCGTTTTTCCGATCGCTGTATTAGTGTCGGTGGTGCCCCTAGGTAGCAAGTTATTTTTTGGGGTTCGCCGAAGGTTTTTATTGCGTTAGGTACCCCCATATATCATCTAATAAAGGTTTAACCCCTTGATCGCCCCTAGAGTTAACCCTTTCACCAGTGATCACTGTATAAGTGTCACTGGTTAGCCAGTTAGTTAATTAGGTTACCCGTCAGGTTTTTATATATCGTCAGGTACCCCCATATATTACCTAATAAAGGTTTTTACCCCCTGATTGCCCCTAGTTAACCCTGTCACCAGTGATCACCGTATAAGTGTTACGGGTCACACTGGTTGGTTAGTTTGCTTTTTATAGCATCAGGGCACCCGCCGTATATAACCCAATAAAGGTTTAACACCCTGATCGCCCGGCGGGTGATATCAATTAGGTTTTAGCGCCAGAGAGGGTCTGCGTCGCCCCAGGCAGCGTTAGGTTAGTGCCAGTAATGCTAACACCCATGCGCAAAGCATACACCTCCCTTAGTGGTATAGTATCTGAACAGATCAATATCTGATCTGATCAGATCTATACTAGGGTCCCCAGCGGTTTAGGGTTCCCAAAAACAATGTTAGCGGGATCAGCCCAGATACCTGCTAGCACCTGCGTTTAGCCCCTCCGCCCAGCCCAGCCCACCCAAGTGCAGGATCTATCGATCACTGTCACTTACCAAACACAACACACATAACTGCAGCATTCGCAGAGTCAGGCCTGATCCCTGCGATCGCTAACAGTTTTTTTTGTAGCGTTTGATATATTTGCTGACGACAGTCAGGTCTTTTTTTACCTGTGAATCTTACTAGTGTACCCCTAAATTTAGAGCCCAAAATGGCAAATCAAAGGTACACTAGTAAAGAGCAGATCTTGCGGTTCATGCACTTCAATGACAATGAACTTTGTCGTCCACGTGGAGACCCTGAATACGACCGGCTCTACAAAATTTGGCCCCTCAAAAACCACTTCAACAAACGTTTTGCAGCCTTGTTTATTCTCGATCAAGTTGTCTGCGTTGATGAGTCCCTGATTAAATTTTCTGTCCGCCTGTCTTTCAAGCAGTACCTTCCCAGCAAGCATGCCAGATATGGGGTCAAGCTCTATAAGTTCTGTGACAGGGCAACAGGCTATGTATGGAGCTTTACGGTTTATGAGGGAAAAGATAGTCAGGTAGAGCCGGAGAACTGCCCAGATTACATAGGGAGCGCTGGCAAGACAGTGTGGAACATGGTGTCACCCTTATTCGGAAAGGGGTACCACTTGTATGTGGACAATTATTACATGAGCGTGCCACTTTTTAGTCACTTGTTTGATCATCAGATTGGAGCATGTGGCACTGTGCGACCTAATCGCCGGGGCTTTCCCCAGGGGCTTGTAGATTCCCGTCTTAGGCTGGGGGGAGAGAGCCTGCTTGAAGTGTAATAATTTGCTCGCTGTGAAGTGGAGGGATAATAAGAATGTTTTCCTTCTTACCTCCCTTCATGCAGACACGACAGTCCAAATTCGTACGACGACTGGTGTTGTGGAGAAACCCCTCTGTGTCCACGAATATAACCAAAATATGGGAGGGGTGGACCTCAACGACCATAAGTTGGTGCCGTATCACATTGCCCGTAAGGCGAGATGCTGGTACAAAAAAGTGTCTCTATCCTTATTCCAATTGGCTTTGTTAAACGCGCATGTGCTATACAGAGCTTCAGGCGGGACTTTATCTCTCCTAAAATTCCAGGATGAGATAGTCCCAGAACTCCTGTATCCAGGTGGTTCTGCACCTCACCATCCCCTACGAAATGCAGTAACCTGGCTGCATGAGAGGCATTTTCCTTATGTCCTCGAGAGTACCCCTACCCAACGAGCCCCCCAAAAAATATGTTGTGTCTGTAGCAAGCGCGGATTTAGGCGTGACACCTGTTATTTTTGTCCACTCTGTCCTGACAATCCTGGTCTGTGCATTGGTAAAATGTTTTGAACGCTACCACACAAAAGTGAAGTTTTAGCGTAGGGTACAGCATTTCACAGACTAGGACACACTTACACAGGGTCAGCCAAGATGCCATTGCATTTTGAGAGACCCGAACCATTACAGTTGTGTAAAAAAAAAAGTGTAAAAAAAAAAAAAAAAAAAATGTAAAAGAAAAAAAAACACAAAAAAAAAAAAAAAAAAAAAGAAAAAAATAGTTGTCGTTTTATTGTTCTCTCTCTCTCTATTTTCTCTCTATTGTTCTGCTCTTTTTTTTACTGTATTCTATTCTGCAATGTTTTATCATGCTTGCTTTTCAGGTATGTAACTTTTTGTTTTCAGATGCGCCATTCAGCTGCAGCGCAGATTTATTTATCTTGACAGCAACAGTGTTTGCTCCCACAATACATAAAGCCGTGACTCCAATGCTGTAGGAGGTGATTTCACCACCACAGTAAAAAAAAAAGAGCATATATGCCGAAGCATGGGGGCAGCAGGGGCGGAGGAGCGATTTTGCTCCTAATGCCGCGCACATACGGTCGAAATTCCGACGGAGGCTTGCCCGTGGAAAAGTCCGACCGTGTGTACGCGGCATAACCTTTTATGCCGCGTATATACGGTCGAAATTCCGACGGAGGCTTGCCCGTGGAAAAGTCCGACCGTGTGTACGCGGCATAACTTTTTTGCGGGAGGATGCCCCCATGCTTCGGCACTATATAAATGGTGCATGTATGCCTATCATTAGAAGTGGGTGGATGAAGGGAGGTATTCTAATGGTGGGCATACCCACCGATCAATCTCTTTTTTTCGTTCAGCCAACAGGCTGCATGAAAAAAAATATTACAATACATGTTCAACAAGGACCAGCAACATACTGGTATGTGGCTGGACTTTGAATGGTTATACCAGATTGATACCTGCGGGTTTTAGGTATCATCTTGGTATCATTCTTTTCAGCCAGCAGTCGGCTTTCATGTAAAAGCAATCCTAGCAGATAATTAGCCTCTAGACTGCTTTTACAAGCAGTGGGAGGGAATGTCCCCCCCCGGATATAAACAGTGCCATTGGGAAATTGGGAAAGCATTTTATCACACCGATCTTGGTGTGGTCAGATGCTTTAAGGGGAGAGGAAAGATCTAGGGTCTAACCCCCCAATTTTTTTTCAAAAAAAGAGTACCTGTCACTACCTATTGCTATCATAGGGGCTATTTACATTCCCTGAGATAACAATAAAAATGGTAAAAAAAAAAAAAAATGGAAGGAACAGTTTAAAAATAAAATAAAAATGCAAAATAAATAATAAAAAAATTAAAAATGAAAAAAAATAGCACCCATGTCCCCCCCTGCTGTTGCGCAAAGGCGAACGCAAGCGTCGGTCTAGCGTCATATGTAAACAGCAATTGCACCATGCATGTGAGGTATCACCGCGAAGGTCAGATCGAGGGCAGTCATTTTAGCAGTAGAAATCCTCTGTAAACCTAATGTGGTAACCTGTAAAGGCTTTTTAAATGCTTTTAAAAATGTATGTAGTTTGTCGCCGCTGCGTGTTTGTGCGCAATTTTAAAGCATGTCGTGTTTGGTATCCATGTACTCGGCCTAAGATCATCTTTTTTATTTCATCAAACATTTGGGAAATATAGTGTGTTTTAGTGCATTAAAAATAAAAAAAGTGGGTTTTTCCTCCAAAAATGCGTTTGAAAAATCGCTGCGCAAATACTGTGTGGGAAAAAAAAACACAACACCCATTATTTGAATGAGTAAGCATCTTATGATGTGAAACGCGTTAGCCTGTTCCTGTTTTCAATTTTTGGGTTTATTTGCTGTGCTGTGATGGATATTATTTAAATAAAGAAGCATCTTCTACAGAGTGCGGCAGTCCAGGATTTTCCTTTCATTTGCCTACATTGTGCAGAGCCAGCACCTGTGTGTGTTTAAAGTGGGGCAGGCGTGTCTCACGGACTCAGAAGCTTCAGAGCGGTAATTTCCTTCATACACTTGTAGCGCCCTCCACTCTCTCTCTCTTGCTCCGGTTTCTTTCTCTCTGGCTTTTGTCTAGGGGTACCTTGGAGGAGAGAGTGCAGGGTCACCACGCCAAGCTCTCACCTCAGATGTTTGTGTGGTGTGAGCAAAGTTTCTTTACCTTCGGGTCGGTGTTCGGAGCCTCCGCTTCTTCTGTGGAACAGTGTCTGCCAGTAAATGAGCCCCAAACCAATAAAAGTCCAACACTCCTTTATTTTCCAATGTCAGGATGAAACACAATCAGTTAGACTCCCTCAACGAACAGACAGGGGGTGTGGATACGAGTAGGCCCAGGCACAGCTGTACTCTATTCCTTTTTAGCGAATAGGCCTGGCGCACAGTCTCTGCCACCGACCGTGAGTTTTGGTCGCTGCCACCGACCGGATGAACTGTTGATGCCCCTGCCACAGGCCTAATTGCAGGCCTCAGCCACTGACCTGAGTTGACTAGTTGAACGGCTGCCACCGGTCATAGAACATGAACCACCTTCCCTGTGAATAAGGCCCCTATTTGATGAAGGCATCCATCCAGACGGTCTCCGGAGGCCCTGTCCCGGCACTGGCAATATGCTGCACCAGATCTACGGGAAGGTCACCTGCGCGGTCCATTGCGTCTCAGATTCAGGTACCCGGTCCGTTGGGTACCTTAGGACGATCCCTCCCAGGCGGAACCCAGTGGAAGTAGCTGGGCCCCAGGCCTGGAATAAAGTACCTCACCCCAGACTAAGGGTGTTTGGGGTGGCTCCCGAACTCCTGGTGTCCAGGCCTAGGCCGCCTGGACACTGACCACGGACAGCAGCCCTCAGGCTAAAGGTGCCTGGGACTCGAAGAACCCCATGACAAAGATGGCCGGCCCCTTTATACCCTCTCCCAACAAGCACGGCGGGTATCCCCGCCCCACCATACAACCACTGAGAGAGGCCAAAAAGGGGTACTGCAATCAGCGATGGTTCAACCTCAGTCCACAGGGACAGCGCCACCTGCTGGGCCACAGGGAACTATACATCACTGGTGTCTCTGCCAGTTTTAAACATGATAGAAAAGTATATGCCCGCTACACACTATTTTAATCTGTAGGGCCTTTGCTTTAAAAAATATATAATGTTTGGGGGTTCAACGTAATTTTCTTGCAAAAAAAAAGGTTTTCATGTAAACAAAAAGTGTCAGAAAGGGCTTTGTCTTCAAGTGGTTAGAAGAGTGAATAATGTGTGACATAAGCTTCCTAAAGTTGTGCATAAAATGCCAGGACATTTCAAAACCCCCCAAATGACCCCATTTTGGAAAGTAGACACCCCAAGCTATTTGCTGAGAGGCATCTTGAGCCCATTGAATATTTTTTTGTTTTGTCCCAAGTGATTGAATAATGACAAAAAAAAAATGTACAAAAAATTGTCACTAAAATGATATATTGCTCAAACATGCCATAATTATATGTGGAATTGCACCCCAAAATACATTCTGTAGCTTCTCCTGAGTACGGGGATACCACATGTGTGAGACTTTTTGGGAGCCTAGCCGCGTACGGGACCCCAAAACCCAAGCACCGCCTTCAGGCTTTCTAAGGGTGTAAATTTTTTATTTCACTCCTCACTGCCTATCACAGTTTTGGAGGCCATGGAATGCCCAGATGGCACAAAACCCCCCCAAATGACCCCATTTTGGAAGGTAGACACCCCAAGCTATTTGCTGAGAGGTATGGTGAGCATTTTGCAGATCTCGCTTTTTGTCACAAAGTTTTGAAAATTTAACAAAGAAAAATAAATAAATACATTTTTTCTTTCTTCATTTTCAAAAACAAATGAGAGTTGAAAAATACTCACCATGCCTCTCAGCAAATAGCTTGGGGTGTCTACTTTCCAAAATGGGGTCATTTGGGGGAGTTTGTGCTATCTTGGCATTTTATGGCCTTCAAAACTGTGATAGGTAGGTGAGGAGTGAAATCAAAAATTTACGCCTTTAGAAATCCTGAAGGTGGTGATTGGTTTTCAAGGGTCCCGTACACGGCTAGGCTCCCAAAAAGTCCCACACATGTGGTATCCCCATACTCAGGAGAAAAGGCAGTATTTTGGGGTGTAATTTCACATATGCCCATGGCATGTGTGAGCAATATATAATTTAGTGACAACGTTGTGCAAAAAAAAAAGTTTGTCATATTCCCGCAACTTGTGGCAAAATATAAAATATTCCATGGACTCAACAGGCCTCTCAGCAAATAGCTTGGGGTGTCTACTTTCCAAAATAGGGGCATTTGTGGGGGGTTTTGTGCTATTTTGGCATTTTATGGCCTTAGAAACTGTGATAGGTAGTGAGGAGTGAAATCAAAAATTTGCGCCCTTAGAAATCCTGAAGGCGGTGATTGGTTTTCGGGGTCCCGTACGCGGCTAGGCTCCCAAAAAGTCCCACACATGTGGTATCCCCGTGCTCGGGAGAAGCAGCAAAATGTATTTTGGGGTGCAATTCCACATATAACCATGGCATGTGTGAGCAATATATCATTTAGTGACAACTTCTTGTAATTTTAAAAAAAAATTCTGTCATTCAATCACTTGGGACAAAAAAAAATATTCAATGGGCTCAACATGCCTCTCAGCAATTTCCTTGGGGTGTCTACTTTCCAAAATGGGGTCATTTGGGGGGGGGGTTTGTACTGCCCTGCCATTTTAGCACCTCAAGAAATGAGATAGGCAGTCATAAATTAAAAGCTGTGTAAATTCCAGAAAATGTACACTAGTTTGTAGACGCTATAACTTTTGCGCAAACCAAAAAATATACGCTTATTGACATTTTTTTTACTAAAGACATGTGGCTGAATACATTTTGGCCTAAATGTATGACTAAAATTGAGTTTATTCGATTTTTCTTATAAACAAAAAGTAGAAAATATCATTTTTTTCAAAATTTTCAGTCTTTTTCCCTTTATATCGCAAAAAAAAAAAAAAAAAATTTGCAAGGGCAATCAAATACCATTAAAATAAAGCTCTATTTGTGGGAAGAAAAGGATGCAAATTTTGTTTGGGTACAACATTGCATGTCCGCACAATTTACAGTTAAAGCAGCGCAGTGCCAAATTGTGAAATCACCTCTGGTCATTATGGTCCGTATTGGTCCGGTCCTTAAGTGGTTAAAATATAACTAAAGGCAAACCTTTTTTTTTTTTTGTTTGTTTTGTTTTGGACAGAGTGGAGAGGAATTAGACCATTTCAGGTTGTTATTGCTATCTGTGTCCCAGTTAGGGAGATTCAACCTCTCGATTCATCTGTCATCTGTTATCATTGAAAGTGAAAGTAAAAGAAAATGGCAAATTTTGAGCTGTCCCCAGAACAAGAATAGAGGAGAAATATTTCAATGGTGATACCAGTTCGCTTTACCCTGGTGACAACAAGGGATTCCCTCACTTTGAAGGAATTTCCTCTAACTTCCAGTTGTGGTTATGGGATCAAAAGTGAAGATAGATCTTCCCAATGGGACACAGATGGCAAAAAATCTTACTGGAGTTTATACCCCTCCTTTACTTTATCTGAAATAAAAAAAATAAAAAAAGTTTTGCTCATAGTTCTACTTTATGTCTACAGTCTACATAGACTCCCAAATTCTTCTCAATTACTGACTCCCCCTAGAATGTATAATGCATGCATGTTTCTTTAGCCCCCCAAGTGCATTACTTTACATGTATCAACGTTAAATCAAATTTTCCTCTGAGTTTCCCATTTAAACTGTGCACTCAGGTCTGCTTCTAAGTTAGAGGCTACAAATGTTATGCCATAGCTTGGTGTCATCTTTAAACACAGAAATTGTACTTTTAATCCCAAACGCTATATATTTTATAAATAGGTTAAAACAGAAGTTCCAATACTAAACCTTGGGGGTAAACCACCAATAACCTTAGACCATTCAAAGTATGAATCATAAATCACTACTTCCTTAATACGATCTTTAGGCCAGTTTTCTATTAATTTTCAGACTGAATTTTTACGTTTGTAGTGCTTAACCACTTAACGACCGCCCACCGCCGATTTACGTCGGCAGAATGGCACGGACAGGCAGAATCACGTAGATCTACGTGATCGCCTTTGTGCAGTTGGGGGGTCCATCCGGACCCCCCTTCACTGCAGTGAGCGGCCGTTAAGTGTTCGGGAGCGATCAGGCATGAGGGGGCGGCCGCTCGATTCCGCCCCCCCCCTCGCGATCGCTCCCGGCCAATGAAATTGCTTCCTCCGCCATGTGATGTAAACACAGGCTGGAGGAAGTGATGTCATCTCCCTCGCCGCGGTCTTTTCGTTCCCGGCGCCGAGGAGTGAAGACAGAGGTTAGTGCTCCAACAGTCCACTGACACGTAGGTACACATAGGCACACAAATCACCCCCCAGTCACCCCCAGATCACCCCCCAGGTCACCCCAAAGCCCCAATCACAGTGTCACTGATTGCAGTGATCATTTATTTTACTGATCACTGCATTTAGTGTCATCTGTGATTGTAAAAAGTTGCAAGGCAGTTAGGATTAGGCCCCTTTAGGTCCAGGGTAGCCCCCTAACCCCCCCTAATAAAGGTTTAACCCCTTGATCACCCCCCAGGTAACCCTTTCACCCCCTAACTTCAGCGTCACTAAGCGATTGTTTTTCCGATCGCTGTATTCGTGTCGCTGGTGTTTTAGATAGGCAGTTATTTTTTTTTTAGGTTCGCCGCAGGTTTTTATTGGTGTCAGGTACCCCCATATTTAACCTAATAAAGGTTTTAACCCCCTGATTGCCCCTAGTTAACCCTTTCACCAGTGATCACCATATAAAGGTTACGGGTGACGCTGGTTGATTAGTTTGCTTTTTATAGCATCAGGGCACCCGCCGTATATAACCCAATAAAGGTTTAACCCCCCTGATCGCCCGGCGGGTGAGATCAATTAGGTTTTAGCGCCAGAGAGGGTCTGCGTCGCCCCAGGCAGTGTTAGGTTAGTGCCAGTAACGCTAACACCCACGCGCAAAGCATACACCCCCCTTAGTGGTATAGTATCTGATCAGATCTATACTAGCATCCCCAGCGGTTTAGGGTTCCCAAAAACGCAGTGTTAGCGGGATCAGCCCAGATACCTGCTAGTACCTGCGTTTAGCCCCTCCGCCCAGCCCAGCCCAGCCCACCAAAGTGCAGTATCGATCGATCACTGTCACTTACCAAACACAACACACATAACTGCAGCGTTCGCAGAGACAGGCCTGATCCCTGCGATCGCTAACAGTTTTTTTGTAGCGTTTGATATATTTGCTGACGACAGTCAGGTGCTTTTTTTCCTGTGAATCTTACTAGTGTACCCCTAAATTTAGAGCCCAAAATGGCAAGTCGAAGGTACACTAGTAAAGAGGCCTACGAGATTCTGAGCATGACAGATAGTGAAGAGGAGGTCACGTATCTGTCAGATTCAGGCTCAGAATATCTTCCCGTAGAAGACAGTGACGTCAGCGGCCCCACGTCAGATAGCTCTGACGACGAAGTTGAGGTCCCTGCTAAGGTCAGGCGTACCCGATCCCGATCTTCTGAGGTTGTTGAGGAGCAAGAACCGCAGGTCTCTCGTATCATGGAGCAGAGTAGTACTAGCGCCGCTATTCCTTCTGGTGAACTGGCAAGCACCAGCGGCCTAGTACAGCCTGGACGTACATCCAGCACTGCAGTAACACTTGGTGACGTGGCGAGTCCCATAAGTGCAGTTCAAGCTGGCGAGGTGGCAAGCACAAGTAGTGTCCCGCTGCCACCAAGAAGACAAAGGCAGGCCCGTCGTGCCCATACTGCCCTTCCTGCAGAATTCGCCTATCCTGATTGGGTCCCCACCACTTCTGCAGAACCCGTACTTCCCCCATTCACTGCCCAACCCGGTATTCAGGTGGAAACAGCTGATTTTATGCCAATCGATTTTTATTCGCTGTTTTTCACGGAAGATCTCTATAGATCTATTGTGGACCAGAGTAATTTATATGCTGGTCAATTTATCGCCGCTAACCCCCAGTTGCCTAAAATTGCCAGAAATTGGAAACCAATTACGGTTTCCGAATTTAAGACCTTTCTGGGCCTTTCCCTCAACATGGGCACACATAAATTTCCGTCATTGCGTGCTTATTGGTCCACGCACCCAATTGACCACATGCCCGTGTTCTCTGCCTCCATGTCCAGGGCACGATACGAGCAGATTTTGCGGTTCATGCACTTCAACGACAATGAACTTTGTCGTCCACGTGGGGACCCTGAATACGACCGGCTCTATAAAATTCGGCCCCTCATAAACCACTTCAACGAACGTTTTGCAGCCTTGTTTACTCCCGATCAAGTTGTCTGCGTTGATGAGTCCCTGATTAAATTTTCTGGCCGCTTGTCTTTCAAGCAGTACCTTCCCAGCAAGCGTGCCAGATACGGGGTCAAGCTCTACAAGTTCTGTGACAGGGCAACAGGCTATGTAGTGAACTTTACGGTTTATGAGGGAAAAGACAGTCAGATTGAGTCGGTCAACTGCCCGGATTACATAGGGAGCGCTGGCAAGATAGTGTGGAACTTGGTGTCACCCTTATTCGGAAAGGGGTACCACTTGTATGTGGACAATTATTACACGAGCGTGCCACTGTTTAGTCACTTGTTTGATCATAAGATTGGAGCATGTGGCACCGTGCGACCTAATCGCCGGGGGTTTCCCCAGCGGCTTGTAGATGCCCGTCTTAGGCTGGGGGAGAGAGCCTGCTTGAAGTGTAATAACTTGCTCGCTATGAAGTGGAGGGACAATAAGAATGTTTTCCTTCTTACCTCCCTTCATGCAGACACGACAGTCCAAATTCGTACGGCGACTGGTGTTGTGGAGAAACCCCTCTGTGTCCACGAATATAACCAAAATATGGGAGGGGTGGACCTCAACGACCAGTTGATGGCGCCGTATCTAATTGACCGTAAGGCGAGACGCTGGTACAAAAAAGTGTCTCTATCATTATTCCAATTGGCTTTGCTGAACGCTCATGTGCTATACAGAGCTTCAGGCGGGACGTTATCTCTTCTAAAATTCCAGAATGAGATAGTCACAGAACTCCTGTATCCAGGCGGTTCTGCACCTCACCATCCCCAACCAAATGCAGTAAGCCGGCTGCATGAGAGGCATTATTCGTATGTCCTCCCGAGTACCCCTACCCAAAGCCACCCCCAAAAAAGATGTCGTGTCTGTAGCAAGCGCGGATTTAGGCGTGACACCCGTAGTTTTTGTCCACTCTGTCCTGACAAGCCTGGTCTTTGCCAAGGTGAATGTTTTGAACGCTACCACTCAAAAGTGAAGTTTTAGCGTAGGGTACAGCATTTCACAGACTAGGACACACTTACACAGGGTCTCCCAAGATGCCATTACATTTTGAGAGACCCGAACCATTACAGTTGTAAAGTTACAAAAAAAAGTGTAAAAAAGAAAAAAAAAACGTAAAAAACAAAACACAAAAAAAATATAAAATAAAAAAAACAAAAATAGTTGTCGTTTTATTGTTCTCTCTCTCTCTATTTTCTCTCTATTGTTCTGCTCTTTTTTTTACTGTATTCTATTCTGCAATGTTTTATCATGCTTGCTTTTCAGGTATGTAATTTTTTGTTTTCAGGTGCGCCATTCAACTGCAGCGCGGAATTATTTATCTTGACAGCAACAGCGTTTGCTCCCACGATACATAAAGCCGTGACTCCAGTGCTGTAGGAGGTGATTTCACCACCACAGTTAAAAAAAAGAGCATATATGCCGAAGCATGGGGGCAGCAGGGGCGGAGGAGCGATTTTGCTCCTAATGCCGCGTACATACGGTCGAAATTCCGACCGTGTGTACGCGGCATAACTTTTTTGCGGGAGGATGCCCCCATGCTTCGGCATATATATATTTTAGGCACAGGTTGCGTTAAAACATTTTTTTATTTTTTACTAGGTTTTGTTTTGGTATTTGCTTTGCAGGTATGGCATGGTAAGGTCTTACTGTTGTACTGTAATGTTACTTTGTTTTAATGTTAACCACCATTTGCTTAGCAGGTACGTCATTCAGTTGCAGCGCGGATCTATTTATCTTGACAGCAACAGCGTTTGCTCCCACGATACATAAAGCCGTGACTCCAACGCTGTAGGAGGTGATTTCACCACCACAGTTAAAAAAAAGAGCATATATGCCGAAGCATGGGGGCAGCAGGGGCGGAGGAGCGATTTTGCTCCTAATGCCGCGTATATACGGTCGAAATTCCAACGGAGGCTTATCCGTGGAAAAGTCCGACCGTGTGTACGCGGCATAACCTTTTATGCCGCGTACATACGGTCGAAATTCCGACGAAGGCTTGACCGTGTGTACGCGGCATAACTTTTTTGCGGGAGGATGCCCCCATGCTTCGGCATATATGCCCATCATTAGAAGTGGGTGGATGAAGGGAGGTATTCTAATGGTGGGCATACCCACCAATCAATCTCTTTTTTTCGTTCAGCCAATAGGCTGTATGAAAAAAAAGATTACAATACATGTCCAACAAGGACCAGCAACGTACTGGTATGTTGCTGGACTTTGAATGTTTATACCAGAATGATGCCTGCGGGTTTAGGTATCATCTTGGTATCATTCTTTTCAGCCAGCAGCCGGCTTTCATGTAAAAGCAATTCTAGCAGATAATTAGCCTCTAGACTGCTTTTACAAGCAGTGGGAGGGAATGTCCCCCCCCCCCGGATATAAAAAGCGCCATTGGGAAATTGGGAAAGCATTTTATCACACCGATCTTGGTGTGGTCAGATGCTTTGAGGGCAGAGGAAAGATCTAGGGTCTAACCCCCCAATTTTTTTCAAAAAAAGAGTACCTGTCACTACCTATTGCTATCATAGGGGATATTTACATTCCCTGAGATAACGATAAAAATGGTAAAAAAATAAAATATGGAAGGCACAGTTTAAAAATAAAATAAAAAAGCCAAATAAATAATAAAAAAAAAAAAAAAAAAAAAAAAACCACCGCTGTCCCCCCCTGCTATTGCGCAAAGGCGAACGCACGCGTCGGTCTAGCGTCATATGTAAACAGCAATTGCATCATGCATGTGAGGTATCACCGCGAAGGTCAGATCGAGGGCAGTCATTTTAGCAGTAGACCTCCTCTGTAAATCTAACGTGGTAACCTGTAAAGGCTTTTAAATGCTTTTAAAAATGAATGTAGTTTTGTCGCCGCTGCGCGTTTGTGCGCAATTTTAAAGCATGTCGTGTTTGGTATCCATGTACTCGGCCTATGATCATCTTTTTTATTTCATCAAACATTTGGGCAATATAGTGTTTTTTAGTGCATTAAAAATAAAAAAAGTGTGTTTTTCCCCCAAAAAATGCGTTTGAAAAATCGCTGCGCAAATACTGTGTGGAAAAAAAAAATGCAACACCCACTATTTTAATCTGTAGGGCCTTTGCTTTAAAAAAATATATAATGTTTGGGGGTTCAACATAATTTTCTTGCAAAAAAAAATTTTCTTTCATGTAAACAAAAAGTGTCAGAAAGGGCTTTGTCTTCAAGTGGTTAGAAGAGTGGATGATGTGTGACATAAGCTTCCTAATGTTGTGCATAAAATGCCAGGACAGTTCAAAACCCCCCCAAATGACCCCATTTTGTAAAGTAGACACCTCAAGCTATTTGCTGAGAGGCATGTTGAGCCCATTGAATATTTTTTTTTTTTGTCCCAAGTGATTGAATAATGACCAAAAAAAAAAAATGTACAAAAAGTTGTCACTAAATTATATATTGCTCAAACATGCCATGGGCATATGTGGAATTACACCCCAAAATACATTCTGTTGCTTCTCCTGAGTACGGGGATACCACATGTGTGGGACTTTTTGGGAGCCTAGTCGCGTACGGGACCCCAAAAACCAAGCACCGCCTTCAGGATTTCTATGGGTGTAAATTTTTGATTTCACTCCTCACTGCCTATCACAGTTTCGGAGGCCATGGAATGCCCAGATGGCACAAAACCCCCCCAAATGACCCCATTTTGGAAAGTAGACACCCCAAGCTATTTGCTGAGAGGTATGTTGAGTATTTTGCAGATCTCGCTTTTTGTCACAAAGTTTTGAAAATGTAAAAAAAGAAAAAAAAAAAGAAAAAAAAATGTCTTTCTTAATTTTCAAAAACAAATGAGAGCTGTAAAATACTCACCATGCCTCTCAGCAAATAGCTTGGGGTGTCTACTTTCCAAAATGGGGTCATTTGTGGGGGTTTTGGGCTATTTTGACATTTTATGGCCTTCAAAACTGTGATAGGTAGTGAGGAGTGAAATCAAAAATTTATGCCCTTAGAAACCTTGAAGGCGGTGCTTGGTTTTTGGGGTCCCGTACGCGGCTAGGCTCCCAAAAAGTCCCACACATGTGGTATCCCCGTACTCAGGAGAAGCAGCAGAATGTATTTTGGGGTGTAATTTCACATATAACCATGGCATGTGTGAGCAATATATCATTTAGTGACAACTTTTTGTACATTTTTTTTTTCTTTTTGTCATTATTCAATCATTTGGGACAAAAAAAAAAAATATTCAATGGGCTCAACATGCCTCTCAGCAAATAGCTTGGGGTGTCTACTTTCCAAAATGGGGTCATTTGGGGGGGGGTTTGTGCCATCTTGGCATTTTATGGCCTTCAAAACTGTGATAGGTAGTGAGGAGCGAAATCAAAAATGTATGCCCTTAGAAACCTTGAAGGCGGTGCTTGGGTTTTGGGGTCCCGTACGCGGCTAGGCTCCCAAAAAGTCCCACACATGTGGTATCCCCGTTCTCAGGAGAAGCAGCAGAATGTATTTTGGGGTGTAATTTCACATATGCCCATGGCATGTGTGAGCAATATATCATTTAGTGACAACTTTGTGCAAAAAAAAAACAGTTTGTCATATTCCCGCAACCTGTGGCAAAATATAAAATATTCCATGGACTCAACATGCCTCTCAGCAAATAGCTTGGGGTGTCTACTTTCCAAAATGGGGTAATTTGGGGGGGTTTTGTGCTATTTTGGCATTTTATGGCCTTCAAAACTGTGATAGGTAGTGAGGAGTGAAATCAAAAATTTGCGCCCTTAGAAATCCTGAAGGCGGTGCTTGGTTTCCGGGGTCCCGTACGTGGCTAGGCTCCTAAAAAGTCCCACACATGTGGTATCCCCGTACTCAGGAGAAGCAGCAGAATGTATTTTGGGGTGCAATTCCACATATAACCATGGCATGTGTGAGCAATATGTCATTTAGTGACAACTTTTTGTAATTTTTTTTTTTTTTTTGTCATTATTCAATCACTTGGGACGAAAAAAAAAAATATTCAATGGGCTCAACATGCCTCTCAGCAATTTCCTTGGGGTGTCTACTTTCCAAAATGGGGTCATTTGGGGGGGTTTTGTACTGCCCTGCCATTTTAGCACCTCAAGAAATGAGATAGGCAGTCATAAATTTAAAGCTGTGTAAATTTCAGAAAATGTACCCTAGTTTGTAAACGCTATAACTTTTGCGCAAACCAATAAATATACGCTTATTGACATTTTTTTTACTAAAGACATGTGGCTGAATACATTTTGGCCTAAATGTATGACTAAAATTGAGTTTATTCGATTTTTCTTATAACAAAAAGTAGAAAATATCATTTTTTTTCAAAATTTTCGGTCTTTTTCTGTTTATATCGCAAAAAATAAAAATCGCAGAGGCAATCAAATACCATTAAAAGAAAGCTCTATTTGTGGGAAGAAAAGGACGCAAATTTCATTTGGGTACAACATTGCATGTCCGCACAATTTACAGTTAAAGCAGCGCAGTGCCGAATTCCAAAAACAGGCTTGGTCCTAATGGCCCGAAATGGTCCGGGGCTTAAGTGGTTAAATTACACTTTAGCCATGCATTTCAAACAATTTAACAAAATTAAAGTACAATATACCCACAGCCACTCCTTCATTTGTTTGCAACTTCTGTCTTTTATGAATTCATTAAATTTCTTATATTTTTTTCTAGCAATAAACTTTTTATGTGCTTTTTTAGCAAATGTTCAAGTATCTTCCTGACTATAAAAGTAAAACTAACAGGTCTGTAATTAATTAGTAAAGACTTTGATCCTTTTTAAATAAAGGCACCAATTTAGTCTTGTACCAATCTACAGGTACCATGCCAGTCATCTAAACACCTATAAAAATTGGAAATAGCTCTGAAATGACAGAAATTTTGGGTACACATGGGTGTAAGCCATCTGGTCCAGATACTTTATTAACTTTTATTTGTCTGTTTCTGCACCATATCAAATTTTGAGTGGTTTATTTGAGGCTGTGTCGATACTATCCCCATTATAGACTTGAGCTCCACTGTTTTCCTTTGCATGCACAGAGTTGAGGAAGGTATGTAATAGATTTGTCTACTATTATACCCAGTCACCAACACTGAGTTGTCTTGTAATGGCCTACTTGCTTAGATCCTTAGACCACCTTTTTTATTATTTACTGTATATCAATAGAGATTTTTTAAGAGAAGTTTCTCTAACTATCTTTCACAACCCATCATTATGTTTGATTCTTTGCATTCTTAATCCACTGTTTACATACATTGCAAATAATAAAAGCATTCCAATGAGGATTTTTGCAATATTATATCAGAAAATCAAAAGTTTAAAAGACACTGGGCCCGACTGTCTCAGGAGGTCATACATGTCCACCAAAAAGGTGGAAAGGCGGCAAGTGCATGGCTATTTACCAAATTTCTGACACAATTCCACACTTTAAGTGATAGCATTATAACAGTGGTAGGTAGGCGTTTGTGATATGTGAGTGAGTGTGGTTCATAAAATAGTACAGGTAAAAGGAATATTGGTAATGATAAGGTACATAGATACATGGCTTCCCTATGGCTTAGCTTTGTGGCAGTCTTAGGTCTTGTTGGTCTGCATATAAGTTTGAGTGTTTGGGTTTAAAGAGAATGTAGAACATGTGAGGGTGTGAAAAAAAAATACAGAAGTTTAGGTAAGTTGGTCCTCGTGACCGTTGTTATTCTTTACAACCACAATATATGTGGTTTCTTCCAGTCCGATAGTTCTTGAAAATAGTGTATCAGGGCAGGATATTTGGCTTTGAATAATGAGTTCTAAGTAATAGCTAAATTATTCCCATGGTAGGGGAGATTGTTGGGGGTCCAATAGAAATCAAAGTTGTTCCAAACATTCTGTGAGACCTCAAGGGAAAGGTTAATACCGTATTTATCGGCGTATAACACGCACTTTTTCACCCTGAAAAAAGAGTGAAAATTGCGTGTTATACGCCGATATATAAAAAAAAAAAAAGCATTGGTACATACTTCATAGAGGTCGCATGGCGAGTGGACACCATCGGAGACAGCCTGGGGGACCTGGGAGTCCTGGGCCACTCAGATCCAGCATTGTGACCTCCGGCAGCCATCCCCCACTGCAGTACACACACAGGAAGTCAGTCTCTCTCACAGCCGTCAGAGCGTAACCATGGTAAACCCTCTGCACGGCTCGCGGGAGTTGAGCTGCCAGGGATCAGACATGAGCAGGTACAAATGACAGAGTGGGAAAAAAGTCTGGGGGGAGGTTGAGCAAAGATACACACTGCCTGATGGGGGAGGCAAGAGACACACACTGTCTGGCATCCCAGCCCTGAATACATCCCTTCTAAGAAATCTAAATTCCACCTAAATAATGTAATAGGGAATTGTTAGTTCCCAATAATGGATAGGAGAATATTAAATATACCATTAATGTAATAAGTGGTATAAATATTAATAAAAAAAAGTTTTGAACTACCATTATTTTACTTCAAAGTTGTTTATTTAAAATGTTGTTTTTTTCCTGAAACTTCCCTCTTAAACTGGGGTGCGTGTTATACGCCGGCGTATTATACGCCGGCGTGTATTATACGCCGGCATGTATTATACGCCGGCGTGTGTTATACGCCGATAAATACGGTATCTAGTGCCAAAAGCTGACATCTTTTTTTTTTATTCAACAGATTCTTCCATCCGCACAAACGAGGTGGATGAAAAAAGAATCCCCTATTCCCTCAAGGACACTGTATTTTGATAGCAGCACCCAAATGAATAAACTGTTATAAACCAAAATATTGACTGATTTCAGGGTTCAGCAATCAGTGATTTTTTTAAAGTATGAGTCAGAAAAGCCATCAGGGATACGATTTTTGTTAAGTTTAAGTGCTTTAATGGCGGTCTGTAGTTATGACAAAGTAATTTCCATATTTAGTAAGGACTGAAGGGCTTTAGGAACCAGAGAAAAGGTGACAATGTTATAAATAGCTTTGGCCTGTTGTATGTTGAAGAGTTGCTGGGATGAATAAAGATGAGATAGCTGTTTTCGAAACATTTGGATGTTTTTAATAGGGTTACTGGATAACTTGGCCAGCATCTGTTTTAGTGAAAAAGGAAGAACTGTGCTATGATCAAATGTGTAAAATAAATGTAAAGCTGCTCCCCATATAAATAACAACCCTAAATTGTGTGTGTGTGGGGGGGGGGGGGGGGTGGTGATAAGGGGGCGCTAATAAACAAAGTGCTAAAGTGCAATAATCTATAATGAATAACAATAATTGTGTAACTTTGAAAGCAATATAAACAATATATAATGACAATAATGCAGTATTTAGCTGCGCTGAAAGTGCATGTGCTTAAGTGCTTTTAAACCATTAAGGTAACAAAGGTGCAAAACAGATCCAAATGCAGTATAATCAATCAGCAATCAACAATTGAAAGTCCATGCATAGAATAATGTTAATTGATGCTTAACACCATCACCACTATCTGTTCACAGCTATCAAGCATTATGGTATACATTTATTCATTTCTCTTCACTTTATCCTGCTCTCTGCAGGCTTCCCTTCACTCTTTTTTCATGGTTAGCTTTTTTTGATTGCTTGATATATCTTTTTCGTACATTCCAATATCTTCGTGCACCACCACTCACATTTTTTCACTTCATACCCCACATTCAATCAACATTTTTTCACATCTACATCTATATTTACATTAATTATTTCATTCATATTTATGTTTATTTATATTTTATATATTTTTTACTTTAACTTTAATCTCAATTTCATCCTAATTGTATTTTAATTTTATCTATTCATTTTATTTATTCTATTTCATACATATCTATTTATTATTTATTTTTTACAACTTTTTCACATTACATTTTTCCATTACACGTTTTCCTTTTCCCCTAGATTTCCCTCCCCTTGGGGTCTTCTTCACCAGCTTTCCTTTTACACCACTACCATGACTCTGTTGGGGTGCACGCCCTGTGGTCCGGCTGCCGCCCACCCCGCCTCCTCAGCTCCCATCCGTGGCATTCCTTGTTTGGCTCATCGTCATCACGGCCGCGTGGCTATTGCTCAGACATACATGTAAGTTAGTTGGTTGAGTGTTTGTGTGATGGATGGGGGACCATCACTTCTTATACTTACCCACACTTCTTAAGGACCAAACAATAACTCTTATCCCCTTCACTCGCAGATACTGACTACGGTCTTGTTCCTGATGAGGGGCTTTAAGGCCCTGAAACGCTTAGAACTCACATCGACTGACTAGTCTACTTTTTACTCTATGTGACACGGAAGTTCCATTCAATCCATTCAAATTCTTCTGACAGCTATTTGATTTTTTCCAAAAAATTTGCTTGATTGACAAATCATGTTGAACATTCCCTTTAATGTGACCCTTGAATTCTTTTTACCTTATAAACTCCTTGTTGGAATGATTTTATCATGCTTTTTTTGGTTTGACCCAATGTTCATATGTATCTTTACGTATAGCAAAATGCATACAGTTTTGAAATGACATGTATATGTACACGCAGAAACAGTCATTCTGACCAATTAAAGTTATTTTGTATTGTATATCTATATTTGCTTTCATGTGTCTCACAAAAGTCCCACTCTCTGTTCTTTATCAATCACCTAACTCAGGGATGGAGGAGGGGATTGAATGGCCCCATCTATCTTCATTAAAAGTCCCACCAATTTGCCACTTCTTTTTTCAGATCCAAATGCAGTATAATCAATCAGCAATCAACAATTGAAAGTCCATGCATAGAATAATGTTCATTGATGCTTAACACCATCACCACTGCAACAATGAAGAGCTAGCGACACCCAGTGGAAAGTAGAGGTATGTGCCTACTTACCAAACCACCATGACCTCTTGTTTTAAGAAAAGGTTAGGTGGGGCTTTAGTACAGTTTTGGCCTGAGGTCTGTACTGATACCTGGAAATAAAAGCCAAGGGAAGGACTCCGCCAGAATGAGCATTAAAAAAATTAAGAGAAACAAACCATAGTGTAATTCCGCGATTTAATATAAAAATAGATAAAAACACAGGCCAAATGGCGGCTTACTTTCAGAAGTGCCGAAGCCTTGGCACTGAGGTATCAAGCGTGCTTAGGACCAGATGTGCTGTGGAGCAATCGCTGCACTGAATCTCACTCGCATGTATGTAGCGTGCATTCCACCGCCTCACAGTGCTGAAAACTGGAAATGGCTGGACAGGGTAACGTGACCAGGAGCGCCTCGACATAAGTTTCGTCGTGATGACGTCGTCAGGAAGCGTCCTGGTCACATGATAGGTCTCATATTTATAGCCCTGAGTCTGATGTAATTGGTTAGAGTGGACAATAGAAAAATAGGGAGGTGAGAGCCATCTAGTGGCCATTAATTAATATTACTGTCTATGTAAGACACATTGGGCGCTGCTGTTCACAACACATCTGTTAATACTAAAATAATTTAAAAAACAATACCTGACATTTAAAAGGATTATATGGTTATGAAAAATCAATGATAGTCTCAATAGATTCATACATAACCCTGCAAGAATACAGGCAAATACATTATTAGATATAAATACATAAAATATGAAAAATGAAAGATAGAAAATAAAAAAAAAGTGCTCTGCAATTGAATATTGATGAAACTCATTTGTTCGTTAAGAAACAATTTAAGTCAACATCAATATTAAGGCCTGCAGGTTGAAGTGCATCTAAATTGCATTTTTTTAATGATCATTCTGGCGGAGTCCTTCCCTTGGCTTGTCCTTCCAGGTATCAGTACAGACCTCAGGCCAAAACTGTACTAAAGCCCCACCTGACCTTTTCTTAAAACAAGAGGTCATGGTGTTTTGGTAAGTAGGCACATACCTCTACTTTCCACTGGGTGTCGCTAGCTCTTCATTGTTGCAGTGGAGACAGTGTTAAGCATCAAGGAACATTATTCTATGCATGGACTTTCAATTGTTGATTGCTGATTGATTATACTGCATTTGGATCTGTTTTGCACCTTTGTTACCTTAATGGTTTAAAAGCACTTAAGCGCATGCACTTTCAGCGCAGCTAAATACTGCATTATTGTCGTTATATATTGTTTATATTGCTTTCAAAGTTACACAATTATTGTTATTCATTATAGATTATTGCACTTTAGCACTTTATTAGCGCCCCCTTATCACCATACACCCCCCAGCATCTGTTTTAGATCAGAAAGGTTTTTCTACCAGGGTGAGGCTTTTAGGAGGGGGGTAGATTTAAACTGTGCTGAGAGGTTAACGGGAACCTTGTCTAGTTCTAGAAGTCTATACAGCCTTTATTTTTGACACTGGGAAGACAGTTGTATAATACAATCTTTAAAGGTGGAGTTATGGACTACCCACCAGAGTACCAGGAAGTCAACAGAGGGGTGTTAATGGTGAAAAATTCAGACAATGCAGTCTGAAGAGTGAAACTTATAGAAGGGACACTTAATAGCAAATCATTAAAAGACCAGTGATGCAACAGATTTCTAAGTATTAGAGATTCCAGGGAGATTTAAATCAAATTGTCTGACCAAGGGATAGGGAAATTGACTCCAGAAAAAACGGGAAGGTGTTAACAAAGATGTGGTCAATATGAGAAAAGGTCTGATATTTATTCAATAAAGTCTGGAACTGTTTTTAAGCTGTAGTGTGAGACACAACAGAGGAGGTATAGTATATGTGAACAAGAAGAAACAGAAGGCGCCAACATCTAAGTGTATATCAATTTAATAAAACAGAGTTAAAATGCTCTCACAAAAGGAGGTGAATAACAGGCACATCAATAGTTCCGAAGTCACTTGCAAGGCTTGATGGAGGGGGGCCATCAGGAGGCTGGAGGACTGGTGCCTATGAGTGGCTGTGTAGGAATGTGGAGTTCGGCTGAGGAAGAAATGGAGCCTGATGGAACACGGATGGAATCCACAAAGCAGACGCTGTTAGCATGCTGGAGCGCAAGCCTGCACCAGAAGCGTAAGTGACTCCGGATGTTGTGACGTCAATAGGAAGAAGAGGAAGTAGGCGTTCACATGTTTCGGAGCTACAGTAAACGCCTTTGTCAAACCAGACAAAGCAGCACTCACAAAAGTTCCTCTCTCTGAGTTCATTGATGGACACTGCTTTTCTGATTCTTGACCATAGGTTTTATAGTGCCACCTACAGGAGTAGGACACCAGGCAGAAAAAAAAAAAAAAACACAGCATCACCTATGGGCAGTCCTAGCTGGTATAAACCCCCTTTATGCTATAGGCAAGCCAGTTAGTCATAATGCAGTGTCAAAAGTATAAGCTCCAAAAAATAGGGGAGGGCGCGGTGTCCGTTGATGAACTCAGAGAAAGGGACTTTACGGTGAGTAACAAAAAATAGGATTTTTATAACAGCTTACCTGTAAAATCCTTTTCTTGGAGTACATCACGGGACACAGAGCGGCATAGTCATTACTATGTGGGTTATATAGATACCTTCAGGTGCTGGCACTGGCAACTTCCAAAACCGGAAGTACCCTCCCCTATATAAGCCCCTCCCATCCGGGAGCACCTCAGTTTTGTAGCAAAGCAATAAGTGTCCCCAAAGAGGGGCGGGAGCTCTGTGTCCCGTGATGTACTCCAAGAAAAGGATTTTACAGGTAAGCTGTTATAAAAATCATATTTTCTTTCTCGTACATCACGGGACACAAAGCGGCATAGTCATTACTATGTGGGATGTCCTAAAGCAATGCCCAATGAGGGGGGGGGTACACCATACATAAGCTGAGCGCTATCAGACATGAGGATCTTTTGCGGCCTGCAACACACTGCGCCCAAAGGCGACATCCTCCTGACTTCTAACGTCCACCTGGTAGAACCTAGTAAACGTGTGTACTGAAGACCATGTTGCGGCCTTACAGATTTGAGCCAGGGAGGCCTGGTGATGCACTGCCCATGAAGTTCCAACTGCTCTCGTGGAGTGCACCCTAACTTTGAACGGAGGCGGTCTCCTTCTCAAGCCATAGGCTTGCATTATGACCTGTCGAATCCACTTGGCTTAAGTAGATTTTGACGCTGCCTGACCCTTTCTGGGGCCTTCCGGCAGAATAAACAAAGTATCCGTTCTGCGAATCTGAGCAGTGGCTTTTAGATAAGCTTTAACTGCTCTTACTACATCCAAAGAATGCAATAACTTTTCCTCTACCGAACTAGGTTTGGGGAAAAAAGAAGGAAGAACCACATCTTGGTTCAAATGAAACCTCGATACCACCTTAGGAAGAAAGGCTGGATGAGGACGTAACACTACTCTGTCCTTATGGATAACCAGATATGGCTCCCTACAGGACATAGCGGCTAATTCCGACACTCTTTTAGCCGAACAAATGGCTACTAGAAAAATCAATTTCCTGGTGAGAAGAACCAGGGAAATATGCTGTAATGGTTCAAATGGTTGTTTCTGTAGAACCGACAGAACCAGGTTTAAGTCCCATGGACATATGGGAATATTAACCGGAGGGCTAATACGCATCACTCCTTGTATAAAGGCTTTGACTAGTGAATGCGAAGCCAAGGGCCTTTGAAAAAATATTGACAATGCCGAAATCTGACCCTTGATAGTACTCAAGGCAAGCTTCCTATCTACAGCCCATTGTAGGAAGTCCAGAATCCTACCTATTACGTATTTACGTGGATGCCATTTCTTGGCCTCACACCAGGCGATGTACGCCTTCCAGATTCTATAGTAGATCTGCCTGGATACCGGCTTCCTGGCATTGATCATGGTAGATACCACAGAATTAGAGAGCCCTCTCTTTTTTAGAATGTGGGCTTCAATAGCCAGGCCGTCAAACCTAGGGCTGGTAAGGAAGGGTGGTATATCGGTCCTTGCGAAAGCAGGTCCGGACGATGTGGGAGGGTCCAAGGACTCCCCACAGACATCTTTACAATCTCCACGTACCATGCTCTTCGGGGCCACGCTGGAGCCACCAGAATCACTGGTTTCTTTTCTACCCTGATTCTGCGGAGTAATCGAGGTAACAATTGTGGCGGTGGGAATGCATATATCAGCTTGAACTGATCCCAAGGGAACACTAGGGCATCCGAGCCGCAAGCTAGGGGATCCCTTGTCCAAGAGACAAACCTGTCCACTTTTGCGTTGAATCTGGATGCTAGCAGATCTACATCCGGTGTTCCCCACTGCTGACATATTGTCCGGAAAACCTCGGGATGAAGGGACCATTCCCCTGGGCATAATTGTTGGCGACTTAGAAAGTCTGCCTTCCAATTCTCCACTCCTGGAATGAATACCGCAGATATGGCTGGGACATATCTTTCTGCCCATTTCAGGATGCAATTTACTTCCCTCTGGGCTGCACGACTCCTGGTGCCACCCTGATGATTGATATATGCCACTGCCGTGGCATTGTCCGATTGAATTCTGACAGGGGACCCTTGGAGTTTGGATGTCCATGCTACTAGGGCATACCGGGCTGCTCGTATCTCTAAGAGATTGATGGGCAGGGCCTTTTCTGCATCCGACCATCTGCCCTGGAGAGACCATTGCTCCAGTACTGCTCCCCAGCCTATAAGGCTGGCATCTGTAGTGACCACCTTCCAAGAAATCGGACTGAAGGATTTCCCTCTTTCCAGATTCTGGGGAACCAACCACCAACGGAGGCTCTTGCGAACGGAAGGGGACAAGGACATTGGTAAGTCTAGGGCCTGAACCTTTTTGTTCCAGGCTGACAGTATGGCCCTTTGCAAATTCCTTGAATGGAATTGACCGTAGGGTACTGCTTCGAATGATGCCACCATTTTTCCCAGCAGCCTCATGCACAGGCGTATGGATGGCTGTCTTTTTGTACCCACTAGGTGGATCAAATCTCTCAAAGACGACCCCTTTTCTTGAGGCAAGAAAAATTTTCTCTGGTCTGAATCCAGCCTTAGCCCCAAGTATTCCAGACTTTTGACTGGTTTTAGGGCTGACTTGTCTCGGTTGATAATCCAACCTTGATATTCCAGATACTCGATTGTCTCGTGAACAACCACTTCTAGTTTTTCCACTGAGTGGTCTATCAGCAACAAGTCGTCTAGATATGCCATTATCGTTACACCTCGTGTTCTTAGATTGGCCAATAATGGGGCCAGAATTTTTGTGAACACTCGTGGTGCTGTGGCCAGACCGAAGGGTAAGGCTCTGAACTGAAAATGGCGCCCTTCTACCGCAAAGCGTAGAAATTTTTGGTGGGCTGGAAAGATGGGAATGTGCAAATAAGCATCTTTGATGTCGATCGAGGCTAACCATTCCTCCCCTTGTAGGGCAGTGGCCACCGATCGGATCGACTCCATCCGGAAAGTCCTGATATGTAGGAATTTGTTTAGCCCTTTTAGATTTAATATGGGCCTCACGTCCCCGTTTGGCTTCGGGACTGTAAAGAGGTTTGAGTAAAACCCGAACCCCCATTCTTCCAGGGGAACCTCTATAATTACTGCTTGGAGCAATAATTGTTCTAGTGCCAACAGGAGGGATCCTCTCTTCTGGGGATCCCTTGGCACGTTTGACCTTATAAAGTGGGAAGGAGGGGAGTCTTTTAACTCCAATTTGTATCCCAGACTTACTGCGGAGAGCACCCATCTGTCTCTGATCGTGTCCCGCCAGGTCTCTGTGAACAACTGAAGTCTTCCCCCCCACCCGATTGAGTGGGGGCAACCCTTCATGCATTTGACTTTGGGGGAGGTTTTGTACCTCTCCTGCTCCAGGGCTTCTTGTTACCCTGCAATTGTCTCTGATTTTTACCTCCGGGATTTGACCGAGGAGGCCGTCGGAACTGTTTCACAGCCGATGTCCTAGGGACTGGAGAAGCAGGCCTCTTAAAAGAGGGACCTCTAACTCTGTTTTTAACCGGCAAAAGTGTACTTTTACCGCTGGAAATTTTCTGGATATATTTGTCCAGGTCTTCCCCGAATAAGCGTTCACCATGAAATGGGAAGCTGACCAGCAATTTTTTACAGGGAGCTTCAGCAGACCAGTTTTTGAGCCATAGAAGCCTGCGCATATGTACTACAGACAGCGTAAGGCGGGAGGCCTGATGGATTGAATCCTTTATAGCGTCCACCGCAAAGCATAAGGCTCTAGGTAGATCAGCTAGGGCAAGAGCCTGCTGATCTGGCAAGTCCCTTAAGACCTGTTTCAACTGATCCTTCACTGCTTGGCAGACCCCAATAGCTGCCACTGCTGGTTGTGTCACCAAGCCTGTTGTAGCAAAAGCAGATTTTAATAAGGACTCCAATTTTTTATCTATTGGGTCCTTGAACATTTGGACATTATCCACTGGACATGTCAGTGATTTATTCACACAAGAGATGGCTGCGTCCACTGTAGGGACCCTCCATTTTTTGATGAACTTATCCTCCATGGGATAGACCACCTGAAATCTCTTGGGAGGAGTAAATATTTTATCAGGATGCTCCCAATCCTGGTAAATGAGCCCTTCCAGTAAAGGATGGATCGGAAAGGAACAAACAGTCTGGGGAGCTTTTAGCGACCCCAACGAGGAGACAGAAGTGGATGATGGCTCCGCAAGGGGCATTTTAAATGCTGATCGGACCATGTTAGTCAGGGACTGAACCCATAATCTTTCAGCATGTGATGCTGAGAATGGCTCTTCCACTGTTGATTCCTCTACAACAGAATCGACCTCATCCTGATCCCCCTCAGGTAGGTCAATCCCTGTATGGGACTGTTGCTCCGCTAACAGGCACTCTGAGGGAGGAGACGGAGATCGAGCGCTTTTTTCCTGTGACAGGGAAGCAGCGATCAATGCTGACAATCTCTCTTCCAGTCCTCCCAGAGCTGAGGAAAAAACCTCCTCTGTTACATACACAGGAGCAGGTGAACTGAGGACAGCCACAGTACCAGGTACTCCTGAGGGTGCTCTACGGTCACTAACCTCTGATTCTTCAGGGGAGATTGGTGCAGCCAAAGCATGCCCAAGATCCTCAGAGCCCGATGGAGACCCCCTATGCTTCCTGGGATTTTTAGTCCCGGAGTTTTTAGACGGCATATTCCTAAGCCCAAAGCTGAGGTATTCCAGCCGAAATACACCACTTACTGACAATAGTCTAGCACAAATGCTGCTATAAAAACAGTTGGTGTCTACTAATGTGCCATTCTATGGGGATGCCTGCATCAACCGCTTGCTGTATGCCTTTTTTAAATGTTGCCAGCTCTGTCTCTGCACTCCATAGCCAGCTCACAACACATAATTGTGGTTTTTAACATGCTGGGACGCCCGCACATGCGCATAAGCGCTGCGGCGCGCACAGAGCGTCATCCCCCAAGCTCCGCCCCCTTTCCCAGCTCACCTCTATATATAGAGGCGCGTGCACGCGCGCGGCCACGTGCGCCTTCGGCGCTCTTTTTTAAAAAGGGAAACTAGGGACAAGAGCCAGGGCCCCTTTTGCCGCAGGCCGGGGGATGGACGAGCATTGCAACATGGCAGAGGAAGCAGTTTCCCACAAGAGAACTCACCATCTGCCTGGACTTGCTCTGATGAAAAGAAACTAGTCCACATGACAAGAAACGTTCCACAGCGGCCTCTAGTGGATTAACACAGGTACCGCAGTCTATATATATATATTTTTTTTTCTTGACCACTATTAAAATTATTACATTTTTTAGTAGTTACAGGCATGCATAATATTTAGCGGGAATACCGTTAGGTAACAGGCAGAAAGACATATTAGGAAAAAAAAAAAAGAAAAAAATATGTAGTCGCGCTAACTTATGAGTTTGAACATAAGCCCATCACTGGGTAACTGAAAAAATCCAAATATCAACAGTGATAACATAAAAAAGCTAAGTGAAAAGCAATATATATTCTATGTGAACAGATGATAAACAGAAAATTAACTGTGAATAAAAAAAAAAAATTTGGGTTAGTGTCCAAAAATACTGTAGAGCGGAAAAACCCCTCAAAGTTCATAATCAAAAATCCATAATGCAAAAAACCATGATGAAAAAAACACCCGTGAGGCGATATCCAAAATTAATAAAGAAATGAAGAAGGAAAGGATTCCGATCTTCTTAGACTTAAATTCGTGACTTTCACCACCACCAATAGAAGTTACTGCTTACCGAACAGCGATGGTCCCCTATGACGGAGGACCTCAAACAGCCTTAAGTAATACTCAGTTAAGCCTCCAGAGTGTAGCCAGTGATAAACCTCAGTTGTTTTAATAGCCCGACAGCTCATATAGCATCATACAGGTATTCAACGTGGACCATGAAAAAAAAAGGGGGGGACACTAGATAGTGTAAAATCTTTGGTGAACATTTATTAAAATAATGAAAACATACTCACAAGAGCAGTTAAAAAGACAGCTTAAAAGTATTACAGCGCCGACCGGTCAATTGGCGCTGGCACACACATGTCCGTGGAAGTCGAGCAATGGAGGGTGACGTCAGCACAAAGCTCGTATCCTGCCCTACGCGTTTCGTGAAAAATCACGTCGTCTCGGGGGACGGGCGATGAGCTGCGTCACCCCCTCTAAATAGGGGACACACCGGAAGGAGGATCCGACCCGGAAGAGGACGCGCGCGTGCACGCATCACGTCAGGAGTCAACAATGCCTGGCTAATACGGCCGCTGTACCAGCGTAGCCGATCTAACGGCAGATGCGCACGCACATCTCCCAACGAGGAAACCAAGCCTCGTTCGTGAGGCCGCTCAGTGCACGTCATCACGCTAAGCGGAATGACGAAAGCACTCCGGAAGAGCGTACCTTACGTCTACGTGGCCATGACAACAAGGATCACGGCACGTCATCACGAAATAACGGACTGACGGAAGCCCTCGGGATGAGCATACCATACGTCTGCGTGACCATGATAGCAAAAATCACAACAGCGTTACGTACGTCCTCTAAGGGGAGGGACCCTCCGAGTGTGTCGCAAGAAACAGTAGAACCCGCAACCTCCACCGCAACCAATGGGTGCAGAGGACGCATTGGGACACTAAACTGCTCCAATTGTTAGATATTAATATCACACATAAACAGTAATAAATTGATGCTGGAATTTGGGAACATCTAAGTTCATACCTATGTCCAGAACCGTACAAAAAATAAATTTAACAGAAAAACAGAATGACCTCATATTATTTAAAGTATAAGTAGCGGTGAATCCGCATAAAATTAAACTACAACACACTAGTGGTCGACAGGGTACATGTTACGATGGGTGTCAATGATCGGGCCTCAATGGACTCCCATCACAACATCATTGCCAGTTGTTGCTAGGAATTGTTGATAAAGGCATTGACATCGGTGTCAACGTTGAGTCCAAATGGAACATAAGTCCTCAACCTGTACACCCATGCCATTTCTTGCTTGGAGATTTCTCTCACAAGCAAGCTGCCTCTCCAATGTGGTCTATATTTATCAATGGCAATGAATAACGTGCCAGACGGGTCTCTCTTATGGACCTGGTCATAGTGCTTGGATACAGAGTGCTTATCGAAACCTTTGCGGATATTTGCTATGTGTTCGTTAAGTCTCACCCTCAATGCCCTTTTGGTCCTCCCCACATACTGAAGACCGCAAGGGCACTGAATCAGGTAGACCACCCCCAAAGATGAGCATGTTATGAAAGGTTCGATTTCATAGGATCGGCCAGTGCTTGTTGACAAAAATTGGCTAATCTTCCTATCTCTGCAACTATTCAGGCTACACACTTGGCATTTCTTACATCGGTAGTATCCTGTCAAGTTCTCCAAGAATGTCCTATTAGCCCGTGGGGGGTCCTGGACGCTTGGAGCCACTCTATTGGAAAGTGTTGAAGCCCCTCTAAATACAATAGATGGTCTTTCTGGAAGGGAGGGAGCCAGCACCTGGTCACTGATTAGCACGTGCCAGTGCTTACGTATTAAACGTTTGATGGTCTGGTGCTGCATAGAGAAGGTGGTAATAAATGGAAGAGAAAACTTACCATCCCCTGCCACCTTCTCCTTATTAGCCAGAAGTGATCCTCGGTCAATCTCACTAACAGATTGTATCAATTCAGACATATCACTCTGTTGGTAACCTTTATCTACAAATCTTTTAGAGAGAATCTCAGCTTGGCCTTTAAAGGCCACTAGATCTGTGCAGTTACGTCTTAATCTAGTGAGTTGACCATAAGGAACAGCCTTGAGCCAGGGGGCATAATGGCAACTATCAAGCGGGATGTATGAGTTCCTATCAGTTGGTTTAAAATAAGTGGTGGTGACAAACTTATTATCGACAACTGAGATTTCCAAATCCAAATAGTGTACTGATTCCTGGCTTGCCTCAAAGGAAAATCTGATACCTCTATCGTTATCGTTCAGGGACAGCATGTAATCACGCAGAGCGGGTTCACTACCGTCCCACAGGAGGAGGACGTCGTCGATGTACCTTGCCCAGAGTACAACCTCTGGTCTCCGGCAAACATCGACGACGTCCTCCTCCCACTTGGCCATAAAAAGATTGGCCAAGCTGGGGGCATACTTCGCCCCCATCGCCACACCTCGGTCTTGGCGGAAAAATTGATTATCACACCAAAAATAATTATGACTTGCTGCATATTTCAGCAGAGTCATAATAAAATCAATTTGCCGGGGTGGCAGATCTGATCCTCTCACCAAGTACAACTCCACAGCCTCAAAACCACGCTCGTGTGGAATAATGGTATAAAGTGAGGTCACGTCCACCGTGACCATCCATATACCATTTGTGGGAACGAGGTCTTTGAGTAAGTTAATAACGTACTTGGTGTCTCTTACGTATGAGGGGATCTGCTGAACCAGAGGTTGCAGAAAAAAATCAATATACTTCCCCACCCGGGACGTGATTGAATCTATCCCACTTACAATGGGTCGTCCCGGGGGGGGAGGTGAGGCTTTTGTGGATCTTCGGGAGATAATAGATAACGGGAGTTCGGGGGGCACAAGGTATCAAAAATAATCTCTCACTATCACTAAGGATACCTACCCGATGTCCCTCATCCACAATACCCTCCAGTTCCCTCTTATACCCAATGACAGGATCCCTACTAAGGGGGGTATAGGTTTCGATGTCATCAACGATCCTGTGCAACTCTTTTAGATAGTCACACCTATCAAGGATAACTATCCCTCCCCCCTTATCAGCGGGTCTAATAACTAGGGATTTGTTAGAACACAGAGACTCAAGACCACTCTCCAAATTCCTCTGCATCTTAACCTTTTTCACCTTAATCATTTCAAGGTCCTTGAGTACCACATCCCTAAATACTTTAATACTTGGAGCCAGTGAACCAGGGGGGTTGTACAGTGATGCATTGGCTAAGCCAGTATGTTTGTACTCAGGTGGAGAATTCAGTCCAACCGTTATAGGATTAGACAAAAAGTGCCTTTTGATGTTAAGCTTTCTCGCAAACTTGTGAACATCCATAAAGGTTTGGAACTTGCTCAAGCTCCTAGGCGGAGCAAATTTCAAACCCTTATCTAAGAGGCATTGCTCAGATTCTGACAAAGGCTGTTGGCTCCAATTAAAGATGCCCACACCTATATTATTTTTCTTTTTGAGCAACTGGGCCCTCCTCCCACCTCTAACCCATCTCTTCTTTCCGATGGGCCAAATCGACCTTGTTGGCCCATGGGAAAACCCCAACTTGAGTTAGGTCTAAAGTCATATGGACCTGGGGGGTAGGGAGGCCTAGAATAATCATAACCCCTGTCATATTGACTAGACTGAGAGAACTGACTATTTCTATCCTGGTTGTCAAATCCAAATCGTCTTTCCATAGATCCACGGCCTTGCGGCCCCAATGAATCTGATAAAGGGAAAAAACGATTTTGGGTGGGGATGTTGTAGTCCCGCATACCACTGGTCTCAAAACTGGGTCTCATATATCCTTGGTTATATCCCATATCATATTGGGTGGATCTAGATGAAGGGTACTCCCAATCCCCCAAGGATTCATCCCGAAAGGGTTGAACCTGTACGTCAGATCTATGAGTTTTCGTTTTTTTTGGCGTTTTAGATGAAAGATTACCTTGATTAGGCCCATTCTTGGTCTTAACCTTATTATTACGTTGAGCTATAACCGGTGTGGGAGGGTTTAAAACCCGACTAGTCCTAGGGAGGTTAACAGCCGAGCCAGGTGGCACTACACCCTGAGGTGCAGTGTCCATTGCAGCCTCGTTTGTCTCCTCTACGGTCATTTTTCTCTGCCACAAAAAAACAAAACCGGACTGATAATCCTCAAAATCTCTAAGGTACTTTTTCTTCTTTTTCGCTTTTTGGTCCTTTTCTTCCCTCTCTAAGGTTTTTTGAAGAGAGTTGGAACACTCCCTGTATTCCTCTCCATTTTTAAAAGAGGCTAACAGGTCCTCTTTTTTTTTCAGGCAATCCATTAGCTTGATTCGTACACTTTAAGCGCAGTTTCTTCTATATTTTTTTCCAGAAAGACATATTAGGCTTGGGGGTCCCCTCAATAGAACCAAGTTCCTGAGGGGCCCCCACTTACCTTTTCCCCGCCGCAGGACTCTGTTTGGTCCACAGAAGCCCAAACTTCACCTATCACGGCAGGCATTGTAATTAAACCTTCAGGGACCGGGTTCCCAAGGATTCCACTCCCCTGGACCTGTATAGCACCCTGCACAGAAAACATCTTGGTCGTGGGTATGACCAGAGCTCTGGATCCCAGGGTCCAGCTCTCCTAAGAGAAGCATTACAGGCAAAACCTTGCTCTTCTCTGCAAGGCCCGGGTACCGACCGTTTAGCTATGAAGCTTTTTTGGTCGGATCCGGAATAGCTTACTAAGGCCCAAAAGAACCTGTACGCAAGCTCAGTGAAAAACACATGTTACTTCTTGGCCAACACCTTAGACACTGGCAAAAAACTGAGGCGCTCCCGGATGGGAGGGGCTTATATAGGGGAGGGTACTTCCGGTTTTGGAAGTTGCCAGTGCCAGCACCTGAAGGTATCTATATAACCCACATAGTAATGACTATGCCGCTCTGTGTCCCGTGATGTACGAGAAAGAAATCCTGTTTTCTTTCCACGGGCACAGCTCTTCTGATTATTGACCATAAGGACATCCCAAAGTAGTATCTCAGGAAGGGGTGGGCAAACCAAAAACAAGGAATATTAAACAGTAGCCTGCAAAACCTTGCAGCCAAGACACGCATCCAAAGATGCAAACACATCAACTTGTAAAATGTATGTATTTATTTTTAAAAGTGTGCACAGATGACCAGGAAGCTGCCTTGCAAACCAGAAAAACAAGTGCCTGAAGTTTAAACGCCCAGGAGGTAAAAATCACACTGGTGGAGCATGCCACAACAGGGAACAGAGGAGCCCAACCCTTAATGACACACGCAAGAACAATTGTTTGCTCTATCCAACGGGATACAACAGCAGAAGAGGCCACCAGGTTTTTTCTTGGACAATCAATGAGCACAAAGAGGGAATCCGACCTCTGGAAGTTAACAAGCTGCCCAGACCACATCCAAAGTGTCATGGATATGCAGTAATGTTTGTCTGTCAGCTTACCTTCCTCTCCATGTGTTCACCTTAGAGGCCAGACACTCTCACCTGGCTGCTTTAATAAACTCTCCTCCCAGCATGGCTCCACCCCAGGCCCTATCAGAGAACTCTATATTAACCTGTGCACTGCAAGTCTGCCTTGCTGATCAAGGTTGCTTGTTAAGCATTGTGTGTTTGGGTTCCTGCTTGCCTTGTGCTACATCTGTCTCTGTGTTACCGATATTGGCTTGTTCTCGACTATCCCTGTCTGCTTGTGACCTTGACCTTTGACTTGTCCTTTGTTTATCCTTGTCTGCTTGTCGCCCTGACCTTGGCTTATCCCCTCACTATCTCTTGTATCCTGAGCTGCTGCTTCCCCTCTATCCTCTATACCCTATGGAGCGTGAGCTAGGGGACTCTGGGGGCCGCGACCTAGATCCAGTTGCAGCTCAGTCCATCCTCACCACTAGAGGCTCTGGTGAACACCTGCTGGATCTTAGACTCTGCGCCCTGGGGAATCTTGGGCTCTAGCTCCCTGTGGGATCCCTGTTTGTGCTCCATTGGACCTGCCTTCCTTAACCACCCAGTGTTCCATCCGCAGCAGTCAGCCATAGGGTTCACTACCTTGTGGTGCACTCCAGACCTATGGTGTGCATCTGTCATCTGGCCTCAGGTGACCTGACACAAGGAGTGCAAAGAAACCTCCTAAAGATGCAATTACCATGGTAACAAGGAAAGCAGGAGAATGTCCTCATTTAGCTGAAAATCCAACGTCACCTTCGGAGAAAAGGAAGAGCACGGATGGCAAACCACTTTATCCTTGTATAAGATCGGGGAGCAAGACTCACTCAGAAGAGATGACGACCATGAAGGCAACCTTTGAGAAAAAGCCAGCAGGGGAAAATTTCTAATACTCCAAAAGTGAGGCTTCTGGAGGATAGAAAGAACCAAGTTCAGGTCCAACGATGGCAACAGGAAACACACAGAAGGTGTCCCATGAGGAACCTCTTGGATGAAAAAGTGGACCAATGAATGTGTAGTCAAGGGATGCCGAAAATAGACTGCAAGGTCAGAGACCTGCCTTTAATGGTACTCAAGACAAGCTGTTGCGCAATGCCCCATTCGAGAAAGGCCAAAATCCAAGCCATCGAGAGGGAAGATGGATAGACAGCCAGAGATTTGCACAAGGAAATATAAGCCTTCCAGGTTGACAGTATATCTTCAGAGAGGTAGCTTTGCAAGCCTTCAACATTGTAGGGTTCACCGGACCAAGAATCTTGTTACTGAAAACCTGGCTTCAATAGCCATGCTGTCCAAGCCAGAAATGGTAAAGCAGAGTGGTAGACTGGCATGGGACAAGAGGTCCTCCCAAAGAGGTAATCACCAGAGAGCATCCGTGACCAGCCATACCACATCACCATACCATGGACAATGAGGCCAGTGTGGAGCTACTATAAGAACTAGAATCCTTTTGGCCTCTATCCTGCAAAGCAAGAGAGAGAGCAACTTGAGAAGAGGAAAGGCGTAAATGAGACAATACTGGTCCCACAGTGCCACCAGTGCATCCGTTGCATCTGCTAGGGGGTTCTACCCTCTCACCACAAACCTTGGTACCTTCTGGGTTGCTAGAAGATCCAGATCTGGGGTCCCCCAGCATAAGCATATCTGGTGGAACATGTCTGAGCATAGGGACCTACCTACCTCTGTGCCTGCCAATTCAAGATGCCTGGGAGGTGCACAGCGGAGGAAAGGACTTACCTGTCTGTAAGGGAGGAAACCAGAGCCACCAGCAGAGAAGGCCCTCATCAACAGACCCAGAGGAATCTGGTTGTCCAGGAAAGCAGGACAATTGTGCAATATCAACAGGGTTTTCCCTCTGCAAAACTTTTGTACAGGACTACGCATATAGGACCACCTTAATGCCGCGTACACACGATCGATTTTTTCGACGGTGAAAACACCGTCGAGAAAATCGACGTTAAAAACGAGGAACAGCTTGTTCCCCTCACACACTGCCGTTTTAAATGTCATTTTTTTTTTTGGACGAAAAAAACGACCGTGTGTGGGCTCCGTGGCAGTGTTTCCCTATGGGAAACACTGCCGCGGAAAACATGTCGAAAAAAACGACGAGAAAAATGAGAACATGTGCTAATTTTTCTCGTCGTTTTTAATGCCGTTTTTCGCGTCGAAAAAAACAACAGAAAGCCCACAGACTATCGTTTTTCTCGTCGAATGGGAAAAATGTCGTTTTTTTCGACGGGAAAAACGGCCGTGTGTACGCGGCTTAACACCATAAGACTCAGAGCCTGCATGCAAGACCGCAGCGAGGACTGCTTGTGGGACAAGAATAGTTGAACTGCAGTCTGAAGTTTTAGGATCTCGTCCATCTGGAGAACTCTGCGGCATGCTTTGAGTCAAGACTCCGGTCCAGACACTCCAGCCTTCTGGTTGGATTTAGGGCAGACTTCTTAAGGTTTAGGACCCATCCGAAGTCCTGCAGGGAGCACATAGTGTTCTCCACAATGTCCCTGCGTGCAGCCTGGGAGTTTGCCCACAAGAGCAGAATGTTCAGATAACCCGCCACGAAAAAGATCTACTTGTCTCAGTAATGCCAGGACAGCAGTCAGAACCTTGGAGAATACCCACAGCCTGAGGCCAATCCAAAGGGGAGCACCTAGAGCGATAATTCATATCAAAGCGAAGTGACTGCTGATGTCTCACATAGATGGGATTATGCAGGTATGCATCATTGAGGTCTATGGATGCCAGAAAATCCCAGATAAAAGACAAGCCACCACCAAACAGATGAATTCCATCTTGAACTGCTTCCTGGAGAAAAATCATGGGAACTGTTCTGGCTGGGGCACAGAGATTATCGTTCCCTGGTGCAGCAGATCCACTGCCCAGAAGGTGCAATGGCAGAAGGTAAAGATTGGAGGGAAATACTTTCTCTGGTGGATAAGAAAGAAATTCTATCCTGTTACTGGACACAACTAGCCTGGACTGAGGGAGGTCTACAGGCCTGAGAACCAGTGACATGACCCCCCGTCCTGGAAATGAGTGAGAGCAAACATTCATATTGAAGAGGACTTGTACACAGGTTTGGCAGACTTGTGCAATTGGCACTACCCACAGGGGCCTTGAAGGCCTTAGAGCCCTTGTCAGAGGAGCCAGGGGAATGAAAAAGCCTCTTATGGCAGTAAAGGAAGGTCTGAATGTCTGACATGGTTTAATCCCCTTCTTGACCTGTGGGAGGAAAGTACTCTTCCCTCCTGTGAGGCTTTTGATGATGTCATCCAAGGTAGCACCAAGGAGATGTTCTCCCTGGAAGGGCAGATCCACAAGGACTTGTTTTAGTCAGCAGACTTGCATTTGTGCCAAAGCACCCACTGAAGCACCACCCCTGAATAGTAGAGCAGCATCCAAGGACGCATCACAAATGTACTTCGGGCCCTGGACCAACTGGTCAACCAGATCCATGTACACTGGATCCACTTGCCCAATGGACAAAATTTTCCACAGAACCTTGGCCCATTCAGTAAGCATCTGAGACACCAGACCTGTGGCCAACATAGGCAGCAACACCAACCTCCCAATGGTAAAGATAGAACGGGCGACCAATTCTGCCAAGTGGTTTGCAGGATCCTTAAAGGGGGTAGACTCCTCCACCAGTATCTTGGCTGCTTTATTCAACCTCAAAACAGGGGGATCGACCTCAAGAGGTGAAGTCCACTTCTTCAGAAGGGCCTCCTTAAAATTGTAACACACGGCAAAGCACTTCGGAACCACAAAAGGACACTTCAGACGTTTCCAATAGTTTTTGTAACTAAAAACTTATCAAAGTATGCAGGGTACAAAAAAAAACCCTAACACAGCCAGCTTGTGCATACTAAAGGGGACAGTCACATCATTGGCCGCTCTAGCAGAGTCCTCAATTTTAAGTATCCCTCACTCTGAAATAATCACTACAATCACCATCACTTTCTTCTGTGTGATTACAGAGGCAGAGGGCTCAACCTCACTATCCAAGAAATCAGGGGAGGCATCTTCAGGGCCCGCAGAAAACACAATGTCCAAAGATGCAGGTGACGGTGGGGGGCACTTCCTGCTCGCCTTGCGCCCGAATGCTTTCTCCACCTGGGAGATGAACAAATTCAGAACCACCAACAGCACGCGTAGGGGGACAGGGGATGTTGAGGAACCCGCCACCTTTATAGGGGGATCAGGAGGGGACACGTGCGTCTAAGACTACATATGCCCCACCCACTCAGGGAAGCAACCAGAAGAAATTAGGACACCTGGGGGAAAAATGCCTCCCCCCGGCTGACTACAGCAGAGAAGGAGGAACCCCAGGGAGGACTCACCACCACCCAAATGCCAGGGGAGTGCTGTGGATGCCACCTGTGGATTTGGTCAGTGAGAAAGCTGTGGATGTACCAACTGTGCCTCAGAAAGCATGCCCTCCTGTCCCAGGGACAGCCTCTATATCCAGCCTGAGAGGGGGATCATCAGAAAGATGGACGCTGCCACATGGCTACAAGAAAATGGCCACAATTCACTTCTCCCACCACCTCCAATACAAGTCAATGGGGATCACTGTTAAGATGGCTGCTGCCACATGGCTACAAGAGATTGTCCGTCACGCACTTTCCTAGTCAGCTCCCATAAAAGTCAGTGGGAAGGTCCACTGCAAAATGGCCACCCTTCTTGTCCATCCCAATATGGCCACCAAATCACAAGAAAATGGCTGCTACCAACAATAAAGCACATGGCAGCTGCAATGCGGCCTCCCGGATCCCTGGAGGGGACTCTTGCCATGCAGAACCTGCAATGGCAACTGAGAAGGTCCCTCATCATGCCCAGGGATGCCAGGAAAAGTAAGCACAAACACCAGAAACCGGAGCGTAGGAGGAGGGGTGGGAGCATGGCCAGGGTGGGGACAGGAGGAAATGCCAGAGGCCAAGAGGGAGGAGGGACAAACCCCAGGGGGTATCCCTGCCCCACACTGCATCCAGGGTAGGAAGGGAGGGGGAATCTAGTTACCCATCCAGCGGGGCTTGCAGATAAGGCTCCCATGACAGATCCTTCTCTCCACCGACGTGGGCCAAGGTAACACTGTGACATGAACTTCAGCATAATAGTCATATTTGTCCCAACAAATTTGACATTTAAAACGCACTGGCCACCCCAGTCCAGGATGGGGCTGTCGCAACCGACATGGCATGTAGCTTAAGGTCTGCATGCGCTTGCTGGCCGGACTGGGGTGGCTACTGGACCTAGATTATCCACCCTATTGCCTAGCATGGCTTTTGAATGAAGATCTCCGGGAAAAAAGCTATGGAACCATAAGTTCCAGCACGGAACTAGGTCCTTACTCCTGAAACACTAGGCAGAAATACCTGGCTTGCCTATAGGAGAGAGAGGGTTTATATCATCCAGGACTGCCTATAGTCCGTTTTATTTTTCTGCCTAGTGTCCTACTCCTGTGGTTGGAGCTATAAATCCTATGGTCAAAAATAAGAAGAGCTTTGTCCCTCAATGAACGTAAGGAGAAATATATTTATGCCCATCCTGATAAAGTCTATAGGATAAAGGGACTGAGAACCCTGGGCTGCCATCTCTATAGTTATGAAACACCCTTGTAGAGCAGCACACTTCTCTTCATTTACAAAATGTACTGTAAACTGTGGAAAATTCTAAAAAAAGTTGAATAAGCCTTGGCAATGCTTAAAAGTTACTTCTGGGAGGAGAGATAAAAAACGGAAGATGATCATAGTAAGTTACAGCCATGACTTGAACTGAAAAAAAATGAAAATCTTCTATTAGGGTCCTTTCTGGATCTGAGATTAGTCCTCAGGACACTTTGAAAGCTATGAGCATGCCACGTTGATGTGTCACAGCATGTGCTGTGTTAGACATGAAACCATGACACACAAGAGGTTGCAAAGTGGGTTTCTTGGAGACACAGTGACTTAGATTTGTTAAAACTGGAGCATGCAAAATCTAGTGCAGCTCTGCATAGAAACCAATCAGCTTCCAGGTTTTATTGTCAAAGCTTATTTGAACACGCTGAAGTTAAAAGCTGATTGGCTGCCATGCACAGCTGCACCAGATTCCGAGTGATCTGATTTTAGTAACTCTCCCCCACTATAATCAGCATGTATTGAATGGAAATGTCTGAATGTCATAACCCATTTATTGGAAGCACTGAGGCTCTGAAAGTTCAAAGACACTATTTAGAGCACAGGAGTACCAACCAAAGGACAAAAGGATGAAGGAAGAAAGGTGGGAGAGTGTACTAGGGAAAACAGAGTTAAGAATTAAAAAAAAGGGGGGGGGGTGGTAAAGAAAATAGCAGAGTGAGGGAGAGGAGAAAAAAGGGAATGGGGTAGATTAAGGGTAGGTTATGGGGAATGAAGGGGCAAGGCAGTAGAGAGAGCACAGTGGGGACAGGGAAGGAAAAAAATGAACTTGGCTAAGTGGTTTGGGGAACCTAAAACAGAAGTCTGAGTTCAATGTCTGGGGTGCAAGCCTTCTGTGTTTTTTGGAAAATACTCAGTTGGGAACTTGTGGAAAATCCAGTCCCCTACTGTTTTAATCCTGTAGCCCCAGTTCCTTAGCCCCCCCCCCCCCGCCCTTTTTTACTACTCTTATTTTTTTCCTATTCCTCATTATGTCACTTTTCTTTGTCCTCAGTTTCTTTACCTCTCAGTAAATGTATTTCCCTTTAATCCCTATTTATATGATGATGGTACCCACCCCTACCTTTACTAAGTTTATGAGGCAATCCTTTTCAATTTACCTCTTAGTGTTGGCCATGTTTTGGCCTTAGCGGTTCTTACTTTTCTTATCCCTCTCCTTTCTCCATGTTTTGTAAATGGGACTGTACAGGTGTTAATTGCACTTATGTAGGTCATGAATACGATATTCATCAGGATTTTGGCCTTCGATACGCAATGTGGCAATGGGTCGCGTTATGACAACAGTTATACTAATGACCTAGATATGCTTATTATGAACATGTCTAGTATTTCTTTGCATGTATGTGTTTATATTACAGAAGTACCTCCGTTGCACCTGAGGATTTGTATTTATTGTCTGTCTTTCGCATGCTCAACTGTACTTTGTGTCCTCAATAAAACAAATAATAAAAAAATAAAAAAAATAAAGGAAAAGTCAATAACCTGTGCTTCTTCTAATTAGTTTACACAGTTGGCTTTTGTATGTCTAACTTGTCAGTGACATAGCGCTACAATAGCAAAGTTGCCAACAATATATATTATTGCTAGCAAGGTTAGTAAACTCAATAATAAACAGTTTTTTTTTTTTTAATATCATGCAAACTAATGATAAACAAACTTGCTGAAGAGATTCATTTTGATACCAACTGAGTACTCACCAACTCCTCAAAGACATCTAACAACATTTAACAAACATATACACACACACACACACACACACATACATTATATATATATATATATATAGTGTATGTAATGCACAAACATTCTATTTATTTGTGCTTTAGTATATTTTTGTCGTCGATTCTGCAGATTACAGTCATCATTCAGGCATAGCATTTCTGTTTTTGTATTTTTGGCTGCATGCATTTTACTTAGTATGTGTTGTCACAACATGGTTAAAGATATACTCAATGCAAACAGTGGTGTTCGGGTGACAGAGAAATAACAATACACACATGGGCGGCACAGCTTGTGAAAAAGACTTCACAAACATGCAGGAAACAGCACTTAACACTTATGTTTGCAGAACGGACTATGTAAACTTAGATCTCCCTCTACAGGCTATAAGCTGGATAGAACAATAACTTATCAGAGGTTTATTTCGTTGATCTGATCCTTGCACATGACTATATTGGCCCAGTACTTCTAGAAAAACAAGTATAGTATATACACAAGCATAAAGAATGCAATGAATAGAATGAAATTATCTTTAAATAAAAAAATATTAGGCCATTTTCAGTTAGGATGTTCATCCGCTGACACCCGCTATCTCATAGGGACCAATGTATGTCCCTTTTTCATCCGTAAACGAACAGATGAAAAAGCGGACATACGGTCCGCTAGTGTGAAAGGGGCCTTAAAAGGTATTCACTCAAAAAGTTACAATGTAAACAAAGTTGATTTCCAACTAAGGCTACATGCACACTAGCGTTTTGTTTAAGCTCCTAGAAGCTATTAGTATTTTTTTGTTTGCTCCTAGAAGCTAAATAGTATTATCCTATGTGTCCATGCACACTACGTTAGGTTATTAGCATTTTTTGAGCTTCGGCATCTAAAAGCATTTTTCCAGCAGAAACGCTGATAAATGGTACTTATAGCATTTTTTGAGCATTCTTTTCCTTTTACTGCAAAAACGCTGATAAAACGCTAATGCTCTTAAAATGCTGCTACAATGCTACTACGAAAAGCTATTACAAGTTTTTTATTCAGCAATTTTTAGCTTAAAAAAAATGCTAGTGTGCATGGAGCCTAAATATATGCAGCACATACAGTATATGCACTACAAGAACACAAGAAGAAACTTCATGCACACTGCAGGAAAATGTATATGTGCACAATAGGAGAACATTGTGTGGTATAGAAAAAAAAGAAAGAAAAAAACGTTTTTTTGTTTACCAAATAGCAATTGCATTGTATTGTATTTTATTGTATAGTATAAGGTGTATTACATTCAGTGCATCATCACATGCAGAGCAAAGCTATTAATCCTGCGTTGTACATGAAGAGGCTGGAAGGTGCTTAGAGAGAATGCTGCAGGGGACCGGTTGCATGAAAACAAAGAAATCTTGTAGAGCCAAGAATAATTCCTGCACCCCTAGACTAAATGAGCAAATAACCCTTGATGCCAAAGACAGTAAAGCAACTAGTACATTTAGGAAGTGCTCAGTAATGGCAACTCCATATTTTTCTGATGACAGTTTTCTTTTCAAGAGTATTTCCACTTCTGCAACCAAATCGATATTTGCATAGCATAACTTAGGAATATAAAAATTGTGGTTTACATTTAACTTGTTAACTTGCTCTTTTTTGAAAATGCCAAAATGCAGGGGTGGCCTTGCTATGCAGAGAGGGCAGGGGAGTTCATGCTTACTATAATTACTCCTGACTGTACTGTGCTGGCAGATATAATTTCAATTGTAAACCAACTTTGAATGCCATTTGTCCTAAAAAAGGATTAAAAAATAAAAACTAGGCTTCTCTATAGTATGTTATTTAGGGGAAACTTAGTGTGTCCCTCTTTGCCAGTGAGGACAGAAGGAGCTTCCTCTAATTTCAAATGGTTCAGAGTAGCTTGCAGCCTGTTTACCACTTGCCGAATGCATAAATTATACAGCGACTCCTGTGCCGAATCTGGCACTTCCTGGTAGAGTGATTTGACACAGCACAAGACAATCAGCGGGTGACGGTCAATAGATGTACGTCGCCACACGCTGATCGCCAAGGAGAGACACAGAATGGAGCTCTGCCTATGTAAACAAGGTAGAGCTACATTCTTAATGGGGGAAAGTTATGGATTTTGTGTCCCTGCATTGCAGGGAATAAAATCCATCACTTCCCTTAGTAAAATCAGCACACATAGTAAACACAAACAGTGGTTAGGCACACATTTAATCCTTTAATCACCCTAGATGTTTAACCCCTTTCTAGCCAGTATCATTAGTACAGTAATAGCGCATATTTTTAGCACCGATTACTGTATTAGTGTCAATACAGACCGTCTGACGCAATATTGCAGTCCCACTATAAGTCACTGATCACTGCCATTACTAGTATAAAAAAAAAAATAGTATATATCCCATAGTTTGTAGACGCTATACCTTTTGCACAAACCAAATCAATATACGCTTATTGGGATTTTTTTACCAAAAATATGTAGCAAAATATATACTGGCCTAAATTTATGAAGAAATCTTTTTTTTTTTTTTAAATGGATGCCATCAAAAGAAAGCTCTATTTGTGGGGAAAACATTATGACATTAATTAAATTTGGATACAGCATTGTATGACTGTGCAATTGTCAGTCAAAGCAGTATCGTATTGTAAAAAAAATGTCCTGGTCATGAAGGGGGGTAAATATTCTGGAAGTCAAGTGCTTATAACCTGTTCCAAACAAACAACTAGAAAGGTACGCATTTAAAAAAAATATATTTTTAGATATGCTGTGTGAACACATAAACATATAATGGGGTTTTCTCAAATGTAGCTGCAAAAACAGAAATACACTTAAGGGGACTCCTGTGCTTTGAGACCAATACCAAATAAACTACACTTCTCTTAATATTGGACAGAAAAGAGGATTGTTTGTTCTATATTCTCTTTTTCAAAATATTAGTTAAAGTGATACCTAGCGTCAATGCTGTATCCTGGCCTAGGCCAAGAAGGCCCAGGCCTAGAGCAGCACTTTGCAGGGGGGCAGCACGGAAAGATTTCCCGCCGGCTTGCACTACACTGTTAGTGTAGAGATTTCCCTTCATTTCCTGCCCCATAGCCAAACAGGAAGTGAGAGGAAATCTATGCAAATTAAGGGAATCCAATGCCCTAAGAACTAGTGTCCCCACTCAAAAATTTCAGGGTGGGTATTAAACAGAAATGGGTGTGGCCTTGACAGGAAGGGGTGGGTCATATTTAAATTAAGGGGTGCACGAGTTTAGTCAAGCCTAGGGCAGCACAAAACCTAAATACACTACGTACTGGCGTACTGTATACCATAACCCCCACCAAACATCCACCAAGCACTGCTATGATAGCATTTATAATTTCTAGATTGTAAGCTCTAACAGGCAGGGCACTCTGATCCCTCCTGTATTGAATTGTATTGTAACTGTACGGTCTTCCCAAAGGATGATGGGATGGGTGTCAGCATTATATATGCAACCAAGAGCAAAAGTTAAGGTTAACGGGACCCTATCAGGAAGTTTTGAAATACGGAACGGCACAAGGCAAGCCTGCCCCCTATCGCCAATTCTATTCGCTCTTGTTCTGGAACCACTATTATGTAGAATAAGGGAGAATGACAGAATAAGAGGGGTTGAAATTGGCCCTAGACAGCATAAAGTATCAGCATATGCTGATGACTTAATGTTTTTTCTTTCAAAACCAAAGAAATCTATAGATTAGATAGTCTGATGTAGGAAATGAGGAGTTACGGAAATTTATCAAACTTTAAAATAAATACGGAAAAATCGCGATATTACCTAGCCATGTGCCAAAATCATTAGTAACAACATTAAAAAACAGATACTCGTTTTTTTGGAATAAAGAATCTATATTTTATTTGGGAGTCCATATCACAGCAGATATAGGGCTGGTATTTGAAAGAAATTACAGTTTTTTAGTTGCAGAGATCATAGAGGACCTAAACAGATGGAAAGGACATATATTAACATGGTCAGGTAGAATAAACACTCTTAAGATGAACGTAATACCCAGACTAATTTATCTTTTATATACAGTGCCTATATCACTCCCTCAGACATTCTTCAACAAAGTACGTAAAGTGTTCCTTTCATTTATATGGAAGGACGGAAACGCGAGAATAGCGTATGACATAAGAAGAAGGAGGATGGAGAACTGGGACTACCAGACATTGCAATGTATTACAGAGCAATGACTTTGAAACGCATACTAAACTGGTGTCATGACTCGAAGAACAAAGCATGGGTTTCGATGGAAAAAAATATGGCAGGCAGAGACATAAAAGGAGCACCATGGATACCACCCAAGATGAGAGGACTGTCCAAATGGACATCCTTATTAACTAGGAACACCTTGGCAGTATGGGACAGAATTAATAAAAATGGCCCAAAGAATATCGCCACTGTCCCCATTAGGAGAGTATCCATGGTTTCCCCCGGGAGAAGAAAAGGGAGCGTTAGGCCCATGGGAATCAGAAGGGAACACAATGTGTTTAAGATATGCACCACTAGGAAAACTAATCTCTCAAGCGGAATTGACGTCAACACAGGGGAAGACGTCAATGTCGAAGTGGAGACATTATCAAATGCAAGATTTCTTCCAAAAACTTGAACCGCAATTAAGAACTCTAAATTTGTTAACCACTTAAGCCCCGGACCATTTGGTAGCTAAAGGACCAGAGGTGAATTCAGAATTTTGCACTGCGCTGCTTAAACTGTAAATTGTGCGGACATGCAATGTTGTACCCAAACGAAATTTGCGTCCTTTTCTTCCCACAAATAGAGCTTTCTTTTAATGGTATTTGATTGCCTCTGCGATTTTTATTTTTTGCGATATAAACGGAAAAAGACCGAAAATTTTGAAAAAAAAATGATATTTTCTACTTTTTGTTATAAGAAAAATCGAATAAACTCAATTTTAGTCATACATTTAGGCCAAAATGTATTCAGCCACATGTCTTTAGTAAAAAAAATGTCAATAAGTGTATATTTATTGGTTTGCGCAAAAGTTATAGCGTTTACAAACTAGGGTACATTTTCTGGAATTTACACAGCTTTAAATTTATGACTGCCTATCTCATTTCTTGAGGTGCTAAAATGGCAGGGCAGTACAAAACCCCCCCAAATGACCCCATTTTGGAAAGTAGACACCCCAAGGAAATTGCTGAGAGGCATGTTGAGCCCATTGAATATTTTTTTTTTTTTTCCCAAGTGATTGAATAATGACAAAAAAAAAAATGACAAAAAGTTGTCACTAAATGATATATTTGCTCACACATGCCATGGTTATATGTGGAATTGCACCCCAAAATACATTCTGCTGCTTCTCCTGAGTACGGGGATACCACATGTGTGGGACTTTTTAGGAGCCTAGCCACGTACGGGACCCCGGAAACCAAGCACCGCCTTCAAGATTTCTAAGGGCGCAAATTTTTGATTTCACTCCTCACTACCTATCACAGTTTTGAAGGCCATAAAATGCCAAAATGGCACAAAACCCCCCTAAATGACCCCATTTTAGAAAGTAGACACCCCAAGGAAATTGCTGAGAGGCCTGTTGAGCCCATTGAATATTTTTTTTTTGTCCCAAGTGATTGAATAATGACAAAAAAATAAAAAAATTACAAGAAGTTGTCACTAAATGATATATTGCTCACACATGCCATGGTTTTGATTTCACTCCTCACTACCTATCACAGTTTTGAAGGCCATAAAATGCCAAAATGGCACAAAACCCCCCCAAATGACCCCATTTTAGAAAGTAGACACCCCAAGGAAATTGCTGAGAGGCCTGTTGAGCCCATTGAATATTTTTTTTTTGTCCCAAGTGATTGAATAATGACAAAAAAATAAAAAAATTACAAGAAGTTGTCACTAAATGATATATTGCTCACACATGCCATGGTTATATGTGGAATTGCACCCCAAAATACATTTTGCTGCTTCTCCTGAGTACGGGGATACCACATGTGTGGGACTTTTTAGGAGCCTAACCGCGTACGGGACCCCGAAAACCAATCACCGCCTTCAGGATTTCTAAGGGCGCAAATTTTTGATTTCACTCCTCACTACCTATCACAGTTTTGAAGGCCATAAAATGCCAAAATAGCACAAAACCCCCCCAAATGACCCCATTTTGGAAAGTAGACACCCCAAGCTGTTTGCTGAGAGGCATAGTGAGTATTTTACAGCTCTCATTTGTTTTTGAAAATGAAGAAAGAATTTTTTTTTTTCTTTTTTTTTTTTCAATTTTCAAAACTTTGTGACAAAAAGCGAGATCTGCAAAATACTCACAATACCTCTCAGCAAATAGCTTGGGGTGTCTACTTTCCAAAATGGGGTCATTTGGGGGGGTTTTGTGCCATCTGGGCATTCCATGGCCTCCGAAACTGTGATAGGCAGTGAGAAGTGAAATCAAAAATTTACACCCTTAGAGAGCCTGAAGGCGGTGATTGGTTTTTGGGGTCCCGTACGCGGCTAGGCTCCCAAAAAGTCTCACACATGTGGTATCCCCGTACTCAGGAGAAGCAACAGAATGTATTTTGGGGTGTAATTCCACATATGCCCATGACATGTTTGAGCAATATATCATTTAGTGACAACTTTGTGCAAAAAAAAAAAAAATTGTATTTTTTCCGCAACTTGTGTCAACATATAAAATATTCCATGGACTCGACATGCCTCTCAGTATATAGCTTGGGGTGTCTACTTTCCAAAATGGGGTCATTTGGGGGGGGTTTTGAACTGTTCTGGCATTTTATACACAACATTAGGAAGCTTACATCCACTTTTCTAACCACTTGAAGACAAAGCCCTTTTTGACACTTTTTGTTTACATGAAAACATATTTTTTTTGCAGGAAAATTATGTTGAACCCCCAAACATTATATATATTTTTAAAGCAAAGGCCCTACAGAATAAAATGGTGGGTGTTGCATTTTTTTTTTCTACACAGTATTTGCGCAGCGATTTTTCAAACGCATTTTTTGGGGAAAAAATACACTTTTTTTAATTTTAATGCACTAAAACACACTATATTGCCCAAATGTTTGATGAAATAAAAAAGATGATCTTAGGCCGAGTACATAGATACCAAACACGACATGCTTTAAAATTTCGCACAAACGCGCATTGGCGACAAACTACATACATTTTTAAAAGCCTTTAAAAGCCTTTACAGGTTACCCCGTTAGATTTACAGAGAAGGTCTACTGCTAAAATTACTGCCCTCGATCTGACCTTCGCGGTGATACCTCACATGCATGGTGCAATTGCTGTTTACATATGACGCCAGACCGACGCTTGCGTTCGCCATTGGGCAAGAGCAGGGCAGGACAGGGGTGCTTTTTTTTTTATTTATTTTTTTTATTAATTTTGCTTTTTTATTTTATTTTTAAATTGTTCCTTCCATATTTATTTATTTTTTTATCATTTTTATTGTTATCTCAGGGAATGTAAATATCCCCTATGATAGTAATAGGTAGTGACAGGTACTCTTTTTTTGAAAAAACTGGGGTCTATTGGACCCTAGATCTTTCCTCTGCCCTCAAAGCATCTGACCACACCAAGATCGGTGTGACAAAATGCTTTCCCAATGGCGCTTTTTATATCCGGGGGGGGGGACATTCCCTCCCACTGCTTGTAAAAGCAGTCCAGAGGCTAATTAGCCACTAGGATTGCTTTTACATTAAAGCCGGCCGCTGGCTGAAAAGAATGATACCAAGATGATACCTAAACCCGCAGGCATCATTCTGGTATAAACATTCAAAGTCCAGCAACATACCAGTATGTTGCTGGTCCTTGTTGGACATGTATTGTAATCTTTTTTTTTCATGCAGCCAGGTGGCTGAATGAAAAAAAGAGATTGATCGGTGGGTATGCCCACCATTAGAATACCGCCCTTCATCCACCCACTTCTAATGATGGGCATACATGCACCATTTATATATGCCGAAGCATGGGGGCATCCTCCCGCAAAAAAGTTATGCCGCACACACATGGTCGGACTTTTCCACGGGCAAGCCTCCGTCGGAATTTCGACCGTATGTACGCGGCATTAGGAGCAAAATCGCTCCTCCACCCCTGCTGCCCCAATGCTTCGGCATATTTGCTTTTTTTTTTTTAACTGTGGTGGTGAAATCACCTCCTACAGCACTGGAGTCGCAGGGATCAGGCCTGTCTCTGCGAACGCTGCAGTTATGTGTGTTGTGTTTTGCAAGTGACAGTGATCGATCGATACTGCACTTGGGTGGACTGGGCTGGACGGAGGGGCAAAACGCAGGTGCTAGCAGGTATCTGGGCTGATCCCGCTAACACTGCGTTTTTGGGAACCCTAAACTGCTGGGGACGCTAGTATAGATCTGATCAGATCAGATATTGATCTGTTCAGATACTATACCACTAAGGGAGGTGTATGCTTCACGCGTGGGTGTTAGCGTTACTGGCACTAACCTGACGCTGCCTGGGGTGTGACGCAGACCCTCTCTGACGCTAAAACCTAATTGATATCACCCGCCGGGCGATCAGGGGGTTAAACCTTTATTGGGTTATATACGGCGGGTGCCCTGACACTATAAAAAGCAAACTAACTAACCAGCGTCACCCGTAACACTTATATGATGATTACTGGTGAAAGGGTTAACTAGGGGCAATTAGGGGGTTAAACCTTTATTAGATAATTTATGGGGGTACCCGACGCTATAAAAACCTGCGGCGAACCTTAAAAATAAATACTGGCTACCGATCTGCATCACCGACGCTAAGACATCGATCAGAAAAATGATCGCTTAGCGACAGTGGTGATAGGGGGTGAAAGGGTTACCTGGGGGGCGATCAAGGGGGTTAAACCTTTATTAGATATTTTATGGGGGTACCCGACACTATAAAAACCTGCGGCGAACCTAAAAAAAATTACTGGGTACCGATATGCATCACCGACACTAAGACAGTGATCAGAAAAATGATCGCTTAGCGACGGCGGTGCTAGGGGGTGAAAGGGTTACCTGGGGGGCGATCAAGGTGGTAAAACCTTTATTAGATAATTTATGGGGGTACCCGACGCTATAAAAACCTGTGGCGAACCTAAAAAAAATTACTGGGTACCGATCTGCATCACCGACGCTAAGACAGCGATCAGAAAAATGATCGCTTAGCGACGGCGGTGCTAGGGGGTGAAAGGATTACCTGGGGGCGATCAAGGTGGTTAAACCTTTATTAGATAATTTATGGGGGTACCCGACGCTATAAAAACCTGCGGCGAACCTAAAAAAAAAATACTGGCTACCGATCTGCATCACCGACGCTAAGACATCGATCAGAAAAATGATCGCTTAGTGACAGTGGTGATAGGGGGTGAAAGGGTTACCTGGGGGGCGATCAAGGGGGTTAAACCTTTATTAGATAATTTATGGGGGTACCCGACGCTATAAAAACCTGCGGCGAACCTAAAAAAAATTACTGGGTACCGATCTGCATCACCGACGCTAAGACAGCGATCAGAAAAATGATCGCTTAGCGACGGCGGTGCTAGGGCGTGAAAGCGTTACCTGGGGGGCGATCAAGGTGGTTAAACCTTTATTAGATAATTTATGGGGGTACCCGACGCTATAAAAACCTGCGGCGAACCTAAAAAAAAATACTGGCTACCGATCTGCATCACCGACGCTAAGACAGCGATCAGAAAAATGATCGCTTAGCGACAGTGGTGATAGGGGGTGAAAGGGTTACCTGGGGGGCGATCAAGGGGGTTAAACCTTTATTAGATAATTTATGGGGGTACCCGACGCTATAAAAACCTGCGGCGAACCTAAAAAATAAATACTGGCTACCGATCTGCATCACCGACGCTAAGACATCGATCAGAAAAATGATCGCTTAGCGACAGTGGTGATAGGGGGTGAAAGGGTTACCTGGGGGGCGATCAAGGGGGATAAACCTTTATTAGATATTTTATGGGGGTACCCGACGCTATAAAAACCTGCGGCGAACCTAAAAAAAAATTACTGGGTACCGATCTGCATCACCGACGCTAAGACAGCGATCAGAAAAATGATCGCTTAGCGACGGCGGTGCTAGGGGGTGAAAGGATTACCTGGGGGGCGATCAAGGGGGTTAAACCTTTATTAGATAATTTATGGGGGTACCCGACGCTATAAAAACCTGCGGCGAACCTAAAAAAAAAAATACTGGCTACCGATCTGCATCACCGACGCTAAGACATCGATCAGAAAAATGATCGCTTAGCGACAGTGGTGATGGGGGGTGAAAGGGTTACCTGGGGGGCGATCAAGGGGGTTAAACCTTTATTAGATATTTTATGGGGGTACCCGACGCTATAAAAACCTGCGGCGAACCTAAAAAAAATTACTGGGTACCGATCTGCATCACCGACGCTAAGACAGCGATCAGAAAAATGATCGCTTAGCGACGGCGGTGTTAGGGGGTGAAAGGGTTATCTGGGGGGTGATCAAGGGGTTAAACCTTTATTAGGGGGGGTTAGGGGGCTACACTGGACCTAAAACTAAATGTAGTGACACTTTTACAGTCACAAATGTCACTGATTGCAGTGATCAGTAAATAAATGGTCACTGCAATCAGTGACACTGTGACTGGGGGCTGGGGGGTGATCTGGGGGGGACCTGGGGGGGCAATTTATGTGCCTATGTGTGCTGGTGTTAGTGTAGTGTTAGTGCACTGACCTGTGTGTCTTCTCTTCTACGACGCTCGGTATATGTGAGCGCCGCACAGGAGATGACATTACTTCCTCCTGCTTTCTCTGTCTGTGTAAATATTACACAGACAGAGGGGGCATTTCTATTCGCCGGGAGCGATCGCGGGGGGGGTGGCCGGAATTGAACGGCCGCCCCCCCATCTCGGAACGCTCCCAGACGAATTCCGACCGCTCACTGTACAGAAGGGGGGTCCGATCGGACCCCCCAACTGTACAAAGGCAATCACGTACACTCTACGTGATTGTGCCTGTCGGTGCCATTGTGCCGACGTATATATACAGTGAGCGGTCGTTAAGTGGTTAAATACGTTTGAAAAAATGTGCATGGAAATGTCAAAACCAAACCATCTATTATCTCAAATGTATGGGTTGATACTCAGCGGGGAAAAGGTTGCAAACCCATATTTTATTAAGGAATGGGAAAATAATTAAATTACACATTCACTACAGCTCAAATAAAAAACGTATGAAAGTTAACTCACTCATCGTCAATAAGTTCATCTATCCAGGAGATGGAATATAAATTACTGACTAGATGGTACCGGACCCCCCTACGCATGGCACAAATATATTTAGCCGTAAGCAACGAATGTTGGAGGGGATGTAAAGAGAAAGGCACCTTCCTCCATATATGGTGGAGCTGCCCAAAGATTAGAGTTTTCTGGGAAGAAATAGCTCCATGGATAGAAAAGATGACAGGGAAACCTGCGGAATTAACACCATTGAACTTTTTATTTCATGGGGTCTATAAAACCATATAAAAATAGTATCATACCACACTTACTAAATGTGGCCAAGAAGCGGATACCCAGATATTGGAAACAAATTACATGCCCTACCTTAGCAGAATGGAGAGGAGAAGTAGATAGGATAATGGAAGCAGAAAGATGGATTCATGAAACTAGAAACCAACAGGAGAAATTCCCAAAAATATGGGCAGAATGGGAAAAGAATGTTTAAAGAAGGAAAGAGAGGGAAGAGGGAATATAGAGAAAATGTAACTCTGCTTAAAGCCTAAAAATAATATCTTGTTCGAATTACGAGAAAATAAGAGGGAGGGATGAATAATGGACTGCAACTTTTTAAAGAATGTATAGATAGATGATGGTGTGATGAAGGAGGGAGGGGTCTCTCCCTGTTTTCCTTTTTCTTAAATCACGGAGTATAAATAAACACTAATGAAATAAGGAATGTAGATGAACACATTAGTAGAAGGGGACAACAAATCCCCCTTATATAACACATTTTATTTATAACGACACCCCACCCCCCACCCCTTATCCTCCCTTTCGGGAGGATAGCAAGAGGAGGGAAGGGCATAAAAAGGGAAGGGCTAAGGGAAAAGGAGGGAAATAAAGGGGGGTACGTATAGAGAACACAATAAACACATAGAAGAAATATAGGGAACTTTTCCCGAAGGAGAAAAGATAATATCTCTCCTACACTTTTTCACGATTTTGTAATTAAAATGATTGAAAGGGAAAGTAAAGGAAATGGAAAGAGGGAAGGGAAAGGGAAGGAAAGAGGGAAGGAAGGGGAAAAAAAAAAAAAAGGAAAAGAAATGGAGGGGTTTAATTTTATCTAATGATATATGCTTAATGTTTGTTATGATTGTGTATATGTCTGATGTTTTGTTATTGTAAATGTTATGGTAAAGAAAACAAAGATGAATTAATATAAAAAACTGTACGGTCTTCCCTGATGTTGTAAAGCACTGCGCAAACTGTTGGCGCTATATAAATCCTGTATAATAATAATGATAATGGTGTGGGTTTAAAGAACATATAAGAGTTAAGCTCTTAACATTGTACAAATAAAATGACAAAACTTTAAAACCTTCAGAAAATGGAAAAAAAAATGTTTTTTACTTTCTTCCTCTGCAACATATTGTTTGCCCTAAAACAAAAAGTGCAATTTAAATCCTCACAACTAAAATGTTTATTTATTTTTTCTTTGGAGAAAGGGTAATACTTTTGGTAGTTTTTAATGCATAGACTGGGAAGACTTTCCCTCAACAGGGACTATCATAGAAACAAATTTTAGTAGAGCGAGGAATGGATAGAACTTCCCCACTTTTGTATGGGTGATCAAGAAGAGGAAGTGAAGAAAAATCTCTACTATGGAGTCACAAACAGAAGTAATACACATGTTAAATCTTCCCCATGCTACCCACAAAAAGAATAAAAATGTTTGAATTCAGACTTTAATGCTAAAGAATATAGAGGGGGAGATGATTTGTGTTTTAGATTTCAATAAGGTGTAAAAGGGTTGCAGGTTAAGGAATGTATAGTCTGTAGGGACATGGGAAACAGTATACCCCAAAATGTTCTATAAGGTGGAGCACTGACCGAAGGCGAAGGACCCGAGTCGAACAGATACAAAAGAGTGTCATCTGCATATAAACAAATAGTTTCTACCAGATTCCCCACCTGCAAGCCACGGATTGCGGGATGTGCTCTGATGGCAATTGCCAGGGGTTTTCAATGGCTAGGGCGTTAAAAATTGGTGATAAGGGTCAACCTTGCCTCGTAACTCTAGACAAAGGAAAAGCCCAGGAAACCAGACCAATGTTATCTGCCCTTTAAGTATTAAAGGCTAAGCTGGACCAATTAATTTTAGTGCACAAATAAACAATATCAGACCTAATTTTTGGTAAAATATAAAGTATGAAGATGTTTTGGGTAAACAGATATCAAATATGTTTTGTGCTAAAATTGTTTTCATATGCATGTGCACCCAATATGCGTATTTGCATTTGTATGTGTTTGTATAAGCTGTGGCACTTTCTTCAGTATTTAGAATTGATCAGGGAACAGCTGGGAGAAGAATGTGAACAAACTGTTGTGAATAGTATTTATATTTGCGGTAGTAAAAAAGCTGACGCTCAGCTCTCAGCTGGTCAAACAAAATGAAATGTGGGTGATCACTATCCACTGAACCACTTTATATGCATAAAAGTAACCCTCTTTCTTTAAAGAAAGAGGGTTACTTACCTGATTCCAGAGGCTTCCCCAAAGCCATCCTTCTTCACGGGCCAAGTCACCTTCCTGAATGCAGAGCCAATGGCCACTGTAAGTGATGATACTGAGATTGCACAAAAACCAAGAGACACTTCCAGCACTCACAGGACTTTTACATAACCTAAAATTCTGCAGTAAGAGTCAATAAGAATTCTTCAACTGGAATGCTCAGCTGGTGCAGCCCACCTCAGATCCTACAGTGATGATACTGAAAGCCTACCCAAATTCTGCGTAGAGAAATGGAGCGGGGAACGGGTGCTCAAACTGATGTGGAATGTGGAGTAAGGTAAGTATTCCTTTCTATCAGACCCCCTCTAAACTATGTGAGTGGGGACACACACATTTATTTATTTTCAGCAAACAGAAGTAGAGCTTAAACATGGCTAATAGGATTGCATTAAAGTGTAAGCCAAAACCTTTAGTTTTAGTTTTGGATAGAGGAAGGGTTAGAATACCTGCCTGATTTTCACTTCTATCCAATGAGCCGTTAAAGAGATTGACTGTTACTTTCTGTCCCAGTAATAATAGTTTTACCAGACAAGAAGTAACAGAAAATGCAACAGTAACACAAACAGAAATACAAATCTGACATAGGTTCTAGCCTTCCCTTACTCTACTCACTTTTCTTTAATTATTATTTCTGTCTGTGTTGCAATTTGAGAGCTCTTCTCACTTTCTATCCAGTAAAACCTCGTCAGCAAGACAAAAAGTGATGGAGAAATTTCTAACGGAGCCTTGGATAGCAGCAGTGTTAATTTTGGCATCAAATTTTGATTTAGTTTTAGTTATAGTCTTTTGAGTAAAATGCCATTTTAGCTTTAGTCCCATTTTAGTCATCTGCAATTGTTTTAGTTTTAGACATAATCTTTCACTAAAATTTCATTTTAGCTTTAGCCTAGGTTCACATTGAAGCAATTTGGCATGCAATTTGTCAAATCGCATGCCAAATAGGTGGCAATTGCCGGCAATGGCACCGTCAAAATCGATGCAACGACGCATTTGTGGCACTACACCAATTCCCAAAAGTAGTTTCTGTACTACTTTTGGCAACTACGGGGTGCGATTGCCATTGACCCGCACAGATGTCTTTAAAATCGCCGCTGAAGTCGGGACTGAAATTTTATTCCCGCAGTCAGTGTGAACCTGGGCTCAGTCCTATTTTAGTTGACTAAAATCTCCAGTACATTTTAGTCTAATATAATAATTTGTCAACTAAAATCCAATAAGTTTAGTTAAATTGTAATGCATTATTTAAGCATTTCTATAGAATTTCCAAACTCATTATATATTCCTGTAGTAAAAACATCTAATATATAAAATATGGTATTAATGTTTGAACAAACTCACAGATACAGATTTAGCCATTCTGGGTGGTCTGAGGAGACCTGTAATGCTGCACAGTGCTGTGGACAGTGATCTGAGAAGGCCAGTAATGCTGCAGAGTGCTCTGGATGGTGGTCTGAGGAGGCCTGTAATGCTACAGAGTGCTCTGGACGGTGGTCCGAGGAGGCCTGTAATGCTGCAGAGTGATCTGGATGGTGGTCTGAGGAGGCCTGTAATGCTGCAGAGGCTAGATATTCGTTACAGTTTTTGTCAGTGGACAAAAATGGGCTGTACTTTTCTTTTTGTTTTCGCCACTGTAAAAATGCTGCCGATGGAACTTTGACGAAAACATTTTTTTTTTTTTTTTACAAGAAGAAACGAAAAAATTTTAGTTGACTAAATTAACACTGGATAGCAGTGAAAACCTGATAGAGTTCTAATCCTTTCCCCATTCTATTCAGAAACTAAGAAAAAAAGGTTTTAGCTGTCCATACACTCACATACATACAACTGCTGTTAAGTTTGCGCATTTGCCTTACATAATAATAATCTATTTCTTTCTTGAGCTCCAGAAGGTTTTACCTCCTGCATGACCAGAAAATCTTTTGCTATTCAGCACTGTGCTACTTTTACTGGCAATTGCACGGCCACGCAACACTGTACGCAAATTTTTATATTTTTTATGTTATTTGATCACTACTGTTTTATTTATTTTTTATAAGATAAACAAAAAAATACTAAAAAGTTTGGAAAAAAAAAAAAGATATTTTCCAATTTCTTCATAAATTGAGGCCAACATGTATTTTGCTACATGTCTTTGGTAAAAATAAAATCCAAATAAGTATATATTAGTTTGTGCAAAAGTTATAGCGTCTACAAACTGTGGTATGTGTAATGGAATTTACGCAGCTGTAGATGCTATACTGTAGGGTGGCAAGCAATCTGGCACTAACAGACACTATCTGGGAGGGTCAATAATTGACACTGACATCGTTAGTGACACTAATACAGTGATGGTGAAAATACTGTACACTGACACTGTACTAATGACATTGGATGGGAAGGGGTTAACATCCAGGGGCAATCAAGGGGTTATCTGTGTGTCTAACAAGTGTAATAATGTGTAATGTGTGCTGTTTTTACTACTATCTGGCTTATTTTTCTCCCTGCTTTTCAGGGAGAAGAAAGAGACAGATTGCTGTTCCTATACACACACAGTTCTGTGTGTTTGTAAGCACAGACCTGTGTGTGTGAATGGACACAGCTGATTTCAGCCAAAATCATTGGTTGAAATCTTCTTTCAAACTGGTGCTGTGTTCAATTACAGCATGGGTCGGCAGGGGGCATGTGCATGCGTGCCCCGAACCCGGAAGAAAGGTCTGACATACAGATACATAATAGTGCCTGTACCTGCCACCTGCTTGCAGTAGATTTACTGTGAGCAGTCGGCAGGTGGTTGAACTTGTAGGGCCCATTCACATTATAGCAGACAGCTGCTCTCTCTGCATAAGAGAAATGTAGCTCTCTGTAACAGCACACAGAAAAAAAGGATTTTTGTACTCTCATACTGATTACATGTGGGTATATGTCCCTGCTTGCAGGAGAAGACCTAGGCAGAATGTTAGATGTTAAAACATTCTAGTACAAACCAGAGCTGAACAGCCCCGCCCATGGGGGCGGTCCCTCCGGACATTACCCTCCCACCTGCAGCTAGCAGCCTCAGTTCCTAACAAGCAGTACAAACCTTAATGGAAGGGTGGGTGCTGTGTCAGTCCATGGACGTCAGAGAAACGGATTTTACGGTGAGTACAAAAATCCCATTTTCTCTTATCGTCCATGGACTGACACAGCTCTCATACTGATTACATGTGGGATGTCCCAAAGCAGTATAAGAAAAGGGTGGGAGCAAAATAGTAAAGGAACAACCAAAACTTCACTCCAAACCAGCAGAGCTCCTCAACGGAGGAGTTGCAACATTAAACAGCGGCCTGCAACACTTTGCGGCCGAAGGAAGCATCCGAAGATGCAGCCACATAAATCTTATAGAATTTTAATAAGGTATGAACGGACGACCAGGTCGCCGCCTTGCACACTTGTGCAACCGACGCTTGATGTCGGAAAGCCCAGGAAGCACCAATTGCCCTGGAGGAATGCGCCCTAACCGGGAAGGGAGGCGCCCGCCCCTTAATGGCATAGGCCTGTATAACAGTCTGTCTAATCCACCTAGAAATGGTGGCAGACGACACCGCTTGGCCCTGTTTAGGACCAGAGACAGACACAAACAGTGAGTCAGACTTCCGAATAGAAGCAGTAGCCGCCAGGTATACCCGTAAGGCACGCACCACATCCAAATTGTGAAGCGCAACCTCTCTAGGATACATATGGATGAGGGCACAAGGACAGAAGGACAATGTCCTCATTAAGGTGAAAAGCCGAAATGACCTTAGGAAGGAAAGACGGTCGCAACACCGCCTTATCCTTATGGAGGACCAGGTAAGGCGACTTGCATGATAGAGCCGCCAACTCAGACACCCGTCGAACAGAAGTGATGGCCACTAAAAAAGCCACCTTCTGAGACAAAGTTAAAAGAGGAATATCTCTGATATTTTCAAAAGGAGGTTCCTGAAGAACCGAGAGCACCAAGTTCAGATCCCAAGGAGGGAGCAGAGGCTTGGCAGGTGGAACCACATGGCGTACCCCCTGCACAAAAGTGCTCACTAAGGAATGACCTGCTAGGGGTCTTTGAAAGTAAACGGCCAAGGCCGAAATATGACCCTTAATAGTGCTCAAAGCCAGCCTTTGTGCAACACCACGCTGCAAGAACCGCAGTATTTTGGGGACAGAGTACGTCCGTGGATGCCAGTCTAGCTCTTCGCACATAGCGATGTAAGCTCTCCAGGTACGGTGATAGATCTTCCTAGAAGACTTCCTTGCCCTAAGCATGGTTGAAATTACCAAATCCGACAGGCCTCGGTCCTTCAGCACCTGGCTCTCAATAGCCATGCCGTTAAAGCCAGAGACTGTAAAGCAGGATGAAAGATAGGACCTTGAGATAGAAGGTCCTCCCTCAAGGGCAGGCGCCAAAGGGACGTCCGCGATGAGACGTACCAGGTCGGTGTACCAGTGACGCCGAGGCCAGTCCGGGGCAATGAGGATCACCGGGATGCCCTCGGCCGCTACCCTGTGCAACAGACGAGGAAGCAACTGCAGCGGAGGGTAGACATACATTAAGCGATACTGACCCCACGGGGTCACTAACGCATCCGCCCAGGGATCCCTGGACCTGGCCACAAACCTTGACACCTTGCGATTGAGTCGAGACGCCATCAGGTCCACATCCGGAGTGCCCCACTGCCGACAAAGGAGTTGAAACCACTCCGGATGCAAGGACCACTCCCCCTGGTCCAGGGACTGGCGGCTCAGATAGTCCGCCTGCAAGTTTTCTATGCCCGGAATGTAGACGGCCGACAGCGCCGGCACGCTTCTTTCCACCCACCTTAGGATGTGGGCGACCTCGGACGCCGCAGCCGAGCTCCGAGTGCCCCCCTGATGGATGACATACGCCACGGCCGTGGCGTTGTCCGACTGGATTCTGACCGAGCGGCCCTGTAGCCTCTTTGACCACGCGGAGAGACACAGTCTGATCGCCCGCAATTCCAGGACGTTGATTGGGAGACGATATTCGTCCGGAGTCCAGAGCCCTTGAGCTGACAGGACTCTCCACACTCCTCCCCAGCCCATTAGGCTGGCGTCCGTCGTGACCACCGTCCATTGGATGGGGAGGAACGACTTCCCGGCCCGAAGAGCCGGGGATCTCAGCCACCACGTCAGGGACACCTTGACAGAGTGACTCACCTGAATCTGAAGATCCAATGACAATAGGGACTTGTCCCAAACAGACAGAATTCCCTTCTGCAATGCCCGAGTGTGTGATTGGGCATACGGAACCGCCTCGAAGGAGGCCACCATTAGTCCCAGGACTCTCATGCAGAAGTGAATTGACGACCATTTTTGGGACGTCAGAACCCGCACTGCCGACTGAAGTGTCAGTAACTTCTCTGAGGGTAGAAGCACCTTTGCTGCCTAAGTGTCCAGGATCAGACCCAGATACTCCAAACGTTGAGTCGGGACTAGAACCGACTTCTGCGTGTTCAGAAGCCATCCGAAGTCCCAGAGGGTCTGACTGACTATTGTCACATTTCCTCCAATTATGAGCCATTTTCTGCTCTGAGAAGGAGATCGTCCAGATAGCCCACAATAACAATTCCTCACTGTCTCAGCAAAGCTAGAACCGGGGCAAGCACTTTGGTGAAAACCTGTGGTGCCGAAGGATAGAGCCACGAACTGATAGTGGACTTCGCCTATGGCAGAGCGCAGAAAACTCTGGTGGCTTGCGCAGATTGGAATGTGCAAGTAAGGACGCCAAAAAATCCCCTTGGTGGAGTGTCGCGATCACCGTGCGAATGGATTCCATCCGGAATTTTAGCACCCTCACATAGACATTCAGGGCCTTCAGGTCCAGGATTGGCCGGACCCCGTCCTTCTTCGGGACAACAAACAGGTTTGAGTAAAACCCCTGAAACCTCTCTTGTGACGGAACCGGCACAATTACTCCGCACCTGAGCAAATCCTGTACGGCCCCCAAGAGGGCCGCTCGGTGGGCAGTAAGGAGAGGGAGGTTCGAGGGAAAGAACCTGTTTGGGGGCCACGAGCGGAACTCTATCCTGTATGCCGAGGTGACCACCTCGCACACCCACCGGTCGGAGATCCGGGAGGTCCACCGCACCGAGAACCTGCGAAGACGTCCCCCCCACCCCAGAGTCGGGCAGGGGCAAGACTTCATGCGGTGGCGGGCTTGGGAGTTTGCTTGGTAGGCTTACACACCCAGGGATGTCTTTGTCCCCCAGCCGCACTTTTTTCAGTCTGGGCGGGCTTACCCGTGGAATCTGACTGACGAAAAAACGTCTTCTTCGCTGGAAAGGAAGGGCCCGGCCTGCGGTGGGGCTCCTTTCTCTTAATAGACTGGGGAAGGAAGGTGCTCTTACCTCCTGTGACATCTTTAATAATGTCATCCAGGGCGGCCCCAGTCTACCGCCCTTAAAGGGCAAGTCAGCCAGGAACTTTTTGGAAGCTAGGTCGGCCGACCAGCATTTCAGCCAGATAAGGCGACGCAGCACCACAGCAGAGATAGAGGCCCCTGTTATTAAAGTGGCCGCATCCAAAGTGGCATCGCACACGAAGACTAAACCCTGCGCAAGTTGGTGAGCCAGGGCAATGGTCTCAGGAGGGAGATTATGCTCCTGCACTGTCTGGTGCAAAATCTTTGCCCATCCCGTGAGTGTCTGAGACACAAGCATCGCCGCCACTATAGGGCGTAACGCGGACCCCAATAAGGTAAACAAAGTTCTACTCGCCACTTCTGACCTCCTGTCGGCGGGATCCTTAAATGCAGGAGTCCCTTCCATTGGGAGTGTGGTAGCCTTATTCAAACAGGCGACCGGGGGGGTCGACCACTGGGGGGAGATTCCACTTCTTAACCAGGTTCTCCTCAAAGGGGTACCTTAAAGCTATGCGCTGCGGGACCGTCAAAGTCGTCTGCGGCTTATCCCAGACTTGGTCAATAAATGTATCAAAAAAGGGCACATATGGAAAAACTTTTTTGGAAGAAACGGCTTTAAAAGGAACCAAAAGGATACAGCTTCCACCTGAGCTTCCTCCGTCTCAACATTCAGCTTGAGAGTGTCCCTCACAGCATCAATGAGTTCACTTACAAGCACCCTGTCAGTTGGTTGTTCAAGACAGGGGTCTTCCTCACAAGGAATGTCCTGTCCAAATACATCAAAATCCTCAGAGCTAGGGTCCTGAGCAGCAGTAGCTAGGCCCATATCTGAGTCAGAGCACTCCCCATGTGGAGATTGTGTGGGGAGGGGACGCTTTACAGCCCCCGTGCGTTCGCACACCACTTCCATCCTGACAAGGAATGATCCCAGGACTGCCGACAACTTGTCCATAGGGACTGCAGGAGCACTGCCAGTTGCCTCTGACAAGTGTGGAGAAGCAGGTGAACCAGACTCCATACTGCCACCCTCTGAGACCTTATTCACTATCACAGTGAATAATATGGTCCACCCACTGGCTGTGCTGAGGCGGGGATACCCGGAGGACTCACCACCCTTAGGGACCGCTCGGTTCTGCTGTATGAGCCGTGCTGCAGCGCAAGTTCAGCCTGAGGAGAGTGGAGAATCTGTGAGGAGACTGAGGAATTTCGCGCCGTCAGAAGCGCCGCTAGAGGCCAAAATCGAAAGTGAGTTCAGAGTTCACCAACAGCCATGAGCGCCCACCCCCCAGGCCGGAGCGACCCCCCAAGCATCCCCACACAGCACAGCACAAGTACAGGGTGCAGAGAGCAGCATAACAGCTGGGAGACAGGGAGAACCCCCCACATAAAGAAACACAGCCAGCATGTACTCACATGCATCAGGAGAAACTACTTACCCTTCCCTAGAGGGATCCACTGGCTTGTTTCAGACAGACCTATCACAGAGTAGTACTGCGTAGCTGTCGGCCCGGTCCACCGCGAAAGATACAGTCAGGTACTGTTCAATCTTGAGAGGACCGCGGGAGCATGAAAGCAACCCGGCCACCCCTGGAGTCATGGGGTATGTCGTGAACTGAGTCTCACGCACACAAGGCGAGGATCAGCATGCTCGATGGTCGGACAGGGAAGACTACGAGGATACCAGTGTACCCAACCTGTTGCCCAGCCGACAGTTGATTGAAGGTCTCAAAAATAAAATAATAAAATTCCCAAAGGAATAAAAATTAAAAGTAAAATCTTCCAGGAGACTGGCTCCTGAGAGAGCCATGTCTTCACCTTCTGCTAGGCAGAAAAAAACTGATGCTGCTAGCTGCAGGTGGGAGGGTAATGTCCAGGGGGACCGCCCCCCTGGGCGGGGCTGTTCAGCTCTGGTTTGTTCTAGAATATTTTAACATCTAACATTCTGCCTAGGTCTTCTCCTGCAAGCAGGGACATATACCCACATGTAATCAGTATGAGAGCTGTGTTAGTCCATGGACGATAAGAGAAACAATGTTTTTCTATGTGCTCCGTTTACACTTCTCCGCAACTGCCACCTGCAGGGCAGAGCAGTGTGGAAAGCTGCAACACTGCTGCGGTTTTCCACACTGCTCTTCCGGTCACTATGCGAGCTTGTCACTCAGCTCAGTGGTCGTACATAGAAATTAATAGTACCGTATATACTCGAGTATAAGCCGACCCGAATATAAGCCGAGGCACCTAATTTTACCACAAAAACTGGTAAAACTTATTGACTCGAGTATAAGCCTAGGGTGTACCTCACTTTGCCTCATTGTGTCCATGCCTCACTGTGTCCATGACTAGTCTGACATTTAACATAGGAGTCTATGGAAACGGTACCCGGCTTTGAAAAATAGTTGCTCCCCGGCCGTAAGTCCCCTGGACAAGAAACTTTGCAAACTTATAGAGGAAGAGTGGAGCTACATGTGTGCCAAGTTTGGGGTCCAGAGGACCTACGACCGTCTGGTACCGGGTCCCCAAATTCACCAGAGAAATTACCGTTTAACATTGGAGTCTATGGAAGGGGTGCCCGGTTTTAAAAAATCGGTGCTCCCCAGCCCTAGGTCCCCCGGACAAGAAACTTGTAGATAAAGAGTTGGGCTATATGTGTTCCAAGTTTGGGGTCCAGGGGACCTACGGCTGGCTGGTACCGGCTCCCCAAAGTCCGGGAGATCAGGCGCAAAAAGGTGACTCGAGTATAAGCCGAGGGGGGCATTTTCAGCACAAAAAATTGTGCTTAAAAACTCGGCTTATACTCGAGTATATACGGTATGTCACAAAGTGACATTTCATAAAGTGTAGAAAAAAAAGGAAACAGTGCCTTCCCTTGTAAAATCTCACTCCCCCTCTGCCAGCGGCTGCATTTATTACCGGAAAACATTTTTCTCTGCAGGTAGTGTGAATGTGCCCTCAATTGCAAAGAAATGTGATTTTGTATACCAATTACTTAGTAATGAATAATAGTATCTCATAGTCCATTAATTAAAGAGTTACCATCACTGTGTCTATACAGGGCAAGGCAACAATCTCATAAAGGGTATGCATCTGACCCCCTTATACTAACCTTACCTGCCTGACCTGTACTCCCTCACAGCTTTTTACTCTTCCACAGCCGCCAAGACTACTCAGTGCTTTCGGGTATTTGGAACAAATGTGCTTCTCTGAGTGTTTGATAGGAGGTTATTATAACATTTTCTAAAAGCCTTGTAATTTACATAGTTTACCAGGAAAGACTTTAAAATACTTCAAAATGAAGGGTAAATAAAGTCTAACTGACTAAAATTAATACAATAAATCTAGTGAATATTTATAGCTTTAGGCTGGGTTCACACCAGTGTGAATTGGATTTCCCCACATCCAATTTGCATGGCAGGAGATTGTGACCAGCTCTCTATGAAGCCGGTTCACACATCTCCAGAGTGGCACCAATGCAAATTGCAAGGGTCATATGCGTCCTCTGGTCTGTTTCAGGTCCGAATTCAGCCAAAAACCTGACCTAAACCGGTGAATGGAGACACACGGACCCCCTCAGTGTGAACCCAGCCTAAAAGTTTTATTTTGGAAAATACAAAAAAGGGTTGCCACATAAAGGATAAACCTTTAATTCACAATGTTTCTTCCAATTCAGACATTTTATAATGGTAGACATTAAAAAGATTCTTGCAACACTTTGTACATACCTCATAATCACACATCGACTTTAAATTGTACCTGCAAACTTTTACTTTAAACAATTAAGAGGATTGAGGACATGAAGAGGTCAAGAAATATCTTTATTTTACAATCAGACACTCCAGATCACCCTGAAATTCCTCTTAATTACCTATGCAAATTCTGGCTTTCTGAAAATTACAGCAAAGCATTTCCCTCCCAAGACATGTTGACTTGCTTATCACACTCCAAGCATTGCACTGTGGAAGCAGAAATGCTAAGACAAATACAACATTTACATTGAGATCTACAAATGAAATTGCATAATACTACACTTACTTTGATAATATTACCGTATATACTCGAGTATAAGCCGCCCGAATATAAGCCGAGGCACCCGAATCTACCACAAAAAAATGGGAAAACTTATTGACTCGAGTATAAGCCTAGGGTGTCCATCTGCATGCCTCACTGTGTCCATGCCTTACTGTGCCCATGCCTCACTGTCACTGTGCCCAATCTCCCTACCTGATCTCCGGCGCTGTGTGACTAGACTGACGTTTAACATGGGAGTCTATGGAAGGGGTGCCCGGCTTTGAAAAATCAGTGCTCCCCGACCGTACGTCCCCTGAACAACAAACTTTGCACACTTGTAGATGAAGAATGGGGCTACATGCATGCCAAGTATGGGGTCCAGGGTCCCCAAAATCACTGGAGAAATTACTGTTTAACATGGGAGTCTATGGAAGGGGTGCCCGGCTTTGAAAAAATCTGTGCTCCCTGGCCCTAGATCGCCAGGACAACAAACTTTGCACACTGGTAGAGGAAGAGTGGGGCTACATGTGTGGGGTCCAGGGGACCTACGGCTGGCCAGGATCAGGTGCACAAAGTTGAAGATGGACACAGACTCGAGTATAAGCCGAGGGGGGCATTTTCAGCACAAAAAATTGTGCTGAAAACTCGGCTTATACTTGAGAATATACGGTAAACTACACACTTATGGAAAACTGATCTTTTAATAGAGTAGGCAGTTAAAAAATACTCAATGTAATCATTAACCACTTCAGCCCCGGAAGAATTTACCCACTTCCTGACCAGGCCATTTTTTGAGATATGGCACTGCTTTAACTGACAATTGTGCGGTCGTGGCGACGCTGTACCCAAACAGAATTGATGTGCTTATTTCCCCACAAATGGAGCTTCCTTTTGGCGGTATTTTATCACCTCTGCGTTTTTTATTTTTTGTGCTATAAACAAAAAACATATCCCCAAAATTTTAAAATAAAGACATTTCCTAATCAGTTTAGGTTGATATGTATTCTGCTACATATTTTTGGTAAAAAAAATCACAGTAACCGTATATTGATTGGTTTGTGCAAAAGTTATAGCATCTACAAAATAGGGGATAGATTTATGGCATTATTATTATTTATTTATTTTTTACTAGTAATGTCGGCGATCAGTGATTTTTAGGGGACTGCGACATCGCAGCGGACGGATCGGACACCTAACTGAAATTTTTTACACTTTTTTGGAAACCAGTAATATTATTACGGCAATCAGTGCTAAAACTATGCACTGTTATTGTACTGACACAGGGTTAACAACAGGGGCGATAAAGGCGTTAACCTGTTCCCTGCAGGTGTTTTCTAACAGTATGGGGGACTGTGTGACTGGGGAAACATATAGATCCATCTTCTAGCTTAGCAGAAAGACAAGATCTGTGTGATCTCCCCTGTCAGAATGGAGACTTGCCTTGTCTACACAGGCAGATCCCCGTTCTGTCACTGTAGGGAACGATTGTGGGTGGCTGGCGGAACGAAACTACCGGCCTAATCCGACATAGGCACAGAGAGGACGCTGCATATAGAGCTCCGAAGGGTTCCGGAACACCCCAGGCTCCCGGCGGTGATGCGCAGGTCGGCAAAAAAGCCCCCTAAGAACCGGCAACATAGTAAACTCTCCCCAGCATTAGGCAGAGGAAGATCCAAGATGGCGCCCGATCCTCCGGAGCCTGACGATGAGACCCAGCTTTCTGCTGCAGGCCCAGAGTCTCCTGCGGACAAGCCTGCATCTATTCCCCACGGACCGGGTGAGTCCCCCTCCTGTGGAATCAGAGGACATGCTGGCCAAATTCCGCGCCATAGTCAGGGATGAAATCACAACAGCATCCCGTAAGCTTTCCTCTGACTTGGTGTGAGGCCTTAAAGAGATAGGCCACCGTACTAACCAACTAGAGCACCACATGGACCTGGCAACCACTGTGTTGGAGGGCCATGAGGAAGAGGTGGACAAAATGTCCGGGGAGCTGGAAACCCTGAGAGACAAATTGGAAGACGCAGAAAATAGGGCCCGGAGGGATAACCTTCGTATCCGTGGTATCCCTGAGGTAATTACCGACCTGCAGGGTACAGCTACTGCATTTTTCCAAGAACTGGCCCCAGAACTTCCGGTGGAAAGATTGGAGTTTGACCGTATTCACAGATCCCTGGCTCCCAAACCCTCTGAAGGACCCCCGAGGGATATCATCATCAAGTTCCACTATTACCGGACCAAAGAGAGACTTCTACAAGCTGCGAGAGAGCAACAGAACCTCTCCTTCCAAGGTAACACCCTCCAGCTATTCGCAGACCTCTCCCCGGTCACTATCGCCAGGCGTCGAAGCCTCAAACCCTACCTCCAAGTCTTACAAGCTCATGCAATCAAGTACAGATGGGGGTTCCCATTTAAGCTCTCCTTCTCCCACCTAGGCCGCCAATTCCAAGCCACCTCTCCTTCAGACCTGAAACACCATTTCCAGGAACTACAGCTGGACCTTCCTCCATCTCAGCCTGATGCCCCATCCAAGTCCGCCAGACCCGGACCGTCCAGACCGGGACCCCCCAGGCTTCCTCGTCAATCCTCTCAAGCATCCCAAAAGTCCCAATCTGGTTCCCAGGCGCTGCGGGACCTGCAAGCTCAACGTTTCCATCCTTCTAACAACGGATGACGAAGATAAGTTCAATCTTTTGTTCATTTCAGCTTTTCTTGGTCATTGGAACTTGTGCTGCCCAGTTCCCCTTGAACTACTGGTTGTTTTTATATGGAAACCAGAGTGACATGTTTTTGAAGTAGTTCCCTCACCATATTTTTCTTAACATTGGTTTCTGACACCTGGTCGCCGGGGGTCGCCCCAGGATGGGCTGCCCCGCTTGTGAGATGGCGGCCCGGGGCGTAATCTACCCCCCTTAGGTGGCCAGGCAGAACTTTGGCATCAATCTGCCTCCCCCACCCTCCCGCGTCCGTGAATACCCAAGTGGTTTGGGCTGCTACCTGTGGCCCTTTGTATTTTTTTTCTTTGTTTTTTGTCTTCTTTAGTGGTTTCGCGGGCTGCTGGGGGGAGGGGGAGTTTCGGGTCAAGATGGGTGGGGGCACACACTTATCTTTATTGATCATTCGGTACATTGCTGTGTTGCGGTTCCCCAGCCCTCAATTGTGGATTGGTGGGGCTGGGGTGGTGATTGGTGCGCATGGTCCTGCCCGACCCCCTTGGGGGAATGGCCTGACGGCTGTCTCCTCTGGGGGATCGGGGGATCTCCCTCCTACACTCCAATTTGTTAATGATGTACAATGGTTGCCTTGTTATCACTGTCTGCAGCTTCCTCGCTTTGATGACTTTTGTTTCAGGTTCCATCACCCAGATCCTATGTCAAAAATGTTTAAAATGTTTGTATTGTTTTCACCATAGACCGGTGGTTCCGACGGACCACTGCTACCCCCATGTGTTGGCACCCGGCTAAGAAGTTTTTCTTGGCCGGGCTCCCAACCCGTAGTGGGTTTTATAACCCACGTTACGCTACATTTATGCGCATGGCATTTGTTCTATGCCGAGCCTTCCTCGGTACTCTCATCTTTTCTATCTCTCCTCTTTCTTCTCTGTTTTCCTCTCTCCTCCCGGCCTTTCCCCCCTTCCTCCCCTTCTCCTATAACCCCGGGGTGCGGGAACATAGTATTATACTGCTTCGTGTGTTTGATCCAATGACCCTCCGTTGGCTGTCCCTGAATGTTCAGGGCATGAACTCGCCTCAAAAACGGGTCAAGGCTTTCAAATTCCTTAAGCAACACAATATTGACATAGCATGCCTACAGGAGACCCATTTCTCCGACTCCTCTTGCCCCAAATATTTCAATGCAAATTATCCCCAAGTTTACTTAGCAAGCGGTCCTACTAAACAGAAAGGGGTTCTCATAGCCATAAGAAAATCAGTCCCGTTTATTTGCAGTAAACAAATTGCTGACCCTGACGGTAGATACCTTCTACTGCAAGGTTCAGTTCAGGACAATGAGGTAACTATCATGACCTATTACGCCCCAAATGTTAACCCAGGCCCCTTTCTGACGCATGTCTGCGCCCTGTTAAAGGACCACCAGAGGGGCATCCTCCTGTTGGCGGGTGACTAATGTCTCGCTAAACCCCTCCCTGGATAATTACCCATCGGACTATAGAGTCCCCTCCCCAGCCGCAAAAACCTTTTAACGAACCCTACAAAACCACGACCTAGTCGACATTTGGCGGGAGCTCCATCCCCTTGGTAGGGATTACACCCATTATTCCCATCCCCACCACTCATACTCCAGGATTGACCACATGCTTGTGTTACGGCAGCATCTAACCCTGATTGACGCAGTCTTTATTCTAGCAACCCCCTGGTCAGACCACGACCCAATTCTGACTGACTATTTGCCACTCCCTGCTCAGCAAACCACAGCATGCTCCTTGGGTCATGAATGACTCCCTTTTGTCATTTGAGCCGATCCTTACTGAGATTCACAAGGCATCGATAGACTATTTTAAACTTGATACAGGGACGGTCTCCTCTCCGGTGACCCTTTGGGAAGCATATAAAGCGGTCCTCCGGGGCCACGTTATTCGTATAGCGTCAAAGCGCAAAAAAGAGCGTACCCAAACCCGGCGTAGACTTGAGCATAACCTGGAGGCCCTCTCCACAGCCTTTAAACAAGCTCCTACCCCAACCAATCGCAAACTTTTAGACAAAGCCCGATCAGACCTGGATTTATGTGTTACGGATGATGCAGAATGCACCTTACGCTGGGCTCGTCAGAAGTGGTACGCTTAGGCAAATAAGCCCACGGCGATGCTAGCCAATAGATTGCGCACTTTCACCCCGAAATTCGCCCCTATAGCCTTACGCACCCGCCACAATATCCTTACGGGCAACCCGCGTCGGGTCTTGGACGAACTCCGCCACCGTCTCACCAAACTTTATTCTGCCCCCACCCATGCTTCTACCGACGGCCTGACTCACTTCCTGAAGGATTTGCCCTTACCTTCCCTATCTGCCACCCACAGATCGGTTATGGACAGAGACGTGCAGGTGTCAGAAGTTCTCCACTGCATCAAAGAATTAAAGATAGGCAAGAGACCGGGCCCTGACGGCTTCACAGCCCTGTACTACCGGAAATTTGCAGAGGTCCTTGCCCCACATTTGGCGGCTATGTATAATTCGGTAAAAGAAGGCCACTCATTTACACCAGATCTGCTGACCGCCAATATTGTAATGATTCCCAAGCCGGATAGGGACCACTCTTCTTGGGCCAATTTCCGCCCAATTTCCTTAATAAATATTGACATAAAAATCCTGACGAAGATCCTGGCCAACCGCCTGAACTCATTTCTCCCACGTTTGATAAAAAAAGAGCAGGTGGGTTTTGTCCCCCGTAGACAGGCAGGGGATGCTATTAGGAGGCTCCTTCAAATCCAACAAGTAGCGCATGTTAGGTCTTTGGAAACCATGTTTCTGTCCTTGGATGTCAATAAGGCCTTTGACACCTTGTCTTGGCCCTATTTGACACAGGTTCTAGGCCACTAAGGCTTCGGTACCTCCTTTTTGAGCTGGGTCTCAGCCATTTATGATTCCCTCCAAGCTAAGGTGCGATATTACGGTCATGAATCGCCCACCTTCCCCATAAAAAGGGGAACCCGTCAAGGGTGTCCACTCTCCCCCCTTCTATTTATCTTGGCACTGGAACCCTTGGCGGAGGCCATTCGATCGCATGTCTACATAACTGGGGTGGAAGTGGCGGGGACCTCGCATAAACTATCCCTATTTGCGGACGACATTTTATTGTCAGTCACTAAACCCAGAATCTCCCTACCCAATTTGATGTCCCTTTTAGATACCTTCGCCACGTTATCGGGTCTGTCAACCCGGCTAAATCCAAAGCCATGTCAATCAATCTTCGGCCCTCAGAGATGGAATCATTGAAGTCGGCTTTTTCCTTCCAATGGACCAACTTGTTACCCTACCTGGGGGTCAAACTTACCCCTAGTTACTTGGGTCTATATCAAGCCAACTACCCCTCACTATTACGGAAATTGACAAACATGCTCGAATCTTGGTCCACTCTTCCATTATCCTGGTTCGGCAGAATAGCGACAGTACGCATGGCGTACCTCCCGAACTGCTTTATTATTTTCGGGTTTTACCGGTCCAGATACCCTCCCATATCCTCCGAATTCACCAACGCAAGATCATGCAGTTTATCTGGGGCAAGACGAAACCCAGGGTCAAACGGCAGGTGCTCTACGCACGTAGAATAGATGGAGGCCTTTCGGTCCCGAACCTGCAAGCCTACTATACAGCGGCCGGTATCGCCCCACTCGCTCTTCTCCACGAGAAGCAACAAATGCCACTGTGGGCCATCATTGATCTGGTGGACTCCCACCCGGTTCTCCCCTGGCCTCCCTTCCTTGGCTCCCCAAGGCTCACCGCCCATCTACTATAGGTCCATGCTTGACTCATTCCCTACGGTTATGGAACACAGTTAAGTTCTCAGCAGGCCTGATTTCCCCCCATCTCCCCTTACTCCGCCTCCTTCACTGCCCGTTGTTTCCGCCGGGATGTGATAACCCCTCGCAGTTTCCATGGTGGACTGACCACGATTTTGTGGACGTTCAGTCTCTGCTCACTCCGACCAAAATTGTCCCATTCGCAGACCGACGCTCTTCACACGACATCCCCCTAAAGGAACATTATAGCTATACACAACTCCGACACTTTCTCCAAAAATTAATAAGATCCCAACCTACTCCCTATGCCATGACCCCTTTTGAAAGTTTATGTAGATCACGTCCTCAATCCTCGGGTATGATATCACTCATATATAGGGCTATTATAAGCTCCAGGAAACCACCACTGAGACCTTATCATCGCCAATGGGAGGCTGAATTTGGGAAACAACTAGAGCCGATTGACTGGCGGAGAATGACCACGGCGCTAACTAAATGCTCCAGGAATGTCCTCTTCTTGGAAAATGCCTACAAAGTCTTTTATAGGTGGTACTACACCCCGGCCAGATTAGCGAGCTTTATCCCGTCTTACTCCTTTATGCTTTCGAGGGTGCTCTCAGGAGAGCACAATGGCGCACATCTGGTGGTCCTGCCCCAGGGTACGCAGACTGTGGATCAGAGTATATGCGTTACTTCGTAACCTTTTCAACACCACTATAAAGAGGGACCCTTTTGAGGCCTTATTGTGCAAACCCATTGCGGAACTTCTTTGTCTTGAACGTCTATTGGCCGCACACATCTTTACTGCAACTAAACTGACCATAGCACGGGCTTGGAAAACCCCGGCCCTCACCTTTGAAGCAGTTAAAAACAGCGTGAACGACATTATGGTAAATGAGAAACTTACTGCCGTGTTGACAGACACCCACGCTAAGTTCCTCCGGATATGGCAGCCCTGGGTGACTCATATCCGCCCTTCGCGATTTGATCCAACGCTCCTTTCCCTGTGACAAGCCTCTGTTCCCCCCCCCCCCACCCCGGGCCCCCCCTCTTTTTTCCCTTCCCCTCTCATTTCCCTTCTTTCTTTGGTTTCCCTCTATATTTCAACCTCCTCTCCTCCTCTACACTAAAGGCTCACATCACCCCTTTCTCCTTCTTTATCTTTTGAATTCTTCCTGAACTCTTCCCTCTTGGCGCTCTTTGCCAACTTACTTCTTATTCTACCTTTTGGTCTCCCCAGCCTACGGGGCAGACCCTGCTGGGACTGGTTACCTGACAGGACACATTCCCCTTTCCCTTCTTAAGATTTTCTTTTATTTTTGTTTTTATTTGCTTTTGTTGTCTTCACCGGGGAACAACACCATTCCCCTAGATGGTTGTCCAGTTTAATGCGTTCACAAGATATTGTTTGTCATATTGTTATTTTGCCTCAAGTTCCATAACCGACCTAGAGCGACAATATGTATTCCGGTTAGCTTCAAGGCAACATTATTATGCCAAGACTCAGGACCCGTTGGTCTCTTCTGAATGTCCTGCTACCCATATTCTTGGTATAATTCAGTAGGGCTTATAGTTTTTAGCTCGGAACCCGGGATCATCCCCATGTATTATACTGCTGTAAAATTGCACATTTTCATTGTGTCCAGTTCCATTTTTGTTTTGTATCCTTTTTTATTGATGTGAATCTTTAATAAAAACCTTTGTACAAGAAAACTGAGCTTGTGCACTACTTTGCAGAATCCCCAGGTGCAGTGGGGATATGGACATGAGGGAGAGATAGAAAACAGAACGATCAACCAGGTTATTTACAGAATACAGAAAATGAATCCCATAGTGACTGAGTATGAACAGCATGTAATATAACATTTATTGATAGTTTTTAATGATGTGGGTTTAATGAAGCTTCAAGTACTGTGAGAAAGAAACATAAATATCCTCATATTGTACACAAACAGCAATAAGAAACTGAACAAAGTTATGAACATTCCCCACACTCAAAAATGTGAAAACAGTTGGATAGATTTAAAATATTAGAAAAATGTGATCATGTACTAAATCAACATTAAAGTGGTAGAAAACCACAAAAAATAAAATAAAAAGTTCTCCCTGCAAATTAATGTTATAATGTGTCAGTATGCATCGCATACTAGCACATTATGAAAGACTTAACTGAAAACGAAACCCTCCAGGGGTGTGCTGTCACCACTGACAGGGCTTCTATCTTCACCTGGTCTTCCTTCCGGGTTCGTAAGGAATGCGCGAGGGAGTCACAGCTCTTTGAGAGCACAGTGTGCATGTGCCGATGACCACCTGCGCTGCTAAAGTAAAATATTTTCCAAACAGTGCACGTTTAGGAGATGTTTAATTTACCTACAGGTAAGCCTTAGTATAGGCTTGCCTGTAGGTATAAATAAATAAAAAAAAAACACCTTTACTACCACTTTAAATCATACCTTTAGACAAATGGTTTTAGCTTTGTATAAAGTAAGGAATAGAATAGTAACAACCCCTGTTAATCTTTTCTTTTTTCTTTTTTTTTTTTTTGGGGGGGGGTTGCCCCTTGCTGCTCTAGAGACAAAACAGGAAGTGAGAGGAAATTCCCTCTTATGTCCTGTACACACAATAGGTTTTTCCATCCAAAAAGTTGGATGTGAGCTTTTGGACGGAAATGCCGACCGTGTGTATGCTCCATCCAACTTTTTCTGTCGGAATATCTGCCAAAAAAAGATTGAGAGCAGGTTCTCTATTTTTCCCACAGAAAAAGTTCTTGTCGGAAATTCTGATCGTCTGTATGCAATTCAGACACACAAAAAACCACGCATGCTCAGAATCAAGCAGAAGAGCCAAACTGAATATTGAACTTCATTGATCTCGGCTCATCGTACGTCTTGTACGTCACCGCGTTCTTGACGTTCGGAATTTCAGACAAGATTTGTGTGACCGTGTGTATGCAACACAAGTTTGAGCCAGCATTCCACCGGAAAAAAATCCACGGTTTTCCTGTCAGAATTTCCGATCGTGTGTACAGGGCATTAGTCATTGGTCAATAAAATGGGTGTGCCCATTGCAAGACATCTCTATTCCTGAGACCAGCATAAAATTCTGAATTTTCCATTACTATGATGATGATAATTGTCAAATGGTCAGAAACAGTGAAAATCCCTAGCGGGAAGACAGACAGCAACAAATCCTTGACCACACTAGCCAAAACTGGGAAAACATCAAACTTTCTGTAAGTAACGTATGTTTTAATTATCTTAAATGTAGTTTTGAAGAACTGCCATTTCTTTATAAGCCTTATATGCATGGTCACAATTATCAAACAAAATTGTTATAGAATTCAATAGCCTGAGGTTTGAGAATCAAGAAAAAAATCCACTGATAAATATACAAAGTAAAATGGAAGCTGTTTGAGTTAAGTGAAATAATTTAAATGTATTGTTTTGTTATAGATTTTTGACAAGAACAGTAAAATGGTTTCAGCAGACTGGAGAGCTACCAAAATTATCACACAGTGAAAATCAATGAACAGCCCAGGTTTTTTTTTTTCTGCAAGTGGTTTCCATAGATCTCTTTAAACCCTGTTCCAACCTAGGAAAACATTATTATATGATGGGAAAGCAGCATAAAAATCAGTTTGTATTGTAATTTATATTTGGCAACCTGTATATAATGTTTGGCAGTATAACAATGCACTATTTTAGTAGTGTCCATCAAAATGAAATACATTGGTATTGCTAGATTTTCTAAAAGAACTTTTGCTAACACTAATTTCGAACAGAAGGGTCAAGGGAGGAAGAGAACTAAAATCACAACTTTAAAAAAAAATCACAATGTACAATTACCTTTTATTGTTTTCCCCTTTTTGATACTTCTGCATCCCAAGACATGATATTTAGGCGATAATTAAACATCACTGGGACTGGGATCACCATCTAATACCCTTATGGAAAAAGGGCATATGTTGAAAGATGACGTACCCATAGAAAGGAGACTAATTATTATCCAAAGTCTGTTTCAAAAGCATTGGCAATAAAACAATGTGTAATCCTGTTAACTGATATGTAAAAAAAAAATTGATGGTTTCAATGTTTAAAATATGCTATAACTTGCAATGCACAGTGATATTTAAAGATTGTTTGCACGGAGTGATTGATATAAAATGTAAACGTGCCTTGGAACACTTAGATTTGGTAGTATATTCCTTCATAAAGTGCTCCATATTTGTATCACATAACTTGGTTCAGTTATATAGAATTTATTTAGCCGAAATATGCCTATGAAAATAAGCTTTGCATACAACAGGCAACTCCTCACACCTGACTGGAAAGAGGCAGGAACCAGCAATTTTGTGTTCGATCCTAAAAAGTATATAAATCTGATGCCTGAAATTCAATATATGTCCATAATGTTGGGGTTCAGTTGCTATCTGGGGCAGTAGCGTGGGTTGTTCGCGCCTGGGGCAAGGCAAGTCATTTCTGTCCCCTAACCCGTGGACTTTTAGCACTCCCTTCCACTGGTACAGTATTAAACCCCTAAGTACATTCAGTGTTGGCCCACTTGGCCAACATCAGTTGATCAGTCTAGAGTTGACATCAGAGGCAGGACAGCTCCAGATGGAGGGTGGGAGATGCAAAATTATCTTTTTAAGTTAACCAGCAGGTGATTGGTTGCTAGCAACCAATCACAAGTTGGTTACCATAAAAAGATGTGCACCTCCCTCCCTCCATCCAGAACTGTCCTGCCTCCGATGTGAGCTCTAGACTAATGTGCCTCCCACCTTCCGCCCTGTGAAGATAGGACATTGAAGAGAGCTATATCACTGCTGTAAAGGAGGTGGGGAAGCCGAGGATGATATGAAGGGGGCCAGGGACAGGAATCTAGAGGAGGGGGGTGATTTAAAGTTGGGGGAGCTGAGAACAGGAATGTAAAGGGGGGAGTGAGGATAGGAATGTGAGGGAGGGGGGGTTGTTGACAGGAATATGAAGGGGAGTGAGGACAGGAATGTGAAGGAGGAGGGGGGGTGATATAAGGGCGGGGGAGGGGGCTCAGGATAGGAATGTAAAAGGGGATGAGGACAGGAATGTGAAGGAGGAGGGGGTAATACAAAGGGGGGGATGACAACAGGGATGTGAAGGGGGTGATATGAAGGGAGGCTGAGGAAAGTAATGTGACGGAGGAGGAGGCTGATATAAAGAGGGCAGAGGACAGTATCGTGAAAGGGAGGTGATATTAATGGTGGGAGTAATGTGAAAGGGGGTTGAAGAAACTGCTGTGAAGGGAGGGCTGTGATGTAAAGGGGGGGTGTGACATAAAGGGGTGGGGTTGTGATGTGCAGGGGGGGGGGACTAACAGGACGTAATAACAGGATTGTGATGTTAAGGATCTGAGGCTAGTGTGAGATGGGGGTTGTTTAGCTCAAGTGGTAGATGCGTTTTTCCAGCGATTAAAGCCAGTCAGGAACTATATTTAAGGGCATGGTAGCCCATTTTTATTAAAAAAGGCAAAATAAAAGTCCAAACAAAGGTTTCCCACGCAGGGGTTCTTCTCCATTAAATACACAGAACAGAAAATGCTAGCCCCTCTGGCTCTCTGTAGCAGTACTTCTGCACTTTATCCTGGTCAGCCAGACCACCGGACTCCTCAAAGTAGACGGCTTCCCTTTAGCGTCCACAGCTCTGCCTCTTGCAGTCACCAACTTTCTGGCTGCTCTTGCAGTCACCAACTTCTTGGCTGTCTCATACAGCCTCTCTGACTCGTGAAGACCTCCTGTCTCTTGGTGTGGAGCCGTCTCCAACTGGGAGCCATGAGGTCTTCCCACACATTCATTATAAGGGCTGTGCTCACCTGAGCACACACCCTGCTGGTAATCAGCAAAGTCTGGACACAGGGTTGGAGATCCCATCCCTCCCAAGACACTGGAATCTCCAAACTACAAAGCCCCTTTCCAGAATACCAAAACCTGGAGAAAGCTGCGAAAGCAGTCTTCTCCAGTCCACATCTACGCTCTGCAGTCTTGCACCTTGCAAATGTGCAGACCCTGTGTCCAGCAAACTGTCCATTTTACCGTGACAGTAGCTCATACTGTCACACTAGGTTTACATCATTGCTACCTGTGCTCTACGTTTAGGCACCCCATTAATTTCAATGGGATGTCTTACATGCAGAAATAGAAGTCCCTGACCTTTTTTTTTTATTGTACTGCACAGAAGCGGTTTGGCGTTTACAAGAACATGCTGTGTTTTCCGATGCTCTGAGTTTTTTTTTAAGAATCAAACATGCGTTTCGGACCTCAGCTGGAAGAAAATTTTAGTGACTAGACCTCTGGGAATTTTAATTCAATACCCCTATTCCCACAGTTGATCAAGAGGAAGACGAAAATAACAAACAATGCTCCAGTGTGGGAGAAAAAGTTCCTTCCTGATCATTTGGGAGGCAATCAGATATTCCCTTGATCAACTACTCCTGGCACGATTACCTCAAAAAATTAGTATCCAGGTATGCATTTAGGAATGCTTTCAGCTCTTTTTTTTAAAACAATCTACTGAGCTGGCCAGAAGTAGTTCTTGAGAAAGTCTATTCCACATTTTTACAGCTCCTACCGTGAAGAAGCCTTGCCATATGTGATGGTTAAATTTCCTTTCCTCCAGACGTAAAGAGTGCTCCCTTGTTCTCTGTAATGACCTAAAAGTGAATAACTGTATACCAAATGTACTTGTTAGGAAACTAATATAGCTAATGCTCATTCTTGGGCAGCTAATGTTCATTCTCAGGCATCTAATGCTTGTGCACATTTTTAAGCATACACACGAGCTTGAGCCAGTAACCAACATGCACTGACACGTCGGAACATCCGTGTGCAATAGAATGCATTAGTGCGCACATCCATGCGTATTGGCACATGCCCAATCCTGTGAATGGAACCAAGCTCCCTATTTAAAGGGGCCCTGATGTGTGCTAATTACTGGATGTTCTTCAGCTTCCCCATGACCTGTGTTCTTTTGCTCAATGACCTCCCGTTGCTGACCCACCTTGTTCATGAATACCGACCTTGGCTCGCCTCTGACTTTGTTCTGCCAGCTTTTCTGGTACTGACCTCAGCTTGCTACTGGACCCCCATCTGCCTGCTTCCTCCCTTCTGCCTTAACGTATATGACCCTGGTTCACCGTGACTACTGTCCCTGGCAATTACCTGCTACTAAACTATCAGCCTCCATGCATTTTTGAGCCTTGTACCTTTGCCATTACATTCAGGGGTGCTCGAAACAGAGCAACAAGGGAAGCTCTTGTCATGTACCTGGGTGTATTTGAACCGGGATCTTCCTGGTCCCAAAGCTGCAGCCTTACCTGTTGCGCTACTGAGCAGATCTAGACTTTTGAAAATGTCCTCTCAGTATTAAACATTACCTTGGACTCACCAGCCCCACCTACTGCCAGCTGTGGAAATTTTCAATCAAAGCAGCCCTTAAAAAGGAAGTGATGCTATCTCTCAGCGCCCGTTTGTGTGGAATAGCTCCCTGGGTGTTGTGACTGCTTTTTGATCCTGATTTTCGTGTTGAACTTCTGCCTGAATTCCTGACTACTCTCCAGCCTGCTGATTTTGTACTTCACTGCCAGCTCGTGTATGACCTTTGCCTGCCTGACCACTCTCTGGATTTCGATCGTGTACCATTTTGCCTGATCTGTTGCCAACCTAATCTGCCTGACTACGTTTTCGCCTGAATCCTCAGCACACAAGTTCCACTTCGGACACTACCTATCACAGGTACCTTACATTACAAACGGGCCACAATGACAGTGGACCCTGCTGAGATTGTTAAGGCGATTTCACGTCAGGGACAATTGATTGGAGCTCATGAACAGCATCTTTCTTCCCTGGACGCCAAGTTAGATGAACTTTGTACTATGCTTAAATCTTGTTTGCCTGCTTCCTCTGCAACGGTCCAGACTCTGGATCCTACTCCTGCTACGATCCAACCCACCTCTTCTGTACCACCCAAACTTCCTATGCCTGACAAATTTGGTGGTGATACTGAGGACTGCAGAGGCTTTTTAAATGTTTGCCGTTTGCATTTCCGCAACAACCCTGGGACCTTTAGCACTTCTTCTGCCAAAGTGACTTTTGTAATTTCCTTGTTAAAGGGGAAGGCCCTGGCCTGGGTCTCTCCTTATCTGGAACGCAATGATCCTGTGCTGCAAGACGCTGACAAATTTCTGGCTTCTCTCCAGACTGTATTTGACAAGCCAGATAGAGCTTCTGCAGCTGAGTACTCACTCTTGGACATGCAACAAGGCACCAGGTCTGTGGCACAATATGCTATTGAGTTTCGTACCCTTGCTGCTGAGACTACTTGGGACTCAAGGGCATTACGTGCAGCCTTCCGAAAAGGTCTTGCAGATCGCATCAAAGACTAATTAGTCTATAAGGATTCCCCAGAAGACCTAGAGAAATTCATAGAGCTCTGTGTTCGTCTGGATGTCCGGTATCATGAAAGATGCCAAGAGAGACTTAGAACTCGCAAGTTTCCTCGGCCAGTCTACCGTTTGGCCCCTAACTTCCAAGCACCACCTCAGCCAGAACCTGAAATCTCTGTTGAACCCCAGACACCTGTGGAACCCATGGATGTAAGCCGTCTCCACCTAACTGAGTCTGAGAAACAAAGGAGGCGTGCATTGGGCCTATGCCTATACTGTGGACTTAAAGGACATTTATTATCTGTCTGCCCTTCCCGTCCAGTAAAAGGCAGGGTCTAACCAGTGTTGGAGGAGCTGGCTTAGACCTTACAGGTATATCCTCTGTGACAGCAGGAAGGTAAAGTCACCTGGTTGCATCCAGGGGGGTAGATATATTTCGCCCAGATTCAGGCTTTACGCCGACTTATACAACTAGGTGGAGAGTTGTATAAGGCTAGTGGGCTCATGGATGACTCATACCTCTAGGGAGAGTGTGGGGCGTCGTGCAGACAGAGATGAGGAGACCAGCTGAACCTTGTCAGCTCATTTAGGCCTCTATAAGAACTCCCAGCTTCATTAGATGTTAGCTCATGCCTGGAACCAGACCTGTGTGGACTGTCTAGGGAGAGTGAACCCCTGTGCGGTGAGACAAAGCCTGTGTGGCTATTTGCTTGGACATTTAAAACCAGGGACTTAGGGACTAGGACAGCACTAGGCTGATCCCAGTTGTTAGTTAGGAAACCTGTATGTTTAGTCAGAGGTCAAGTTGACCAGGATTTATTTTATTTATGTTTCTTTTGCTTTGCTGTGTTTTGTCACTGTAACTAGAAAATAAACCGCACCTTTTTGATTTTGAAAACCACAACCTCCGTTTGCTGGGCCTGTTTTTGTCTGGGGAGCCCATCCCGGAGGTCACACACACCCGCTGCCGAGCTAACCCCCTCACAGTTGGTGGAGAACCAGTGGCAGTTTTTTTTTAAGCCAGCATGGAGGAGATACTGAAACAGCTGGCTCTAGCAAATGCCAATCAACAGCAGACAAATGCAGGTTTGCAAAGGAGCCTTGCAGCCCAGCAGCAAGCTCACCAACAGAGTCTGGAAGCTCAGCAACAAGCCCAGCAGCAATCTGAGGCCCGCTTCATAGACCTGTTACAGAAGCAAGAGCAGAGACTACAACAAATGGAAGCAGTAATGCAGCAACGTCCGCAGACCAGTGAGGAAAGCCATCCCACTAATACCGCGTCCTTTGGGGTGAGTCGTTTATTGACAAAAATGACTGGAGAGGATGATCCAGAGGTATTTTTGACCACATTTGAAAGGACCGCTGAAAGAGAAAAGTGGCCTGAGGAGCAGTGGGCTGGACTGGTGGCTCCTCTGTTAACTGGTGAATCGCAGAAAGCTTACTATGACCTAGAGCCTAACCAAGCAAAAGACTATGTGATGCTAAAAGCTGAAATTTTGGCAAGGCTGGGTGTCACCCAGGCTGTCCGGGCTCAGCGTGTGCATAACTGGACTTTCCAGCTTGGAAAACCCCCCAGGTCTCAAATGTATGATCTCATTCACCTGAGCAGAAAGTGGCTACAGCCAGAGACTTTGTCCGCACCAAAGATTGTGGAACGTGTTGTAATGGATCGGTTTTTGAGAGCTCTTCCTACTTCCATCCAAAAGTGGGTAAGCCATGGAGACCCAGAAACGGCTGGTAAACTTGTGGATCGGGTAGAGAGATACTTGGCTGCAGAGAACCTGACGGCCTCTTCCAGAGACACTCAGACTTTCCACCCTAAGACCAGACCATCCCCAGGGGCGGATAAGAGGATTCCAAGGGGTGAGGGTGGAGAGAGTGAGAGGGTGGGAGCTCTACCCCAAGTTTGGCGAGAACAGCCTGGGAAATCAGCGGCTCAAGAGGCGGCAAGAAGGATCGTTTGCTACCGCTGCCGGCAAGCGGGACATATTGCAGCCAATTGCCCGGTTGTGGAGGAACCCATGCAGTGTGACTTTCTGACGGGCAGACGTCAGTCGCTGTGTGCGACAGTCGCATGCACTGCCATTCGAGGAACTGAGAAACATTTATGCAAAATGTGTGTTAATGGTAGAAATGTTGTGGTATTGCTGGATTCAGGTAGCCTTGTGACCCTGATAAAGGCTGAGTTAGTTAAAACAGAGGTCTTTGGGAATAGCAAGGTAGCTGTTATTTGTGTGCATGGGGACACCCGAGAGTATCCAGTGACTACAGTGTGTTTCGAGACCCCCAAAGGTACCCTCTCTCATCCAGTGGGCTTAGTATCTCAGTTACCGCATGACGCCATTGTGGGAAGGGATTTTCCGAAGTTCTGGGAACTGTGGGATGATCCTGAGCCCCCCACTGGTGCCCCTATGTACCAGGAATGTGATAGCCAGAACTCCCCTGAGAGTGGTGAGGACTCTCCGGAATTTCCCTTATCAGTATTGGCAGGGGAGACTCAAGAAACTGGAGAGGAGCCCACCTCCTCAGACGAAAACCTACCGTCTGTGGAGTTTTCTGATCTTGAGGTTCACAGGGAAAACTTTGCCACAGAACAGTTGAAAGACCCCGCCCTAATAAAGGCACGGGAAAACGTAGTGAAAATAGATGGCGAGTTAGTGAACCCAGATAATACCTGCACTTACCCATACTTCAGCGTAGAGAAGGACCTACTGTATCGGGTGGCAAAAAGGGCAGAAGAAACCGTTGAGCAGCTTGTGGTGCCCAAACCTTACAGGAAGTTGGTGTTGGAGTTGGCCCATGGGCACATTCTTGGAGGTCATCTGGGGACAGAGAAAACCCGAGAGAGGGTATTACAGAGATTCTATTGGCCGGGGGTGATGAAGGACATAGAAAATTATTGTTCCTCCTGCCCTGTGTGTCAGAGGTCGGCCCCGATGCCACATTTCCGTAGCCCGCTGGTCCCTCTACCCATCATTGAGGTCCCGTTTGAGAGGATCGCCATGGATTTGGTAGGGCCTATAATCAAGTCCGCTAGGGGGCACCAGTACATATTAGTTATAATGGACTATGCCACCCGTTATCCAGAAGCGATCCCTCTCCGAAATACCTCGGCCAAAACCATAGCCAAAGAGCTATCTCTTGTGTTTAGCCGGGTGGGTATTTGTAAAGAACTGCTTACGGACCAAGGTACACCCTTTATGTCCCGGGTTATGAAGGAGCTGTGTAAATTGTTCAAAGTGACGCAATTACGTACATCTGTGTATCACCCCCAAACCGATGGGCTGGTTGAAAGATTCAACAAAACCCTAAAACAAATGTTGAAGAAAGTGGTGGATAGAGATGGAAAGGATTGGGACTGTCTACTTCCTTATCTGATGTTTGCTATTAGGGAGGTGCCCCATTCCTCTACGGGATTCTCCCCCTTTGAGTTACTGTATGGGAGACACCCAAGAGGGCTGTTGGATATTGCCAAGGAAACTTGGGAAAGTGAGAGTTCTCCCCACAGGAGTGTGATTGAGCATGTCGCCCTGATGCAAGACCGAATTGCACAGGTAATGCCCATCGTGAAGGAACATTTGGCCCAAGCGCAGTTAGCACAGCAGAGAGTGTACAACCGTGGAGCCAAGACCCGTACCTTTTCCCCGGGGGATAGGATACTGGTACTTGTCCCTACGGTTGAAAGTAAATTCCTTGCCAAATGGCAAGGCCCCTATGAGATAATGGAAAAAGTGAGCGAAGTGAATTACAAGGTCAGACAACCAGGAAGGCGAAAGCCCGAACAGATCTATCACGTTAATCTGTTGAAAGCCTGGAGGGATAGAGAGTCCCTAGTCGCAGACACTTGGTCACCAGCTCAAACTGGTTGCGTGATTCCTGAGGTTGGAATAGCAGCCACCTTGTCACAACCCCAACAACAGGAGGTTAAGGAGTTTGTGCTTCGCAACAAGGAGGTATTCTCTGAGCTGCCGGGACAAACATCTGGGGTAGAGCATGACATCATTACCCCGCCCGGTGAAAGGGTGAAGTTAAAACCCTATCGGATCCCAGAGGCCCGACGGGAGGCAATACGGGAGGAAGTACAGAAAATGCTGAACTTAGGGGTGATAGAGGAGTCCCAAAGTGATTGGTCTAGTCCCATTGTGTTGGTGCCTAAACCGGATGGGAGCTGGCGATTTTGTAACGATTTTCGTCAGTTGAACAAAGTTACAAAATTTGACACCTACCCCATGCCAAGTATAGATGAGTTGATCGACCGGCTGGGAACAGCCCGATACATGACGACTCTTGACCTCACAAAAGGGTATTGGCAAATCCCCCTGGCCAAGTCGGCCAAAGAGAAAACCGCATTTGTAACCCCAGACGGGGCGTTCCAATATAAAAGAATGCCGTTCGGGTTACAGAATGTGCCGGCCACATTCCAGCGGAAAATGGACCAGATGCTGAGGCCCCATCGGGAGTATGCTGCGGCTTACCTGGATGACGTAATTGTCCATAGCACAGATTGGGCCTCACATCTGCCAAAAGTGCAAGCAGTCCTGGACTCTGTTCGGGAAGCGGGGTTTACGGCTAACCCCAAGAAGTGTACCATTGGGCAGGAGGAGGCCAAATATCTTGGGTACACCATTGGGAGGGGAGTAATAAAACCCCAACTCAACAAAGTCGAGGCCATCCAGAGTTGGCCACGTCCCAACAGCAAGAAGCAGGTACGAGCCTTTCTGGGAATCGCTGGGTATTATCGGCGATTCATTCCCCACTTTGCTTCTAAGGCTGTGCCCCTAACCAACCTGACGAAGGGGAAAGGGTCGGTCATGATTAAATGGACCCCCGAGGCTGAGGCAGCATTCCAATTCTTGAAACAAGCCTTATGTAGCCAGCCAGTGTTGTACTCACCCGACTTCTCTAAAGACTTTGTCGTACAAAGTGATGCGTCAGATGTGGGGTTAGGAGCAGTATTGTCCCAGGTCTGGAACGGGGAAGAGCACCCAGTCATTTACCTCAGCAGGAAGTTGAAGTCCCATGAGGTAAATTACGCCACCGTTGAAAAGGAGTGTTTAGCGGTGAAGTGGGCTCTAGATTCCCTTCGGTACTACCTGCTAGGTAGGCACTTTGACATGGTTACGGATCACGCTCTGTTAAAGTGGATGGCTCAAAACAAGGAAACAAATAGAAGAGTGAATAGGTGGTTCCTGGCCCTCCAGGAATTCAACTTCACAGTAAAGCATCGCCCTGGCGTTCAAATGGGGAATGTGGATGCTTTGTCTCGAGTACATGAATGCCTGATTGCTGGTGTTCCAACCCCGAGGTTAAAACAAGAGGGGGGGGTATGTGACAGCAGGAAGGTAAAGTCACCTGGTTGCATCCAGGGGGGTAGATATATTTCGCCCAGATTCAGGCTTTACGCCGACTTATACAACTAGGTGGAGAGTTGTATAAGGCTAGTGGGCTCATGGATGACTCATACCTCTAGGGAGAGTGTGGGGCGTCGTGCAGACAGAGATGAGGAGACCAGCTGAACCTTGTCAGCTCATTTAGGCCTCTATAAGAACTCCCAGCTTCATTAGATGTTAGCTCATGCCTGGAACCAGACCTGTGTGGACTGTCTAGGGAGAGTGAACCCCTGTGCGGTGAGACAAAGCCTGTGTGGCTATTTGCTTGGACATTTAAAACCAGGGACTTAGGGACTAGGACAGCACTAGGCTGATCCCAGTTGTTAGTTAGGAAACCTGTATGTTTAGTCAGAGGTCAAGTTGACCAGGATTTATTTTATTTATGTTTCTTTTGCTTTGCTGTGTTTTGTCACTGTAGCTAGAAAATAAACCGCACCTTTTTGATTTTGAAAACCACAACCTCCGTTTGCTGGGCCTGTTTTTGTCTGGGGAGCCCATCCCGGAGGTCACACACACCCGCTGCCGAGCTAACCCCCTCACACCTCCAAGACCAAGATTACCATTCCTGCAATTATCCATTTACCCTCTAAACTTGTCTCCTGTGAGGCTTTTGTGGATTCTGGAGCTGCTGGCATATTCTTGGACTACACTTTTGCTAAAAAAATAATATCCCATTTGTTCCAAAATCTAGACCCCTGAACATTACCACCGTGAATGGACAACCCTTGGGAGATGGCATTGTAAAATTTGAGACTATGACAATCACCCTTCAGGTAGGCGTACTCCACAAAGAGGAAGTTGTCTTGTCTCTTATTGATTCTCCACTTCTGCCTGTTATCCTTGGTTACCCATGGTTACAACAACATAACCCTTCTTTTGATTGGGAAAATGGAGAACTAACCTCTTGGGGGTCGTTCTGTCATTCAAACTGTTTGTCTCAACCCAAAAGACTTCCTGCTTGTATGTTGGCTTCCGTGGCCGTCCCACCTACCTTGCCTCATGAATACCATGCGTTTGCAGACGTATTTTGCAAGCAAAAGGCAGAGGTTTTACCTCCACATCGTTCTTTTGACTGTGCAATTAAATTGATTCCTGGAGCACCTCTTCCCAAAGGAAGGACCTATCCCCTGTCTTTGCCTGAACAAAAATCCATGGAGGAATACATAAAAGACAACTTGGAAAGAGGTTTTATCCGACCCTCTTCTTCTCCAGTAGGGGCAGGTTTTTTCTTTGTTGAAAAAAAAGATGGGGGTCTTCGACCATGCATAGACTATCGAGGGTTAAATCAAATCACTGTAAAAGACTCCTACCCTTTGCCTCTCATTCTTTAACTGTTTGATGTACTTAAGGGGGCTGTTATCTTCTCCAACCTAGACCTACGAGGGGCTTATAATCTAATTCGAATTAAAGACGGGGACGAGTGGAAGACAGCATTCAACACTCGTAATGGACATTTTGAATATCTGGTTATGCCATTTGGGTTGTGTAACGCCCCTGCTGTCTTCCAACGTTTCATGAATGAAATTTTTCATGATTTCAGCAACCGTTTTGTGATCATCTACTTGGACGACATTTTAATCTTTTCCAAGACTCATCTAGAGCACATCTCGCATGTAAAGCAGGTATTGCAACGACTGAGAGAAAACCATCTTTACGCGAAGATTGAGAAATGCAGTTTCCATCAAAGCCGTATTCCTTTCCTTGGATACATTATAAGTGCTGCCGGTTTCCAAATGGACCCTCAAAAACTTTCCGCTGTCTTGCAATGGCCCCAACCGACCACTTTAAGAGGGCTCCAAAGCTTTCTAGGGTTCGCAAATTACTACAGACGCTTCATCAAAGGTTTTGCCTCCATTGCGGCCCCCCTTACTGCTATGACTAAGAAAGGTACAAATTGCAAGGTATGGTCCTCAGAAGCAGAATCGGCTTTCCAGCAATTAAAAGACATGTTCAGCAAAGCTCCAATTCTTCAGCATCCAAATCCCGATCTCCAGTACATAGTTGAGGTTGATGCCTCTGAGGTAGGAGCAGGTGCCGTGCTCTCCCAGAGACAGCCTAAGTCTGGTAGAATCTATCCAGTAGCATTTTTTTCTAGAAAGTTTTCTCCAGCGGAGATGAATTACGATGTTGGGAATCGAGAACTACTGGCCATCAAATTGGCATTGTCTGAATGGCGACATCTTCTGGAAGGGGCTCCCAAACCTTTTTCTATCCTCACTGACCATAAAAACCTACTGTACCTTCAGACTGCAAGACGTTTGAACTCACGTCAGGCTCGATGGGCTCTGTTTTTCTCCCGTTTTAATTTTGTTCTTTCTTATGTTCCTGGGCATAAAAACAAGAAAGCCGATGCTCTTTCCAGACAGTTTGCTACCTCTGAAGAAGACCAACCTACCGAGCAGTATATAATTCCACCTCACAAAATTGTCGCACAGATCTCTACGGCTCTTTCCCAACAGTTACAAGAAACCCAGAATTGTGTTCCCCAAGGCTTGAAGATACCACCAGGTCGCCTGTTCGTAGCCCCTAGCCTCAGAAAACCTGTACTCCTCTGGGCACATGATGGTGTTTTATCTGGTCATCCTGGTGTCACCATCACTCTTAAGACCTTGCAGCGTCATGTCTGATGGCCTCATATGAAAAGGGATGTTACTGACTATGTGGCTGCCTGTCCAACTTGTGCTGCTAATAAAGTACCCCGTACATTGCCCACTGGACTGTTACAACCACTTTCAGCACCTCGTCAGCCTTGGACCCATTTGACTATGGACTTCATTACAGACTTACCCAAGTCCGAGGGCATGACTGCTATATGGGTCATAGTGGATCGCTTTTCAAAAATGTCTCATTTTGTGCCGCTCCCGGGATTACCTACAGCGGAAGCACTGTCTACTCTCTTCCTTTCCCATATTGTGAGATATCATGGCATACCTACCAATGTCGTCTCAGACCGCGGATCCCAGTTTGTTTCCCGATTCTGGAGAGCGTTCTGCAAGAAACTGGGAGTAACGCTTTCACTCTCTACCTCACATCACCCTCAAACAGATGGTCAAACCGAACGCATGAACCAGACCCTAGAAACCTATCTTCGACATTATGTCAATGCCTTACACTCCAACTGGTCTGGGTATTTGCCTTTAGCTGAGTTCGCCATTAATTCCCGTTGGCACAGTGCTCTTCATACCACACCATTCTACGCAGCCCTAGGCTATCACCCGCAGACTTTTCCCCTACTTCAGCCTTCTTCTGGTGTACCAGCAGCAGATCAGCGGGTTAAAAATATTCTGCTACATTGGAAAAACATTCGCTTATTACTACGGAAGTCAGCAGGCAAGTATGCACTTTTTTCCAACAAACGAAGACGCCATATACCTCCATATGTGGTGGGGGACAGAGTTTGGCTATCAACCAAATATGTGAGACTGAAACAACCTTCTACCAAATTGGGCCCTCGATTCATTGGTCCTTACAGAATTATTGCTCGAGTCGGGCCAGTCTCCTATCGGTTGAAATTACCCTCCTCTCTCCGGATTCATCCTGTGTTCCACGTTTCCCTCCTCAAAAAAGCAATTTTCAATCGCTACTCCAGAACGCAACAGCTACCTCCTCCTGTTCTTGTTGATGGACAAAATGAGTTTGAAGTCTCCAAGATTCTTGATTCTAGAAGACAGGGTCGTGGCCTTCGGTATCTGGTTCATTGGAAGGGATATCCTGTCACAGACCGTTCCTGGGTTCCAGCCAAAGATCTGCATGCCCCTTCTCTTATTCGAGACTTCCATGCCTCCTTTCCCACTAAGCCCCCGGAGGGGTCCACTGGGGAGGGGGCCCTGTCATGTACCTGGGTGTATTTGAACCGGGATCTTCCTGGTCCCAAAGCTGCAGCCTTACCTGTTGCGCTACTGAGCAGATCTAGACTTTTGGAAATGTCCTCTCAGTATTAAACATTACCTTGGACTCACCAGCCCCACCTACTGCCAGCTGTGGACAATTTTCAATCAAAGCAGCCCTTAAAAAGGAAGTGATGCTATCTCTCAGCGCCCGTTTGTGTGGAATAGCTCCCTGGGTGTTGTGACTGCTTTTTGATCCTGATTTTCGTGTTGAACTTCTGCCTGAATTCCTGACTACTCTCCAGCCTGCTGATTTTGTACTTCACTGCCAGCTCGTGTATGACCTTTGCCTGCCTGATCACTCTCTGGATTTCGATCGTGTACCATTTTGCCTGATCTGTTGCCAACCTAATCTGCCTGACTACGTTTTCGCCTGAATCCTCAGCACACAAGTTCCACTTCAGACACTACCTATCACAGGTACCTTACAGCTCTCTCCTCAGCTTGGCCTCCAACCAAGGTATGTGACATCACTATATGGACCACTTATGTATTTTTACATATCCCCTTTTAATTGCCTCTTCTCAAGAGAAAAAATTCAGTTCAGCTAATTTTTCCTTATAGCTGAGCTCCCTAATGTCCCTTATCAGTTTGGTTGTCCTTTCTGCACCTTCTCCAGTTCTCCGATATTCTTTTTGTGAACTGGTGCCCAAAACTGAACTGCATATTCCAGATGAGGTTTTACTAATGATTTGTACAGGGGCAAAATTATGTCTGATCATGTGGATGTCTATGCCTCTTTTAATAAGCATTTGCTAGCTTTAGAAACTTCAGCTTGGCATTGCATGCTATTATTAAGTCTATGATCTACCCGAACACCCTGATCCTTCTCTGCCATTGACTTCCCCAGCTGATGCATGCATGTTTTTAGCCCCCAAATGCATAACTTTACATTTATCAACAATAAACCTCATTGGCCACATAGTTGCCCAATAAAATAGTGTATTGAGGTTGGTTTGTAAGTTGGAGACATCCTGTAAGAGCATAATTCCACTGCATAGCTTGGTGTCATCCCCATAAAATGTATAGATATGGTAAAAAGTAAGGGTCCCAACATTGAGCCTTGGGGTACACCATTAATAACCTTAGGCCATTCAGAGTATGAATCATTAATCACTACTCACTACTCTCTGAATAGGGTCGTTTAGCCAGTTTTTATCCATTTACAAACTGAATTTTCCAATCATGTAGACTTTATTTACACATTAGACGGGTGTGCGGAACTGTGTCAAACATTTTGGCAAATGCCAAATATATTATGTCCACAGCCACTCCTTTGTCTACAGAGAGTAAAAAACTGCGCCAGCACTAAAAATTGATAAACTAATAAACTAAATATAGGCAGCAGTAATAGTGTGACAGCACCAAAAGCAAAAAAAAAAAAAACTGCGCCAACCCTCTCAAACTAAGCCCAAACCCATTCCAACACCAATTGAGATGTTAATTTGGTAAACGGTCAGGATAAAAAGTCCAACAGATATTGCACCAATTGAAATCCAACAAATATTATACAATAAATGATCTGAAGAAAGTCCACAAATCCTTATATAAGGGAAACAGAGTATAACACCACGGTGACTCCTCAAAACTTAATGTGAGATATCCACCACCAGAGTAGGGAAGCAGCTTACCAGAAGGCAAGCGGTTTTGGACATTCGACTGTAACCCAGCTGCGGCCTTTATCACTGTGGCAGTAATCCTTCCTTAGTCAGCAGGCATACTCCGTTCGGGTTAACCCCGCACACATCCAGATCGTAAGTCCCCAAACAAAGTGAAACAGTAAAATCAGCATAAACAGTGTAACAGCCGGCCGGCATAACAGGAGCCTCACTCCTCGAGCGTGGTGACGTCACTGAGCGTCCTCCTAGACGCGTTTCGTCATCACGTAGACATTTTCAATAGGAGTGGGCGCTACAGAGACGCATCACGCTTAAAAAGACCGGACCCCATTGTGAGATGCACAGAACGGCCATCTTGGTTATGGGCAAAAATGCCCATTCTAGATAGAACAGCTAGTAAACTCACGACTTTGTACCCGAAGCGTGGCGGAGGAGATAACTACAACTACTGAGCCCCATCTTAAAAATATTGCAGGACTCAGTCTGCGGGCAGAAAAAACGGCTAGCCCACTTGGGGAAGATAATATAGTTAGCCTAATTGGGATTTAGATATAACAAAATTACGTAAACTTCACAGATACATAATAAAATAAAACTAAAATAAACTTTTAATTAGATATATAGCGGTCACAATTAAGTGTCCCCTATATAAAGATGTATTACCATCATTCAAATTCAACTTTATTTGAAAACTCAAACGTGACATCTAGTGGGAAAAACTAAAATAGCAACAACGTTGAATTGTCTTAATTCCAGTATGAAGTGCTCTAACACACAAATATAAACGGGAAATTACCCGTGATCCCAACATGGGTGGGATTACTCAAATGAATATATATATATATATATATATATATATATATATATATATATATATGTTAAGTAGGTGAATAAACCTGTGGAAATGTGCAAACATTTAAATTTAACTAAAATTAAATGAATATGTGAAAAAAGGGGGGGGTAAAAAACCCCATGAATAACCAGCCCTCATCCGTGCATCACACACCGGGTTTACATAGAAGATATCGCTAAGCATTATTAATAAACGCATTCATATCAGTTTCATATCATATCAGTTTCTATGTTCAACCCATGAGGTGAATAGGTCTTCAAACGATAAATCCAGGCCATTTCTAGCCTTGATATTTCCCTAACTAAATTACTCCCCCTCCAGTTAGGTTTAAATTTGTCGATACCCAAAAAAAGGGTGTTTGAGGGGTCTTTATCGTGTTTAAGCAGATAATGCTTCAACACGGAGTGGTTCTTGAAACTAGAGGTCGACCAATATATCGGCCAGCCGATATATCGGCCGATATTTGGCCATTTTTGATAAATCGGCATCGGCCGATTATTATCAAAATTAGGCCGATATTTTACACTAACCGCCACTCCTCCTCATTTCTCCACACTCAGCGGCTCTAGCAGCATCAAGCGCAGCCGAGTGTGTCAGACTACATGTAACAGAGAGGAAGGAGAGAGGAGCTGTCAGCTCGATGTCGGGGATGGGCGGGACCCGGCGTGGGTGGGCGGGCAGCAGCTATATTACACCAGCCAATGGGATGGCATCTGGGCAGGCCGCTATGTGTATGTGACGCCGCCCCCTTCTAAAGCAGCCCAATCATTGGCTGGTGTAATTTAGCTGCTGGGTCCCGGGTCCCGCCCACCCCGGCCGGGTCCCGCCCACCCCCACATTGAGCTCATTCTGACAGCTCTCTCTCTCCTCTCTTGTCAGTTTCACACAGTTACACTTAGCTTAGTGTGAAACCTGCCAGTGCCACCAGCCAGTGCCAGCAAGTGTCACCAGCCAGTGCCAGCAAGTGTCACCAGCCAGTGCCAGCAAGTGCCACCAGCCAGTGCCAGCAAGTGCCACCAGCCAGTGCCAGCAAGTGCCATCAGCCAGTGCCAGCAAGTGCCATCAGCCAGTGCCAGCAAGTGCCATCTGTCAGTGCCAGCAAGTGCCATCTGTCAGTGCCAATTAGTGCCATCTGTCAGTGCCAATTAGTGCCATCTGTCAGTGCCAATAAGTGCCATCTGTCAGTGCCAATAAGTGCCATCTGTCAGTGCCAATAAGTGCCATCTGTCAGTGCCACCAGCCACCGCCAATCAGTTCCATCTGTCATTGCCACCGCCAATCAGTGCCAACTGTCAGTGTCACCCGCCACTGGCAGCCAGTGTCACCCGCCACTGGCAGCCAGTGTCACCCGCCACTGGCAGCCAGTGTCACCCGCCAATCAGTGCCACCTGCCAGTGACAACCAGTTCCAATTGCCAGTGCCACTGCCAATCAGTGCCACCTACCAGTGCCATCTGTCCCAAACTAGTGCCATCTGTCAGTTCCAAATCAGTGCCAATCAGTGCCACCTGCCAGTGCCACCTGCCAATGCCATCTGTCAGTTCCAAACCAGTGCCACCTGCCAGTGCCAACTGTACTGAGGACATCAAGTGTGTGCTAGAGTGACAGGAGTAAGCAGGAAGGAGTGGAGTGGGTGTTTTTTTTTCCTCGGCCTAAAATATCGGCCACAAAAATCGGCATCATATATCGGCCAATTTCTAAATATCGGCATTGGCCAGAGAAAATCCCATATCCGTCGACCTCTACTTGAAACCTGTCAAAATATTTGTTATGTGTTTGTTGAGTCATACCTGAAGTGGGCGTTTGGTCCGTCCCACATACTGCAGGCCACATGGGCACTGCAGCAGGTACAAAAACGCCAACCAAAGCACATGTGATACAGGGTTTAATGACATGTTGTAACCCTGTAGCCGTTGATGGGAAAGTGGTCGTTCGTCTTCCAAGACTTGAATTCAAAGAACACACCCTGCATCTCATGCATTTGTAGTAACCTGTGAGTTGTTCGAAAAAAACCCTCCCAGTCCTCGGGGGGTTCACAACTCCTTTGTCTACGTTTTTGCTTATTTCCACACAAAAAGAAATCAAATTTGTTTGACAACTTCAGCCTTTTAATGAATTAATGCTGACTATTGCTTAAAATATTTATTCTAACAAAAACCCTATGTGTTCTTTTATTAAACCCTCCAGTATCTTCCCGGCTATAGAAGTTAAACTAACTGGTCTGTAGGTACTTTGTAATGACTTTGATCCCGTTTTTAACTATAGGCGCCACATTGGCCTTACGTCAATCCCATGGTACGATGCCAGTCATTAATTAGTCTCTAAAAATTAGAAACAATAGATTAGATATAACAGAGCTCAGTTCTTTCAGGATCCTTGAATGTAAGCCATCTGGTACAGGTGCCTTATTTATCTTTATTTTGTCAAAATGTTTCTGGAACATGTAAATTTTAAGCCATTGTGGATCATTTAGGGCTATGCGTATACTATTCCCATTAAGGACTCAAGCTTTCCCATTTCCCTTTGCATACACGGAGCTCAGGAAGGTATTTAATCACTTCCCACATGGCCTATTGTAAAATGATGGCTGGGCTGTGCTCTCCTTTTCTAGGTGGATGTCATATAATTTCCTCCCTGAGGCGGCAGCAGTATGATCTGTGACCGCTGTGTCCATCCATGTGGAACTGTGTGATCGGTACCAGGATGCTGTGATCATCCCAAGTACCATGTTATCACTGTGACCAATCACAGTGATCACATGCTCACAAAGTAAATAATGGTCATAAATAGCAGCCATTCATGATTCTTTATTTACTTTTGTGATGCTGTGATTGGTCACAATGAGCACATGGTGTACAGGTCAAATCACAGGGCCCTGCACCATGTGATAGCCATGGCCAATCGCAGCATCACAATACTAAACAAGAGTAAAACAAGATTCATGAATGAAAGTCATTCATGACAGATAAAATGATCACTGTAACAAGCAATCAGTGTGTAAAAAAAAAAAAAAAAAAAAAGAGCAGGATCACCTATCCAGAGTAGTACAGTGTCAGTTAATCCGGTCATTCCAACAGCAAGAATTGGCAGATTCTTGCAGCAGGAATCCAGTGGTCGCACCAACCTGCCCATGTTAAAGGGGCCTTACAGTGTCTCTGATCACCGCTACAGCAGTTAGTGTCCCTGATCATTGTCATACCAGTTACAGTGTTCCTGAAAACCACCACACCAGTTACACCGTCTCTGATTACCCTCAATATGGGGACTATTTATAAATTGTTTCAAACAAAATTCACACAACTTTACCCAGAATTCACAATTATTTTCAATCAACTCCAATTAAAAATATGTGAGAAGCTTGTGTGAAAATTGTGTTAATCTTGTGTGATCAAAATTACATAACGACCCCAAAGTATCATTTTGATTTGAAAACTGAACTAAGTTATAGTGCCGAGACAAGTTGAACATTGCTACATTACCAGTGTTTCACTTACTTTCATGCCTGTATCCAATGCAATAGATCACCCAAAACCCTGCACATGTATTCATTAAGCAGTTCTAGTGGTATTGTATTGTTTACACAAACCTTCTTTAATGTGTTATTCATGCTATATGTTAAAGTTGTACCATGCTCATGCAAGTTTTATACCTAAAAATGAACCCAAATTAGTTTAACGGTTAATCCTCTCACTCAGCGACATTAACACACTTCAAAGAGTCAAACTAAGAAGATTAGGATAAGACATTCATTTCTGATAAGAACCTTTGAAGTGCTCATGAAAACTCTGGCTATTGGAGAGGTGAAAGTGTGAACAAACACCAGGAGCTGTCATGAAAATGCCACAATGTAAAGGAAAAATACTAGCAGAGAAAATCTGTTTTATAGAATAAAAATGGACAGCATTTGTACAGTACTTATGCTCTTTAAAATAAACACATAATCCCATATTTACACTGCATTACATATCAATTGGGTGAAGTATTTATTTCTATACTAAAGTACTAAGGCCAGAGACATGCCTATTTTTTTTTTCTTTATCCCCATGGCCTATTCATTTAAAACAGTTGCTTTATAGACCAGACACAGCTAAAAAGTCTTGCATGGGAGCCTATTAGTGATTATTAGTTCAAGAGATGGCACAATGGATGCTATGGCTTAGTGCAATCAACAAGTGATTTGTAATATGTATACTATATACTTCCCAATACCAATAACCTAAGTTTGAAAAATATACAGTGGCATACATAGGTTTCAGCACCTATGACACATAGGGGGTTATTTACGAAAGGAAAATCCACTTTACACTACAAGTGCACTTGGACGTGCGGTCGCTGTAGATCTGAGGGAAGATCTGAAATGAGGGGAAACTCTGCTGATTTTATCATCCAATCATGTACAAGCTAAAATGCTGTTTTTTTTATTTACCTTGCATGTCCCCCTCAGATCTACAGCGACTGCACTTCCAAGTGCACTTGTAGTGCAAAGTGGATTTGCCTTTCGTAAATAACCCCCATAGTCTTGGATTAGGCCCGCAACTAATCACTTCTAAGTGCAATAAATGCAATAATACAACCACCATACTGTAGTAAAAAAATAATGCTGTCATATTGTAGTTGGTATCAACTTTATTAGGTGTTGATGGGGTAGATACTGTATTTACACTGTCTCTTCCGTTGTCTCCTCTGGAGCTCCTCAACAAATATATACATTATTAAACCTAGCTGTTAGTCCTGCTGTTAGTCCTGCACCTTCCATAAATGGCACATCTACAATGTTTTTAGATTGTGTGAGCAAAGTGCAATTATTTCCTTTATGAGCTCTGATTGAATATTGTTGCTAATAACTGGGCTGGCCTGTATGGCTGTAAAAGTGAGCAATAAGACCAATGTAAACTGCTTATGACCACTGAGCTGTAAGGTGTGGTAATGAGTGCCTTGAAAGCCATTTTATTCATATAAAAAAAAATTCTAGGAGAATCCCTCTATGACAAACGGTCACTCATTCTCTCTTCTATGGAAAAAGGGGAACAAAGCTTCCTGCTATTGGCCAGGCTACTAAGCCAACCGCAGCCAATGGCGTCCCTAGGGGGGGCCAGAGGGGGCCCTGACCCCCTCAACATTATGCTGTGCCCCACCATGTGCCCCTCTCCCAAAAAAAAAATGAGAGGGAGAGTGTCCCAAGTCAGCTACTGCGGGGGATTCCTCCCCCCTCCCTCTGCTCGCTGACACTGCATAATGCGAGCACTCACACAGCCACCCGATCTGCTCTTTCCCCTGCATCCTCATTGGCACTGAGAAGAGCGAGTTGCAGGAAGGACTCCATGAGCACTGTGGGGGGGGGGGCGCAAGCCTTCATCTCAGTTACTGAAAAAACAGACTGATTTCTCCTGTCCTCAGGACAGGAGAACCAGCCTGTAAATTCCGAGAGTGGTGACTGCAAGCTGAGCCGAGTGTCAGTCTATGACACTCTTTCACAGCCCAGCGAGTCCAGCCACCCCCCCTCACTCTCCTCACATACGAGCAGGGAGAAATACAGCTCCTCCTCCTCCTTCCAGTCCTGCCCACACTATCCCAACGGCTGTATCTGAAGAGAGGGGATGTCTGGACGGGAAATATGAAAATCAGCAGCATTCCTGGCTGTGTGTGAATGATGCCTGAGATTCTAGCCTGGACCGTGGGTAAGTGTGTGCACTGCAGACTGCAGTACACTGTAATCACTGAACTGCATTATCTCCATCCCTTCTCTCCCCCATCTGTCTCCCTCCTCCTCTCCTGTTCTTTCAAGACATTCACAATTTCCTTTCACTTTCAGTTAGGCAGGTAATATACGGTGCAAATTTCTTTCCTGCATCCACAGATTGCAGGAAAGAAACTTGCATAATTCCCCCATCAACACAGACAGTGCTGACAGGGGAATATCCCTCCTGCCCAGCAATTGTATTCTCCCGACAAACAGTGATTATCACTAGTGGCTATAGCAACCACTAATGATAATCATAAGAGAATCTGCTCATTAATGGTTCAAATCTCAGCCACTTCCTGCTGAACCAGCTGAGATTTAAACTGTCTATGGCTGGTCTTAGCTTTTAGGCAGCCCATACATTGATCACTTTTTTTCATTCAACTATTAGGTTGAATGGAAAAAAAAAAAAAGATCCAATTCCCCCATGTACACATTATAGGTGGATGGGGGAATGTTCCCAATGTGGACCAGTGCTGGTACAACCAGAGTTGCGCTGTTACTAGTGATAGAATCAAATAGTAAAATTAGATAACTGATATCACCAGAATGGGAGTGCAACAAAATGCTAAATGCATGAATGCTAAACGCATAAACATAAATCCAAAAAACAATATGTCATGGATATGCATTAATGTCTGTCTGCCATCTTACCTTCCTCCTCATGTGTTCATCTAGAGACCAGACCTCCTTCACCTGGCTTCCTTTATAATCTCCTCCCAGCCTGACTCCACCCCAGGCCCTATCACTGAACACTATATTAACCTGTGCACTGCAAGCCTGCTTTGCTGATCAACGTGTTTGTTAGGCATTGTGTGTTTGGGTTCCTGCCTGCCGTGTGCTACGTCTGTCTCTCTGTTACGTTATTGGCTTGTCCCCGACCATCCCTGTCTGCTTGTGACCCTTGACCTTCGGCTCGTTCTTCGTTATCCTTGTCTGCTTGTGGCCCCTGACCTTCGGCTTGTTATTCGGTTCTCTCTATCGTGTGCCGCTGCTTCCCCTTATCCTACGGGGCGTGAGCTAGGAAACTCCAGGGGCCGCGACCTGGTCCCAGCCTGCAGCGTAACATCCTCACCACTAGAGGCCCTGGAGAAGACCAGCTGGGTCTTAGACTCCGCGCCCTGGGGAATCTTGGCTCTCGCTTCCGTTGGGATCCCGGTTGTGCTCCTCTGGTCCCGCTTTCCACAACCACCCAGTTTCCTATCCGCAGAAGCCAGCCATAGGGTTCACTACCTCGCGGTGCACTCCTGTCCCCCTACGGTGTGCATCTGTCACCTGGCCACAGGTGACCCTGACAGTTTGATCAGCCATGAACCCGGCTGACATCCCGCTTCCCGCGGATGATCCATTGCAGGGCATAGTTCGCAGACTTGAGACCCAGGAATCAAATCAGACCCAGGTGATGCGATTCCTCCAGGATCTGGCTTCTCGATTCGAGCAGCTTCAGGTCTCCTTGGGAACCCCGAATCCGCAACCCCAAGTACAACCAGCGGCTGTACCTATCGCACCAGTCGCAGCCTCACACTCACTAAGATTGCCAGCTCCGTTCCGTTTCTCTGGGGACTCCAAGGCCTGCAGGGGGTTTCTCAGCCAATGCACTATTCATTTTGAGCTTCAGCCTCAAAGCTTCCTATCTGACCGGGCTAAGGTAGCCTATATCATTTCCCTCCTCTCCGGTGAAGCTTTGGCCTGGGCTGCCCCCCTGTGGGAGAGGAACGATCCGGTGGTTTCCAGTCTGTCCGAATTCTTGAAGCTCTTTCGTAATATCTTCGAAGAGCCGGCTCGGGCTTCTTCAGCGGCTAGTGCTGTCTTACGTCTTCGCCAAGAATCTAGTTCAGTGGGGCAATATGCTCTTCAGTTCCGTATCCACACAGCTGAATTGAGCTGGAATAATGAGGCCCTGGTCGCTACCTTTTTACATGGCCTCTCTGACCGAGTGAAAGACGAATTAGCGGGAAGAGCCATTCCCGTCGGTCTGGACGATGTAATTTCATTATGCAACCAGATCGACATTCGTTTTCAAGAGAGGTCCTTAGAAAAAAGACGCCAGCACTCTCTGGGTCCTAGCCAGTCTGAGCTCCCCTCCCTTCATTCCGTGGAGCATCCTCTACCTGCTGAAGAACCTATGCAGCTGGGCCGGACCAGACTAACCCCCGAAGAACGTGCTAGGCGCAGAACTCTGGGCTTGTGCCTCTATTGTGGGGGCAAGGGTCATTTTCGTGACTCCTGCTCGCTTCGTCCGGGAAACGCTCGGGTCTAATACATTTGGAAGGTGGAGTATTGGACCCAGAAACATCACCTTCTCGCCTGCTCTTGCCGGTGTCCCTTCATGTAGGCACTTCTCCTCAGTCAACCCTTGCATACCTGGATTCCGGGGCTGCCGGCAATTTCATGGATTGGAGAACTGCTTCTTCTATGAAGCTTACCCTTTCACCTCTCACTACCCCATTGGTAGTCTCGGCAATTGATGGCACTGTTCTCCCAGGGGGCCCTATTCGCTTCCAGACGCTACCCATTAGGATGTCGGTAGGGATTCTCCACCAGGAGTGGATATCCTTTCTTATTCTACCCAAGGCCTCTACCCCAGTTGTATTGGGCCTCCCTTGGCTACAGCTCCACTCTCCACATGTGGACTGGGTCTCTGGGCAGATCCTGGCCTGGGGTTCCTCATGTTTCTCGTCGTGTCTTCTCAAGGTGACCCCCAAGGAGAGTCTTCCGGTTGCTGCCACTTCTGTTTCTTCTGATCTTCCCGCCGCATACAGCGATTACCGGGATGTGTTCTGTAAAAAATCAGCTGAGGTGCTTCCTCCCCACAGGTCTTTTGACTGTGCTATTGATCTTGTCCCCGGAGCAACTCTACCCAGGGGTCGTACCTACCCTCTGTCCATCCCAGAGACCCAGGCCATGTCGGAGTATGTAGCAGAGAATCTGGAGAGAGGGTTCATCCGGAAATCCTCATCGCCTGCAGGGGCAGGGTTCTTTTTTGTTGCCAAAAAGGATGGTACCTTAAGACCCTGCATCGATTATCGGGGTTTAAATGCGGTTACTATTAAAAATCGATACCCCTTACCCTTAATATCTGAGCTATTCGATAGGTTGAAGGGTGCCTCCATTTTCACCAAGTTGGATCTCAGAGGCGCGTACAATCTCATTCGAATACGGGAGGGTGACGAATGGAAGACTGCATTTAACACTAGAGACGGGCATTACGAATATCTGGTGATGCCTTTTGGTCTGTGTAATGCTCCAGCCGTGTTTCAAAACTTTGTCAATGAAATCTTCAGAGATCTGCTGTACCAGTTTGTTGTCATCTATCTGGATGACATTCTGATCTTTTCTGAAAATCTGCTCGTCCACAGAAACCATGTCCGCACTGTACTTCAACGTCTTAGAGAGAACAATCTCTATGCCAAGCTGGAGAAATGTTCCTTTGAATGTTCTGAGGTCCTGTTTTTGGGGTGCTTTGTCTCATGTTCGGGGCTTCGTATGGACCCTGGGAAGGTCTTGGCTATCACCAACTGGCCTCTTCCTGCTAGCCTCAAGGCCACACAGCGCTTTCTTGGCTTCACTAATTATTATAGGCAGTTCATAAGGAATTACTCTTCCATTGCCGCGCCTATTATCGCTTTGACCAAGAAGGGTGTGAATGCCAGAGACTGGCCTCCCGAAGCTGTCTCTGCATTTCACAACCTGAAACAGGCCTTTGTTTCTGGCCCCCTCTTGAGGAGACCAAATCCTGGGAATGCATTTTTTATTGAAGTGGACGCTTCCTCAATGGGGGTGGGAGCTGTGCTTCTTCAAATCTTTGAGAAGAGACGCCAACCATGTGCGTTCTTCTCCAAAAAAATTTCTCAGGCAGAGAGGAATTATGCCATCGGTGATCGGGAACTTCTCGCAATTAAATTGGCGTTAGAGGAGTGGCGTCATCTCTTGGAGGGTTCCCCTCACTCCATAACGATCTTTACCGATCACAAGAATTTACAGTATCTACAGAATGCTAAACGTCTGAATCCTAGACAGGCCAGGTGGAGTCTCTTCTTTGCCCGTTTTAATTTCACGATTACCTACAAACCTGGTTCCTGCAACGGTCGGGCTGATGCGCTCTCTAGGTCATTTGACACTTTGGACGAGGAGTCCGCCCCTGAACCTGAGCCGATCATTCCCACCTCATGCATTGTTGCCCACTCTACCACCCTGAAGTCTAAAATTCCGCCTGGTAAGACCTTTGTCCCCACTGAGCTAAGAGCTAAGATCCTTCGTTGGGGACATGATTCCAAGGTGGCAGGGCATTCTGGATTCCTCCGATCCTTCCTACTCATCAGTCGTCACTACTGGTGGCCTAATCTCCGCTCAGACGTCAAAGACTACGTTAAAGCTTGTCATGTCTGTGCTCAGTCCAAATCCTCCACACAAGTTCCTGCTGGTCTCCTCATGCCCTTGCCTATTCCTAAGGAACCCTGGGCCCATATTGCCATGGATTTTATCACCGATCTCCCACTGTCTGAGAATAATACAGTCATTTGGGTGGTAATCGATCGATTCTCCAAGATGGCTCATTTTGTTCCTCTTCCTGGTCTTCCTTCTGCCCCTGCCTTGGTTCCCATTTTCATTCGAGAAATTCTCCGCCTACATGGGGTCCCTTCTCATATTGTTTCCGACAGGGGAGTCCAATTCACGTCTCGTTTTTGGAGAGCCTTTTGCAAATCCCTCAATATTGTCTTGGATTTTTCTTCTTCTTACCATCCCCAATCCAATGGACAGACTGAGAGGGTTAATCAGGAGTTAGAGGTCTTTCTTCGCACCTTTGTGTCTTCTCACCATGACGATTGGTCCTCTCTACTCCCGTGGGCAGAATTCTCCCATAACAATCATGTGAATACCAGTTCGCAGAAGACACCCTTTTTCACAGTTTATGGAAAACACCCTCAACTTCCTCTTCCTATGATCTGTTCTCCAGACATTCCAGCTTTGGCTTCGGTTCAGGAGTCTCTCAATTCCGTTTGGGGTCACGTTCATGATTCCCTCCGGGCAGCTGCTGAAAAATTCAAAGGCTTTGCCGACCGCCGCAGGCGTAAACCGCCTTCTCTTCAGCCAGGGGACAAAGTCTGGCTCTCTACCAGGAACATCAAGCTCCGAGTTCCTTCTCTGAAGTTTGCTCCACGATTCATCGGTCCATACACGGTAACTGCTAAACTGAATCCGGTTTGTTTCAAACTCCAGATTCCTAAGAGCCTTAAAATCACTAACTCCTTTCATGTTGCTCTTCTAAAGCCTTTAGTCCTCAATAAATTCTCTCGTCCTCTTCCTACCGTGGCGCCTGTCTCGGAGGATAATCAGGAGTACGAGATCAGTCAAATTCTGGACTCCCGACTCTGTAAAGGCGTTCTTCAGTACCTCGTTCATTGGAAAGGGTTTGGTCCTGAGGAGAGGTCTTGGATCACTGCATCTGAGGTCTTTGCACCTCGTCTGTTAAAGGAGTTTCATCTGAAGTTTCCCTCTAAACCTGGGCCCAGGCGGGGAAGGGGGAGGCCTCGTAAGAGGGAGGGTACTGTCATGGATATGCATTAATGTCTGTCTGCCATCTTACCTTCCTCCTCATGTGTTCATCTAGAGACCAGACCTCCTTCACCTGGCTTCCTTTATAATCTCCTCCCAGCCTGACTCCACCCCAGGCCCTATCACTGAACACTATATTAACCTGTGCACTGCAAGCCTGCTTTGCTGATCAACGTGTTTGTTAGGCATTGTGTGTTTGGGTTCCTGCCTGCCGTGTGCTACGTCTGTCTCTCTGTTACGTTATTGGCTTGTCCCCGACCATCCCTGTCTGCTCGTGACCCTTGACCTTCGGCTCGTTCTTCGTTATCCTTGTCTGCTTGTGGCCCCTGACCTTCGGCTTGTTATTCGGTTCTCTCTATCGTGTGCTGCTGCTTCCCCTTATCCTACGGGGCGTGAGCTAGGAAACTCCAGGGGCCGCGACCTGGTCCCAGCCTGCAGCGTAACATCCTCACCACTAGAGGCCCTGGAGAAGACCAGCTGGGTCTTAGACTCCGCGCCCTGGGGAATCTTGGCTCTCGCTTCCGTTGGGATCCCGGTTGTGCTCCTCTGGTCCCGCTTTCCACAACCACCCAGTTTCCTATCCACAGAAGCCAGCCATAGGGTTCACTACCTCGCGGTGCACTCCTGTCCCCCTACGGTGTGCATCTGTCACCTGGCCACAGGTGACCCTGACACAATAATAACAAAGTGCAGCGTGCATATGAAACACAGAATCTGGAATATCCATAAATATCCAAAGGGGCTGTGCAAAATAGCAAAATAATTGTGCAAAGTGCAAAACAAACACTAGGTGCAACTGTGCAAAGCAAAATATAAAAATATCCAATCTGTAATAAATAGTGCAAAGTCCAAAAACTATGTGCAAAATCGCAATCAAATTGTGAGCATAGCAATCTGATATTCTTTCTTCAGTGTGCAAACAGATTCCATGTGCAAAAGTGCTGGAGAGGTGTAACAGTCTCCTCTTCGTGCAAAGGACACACCAGTGAGAGTGGCCTCTTAACTTGCGGTAAAAGGACAACCGCATATATGTGTATATATATATATATATTGTAACATTGGGGGATGTTTAGCTCAGTGATAGATGCATTGTAGGTGAGTTCACAGCCAACAGGAACGAAGGTTTAAGGGCGTGGTAGCCCACTTTTATTGAAAGAAACAGAAAGTAAAGTTCATACATGCATTTGGTTTCCCACACAGGGGTTCTTCTCCCAAAAACATCAACACATCAACACGTGAAAATGCCAATCCACCTGGCTCTTAAGGCTCGCTCAGCCTTGGGCGCAGTTCCTTGCTGCACAGGCCCACTCCTGGCCTCTAGGAAGGGCTCTCCTGACACTCCAGGCTTCCACACTCCTCCAAGACTTACAGTCCCCTCTGGTCCCCAAGACTCTCTTCCAGTTGTCTCAGCTATAGTCTCCCCGACTCTCTCAGCTGGCCCAACCCTCTCAGTCTACTGACCTGGAACCTCTCCCACATGGAGAAACGTCTTAAGGATGTTGCCTGAGTTCTTTTTTCAGTAGCACACTTCCTTCCAGCAACTGCTGTAACACCAACTCCTTTTCCACTCACACTGAGCTATGTTCAGCTCTGCCTTATAACGAGTGTGTGCACCTGGCCACACACTCAACCTGCAGAGCTCCTAGAAAACCCGGACACATGACTGAAGACTCCATCCCTCCCAATGCACTTTGAAGTCTTCAAGTTTCCAGCCCCAATCCAGACTTACAAAATCCAGAGAAATCTTAAAGCATAGTTTTCTCTGCTCAGCAATCTTTTGCTGGAACTTCTCAAATAGCTTCTTTGAGAGTCCTGTGTCCATTTCAAACACATTTCTTCTAAGCCAGGGGCTCTCACCCTCACAATATATATATATATATATATATATATATATATATATATATATATTATATATAGCACACAGACCCATTATTCCTCACCTTTGGCTCACTTTAGCAATCTGTTGCACTCCCATTCTCGTGATATCAGTTATCTAATTTTACTATTTGATTCTATCACTAGTAACAGCGCAGCACCCAATCTCCCCCCCCCCTCTCAATCTCACATTAACAGGTTGGTTTGACCCTTTTCAGTGACTGCAGCAGTTCCACTTTCTTACTGTATTATTCCACATGGTAGCGCGGGAATAAACATATTACTCAACAACCAGAGTTGCTGTCCTGTCCCGGCTATTCACAGCGCTGGTCTCTGTTCCCATGGCAGCGGCGGCAGCACATTGGAACACAGTGCTGGTTACTTTATGGGGCTGATGTACAGGAGGGCCAGCACAATTTGTTGTTAGAGATGGGCTGGGCATGTTCAAAATTCCACATGCCAGAGCCTGCCAGGAAGCCCACACTGCACAGCGCTAATCACAGGCAGTGAGACATTTCCCGGTCCGCAGCTGCACAGATCAGGAAATGTCTCACTGGCTGTGATTAGCACTGTGGAGTGTCGGCTTCCTGGCGGGATCGGGCATGTGGGATTTCAAACATACCCGAGCCCATTTCTATTGGTTGTAGACAGTTGAGCTCCCTGCAGGTTGCTTAGCAGTGGCGCCTTCTCTGACATGCTGATCGGGATGCAATCCAGGTGATGCTCATAGTCAAATCCTAGTGTTAAATATCAGTGATTTTATTGATCCAAGCCCACACTTTACAGGCATAGAGCCCACATGGCTGCTGAACATACGGTTGATTATATATATGTGGTTGTACTCTTGATGCTAATAAATAATGTGTTTATTAGATCTGACGGGGAGCATCACCTAGATCACATCCCGATCGTCATATCAACAGAGAAGGTTATACAGCATTACTGCTGCTAGGTGACCAGCTGGGGACTCGGTTCTCTATAACCAATAGTGCCAGCCTTCCCCTGCATGCACCCATAATGTCACCAGCACTAGGTCCTAATAGACTGCCGCCGCTGCCAAGGAGACAGATGTCAGACCAGCGCTGTCAATAACAGGGACAGGACAGCTGGGGAACCCCACAGTGGCAGAACACCAGGGCCCGGTGGCAAGACAACCTTTGCAACCCTAATAGTTCTCCCACTGCTTTGGACCCTTATATTTTCTTGGTGTGCTGGTGACATATATCTCTTGTTTTCTGCCACCCTGGGGGGCCCCAGTATAGTAGGAAGGGAGCTCACTGCAGAACATGTTGTGGGATCGTAGTAAAGGGCACCAGGATATATATATATATAAATTGCATTTTATAGTTGGCCCCCCTACTTTTGTCCCTGTCCCCCCATGTGCCCCCCTAAATATGAAAGCTGGAGACACCGCTGACCGCAGCAGGTCCTGGTGGAACACTATTTAATAGAAAACTGTGATATATCTACCATAACGCATTGTTATGCTTTAGCATTGATGGTTGCTTGGCGTTGCTCAGTAATAGAATCAGGCTATGTAAGTGATGCAAGAAAAACAAAGGGCCAAATATAGTAAATTAAGTAAACATGAGTTTGAGTTCAATATAGCCTTACAATATTTTGTAAGCATTCCCTGACAGGTTATTTTTGCTGCATGGATTTTCTCTTTAGCACAGATTCAATATTTTCTTGACAGATTCACATGTCTAGATGTAGTACTATAGCTGGAAAGCCCAGGTCCTCTGGTCATGGCAAGAAGTATTTTTCTGTCCAGAAGTCCATACCACTTTAACTTAGTAGAAAGGGTACCTAAAGACACTGGCATGAAGAGCAGTAACTTTCAGTTGTAAGCGGCGGCCGGTTCATAAGGGGTGCAAGGGCACCACACCCCTAATCTCCATGCGCTGGCCCCTAATGGACGCACACATTTCTACAAGCTTTTTTTTTTAAGCACATGATTAGAGTCTTAGGCTCTAATTGGCTTCAAAAAAGTTGAGTTTGGTGCTCTCCACCCAGAGCCCACCCACTTGTGACATTAGCGAATCAATATTAGCCATTGTCTTCCTGCTTCTCCTCCATGACAATCAGGACAGGAGGCAGATCTTAAGACCAGATTGGCCGGGAGGAGAAGCCGGGGAAGCCGCCCGCGACCTAAATGGGGTAAGTACGTACCTGGTGGGTGGTTTGTTCTAAATCATGTACCTGTATGTGATTTTTTCTTCCGGGTCTGGAACGCCACAGGCGACCTGCTACCGATGTGATTGGACACAGCGGGAGCCAATCAGCGGGTCCAGCGGACCCTATGTCCGCCTTGAACCACCAATCGTTCCTGAGGCAGACAGAATGGCGATCTGCCTATGTAAACAAGACAGATCACTGTTCTGTGACAGGAGAAGACAAAGATCGTGTTTCTGCTAAGCAGGAACACGGATCTCTGTCTTCTTACAGTACAAGCACCCCCACACAGTTAGAAAGCACTCCCTAGGGACACATTTAACCCTTTGATTGCCCCTGATGTTAACCCCTTCCCTGCCAGTGTCATTAGTACAATGACAGTGCATATTTTTTTGCATTGATCACTGTATTAGTGTCACTGGTCCCCAAAAAAGTGTCAAAAGTGTCAGTTAGAATCCAATTTGTCCACCGCAATGTTGCAGTCCTGCTATAATCTGATCGCCACCATTACTTACTAATAGAGGAAAATCTAAGGAATTCCATCGCTCATAAAACTTGGGAAGAATACTCTCAAGCCTGGTTTAAATGGTGTAATTTTTGTGCAGAGTCTAATCTTTCTGTTAATTTAGTTAACAAGTATACGGCTTTATGCTTTGTTTCCTCTCCAATTCAAAAACATAGTCCTGTTTCGGTTAACAAGACTTTAGCAGGGGCCTAATTTTTTCTGAAAATTTCTGGACTTCCTGCTCTTTCATCCTTTTTTCACAGTCAAACAAGTGATGAAAGGTTTAAGAAGGTCTTCCTTAGCTGTGGACAGTAGACGCCCTATTTCTTCTGAATTATTGGTAAAACTGATGTCTACACTGGAATCAGTTTGCTTTTCCTTATTTGAAACTTCGCTGTTCAGAACGGTTTTCGATCATTGCTTTTTTGGTGCTTTTAGAATAGGGGAGCTCACAGCACCTAATAAAGTTTCTTCCTCTTTCTTAGTGTTCTCAGATATCTCTGTTAGGGAAGATTTGATTAGGATTTTTCTCTGTAGATCTAAGATGGACCAATTAGGGAAGGGTCGTTGGATACTCTTTATAGAGCTCCTTTTCTGAACATCTGTCTAGTTTTTAGAGTCACTCAATATCTTTCTGTCCGGCCCCCCTTTTCAGGTTAATTTTTTATTCACATTAATCTGTCTCCATTAACAAGATTCCAGTTTTCATCTGTCCTTTCTTCTTGCCTTAAAAAACTTAACCTTTCTTGCTTTCATTTCTCTTCACATTCTTTCAGGATAAGTGCGGCTACTGAAGCCAGCCTTCTTGGTTACTCTAATGATGGTCTAAAAAAATTGGGGTGTTCAGATAGTGCTAGGTTTAAATTGTATGTTCGTCCTGACCTTGTTATTGTTTAATTTTCTTAGGTGCTTCCAAGCGTGTAATTTGGATAGTAGGACATTCCTTTATATTTTGGGCCAAAAGCAGAACTTCCATCAAGAATTGCAAAACCAATCTTGGTTTGGACGAAGGACAAATTCAGGTTTTATGGTGGGGGGATAAGGGGGTTGAGATGGAGAAACTTAAAGGATCATTTAATTTTCTTACTAGGACAATGACATTCTCCTGATGTACTTATCATTCATGCCGGGGGGTAATGACCTGGGCAGCAGGGATGAGCTCGGCGTTCGAGTCGAACATACGTTCGACTCGAACATCGGCTGTTCGATCGTTTGACGAAGATCGAACGATTTGGGCCGTTCGCGCCAAATTCGAGTGACGCGAACGGCCCACAATGCACTACGCCATCGCAGTGTCATCCAGGCGCTGTGATTGGCCAAGCATGCACTGTGACCCCGCATGCTTGGCCAATCACAGCGCCGGCAGCGAGGAGAGCAATGATTGGCCACAGGCAGGATGCCTGTGGCCAATTATTGCTGAGGGTGTTTAGTACACACCCCACACTATAAAAGGCCGCCAGCACGGCGGCCTAGTGTAGTGTGTTCCGGAGCAGGGAAAGAGAAACATAGGCAGGGACAGTGACATTTATTTTTTTCTTGCTTAACCTGGATTCCTTTAGTTTAGGGAAAGAGAAGGATAGGTAGGGAGAGTGTCAGTGTGTTTTACTGTGCGAATCCTTGTTTCTAGGGACAGGGAAGGACAGTGAGGGAATTCTCCTTGTGCTATAGTGTGCTTTAAAAAAACATTTTTTCTAGGGACAGAAAACTATAGGTAGGGAGAGTGTCAGTGTGTTTTACTGTGCGAATCCTTGTTTCTAGGGACAGGGAAGGACAGTGAGGGAATTCTCCTTGTGCTATAGTGTGCTTTAAAAAAACTTTTTTTCTAGGGACAGAAAACTATAGGTAGGGAGAGTGTCAGTGTCTTTTACTGTGCGAATCCTTGTTTCTAGGGACAGGGAAGGACAGTGAGGGAATTCTCCTTGTGCTATAGTGTGCTTTAAAAAAACATTTTTTCTAGGGACAGAAAACTATAGGTAGGGAGAGTGTCAGTGTGTTTTACTGTGCGAATCCTTGTTTCTAGGGACAGGGAAGGACAGTGAGGGAATTCTCCTTGTGCTATAGTGTGCTTTAAAAAAACATTTTTTCTAGGGACAGAAAACTATAGGTAGGGAGAGTGTCAGTGTGTTTTACTTTGCGAATCCTTGTTTCTAGGGACAGGGAAGGACAGTGAGGGAATTCTCCTTGTGCTATAGTGTGCTTTAAAAAAACATTTTTTCTAGGGACAGAAAACTATAGGTAGGGAGAGTGTCAGTGTGTTTTACTGTGCGAATCCTTGTTTCTAGGGACAGGGAAGGACAGTGAGGGAATTCTCCTTGTGCTATAGTGTGCTTTAAAAAAACATTTTTTCGAGGGACAGAAAACTATAGGAAGGAAGAGTGTCAGTTTCTTTCACTGTGATAATCCTTGTTTCTAGGGACAAAGAAGGAAAGTGAGTGAAATTCTCCTTGTGCTATAGTGTGCTTTAAAAAAACATTTTTTTCTAGGGACAGAAAACTATAGGTAGGGAGAGTGTCAGTGTGTTTTACTGTGCGAATCCTTGTTTCTAGGGACAGGGAAGGACAGTGAGGGAATTCTCCTTGTGCTATAGTGTGCTAAAGCATTCCTCATCAACCATCTTTGAAATCCTTGTTTTTTTGGACAGTCAGGGAAATTGTCGTTGTGCTATTCTGTGCAAAAGCAATCATCCTCAACCATATTTAGAAATCCTTAAGTAAAGGGACAGAGAAGGACACCTGAAGGTAGCCCTTATTGCTTTTTTCCCATCTCCCTGCAGGCCATCTATTAGAATGTCTGGAAGGCAAACAAGGAGAGGCAGACAGTCAGGAGGCAATAAAAGAGGGCAAGCAGGCTCTGTGTCTGGGGGCAACAGTGCTGGTCGTGGACGCGGTGCATTGTCATCAGCACATGGCCATGGGACACGCTTGTCCTTCTTTTCGGCAGCTGGACATGTTGAGCCACATCATGCCGAAGACTTGGTAGAGTGGATGACCAAGCCCTCCTCCTCCTCCTCATCCTCTCTCACCCAGGCTCAGGGTACTGGAAAAGCAGCTGCCAAAGCGTCCTCTTCCCTGGTATCAATGTCAGACTCATCATCAGTCACTCCTTCCCTAGACCCACCATGTCCTCCTCCGAACTGTTTGAGCACAGTGTTGGGTACATGCTCCAGGAGGATGCCCAGCGTTTCGAAGGGTCTGATGATGAAACACAGCTAGAGGAAGGCAGTAGCGTGAGAGCAGACAGAGGGGATGCTCAAGAAGGACACCAATCTGGCAGTCATGTTCCAGCAGCTGCAGCATACTGCCAGATTGGCTCCAGTGATGAGGAGGGAGGTGATGATGAGGTCACTGACTCCACGTGGGTGCCTAATAGGAGAGAGGAGGAGGATGAGGAGGAGGCACATCTCCAACGAGGCAGGATGCCCTTTGGTGGCCAGCGTAAGGGCAGTACACCGACGGAATCACACCGCAGAGCTCCGCCTGTGCAGGGCGTTGCCTCTGCCCGTCATTCAAAAAGTTCTTTGGTGTGGGCCTTTTTTGAGGCTAGTGCATCAGATCGCACAGCTGCTGTTTGCAACATATGTCTCAAGCGTATATCGCGTGGCCAAAACATCAGCCGCTTGGGTACCACATGCCTGACCAGACATATGTTGACCTGCCATGCAGCTCGTTGGCAAGCCTACCTCAAAGACCCACACCAAAGAACAAAGCGGACCTCTCCTTGCACCGCATCAGCTGGGATCTCCAACCCCACTATAACTTCAGTCCTCTCTGAAACATGCACTGAGAGGAATGAAGGTGTAGAATTAGGTGTGTCACAGCCAAGTACTTGCGGCCACTCTGCTAGCAGTACACCGACGTCCGATTCTAGCAGGCAAATTTCCCTGCCCCAGCTGCTGGACCGTCGAAAGAAGTTCACTCCCAGCCATCCACATGCCCAGCGGTTGAATGCTAGCTTGGCTAAATTGCTAGCGCTTCAACTGCTGCCTTTTCAGTTGGTAGACTCGGCCCCCTTCCGTGAGTTTGTGCAATGTGCGGTTCCTCAGTGGCAGGTTCCCAAACGCTACTTTTTCTCACGGAAGGCTATTCCGGCTCTCTACCGGCATGTGGAAGGCAATGTCTTGGCCTCGCTGGACAGGGCGGTCAGCGGTAAGGTGCATATTACCGCTGACTCATGGTCCAGCAGGCATGGACAGGGACGTTACCTTTCTTTCACGGCCCATTGGGTCACTCTTTTGGCAGCTGGGAAGGATGCAGGACAAGGTGCAGTAGTGTTGGAGGTTGTTCCACCGCCACGCCTCCAAAATGCTACTACTGGTTGTGACACACCTCTCTCCTCCACCCCCTCCTCTTCTTCTTCTTCCTCCATGGCCTCTTCCTGTGGTTTGTCCTCGGAACCAGCGGTGCTCCGTAGGCGTTCAAGGGGCTACGCAAGTACGCAGGCAAAAAGATGCCATGCCGTGCTTGCGCTGGTGTGTTTGGGGGACAGAAGCCACACTGGGGCAGAGGTCCTGTCTGCTCTGCAGGGCCAGGCCGAGAGGTGGTTGACGCCACGCCAGCTTAAGCCAGGAATGGTGGTTTGCGACAATGGCACCAACCTCCTCTCCGCCCTCCGACAGGGACAACTGACCCATGTGCCCTGTGTGGCTCACGTCCTTAACCTGGTGGTGCAGCGGTTCTTGGGCAGGTACCCGGGCTTACAGGATGTCCTGAGGCAGGCCAGGAAAGTCTGTGTGCATTTCCGCAGATCTTATAATGCCAGTGCTCGCCTGGCTGAGCTGCAAAAGGAGTTGAACCTGCCCAAGAACCGCCTTATATGTGACATGCCCACCAGGTGGAACTCAACGTTGGCCATGCTGCAGCGGCTGCACACGCAGCAGAGGGCCATCAATGAGTACCTGTGCGACTACGGCACCAGGACAGGGTCAGGGGAGCTTGTTTTTTTTTCTCCACGCCAGTGGGGCATGATCAGGGATGCATGCACTGTCCTGGCACCATTTGAGGAGGCCACGAGGATGGTGAGCAGTGACAGTGCATGCATCAGTGACACTGTACCTCTTGTCCACCTGTTGGAGCACACGCTGCGTGGAATAATGGACAGGGCACTTGAGGCAGAACAGAGGCAGGAAGAGGAGGACTTCCTTGCCTCTCAAGGCCCCCTTTACCCAGACAGTGTTCCTTCTGTCCCACCCATCGCACAGGAAGAGGAGGAGGAGGAGGAGGAGGATTGTGTCAGCATGGAGGTGGAGGCTGGCACTCAGCATCATCAGCAGCAGTCTTTTAGGGATGATTTACAGTCCCAAGAAACCAGTGGACTTGTACGTGGCTGGGAGGAGGTGGCTGCGGATCATGTCGTCCTTAGTGACCCAGAGGACTCCGGAGCGAATGCCTCAGCAAACCTACGCTGCATGGCCTCCCTGATCCTGCAAAGTCTGCGGAAGGATCCTCGTATTCTTCGGATCAAGGAGAGGGACCATTACTGGCTGGCCACTCTCCTTGATCCACAGTACAAGGGTAAGGTTGCGGACCTTATGTTACCGTCGCAGAGGGAGCAGAGGATGAGACAACTCCGGGAGGCCTTGCAGAAAGGTCTGTGCAACGCGTTCCCAGAGACTGGGAGGTTACAAACTCCTGGTCCTGGACAACGAGTTGCTGAGGCTTCGGCCAGTCAAAGAAGGAGCGGTGGGGAAGGTGGCCGTCTGACCGATGCGTTCAGACAATTCTTTAGTCCGCAGCCCCAAAGTATGATCGGTTCCAGCAACCATCGCCAGCGTCTGATAAACATGGTGCAGGAATATCTAGGGGCAAGGTCAGACTTGGACACCTTCCCCACCGAAAATCCTCTGGCTTACTGGGTCTTGAGGATGGATCACTGGCCAGAGCTTGCACAGTATGCAATTGAGCTACTGGCCTGTCCTGCATCCAGCGTTCTTTCGGAACGCACATTCAGTGCTGCTGGAGGATTTGTCACGGATCACAGGGTGCGCCTGTCCACCGACTCGGTTGATCGACTGACTTTCATCAAGATGAACCAGTCTTGGATCACCACCAGCTACCACACACCTGATGCTGATATAACAGACTAATTGATTTTAACATGTCACATCCCTTCAAGACTGATGCTGATGCTGAGTGCCTGTGCTGTTATGTTGACTGGCTATCCTCCTCCTCCGAGTCCTCAATGATACGATTGATGATGATAGCTTGGAAGATCATTTTTGTTTATGGGTGCCGCCACCAGTGGCTAAGGCCCAATTTTTCAGCCCCTGTTTTACAGGGGCGTGTCATTACAATTTTTGAAGCAATACTTTGCAACAGGGCTCATTGCTGTGCTCCAAGTACAGTATCTGTGAGGGGTTGTAATGTTGTGCCACCACCACGAAAGGCCCAATTTTTCAGCCCCTGTTCAAAAGGGGCATGTAATTACAATTCTTGATCTAATAATTCACAGCAGGGCCCATTCCTGCACCCACCAAGAGTAACTCTGAGGGCTTACAGTGTTGTGGCAACGCCACCACCACCACCACCACGAAAGGCCCAATTTTTCAGCCCCTGTTCAAAAGGGGCATGTAATTACAATTCTTGATCTAATAATTCACAGCAGGGCCCATTCCTGCACCCACCAAGAGTAACTCTGAGGGCTTACAGTGTTGTGGCAACACCACCACCACCACGAAAGGCCCAATTTTTCAGCCCCTGTTCAACAGGGGCATGCAATTACAATTCTTGATCTAATAATTCACAGCAGGGCCCATTGCTGCACCCACCAAGATAACTCTGAGGGCTTACAGTGTTGTGGCAACGCCACCACCACCACGAAAGGCCCAATTTTTCAGCCCCTGTTCAAAAGGGGCATGTAATTACAATTCTTGATCTAATAATTCACAGCAGGGCCCATTGCTGCACCCACCAAGAGTAACTCTGAGGGCTTACAGTGTTGTGGCAACACCACCACCACCACCACGAAAGGCCCAATTTTTCAGCCCCTGTTCAACAGGGGCATGCAATTACAATTCTTGATCTAATAATTCACAGCAGGGCCCATTGCTGCACCCACCAAGAGTAACTCTGAGGGCTTACAGTGTTGTGGCAACGCCACCACCACCACCACCACGAAAGGCCCATTTTTTCAGCCCCTGTTCAAAAGGGGCATGTAATTACAATTCTTGATCTAATAATTCACAGCAGGGCCCATTCCTGCACCCACCAAGAGTAACTCTGAGGGCTTACAGTGTTGTGGCAACACCACCACCACCACCACCACCACGAAAGGCCCAATTTTTCAGCCCCTGTTCAACAGGGGCATGCAATTACAATTCTTGATCTAATAATTCACAGCAGGGCCCATTCCTGCACCCACCAAGAGTAAATCTGAGGGCTTACAGTGTTGTGGCAACACCACCACCACCACCACGAAAGGTCCAATTTTTCAGCCCCTGTTCAACAGGGGCATGCAATTACAATTCTTGATCTAATAATTCACAGCAGGGCCCATTGCTGCACCCACCAAGAGTAACTGTCAGGGCTTACAGTGTTGTGGCACCAGCACCACCATCAAAGGCCCAATTTTTACTACCACTGTTCAAAAATTATATGTAATTAAAATTCCTGATATAATAGTTGACAGCAGGGCGTTCCAGCACCAACCAAGAGTAACTGTGAGTGCTTACAGTGTTGTGCCAACACCAACAACTAAGGGGCCTATTTCTGCAGAGTATATACGGCAGGTCCCTACTTTCAAACATCCAACTTACAAACGACTCCTACTTGCAAACGCAAGAAGACAACAGGAAGTGAGAGGAAATCTACCACTAGGAAGGAAAATTCTCTCCTGTAAGAATAAATATGGGAGAAAGGTGTCTCCTCTGTACTGATGCTTTATCAGCAATCCTTGTTTCAAGAAAAACACCACATTTCAAAAACATTTGTCATTGGGACGGAAAGTGAGGTGAAATGTTCTGAACAGGGGCACAGACAGCAAAACAAATGTTACAGGGGTGATAACCCTTACCTATGTTTTCCAAAAAGTTTAAAAATAGATTTTTGGGCTGGAGCTACACTTCAACAATGTACCTGTTCAAAATTACAAACAGATTCTACATAAGAACAAACCTACAGTCCCTGTCTTGTATGCACCGCCTGTATACGGCTGTTCAGAGTATATAGGGCCTTTTTTATTTTATGTGCGGGGTTCCCCTTAATATCCATACAAGACCCAAAGGGGCTGGTAATGGGCTGGGGTAGGGGGGGGGGTCATGGGGTAGCTATGCCATTTTTCTTAAAGATTTTCATCCATATTACCGGGACCAGACATTACATTAAAGCCGCAAGCAGTTTTAAATGGCTTTTTTTCCCTTTAGAAGTGTCATTTTGTGCAGGGACAGTTCTAAACACGGGAAACACGTGGCACTTCACAGGCATACTTTAGACACCCCCCAGGTACGATATTTAAAGGAATATTTGACTTTTTTTTTTTCACTTTATGCATCATTAAAATGACTGCTCCCGAAAAACGACCGTTTTTAAAACTTCTTTTTGCATTGATACATGTCCCCTGGTGCACAACCCGGGTTCCCAAACCCTTTTTAGGACAATAACATGCATAATAGTTGTTATAATTAGCACTTTAGAATTCGAACGTTCGCATCCATTGTATTTAATAGGGTTCTAATGTTCGTACGAACTTTCGGTCCGTTCGCGGGTTCTGGTGCGAACCGAACCCGGGGGTGTTCGGCTCATCACTACTGGGCAGGATTAAAACTTGGGATTTGATTTGTGAAATTTAGAGGGATTTATCTTCTTTCAGGTTCTTATTTCCTTTTGCGGTCATAGTATTTTCAGAGATGTTACCTAGACTCCTTTGGTCAGATGCAAGTAATCTTCATTATTTAGATAGGATTAGGAAACGCATAAATAGAACTATATGCAAATTTTGTCATTTCCCAAGGTGGTTTTTCTTAGCACCACATAGATCTTGAAGGTTTCCTTCCTGGTCTGTACAGAATTGATTTTGTACACCTGTCGGATGTTGGTTTAGGCATTTTTGTTTTAGGCTTACAAAACATGATTGAGCAGGCCACGGCGTTGGGGGGGCTTCAGCCACTCCGTTTCTGAGCGGCTTTTAGCTGGTGGGGTTCATCATCCAGTTCAGTTCTGGATGGACTACGTGATAATATTAATAAATTAAATAATTTATGGTTGTTATTTTAAGATTAAAATATTTTCCTGTTATGGATGTTTATTGTTCATCTTTGGGTAACCCCTTAATACTGTAAATGTTGTGGCCATTATTAGCCAACATGAAAAGAATTGTGTGACGTTTCTTTATTTAGTTATTCTTTAGTCCTTTGTGCTGTCCCATGTAAAAAAATATATATATATATTTTTTTTCAAAATTGTTTATAGCGCAAAAAATAAAAACAGCAGAGGTGATCAAATACCACCAACGGCCATGCAATTGTCAGGTAATAGAACGCAATGCCATATCGCAAAAAAATGGCCTCGTCATGAAGGGGGTAAAACCTTCCGAGGCTGAAGTGGTTATTAAACCATCTAGAGTAGTACTAAAGTCTAAACATTTTTTACCCTAATGCAATCTATGCATTTATGTACAAAGCGTCCCACTACTTGTCCTACCCTCTGTTCCCTAAACACTTACCTGGCTCCACATCACCGCCTTCGGTTCAAGCGTCACTACCCTCACTTCCTGGTTTCAGAAAAACTGAGGGCAGCTGAGCCATAAGCACCTGCTGCCATCAGTCGAAATCCTGTGGGGAAAAAGTGGGGGTGTGGCCTTTCAGCGCTGTGTGTCTATAGATGTGGGACCCGACAGGAACGCGCACGCGGGGGGTGCCTCTCTAGTACTTAGCTTGTTACAGATGGCACCAGACCCAAAAAAGGAGGAGCCTAATTTTTTGTGCAATTTAAGAAATGTAAAAAATAACTTTAATGTTACTTTAAGCCCCAAACATCATTTAACATAAAACTTTGTTTTAGAAGGGGCAAGTAGGTTTGTACACCTGTATTTCCTGCAACCAAAGAATGGAAGCATTGTGGTTATGAAGGAGAACTCAATATCTCTCTGTCATCATTTGGATTTTAAAGCGGAGCTCCGCCGAAAAAAAATAAATATTAAAAGCCAGCAGCTACAGCTACAGCAGCTGCTGACTTTTAATATTTGGACACTTACCTGTCCTGGAGTCCAGCGACGTCCGCAGCAGAGGACGAGCGATCGCTCGTCACTCTGCTGCCCCCTCCGCCATCCTCGTTGAGGGAACCAGGAAGTGAAGCCTTGCGGCTTCATACCCGGTTCCCTACGGCGCATGCGCGAGTCGCGCTGATTCGTTCTCCTGTGTTCTGGGAGCCGAGTGTCTCCCAGAACACTACGGGAAGTCTGGGGGAAGTGACGTCACTCCCGCAGATTCCCGGAGAGAGGACTCCCGGATGTGGGTGAAAATACTACCACGGAGGGTTCCGATTAGCATAAATTGTAATTTAGGGTGGAGCTCCACTTTAAATAAGCAGTGGTGGTCATTTTGGAGGAGGGCATTACTGATCCAGCTCTGCTTTAACTTTCTTACAGTAACATATCACTGCAGTTGAGGTCTGTTGCTGTAGAAGCGAGTAAAGGAGTGGGATTGTGTTTTCTCTAACCCAAATCAGCAACAATAACAAAAAAGCAACATAGCACAAAACAAACTAACAATACAAACACATATAATGACATTTGTTCTTATTGTGTAAATGTCACACTCTGCCTGCACCCAGCAAACTCCCTAGTCTACAAACACATTACCATTGAAAATCAAATTAATATATATATATATATATATATATAAAAACATAACCCATGCCCTTTAAAAAACACTACAGTGGCTAGCACATACTAGCCACTAAATGAAGAACTGTTTAAATAATGGTATGCCATTGTACAATTTTGTACACTTTGTCTAGATAATAATGAACCTCTTGCTAGCAAAAAGCCCCTGCTGTTATTAGAACTGCCTTAAGGGAAAGCACTCAAATGGCACTTAAAAAGTACATTGGCTCTTCTAAGAGGTCAACAATCAACTTTTCTCATAAAATCATTTCTTATCACCCATCTGTCGTTTCACTGGAAAAAGCACTCATTTCCACAAAAATCACTGGAAAAGTTCAATTAGAATAAATACATGCATACTCACCTTCCCTTCCTATTCAAAAGGCTCAGACTTCATTCTGCAAAACTATCAGTCAATAAACAAGAAGACTAGAGACTCAAGTGGAGCAAAATAAAAAACAAAAGACAAGAACCACTGCAGAGGCTAAATGGAAACTTGGATAACTTTAAAGGGTCTATTTATAAATGTTTTTACACAACTTTTACCCATAATTCATACTTTTTTTCTAACTGAAGCCAATAAAAAAAGTGTGAAAGCCAAGCAAACCTTATGTGAAAAAATGTACACGTTTTCTTGTTTTTATAAATGTTTTCTTGTTTTGAAGAAAATAAGGAACAGTTCAGACTTTTTTTTTGTGCACCTCTTGTCTGGCATCAGTGAGGGTTCACCCCATTACACTCACCACTTGTAGAATATCCCTCCAGACCAGTCCTAGGGCAATCAATTCCTTACCAGATTCCCTCATGCTGCCTCTAATAGGAAACCTGGATCTTCTCCCTCTAGTGGCTTGGTGGGAAATTGCAAGTGGGCAAATTTAATCACTCACATACACTCCATGCCCTATCCCATATCTAGGGAAAATGAGACCGTGATTCCCCAGATGCAGGGGCCAGTCTATTGCCTCGCCTAGTGGCCACATTACATCTCCCAGGCCCCTACCTACCTAGTGGCCACATTACATCTCCCAGGCTCCTACCCACATTCTACTATGGAGATGTAGCCCCTGCAGGTGTCTGTGACCATCCCCTGGGGGAAACACAGTTTGTTGGTAATATTGGTTGGATGGGAAAGCCGTGCTAATTCATAGTGGGAACCCCCCGGACATAGTAGCATGTGGATATGCACAGAGACCCTAAAGAATGCACAATAGCCCCTAGTGAACCTATATACTAGTAGATCTACCAGTGGGATACTTGTCCATGTATATAGGCCCAATATAATAATATATATATATGTATATATAAATAAATAGACAAATATTATAAAAACATATACAATATAAAAAAAAGTAAAAAATATATATGATGCATACTAGGGTGTTTCATTTTTCCAAAGATGTGATTTTCATATGACTTTGCTTACGCCCCGAGTCTCGGTGATATAAAAGATATATATATGCCAAATTTCAAGAAGATTGGATAATATTTAGGGGTTGCACACATTGATCACTTTTATCACAAACTAGTGAAATTTCTAACATTGAACTAAGTGTACAAAAGAAGAAAAAAAAGATTCATATAAGAATAAACATTACAAAGCTATCGCTGAATTTAATAAGACAGTTATATTGGAAGACTCATCTCCATCATCACAAGCACCTAGTAACGAAGAGGCTGAGTTTTCGCCTCCAGCAACGAAAAAATTACGTTTAAGTCCTATATTAAAACCTCTTGATCAGACACTCACGTCTACTTGGGATATTCGACAAGCAAGTACTTCATTTATAGCAACTGCAAACAGCCTTAGCCACAATGTTTCAAAATTCCCATATCTCCAGCTACCGTTTACCGAGCTCGGGCCATCAATAGAAGTAAAATGGCAAAGAAAATCGAAGAGTCACTCTCCTCATTTGGTCTTGCATTGGGATAGTAAACTGACCTCAGTTGCCCATGGGAATGTAAAAATTTTGGAAGATAGAGTTGCAGTTCTAATGACTGCCAAAGATTTTGAGCATTTGCTTGGCGTACCTGTTGCCCTGAAAGGCACTGGTGAGCAGATGGCTGAAGTGGTTATTCGGGAAGTGGACCGATTTGGGCTATGCGACAATACAATCGGTATATCTTTTGATACTACAGCATTTAATACAGGACTGATCCAAGGGGCATGTACCAGAATTGAAAGGGAAATCGGACGAACATTGTTGTGGTTGGCTTGCCATCATCACATCCATGAACTAATATTGAAAGGAGTATATGAGGATTGTTGTGGCATACCATCAAGTGGTCCTGACATCCAGAAAAGGCAAGTGAAACGATTAGAGGGTAAAAACATGTTTTTTGAAGGAAAAGACATGAGCCATTTCGTTACTAATAAAACAAAGACGTTCTTTGAATTGCTTGGGATCCACAATGTGACAGAATAATGCAGAGATTCTCTAAGAAGCCATGTGAAGGCTCTTAAGGTTGTCAATAATACCGCAGAAAGAGGAATTGCTCTGATAAAAAAAGTATAACAAATCAGTCAGGGATGAACAACAAAAACAATTCTTGTTGAGGGTAGTCGAGCATCACAGAAAAGTCGTCACCAAGCGAACAAAACAAGGGATTGCATTGTTCAAAGTTGATTAATATAACACGTTTTGCCTATCATATTACCTATTAATATTAGTGTACAGTTTTAATGGTATTTTAAGTTTGTGATTTCTAGTTTTCCCAATAAAAGTAATTAACATTGAAAAATTGTGGAGAGATTCTAGACCACCCTCTATAGCAGGACGGCTTAATAGAGTGCGGGAAATAGGAGCAATGGAGGATTTAGTTCTCAAAATAAGCGAGAACAGTATATTAAAATTTGGACAGTATGGAATTTATATATGTATTCTGAAGAAGGAAAGAGAGTGATAGATGAGGCAAGCGAGGAGTGAGGATGGTCTAATATGAAATGCGTACCTGCACATGAGAGGAAATAGAAATAGAAATTTGCTCTCTCCATCTTTTGGGGGTCCTTTTTTTTTTTTTTTTGAGGGGGGGGGGAGGCGGGAGGTAAATATGGGTTTGTAATGAAGAGGGAAACGAGAAGAAGAGGATCCTAGAGAGATTGAGAGGGTGATAAAGATGAAAGATGGGAACAAAGGTTAACCTGGGTAGATATAAGGATTTAGATATAGCAGACTTTGAGAGTGAATGAAGTTTGGGACAAAATATATGTGTAGATGTATATCTGGATAAATTGAATATGAGTTATCATGCATATAATTGTAACCATGAAAATATTCTGTTGGAATGTCCCTTTTATTTTCTGTTCTTTTGTTTTCTTCTTCTTGTTGGTATAAAAGAAAAAAAATAAAGATATTAAATGTAAAAAAAACATTGAAATTTTTTATTTTTTGCCTACTTTTACAAAACAGATCAAAGTGTGCAACCTCTAAATATTATCCAATCTTCTTGAAATTTAGCATATATATCTTTTACATCACTAAGACTCGGGGCGTAAGCAAAGTCTGCAAAAATTTTACAGTTAATTTTTTGCCTTAGAAAATGAAACACCCTAATGCATACTAGAAACTATATTAAATATACATATACTTCCATGTGTGCGTTACCACCAGCATATTGTGCATTCATGCAACAGAGCTATTTCAAGGCAATGAACGAGAGGAGCACTATTAGAACTTCAATGTTCATGTTAAACATAATCATGGTATTTATAAATAGTCTAAAACCAATCCAAAGTATGGGATCAATATGTTCCATTACTCCTGGGTAAACCCAGTATCCTGCTTTCATCTAATGTAATTTCATATAAAATGGCCATGTTAGTTAAAAATATTGTTGTTAAATGTTAATCTAAAGAAGTGTTGATCTAATGTAACCTATTTGGAGCCCTCAACATGACTCTAGGGGTGCCATACATATACCTAGCAACTAAAGGGTGCTCGCTCATGCATATATACAAAAAGGCCACAAATGCACACAACACAATAGTGCAGTGCGCACATGTACCCCCACGGCAACATATCTCCATGCCATGGGCGAACCTGGACCCAATGTTAGACAGGACCCCTAGGGGTAATGCCTTGATCAAAAGGGGACTGGGGAAAGGGTGCCTCAGTGCTTAAGCCCAAGACGAGATTGCAAGGGAGGGAAGGAGGTCAACCTAGCAGCCAGGAGGTCAGAATGCAAGACAGAGCTAAACTGTACTGGAAGCCTCTATGGGTCCAAAAGAGGTTATACTACATGAAGTAGTTCAATCCCCTCGTTAAGGCCATGTGGATCCAAGGATCCCAGAGTGAAAATCCAGAAGGCCTGTCTTGTACATAGTATCTGAGGTTTCTTGCCACTGTCTAGATCATTCGTTATGGCCTCTATTCCAAAGACTCTAAGGCCATCAGTGCTGCTATTGTGAACCTCCTTGAAGTGTCGTGGCACAGAATAGTTATCTTTTTCTGTCATGATGCTGCTCCTGTGTTCTCCCATTGTTGTCCTCATTGGCCATGAAGTCCGACCAATATATGTGAGACTGCAGGGGCACAGGAGGCCATATATAACATATGAAGTACCACAGTTGATGAACTGCTTGATCTTATGGCTTTTGCCATCAACTCCGGTTACCTCCTTCAGACATGGCCTTTCCACCGCATATGCTACATTGATTTCCCCACCCCCAGGTGTACATCCCCAGATTTCTTAAAAGAGTTTGAGAACAACCTGAACACGACTCTGTCCCCTGAACAGAGGGAATGTATCCTCTTTTTCTTGCACAAATTTTCCATTTCATCAAGATTACAGGAATCTGGTTATAAACTGCTCTCCGGATGGTTTGGACTTGCCCACGGATTTCCCCCCTTTTGGCAAGGTGTTTGTGCCTTGATACAGGAACTCATGGGTCTTGCTGCTTACTTATTACACATTAGCTCCCCAGGCATAAATGTCACCATTCTTCTGTGAGACATCTCAGCAACAGGGCAAAGGGTTGTATCCAGGTGCAGTGGAAATTCCTACTCCTGCCCACAGTTGGACAATGGATCAGCAGGGTGAATGATATTTGGCACATGGAAGACTTTACAGCTTCCCTACATAAGCAGAAAGCTCACTTTAGGGACATGATTATCCCAGGAGTCATTCCTGACTATCTGAGAAAGGCAGAAGACCAAGCTCTTTTAAAAACAAAAGGTATTTGTCTGGTGTAATCTGCCACTCTGCTGTTGCATGGCAGGTTATGTGTAGCTTTGGTCTCTTTTTATGACATTGGGGGCCAGCTATCTCTTCTGGGGTCATGCAGCCAGGCCCCTGATAATGCCCCGCAGGGCATGTACAGTGTGGTGTATATTGACCGATGCATATGCATCTGCCTGCCAATTTTCCATACTTGTGATGTGTATGGAGGAAAGGGCCAGAATGTAAGGTTCAGCTCAAGAAATAATCTGGCTGATCTCTTCTAAAGCTGTGGAGCTTCTGAGAAAGCTGTCCGCAAGGTTTAGGAGTGTGTCTATGGGAATGATTGACCATTCTTCCAGAAGTGCATTTGTGAGGTCAAGCACTGATGTGGACGAGAAAGCCCGGCTCGCAGTCTCTGCTCTAATTCATCCCAAAGGTGTTCTATCAGGTTGAGGTCTGGACTCTGTGCAGGCCAGTCAAGTTCCTCCACCCCAAACTCGCTCATCTATGTAAAGGGTGGGCCAACTCAATATTGGACCCTAGGGACTAAGACTGATTAAAGTCCATGTGCGTGTAAAGGCAGGTGTCCCAATACTTGACAATATAGTGTATATGTACATTCAAAAAGCTGCAGGGAGATGTTAAGTGTGCACTGCACAGATTTAAAAAGGAAAGTTTCTTATTATTATACCCTTCTGCCAGTCCCTCTATTGGCTGCCACTCAATCAACAAAGAAAATTCAAGATACTAACAGTAACTTACAAAGCCACCCACAACCTGGACACGAACTACATCTCTAACCTGGTCTCAAAATACCAACCAAATCGTCCTCTTCACTCCTTCCAAGACCTTCTGCTCTCTAGTTCCCTTGTCACCTCATTCCATGCTCGCCTCCAGGTGTTTTCCGAGCCTCTCCTATCCTCTGGAATGCTCTACCCGAATCTGTCTGACTATCTCCTACTATGTCTACTTTCAGACAATCCCTGAAAACTCATCTGACCCCCACCTAACAACTGTACATTTTCTCCAGTTCATCCCCCACAGTTATTACCACTTGTATCTCTTGACCCCCCCCCCCCCTTCGATTGTAAGCTCTAATGAGCAGGGCCTTATGATTCCTACTGTATTAAAGTGTATTGTATTTGTACTGTCTACCCTCAAGTTGTAAAGCGCTATGTAAACTGTTGGCGCTATATAAATCCTGTATAATAATAATTAGCATTGCCATTTAGAAATCAAAAGGAGGGCTGTCATCTGTTGAATTTCAGGAATGTTTTAAAGCTATTTCTCTGTACCTTAGACTCTCCCTTGCTCATGTCACTAACTTGACTCACACCTTTCAGAATGGAAATGCTGACTTGCCAAATTTGGATGAGGAAGACTAGGATACTTGTACCAGCCATTATGTTACATATATGTTTTTTTTATAAATATAGGTTTATACAGCTACAGTTTCTCCATAGGGCCTAATACACACCGCAACGGTCAGCTGCTATTTCTCACTCACCTGATCCTTCCTGCATATGCTGTCATTCCTCTGTAGGCTCTTTCCTTCATATGGTGTGGGCATGCCCATCCATTAGACCTTTTTTAGAGAGCAGTGGTAGCCAAACTTATTAGACTGTGTGACTCAACCCCCCGGTATGGACCCCAAGTTTCTCCTGCTGGGTATCTTAGACAGGGTGGATTTGGGTCGTTATGCTAAGTTGTTTATCTTCTTTGCTGCTTTCTATGCCTGCAGAGAGATTATTTTTAAGTGGTAACCTTCCCACCTTGCCTTCATGGCGTGCTGCTACTGAGAACACTTTACTGATGTACAAGTTAACCACTTAAGGACCAAGACTCTTTCTGAGATTTGTTGTTTACAAGTTAATTTTTTATTTATTTTTTGCTAGAAAATTACTTAGAACCCTGAAACATTATACATTCTTTTTTTTTTTTTTTTTTCTAACAATGCATACAAAAAGGGGACCCAGGTAAGATTACCAGGGTCAACAAGTTGCTACTTCAGCAACAGAGAGTCTCAAACAGGGTTTTAATTCTAAAAAGTACAAATAATTGTATTAATTAATTTTGCTATTCGCACAATAGCAATTAATAAATAAAATTCTTTGTACTTTTTAGAATTAAAACCCTGTTTAAGACTCTATGTTGCCGAAGTAGCCACTTTTTGACCCTGGTAATCTTACCTGGGTCCCCTTTTTGTATGCACTGGTTTGTTTTGAGTACGGTAAGAGCACCACACACTGATGGGTGGTATAAGGGTAAAATTAACTTTTTTGAGGATTTAATCCCATAGGACCCGTTTCTTTCTTTTTTGTTGATGCCTCTTTTTTCTAACACCCTAGTGAATAAAATGGTGGTCGTTGCAATACTGTATGTCACACCGTATTTGCGCAGCGGTCTTACAAGCACACTTTTTTGGGGAAAAAATACACTTTTTTTAATATATAAATAAGACAACAGTAAAGTTAGCCAAAATTTTTTTATATTGTAAAGATAATGTTACGCTGAGTAAATTGATACCCAACATGTCACGCTTCAAAATTGCGCCCGCTCGTGGAATGGCGACAAACTTTTACCCTTAAAAATCTCCATATGCAATGCATGTTTTGAGTTACAGAGGAGGTCTATGGCTAGAATTATTGCTCTCACTCTAACGATCGCTGTGATACCTCACGTGTGGTTTGAACACCATTTTCATATGCGGGCGCTGCTCATGTATGCTTTCGCTTCTGCACTCGAGCTCGGCAGGACGGGGCGAGTTTCATCTTTTATTTATTTTTTCTTATTTATTTTACCTTCTATTTTTACACTGTTCTTTTAAAAAAAAAAAAAAATGATGTCACTTTTATTCCTATTACAACGAATGTAAACAACCCTTGTAATAGAAAAAAAATCATAAGACCTCTTAAATATGAGATCTGGGGTCAAAAAGACCTCAGATCTCATATTTACACTAAAATGCAATAATAAAAAAAAAAAATTGTAATTTGAAAAAATAATAAAAAAAAATGGCCCTTTAAATGGCCCTGCAATGGTATGGAGACGGGTGGGGCCATGCAATGGAATGGTATGGAGACGGGTGGGGGCCATCTTCTCCTCACTCGTCTCCAGGCCACTGAGGAAAAAGGATCCGATCGATTCCGCAGCTGCCGATGGCTCCGGTAAGCAGCAGAGGGCAGCGGAGAGCGGTGGGAGGCCCTCTCACGCCACCGATAAAAGTGATCTGGGGACCGTAAAGACCACTTTTATCTTAAACTGGACCGCTCACTGAAGAGGATACCTGGGTTATGGCAGCTAGCTGCTGCCATAACAAAGATATCACTCTTCAAAGTGCCGACGTATATCGGCGTGAGTGGTTAACCGATGCAAGTAGGAATTGCCCCAAAAAGTTAGATAAACTATGGTGTGCCTGGATCAACTCCTGGGGTTCCAGTTAATCAACTTCGAGAGAGCAGTGGAACTATACTGTTTATCAGCTCTTTACTTACTTTGATGTGGTTGTCTCCCTTCCCCTCCTTCCTCATACCTCTCCTCCCCTTTAACACAAGTAAAAAATGCGCATGAGTCCAAAGTCACTAATATCTCAAAGGTATATAATCAAATGGCGCATGTACAAAAAGATGTACAGTCAGTGAACATGGGGTCCAGGCTCCGGGGGGAGAGGGATGAAGCGGAGGCTGGAAGAATAATAATAATAGGAGAAGTCACATGTGCAAGCTCAGGGCTGCCATTCAAGGTGAAACAGAAACCATGTTCCAGGGTACTGTAAAGAAAAGCAAGGGAGAGGCACCTCTGAGTGCAGACGTTTTAAAACAATTTAATAAAAGATAGTGCTACAAGCAACTCACATTTTGTATGGTTAAAAACGTGCATTGTACGAAATCCAGTTAGAAGAGGAAGATGTCATCAGGTCTGTCACGGAGTATCTCCTCCTGCTGGGGCGCTGTGCTGCTGATAGTCAGTTCACTGCTGTAGATGGTATGGATACGGCCGTCAGCGGTGAAGAAAAGCAGTGCAGGGCCTTGGAGATGTTGATCGAATAGCAGGCGAGGGCCGATGACGTCACTGGCGTGCGACGCGTTTCCCGAGCCGGCGTACTGCGTGTAGTGTGGCAGTCGCGCTCCTTTGTCAAGCTCAACAGAGCTTGACAAAGGAGCGCGACTGCCACACTACACGCAGTACGCCGGCTCGGGAAACGCGTTGCACGCCAGTGACGTAATCGGCCCTCGCCTGCTATTCGATCAACATCTCCAAGGCCCTGCACTGCTTTTCTTCACCGCTGACGGCCGTATCCATACCATCTACAGCAGTGAACTGACTATCAGCAGCACAGCGCCCCAGCAGGAGGAGATACTCCGTGACAGACCTGATGACATCTTCCTCTTCTAACTGGATTTCGTACAATGCACGTTTTTAACCATACAAAATGTGAGTTGCTTGTAGCACTATCTTTTATTAAATTGTTTTAAAACGTCTGCACTCAGAGGCGCCTCTCCCTTGCTTTTCTCCTCCCCTTTACCCTGAGTGTTTCCTCCTCCATTCTCTTTTGCTTCACCCCTCTCACCTCTCCACAACTCTAAGAATGTCCCAATGTCACAACCTTTCAGTGTCCTCCACCCCTCTCTGCCGTGGCTTTCACTCACCCAACAAATAAAATTCAAAGTACTAACAAAAATTTACAAAGTTGTCCACAACTCTGCCCCCAGCTACATCACTAACCTAGTCTCAAAATACCAACCTCTTATGTCCTCCCAAGACCTTCTGCTCTCTAGCTCCCTTGTCACCTCCTCCCATACTCACCTACAGGATTTATCCAGAACTTCTGCCATCATTTGGAACTCCCTAACCCAATCTGTCCGTCTGTCCCCTAATCTATCCATCTTTAGACGATCCCTGAAAACCCTCCTCTTTAAAGAAGCTTATCCTTCTTCTAACTAATACACTGTTTTACTTTCTCCATCAGCTCATCCCCCCACAGCTATTAACTTTTGAAACAATTGACCCTCCCTCTTAGATTGCAAGCTCTAGCGAGCAGGGCCCTCTGATTCTCCTTGTACCAAATTTTAATGCAACTTTAATGTCTGCCTTCATTTTGTTAACCGCTGCGCAAACTTTTGGCACTATATAAATCCTATATAATAATTATAGTGTCCCACGCGGATCCTCTGCTCTTGTGCACATTCCTGGATCGAGATTGGGATCAGATAAGTATGGGGGGGGG